>JAOXOE010000874.1:37986944-38013589 GCA_028565055.1 Phoeniculus purpureus
TCTTCTCTTCCGTCCTCCCCACGCGTCTCTCTGGATGTGCTCGGTTTCTGGCGCGTCCGATCCTTCAGCATCAGAGCGGCTACCGAACACGCGGTAATTAAAAATGAAGACTTTTAAGCCGCGGAATTGGGACACGGTCAGTGCCCTTGAGTATAGCGGGGTTTTGGGGCGTTTTGGGTTTTTTGGGTTTTTTTTTTTCTTTTCATAGATAGTTGGTATTTCCACCATTTCTGTCGAGAATTCGAATATGTAGGCTAAAATTTAAGTAGAAATCGGTGCGGGTTAGTCGTTCTAGGGAATTTTTTGGGTTGGTGCCGTTTCTGCCAAGAGCAGGGCGCTGCTGCAGTGCTGGCTTTAATCGTTATAAAACGTGCTGACGCCAAGTTGCTCATCGTTTGGTGGAGGAATTCGACATATTGTCTTGCGATTCGCTCTCTCCCAGAAAGCAAATGGAGGAGCGAGGATCCTAAAATAGATCCACTTTCTTTTCTGGGATCGTCTTTGTCTTGCTTTGTTCCGCTCTGAATCAGCAGCAGCGGGGCTGTTGTATCTCTTTGTTAGAAATCGCCACCAGATCTCATTAAGAGAGTAAACAACTAGCAACCTGGCTTCTTTTGAGGGATTAATGTTAATAAACGAAGTGGATCTGGGGTGCCTTTGCAGCAGGGAGATTTTTTTTGCTGTGTAATCACGCCATTGTCTTTAATAAAATGCTGTCCTGTTCGGGAGTACTGCCTTAAATGATGAAATGTGATGTAAGAGCATGACTATGTGAAGTGGCGAGCATTCCACCGACGCCGGTAGGGCTGAATTGGCATAAAATGTCGCCTTTGCTAGATCCAATCTGCTATAAATGCAAATGCAATTAAAAACGTATGATGCTTTATGTCAAACATTAATCTTATTTTTCAGGTATCGTTAATGTTCTGCAGCATTACCTCACTTTCAGCTTTTGAATCTGTATTAAAATGTTAATTTTATGCTAGAATCAAAATGTTTAACTGTTAAAAGGGATGTTTCTTATCGCTGCGATTACCCGTATCAGTATTTTTTTGTGCTCGTGGAACGTGTAAAGCAGATGGCGATGACCTACCCGGCGAAGATTCATCCAGAACTCCCGGCTGGCAGTGAAATGTGTCTGGGCTTGGAGCAGTGCTGAGAGGGCTTGGGGAGAGGATTGTAGTGGAGCTCCATCCCCATTCCACTCCTAGCAGCTCTCTGGCCATCCACCTCCGATCCTGCCAGCCGGAATGGACGCAAGACTTGCCAACCGCCCCAGGCCTCCATTGAGCTCCTTTAGGGAGAGGCAGGTGTGGCTGAGCTAGGAAAAAAACTGGAGCAGAGCTGAGCGAACTATGTGCCAGTGCAGCTCCGGTGCTGCTTCCTGATCTAGCCACTGTCTTCGGAGCACATCCCCTTCTCTGCTTCCTCCCGCTCCAGCCTGCACGTCCTCTGCTAAAGCAGGATGAATTTTGGAAGGCCGGAGCGGAGGAAACTAGGGGGGGGATATAAAAAGCACGTTATGGGAAATGAGAATTTCATTCTCAACAATAGCTAAGTCGAAACAAATGTGTATATTTGAATGTTGAAATCCAGTACTTAATACACCGATCCTTTCCAGCGAGACTAGAAATAACCAGCAGATATGGGATTGCATCATAATGCGTTATCAGTTTGTACTGTCTAATTTTTATAGAAAAGTGAAATTAGTCTGTAACGTGCTATAAGAACTTTAATTAAATTCCTAGTAAAATCGCAATACCAATTCCAAATGCTCCTTTTCAGCATACCAGTTCATTTTTAAAAAATGATTTCTTTCCATCAGCACCTGTACTAGAATTTGACTATCTCATCTGTGAAGACTGTGGCAAAGAATTCATGGATTCCTACCTTATGCAGCACTTTGATTGGGCAACGTGCGATAATTGCAGGTATTAAAAGTAATCAGAAGCAGCTTTGTTTTATGTAAAAATTGATGGCTAAAATTTGGTTAATTGCAGTCTTTTCAATAAAAAGCGTCTCGGCAAAGAGACATTTTTCAGTAGCTTAATACTGGAAAAGTAAATGGGAGTTGACTCGTGTATTTTCTGTTACCAAGTGAAGAACTGCGGCCCTGTCGGTCCTAGCGTAGGGGACGTCGAATTTAACGCTGGAGACACGATGTCTTGTGAGCAGCTCGTGTGTCGGGCGGCGCAGGAATGAATGAATGGAGGCTGACCACAGCCCTTCAGAAAAACGGGTAGAACACAGAATCCCCGCTTTGCGGATATTAGGGGCGTATTTGCTGTCCCGAGTGGATTAACCCGAGTTGAAGTTAATTCTTTGGTGTGGGTTGGGACCCAGCGTGGCAGTCGGAGGGCCGAACCCGCATGGGCGTTTACTGCCTGGGCGCGGGGTACGCGGGAGCGTGACCTTGAGCAGAGGGCGGTCCCTCTGCTCTTATCTTGCGCGGGCAAACGCTCCGAAAAGCATCAAGATAAAGAGGGCAATGAAACCAGCGGAAGCAGCCAACCCCACCCCACCCCCTGAGTGGAGGAATGAATCGGGGGGGAAAAAAGCCCGGATTAGTGCCAGGAGTTGTTTCTGAGCTTCCCTGTGTGCTGCAGGGAGCGGTGGTGGTGGTGGGGTGCGCACATGGTGTACGCAGCTCGCAGTCGTTAAATGAGACAAAGTGCTGCTTCTGGAAGGTAAGATGGGTGAAAAAAGGAATGGTGTACAGAGGGGTCGGAGCCCTGGGAGTGGCTTTCCTTTGGACTAAGCTTTTGCAGCTGAGCATTCGACATTCCTCGGTGCATTAGCGTTTACTGTGGACTTTGAATTCTAGTAAAGCTTGCGTTTACAGCAGCACTTCCTTGATGACTGTTGCTTGCTCTTAGCTCTTTGGCAGATTGTTCCGGCTCAAGCAATTCCCGTTGTACTTCAGTCAGGATTGCGTAAATGTAGGGGTTTTTTTTCATTAACTCACAAATGCTGCTACAGTTACGCAAATTTTCGCTGTCTGTTTTAAAGACTTTTAAGGTCTTTACGGTTCTTCAGCGTCCTGTTGCATTTAAAAAGAAGTGCTCTGCCTGTGGCTAGAATCTCCCCGGCATCTAGAGGCATATGGAGTGTGTATACTCTCAGGTGATCCGACCTGGCTCGGATTACACATTCTTTCTCCCTTGACCATGTGTCAGCCTTGTACTTTTGTCCTCCTGAATTGCATCTGGGTTAGGTGGATACCTAAAAATTAGTAATTTTAAAAATTTCAGTTGCTTGCTCTTGTAAAATACAAAAAATAGCCTTTATAGAAAAACAAGTTTCTCAGCCTGTGTTGGCTCAAATGCGATAATTTCAGAACTCGGCTTCAGTAAACCAGTCCTGGAGTTTAGCTAGATTGTTGGATTCCAGAGCTATTTGCATAAAGAATGAGGGGATGAGAGAGGGCTGCCTGTATTTCAGGACTGTCAGAAAATATGAGGACTTGGATGTTAATAGTGTGGTTTTTTTCAGGAGTAGACTTCTCATCATTATTATACATCTTTCAGAGACACTGAAGAGAAACATAAGCTTATAACAAGGACAGAAGCAAAAGAAGAGTATCTTCTTAAAGACTGTGACTTAGACAAGAGGGAACCAGTGCTCAGATTTATTTTGAAGAAGAACCCTCATAATTCACGATGGGGTGACATGAAACTTTATTTAAAACTACAGGTATCTAAATTTTGTCTATTTGAGGCCCTTTTCTACCTTCATAGAGCTTTGGTAGCTAAAATCGTGTTGCTTTGTTTCTGGCTCTTGCATGGTTTTGTCAGGGGTAAGTGTACTGTGTGTGGCTTGTGTAAATTTTCTGTTTAGTTAAAGGGCCATGGTCCAGATTCAGTAAAATGCCTGTGACTGAGAGCATCTTGAAGATGTTTGTGGACCACAGCCTCAGTGGTTTGCACACTCACAGGTCACAAAGTGCATGGCCCTTTAGTGCTACACTGAAATGTATGGGGCAGCTGAGTCTTTGTCGCTGTGGGCCTGTGGTTGTAGCTCTGCCTTCAAAGGCACTGGAAAGCCAAGTAGGTTTTCCATTTCTTTTTTGAAATTTTGTCATTTTTTTGCTACTTTTATGGGAAGGTTGCTGCTTTAGGCAAACACACATGTTTGGGTTGGCTTGCGTAGGGGGGGAAAATAATTGTGCATTAGAATAGTGTACTTTTATCGTTTCAGGAGAAAAAGAAACACATTTGTGTCCATCCTGTAGGTAATCCAGCGCTCTCTTGAAGTCTGGGGCAGTGAAGAATCTTTGCAGGAAGCAAAGGAACTTCGCCGTGACAGCAGAGAGAAGATGAAACAGAAGAAGTTTGATAAGAAAGTTAAAGGTAAAGGTTTAGACTTATATGCTGCAGTATCTGAAATACACTTTTGTTTGAATTTGTTTCTGCTTCTGATTAAAGTGTTTAGGAAAATCTTCAGTGTGGCAAAATGGAGGGCTTTGAGAGTTTTGTGGGTAAACCTGGACCAGTCTGGTCTGACCCCCTGGCTCTGACTATTTTGGGCAGAGGGTTGGACTGGAGTTATGAGGCCCTTTCCAACTTGAAAAGTCCTGTCCTATGGATGTGATGTAAGTGGCAGAAACCAATTGTGTCAGAAATGGTGGGTTTTAATTTTGTTTGCCCAGAGAGTGCTATAGATTGTTCTGTTTTCCTGACTTCTTGTGAAGACAAATTTTTAAAGGCAGTGGCTTATAATTCTGTAATACACAGGCCTTTTCCCACTCCTCTCAGTATTCATACTTGCAGTTTTTAGTGCTCATCATCCTGAGTATTTCCTGATACAGTGTTTAGGAGACTAAAACTTGGGAAAAATACTTTCAGCACAGACTTGCTGGGAATTTTACAGAAGGCCATATTTGCTCCTTTGTAAGAGCTGTGGCTTGCTGTGATGTCTGTGCTGCCCCCGCCCAGAGGCACAGAGCACAAGCTGGCTGTGCTGGTACTGCCTGGAGGAGGCAGAACGTGAGGCTTAGCAAATAGCCAGTCTCAGGCCATGAATATTGGGCT
This sequence comes from Phoeniculus purpureus, assembly GCA_028565055.1. Taxonomy (NCBI): domain Eukaryota; kingdom Metazoa; phylum Chordata; class Aves; order Bucerotiformes; family Phoeniculidae; genus Phoeniculus; species Phoeniculus purpureus. The sequence continues at coordinate 37,991,975 of JAOXOE010000874.1, forward strand.
CACAGAGGATGCCAGAGTTCAGTGTGAGTACAGGCCCTAACCTGACGTGTTTTGTAGCCCGAATGTCCTGGCTCAGAACGTGACTTCATTTTTGGTCTGTTTGCCACCTAGTTGCAACATCCGGATAATATCTTGGGCCTGACTGCCAGCCTCTGTTCTCTCAAAAACCCACTGGTTTCACTGCGGCTGCTGCAGAGGCAGCTCACGTTATTTGGCATAAAGCACAGAGAATGCCAAGTCATTTGGGAGGCTCTCTGTGACCAGAATGAGAAGTACTCATTCTTGGTCGTGTGAAACAATGAGGTGTCTTACAAAAACTTTTCCTTTGCATTCCATCTACCCCTTTTTGGATACCTTTGAATGACTTCATGTAAAAAGGCAGAGGGCAACATGTGCTTAGTCCAGATGGAAAATCTTCTCCTATGAGATATCTTGTTGGTGTAGCTCCTACCCTTCAAAGTATGCAAACAAGGTGAAGATTGCAAGGCAAGTCAAAGCTTGCTCTTGCAGTAGCAGGTTCTCACCCACAATTTATGGGGGACAGGCAACAAGCAGATTCTCGTCTGTAGTCATCTCAAAAAGGTAGTTAACAAAATTCAAGTTAACTATTTTTAAAAGTCTTCTAAAATATCTTTTTTTCCCCCTCTCTCATCAGAACTCCGCCGTGCCGTGAGGAGTAGTTTATGGAAAAAAGGAACTAGCATCCATGAGCACAACTATGGACCAGAAGAAAACGTTGATGAGGATACATTTAAAAAGACATGTACTGTATGTGGCCATGAATTAACTTATGAGAAGATGTAGTGTTAACTATTTCTTGTTAAAAATAATTTTAATGGTATTTTGTATTAAAGTAAAATAAATGCTAATTATGAGTAAGTCGCTACCAAATTCTGTGATGAAGGATGACCAGTCAGCTTTGGCTTTTCAGCCAGATTTTAGGGCAGGCTATAACACACTTCCCAACAATTCAAAAAGTTGGCCAGAAGATAGGTTGGTATCATTGCACTTTATACTCTGATGCAATTAAGGCGAACTTCCTGCTACTTGTCTGCTGCCATTAGAGAAGGGAGGCTGCTTATTTTGCTCTAACTTGTCTGTTTCCAGTTTCTGTGACTGGTCATGGTCTGGGAGAGCGTAGCCTCTCATCTGATGGTTGGAGACTGTTGTGAGACAGGTTATCCTGCTTGGCTTTGGAGACTCGAGTCAATTAATGCCGAATTCTTGCTCAAAAGGAAATCTGCATGCTCCTAGGGGGGTTCTCACACATCATCGTGTTTCACAGGGAAGAGTCTTTATCCTCTACTGCTTTTTCCCCCCCGGAGTTTTGCATCAGAAACCAAGGTGCCGCTCAGAGCTTTGTCAGAAATTTGTAAATGAAAAGGGGTAAATAGCTGTCCTTGAGGGAGGGGGAGGAAGTAGCATTCCAAGGTAGATCTCTCTTAAGTGCACCCCTTTCAAATGCAAATGTTTCTAACTCAGCTCTTCAGTTCTCACAGCTGTTGGGGACCGCTGTTGGAAATGGCTGAAGTGAAGGAATGCACACTGGGCAGCAGCTCGGCGTTTACTGACCATTGTAAATAACAGCAGATCCCCCAGAACCCTCTGGGGCTCCCTAGGAGAGCCAGGTGCCCTGTGTTTGTGTACAGGAGGATTTGTTACACAGGGTTGTTTGTGTGAGAGGCGGTGTCTGGGGAGAGCCGTCCAGGCTACACAACTAGGAGGTCTTTGCCACTCTTCTTTGGTCCACAGCAGCCCTTGGTGATCTTCCCAACTCTAGGCACTGTGAGGCGTAGGAATGTGGCACATGGGGTTGGATGGATGGCAAGAGAAATGTCCAGTCAGAACTTTGGAAGCAGGCCTCCTTCACATCATGGCTTCATGACCCGGTATTGTCTTGGGTCCCAGAACTCCTCTCTAGGACAGCAGGGTAGTGTGTGCAGGCTGCTGAATCACTGCGGGCAGGCTCCAGCAGCCACCTCTTGGCAAGCTGCTGCTGGCCCACCCCAGCCTCACCTCCTGCAGCAGCACTGCCCACAAGACAGGAGATGGCAAGGGAGCTAATTTCCACACCCTCCTGGCACTGGGCCACATGCTGCTTGCCTCATTCTGCCATGCAGGTGGGGGATGTGTGTTTCATCAGCACAAGGAGGTGATGGCTTGTGTATTGAATTGTTTTTCTGAGAGGACCCACAACACCACAGGGGAAAGAGAGCTGCTCCCACTCCACCTGTGTCTTAACACCAGCATCACCCCACCCTCACCACTTTCCTTCCCTGGACCCAAAGAGAGGGAGGACAGTAGGACAAACACAAGCAGTAGTATCCTATTTCACCTTCATTTATTTTTGCCTTTAATTGTGCATTTTTTCCAACCACACCACATTTCTACAGCATCTTTACAGTATCCACCACCTTGTGTGTCAGCAGTTCCAAGTTTGTCCAGTTAGCTGCTGTTATCACTACATGAGCGTCTCATTCTCTTCCCTACAGATCCAACACATTTCCCAGCCTAGTCAGGGGTACACCTACAGAGAGGGGAAGGTGTCCAACAGACTACAGACACATGCAGTCAATGCCCATGCCTGCCATGGAAGTCAAATTCATTTGCAGACACATGGCTATTTGGTTTTAAATTGTAGAATTACGCTCAGGCATTTGCAACTGGATCCCCAGCACCCGTATTTGTCAAGGCTCAGAGGAAGTTACAGGTTTGTACATTGTAACTGCATTATCAGTTTTACAGAAGTCACATTTACAGTCAGACCCCCATCATTGGTTAATACCAGAACTCTGATATTCAGCCGAGCCAGTGAAAAAACTATCAAACCCCATTTAAAACCTCTATAGTATTAAATGTTTCTTAAAAAACACCAGTAAAAGCAACAAACAACTATGTGATTGCTCAAGAACATTAACAGAGAAAGAGTAAAAGCAGAAGTCTGTGCATGACTGACGTAACCCTTGCGTAAAGCAAGTTTACAACAATTAACAGTACACCCTGAAAGAAAGGAGGGATCGGCCAAATCAGAAAGTGTAAGCAGAGCAAGCAAAAGTAACAGATCTGTGAGGATATATCAGATTGCTTCAGGCCACGCACACACTTAGGTCAACACTCCAGGTAGAAAGGTCTATTTTTTTTTACCCTCCTTGCTTGATCAGGAGGGTCAAATGGTCAATATACTGGTAAAATGCACTACTAGGTGTAATACCTGAAAAAACTGTACAGGAATTACTCAAAGCTCGTAACTTTCTAAGCTTTAACTGAACAGTGATGAAAATTCTTTGAACACTCTTCTGCAAAACAGAGAGACCATAAAAGGCTTGGAAGTGCACTGCATGCCAACAGACCTGAGCACCCAAGGCAGTGTCTTCACCGCCCATCACTGCTTAGCACAACACAAACCACTCTGGCCTTTATGTACGTAATGCTATTTGCCTAACTCAAAACTCAGGCTACTTGATTTTCAGGTTGTGCCTTCTCAGTCTAAGTCTCCTGTGAGAGATCACTTAATTTCACATTTCAGAAGACATGGTCACCATGTGCTGTCATCACATTTTAAAGCGAGGGAAGGGCAGCAGATGCAGCCACCGCAAAGCAGTTGTTACAAGGCCAGATGAGCTGAGAGCACTTGGTTTCTGGCATCCCTATAGCCTGCAAGTCCAGCCCAGCACAAGCTTGGCAGGGACTGAAATAAAGGAAAAGCTGACACCACACTGCCCCCAACTCTGGTATGTGGGGCGGGACTCCTGACGCCCAGGTGAGGCTGGCAGCACAAAGTCGAAAGTTTGTTCCACCCCAGCTCTTGCTGACTGACTCTTTTTACCAGTGGAGACTGCTGCCAGGAGCAGTTCATTCATTACTCTTCAACTACACTGCAAAAAGAACTGTCCATGAAATTCCACTACCGATTGTTTATAGCTACTGTAATAAGACACTACACAATACATTGAAAAAAAAAACATTTCAACTGTATTACAACCATGTTCGTTCAAACTGAAAATCTAGCTGGCTTGGTAATAAACAAATCCAAAAGTTCTACACTACCTTTGAAAGCTTAACTCGAGTGTTTCCACATGCCCAAAGTTAAGACGCTTTTCGGTGCCACATTAGAGAACTTAATTGCTCACTGAGAAGGTGCATTCCCCCTTTCACTCACAAACACTACGAACTATTTCTCACTTCCGAAATTCCTTTGATTTAACGGCCAGGCAGAGGTGACAAATTCTATTGTCTGGGGTTTTGTGTATTTTGGGGGGGTGTGTGTTTCATAGAATCGTAAGGTACCTGGAAAGATATCTAATCCAATGCCCCGCCACAGCAGGGTTTGGTTTTGCGGTTTTTTTTTTCCCGATTTTTATTTTTATACAAACAACAGGGAAGAAGCAAAAAATACTATCATGAAGTCAAGAGTCAAGCCAGATCAAAAGACATACTTCATGTCTATCCCCTATCAGTCCTATCTCGTAAGGCTTATGATGCTTACATAGTTTGCTGCTGTTTAGATAACTGTATTGTTTTACATAGCACATGAAAGCAAGTTTTAGTCAAAATTTTTTCATCCCCATGTCAAGTTTTCCTATGTAAAAAAAAAAATTAAAGTCCTGCAGACAAGACTGTGCACACGGACGATTCTCAGGCCTGCAGAGCACAGAACTGCTGAAACACAGCCAGTATGTGGTGGTCCAGTTCAGCTGTAAACAGGAGGTTCTCTAGGGTCACCATGTACTGCTGGATTATCTGGTGGTGCTGGCAGATAAAAAAAAACCCAGAACACATATGTAAGAATCATAGGTGATATTATTTTTTTGATCAAAATCATGAAGCACATCTCATCGCCACAGCACAGTCAGAAAAGTATAATGCAGAGCCACTACTGATGGCAAGAAGCAAGCATGTGCTGAAATCCTGCCTTGAGAATCAGCACTGTGCTCTCTGCAGGCTCTTCCTTCCTCGACTCTGAATTGTGTGCAAGACACCATGCAACAGCAGAGATAACCCAAAGCAGTCTTGGTGTTTGCTTTCTTCTGAAGCCACGTCTACCACCAGGGAAAGGCTCAGGGGAGAATTACAGCACCACTCCCATTCTTCAACACATCTTCTGCTCGCACGGGTATACTATTCTGTTAGTATCACTTTCATCCAGCCACCTGTGCTTGTTATCTGATTTAATACTGAGCCAAGAATTCAAAAGAGTCTTTTAATGGATATTTACACATCTTGCAAAGAGGAACTCGGGAGTATTTTAATTCACTTGTTTAGAACACATCTGGTTAGTGTCTTTGTTCACTCACACCTTTGCCCTTGCAAACACACACACGGTGAAGAGGAGCTCAGCACAATTCCTAATCACATCTCGGTAGCACTTTGCAATACACTCACAGTGTGGGAATTAACCAAAGACCACCCGCTCCACCCATCTGCGGCCGAGATGTGGCCAGAAGCGGGGAGTTAGCAACTCCCCGCAAAAGACTTGCTGCTGCCACCTGCTGCTGCTCTCGCGGAGTGCTCAGTTCTCCAGCCACAAAGCTCATCTGTCTACCCACTATGCCCCTGCCCACCACCATCACTCTCCAAACCCCGAAACAAAACCTACCTGCAGGAAGATCTGCTGCAGTCTCTCTATACAGCTCTTGTACCAAGGTGTAAAGACATCAATCCCACCAGTCTCACAGCGCACTAAGTGCTCAGTTAACAACATAATGAAACGCTGCAGGAAAAGAAAAGAAACACTTACTCAGTCCCCTCCAATGAAAGTAGGACTCTAACCTCAGGCAAGAGGATCTGAAGGACCGAGGCGTTGAACCCCAATGTAGAATTATTATTTTGCTTGGAAAACACCGAATTTAGTAAACAAATAAAATGCAGTTGTTTTCCGGTTGTTCAGGAAACTGTACACTAGCAAAACTCTGCGTGCCTGAGCACTTGAAACTGCACTGCCTAGCAGCACACTGTCTCTGCACAGGGTTGTGATTTGGACTGATTTTGAATCAGAGTAAAGACACCAGCCCCCATCCCGTATTTTTATTCCAAGAAGATGCCTGAGATACAAGTGGCACCAAGAGCTTATAAATCCAGTAACCATATAACCTGAAAGCAAGAAAAGGCTTCGCTCATCATTACCTGGAATATAACAAGGAAGAGATTCTTTTGCTCACTCTGGGCTGACTCTACTTTTTCCTGCAAGCGCTCTATTTGCTCTTCCAGAGGTCCATCTTCCCGATCGCTGCTTCGGTCATCATCATCATCATCATCATCACTGTCTCGCTGTAAGTGACAACATAAGACTAACTAGCAACCTGGATACCCATGGACACTGTTAATGCCCTCCAGTTCCACATGTGAGAAGAGCTGTAAAACTTAAGAGCAGCAACTGAAGCTGCCCTGTAGCTTTGTAAGTTTTTTGAAGAACGTTTATTTTGAATACAACGTAGGAAATAAATTTGGAAGGAAAAATGCTAATGTGGGGAAGCTCTGAAAAAACCCCACAAAAATTTCAGAGAAACCAGAAACAGCTACCAGAACCTGTAAAAGAACAGGATATACCAGTCCTTTGCTTAGCGCAAACACAACAAAAAGTAATACCCCAGCTGACTGCATCATTACCAGGTAATGAACAGGTTTTGAAAAAATATCTGGCATAGATCTTGCACTGTGTCTACTGCAGCAGGGCAGGCAGTTCATTCAATGAGATGTTCCAAAATCTTAAGGCTGAAAAAACAAAAGCACTTTGGGCAAGAACTCAGATGAGTCTGGCTGGTTAGCACAAAAGGAAGAGTAGAGGCTGAAGTCCATGGTGTTCAAGTGGAGACTCCCCATACTCATGATCAAAAGGAATGCCTTCAGACTGGAAAGGGTCAGCATGGAAAGCAAACTACTAACTGGGCACACACAGGTTCAACAAAATCCACAAAGTGCTCCCAAGCACCAGACTTGTGAGAAAAGCCATACAATAGGCTTCAAGGGATATAGTAGGAAAGGCAAGATTTGATGGATTATGGTACATTCAAATACAGATATTGCTTCAGTATCACTGCTTCTGGGAAAAAAAACCCATAAATCAATAGCTCAAAACCTCAAATATTTGTAAAAGGAGTATGAGTAACTTGTGACAAATATAGGGCCATGTGCTAACTCATCTATTGAACAGCAAATCAAAGTCACAGTCAGAAGACAGGTACAGCTCTACATCAGTGTAAAAAGTAAAAATGACTTACCAGAGAGAGCAAGAGAGAATTTTTAACTCTCTAATTAATTGGTTCTATAGGAATTTGCTTTCTGCCTGATCACACAGGTTTACTGAACTCAAAACACTAAAGGACTGGTAAGACCTAGGAGAAAGCATGTAAGCCTGGATTAATTCTATAGTAAAGCAATCCCCATGCTGGGGACATCAAAACTTGGGGGCTTGGCTTACCTCCTCTAAAAGGAATGGTCATGCAGCAGAGCAACAGCCTGTAGAACTACTCACTGTTGCATACAAATATTTCTTCCTGTAATCACTCAATGCGCTAAGTAATAAAGAGCTGCAGCAAGAGCCGAGTACAGAACCAAAAACACTGGTGTATTTGTTTAGAGACACCAGAGCTCTTTGCCACCCGCTAAGATCAATGGCCGCACCTAGGTCCTCGCTAATCGTGGGCATTTATTAACTGCTGATCAATGTAAACTGAGGATGAAAGCAACTAGGATGGCAGTTGCTGGGAGTGAAGCAACCAAGATGAACCGACATTGGCAAACTGTGAAGTACCAGAGATCGCTCAACAGAAACTTCTGAAAAAATGACCAACTTGTGCAGTTTTCTGCAAAAAACCAGCAGCATCCTCTGTGCCATGTGCCAAACTGACATTAACTTCATCCTTAGGTTTGGAGCTAGCTAAGGGTTTTACGCAGGTACTCACAAGCTACACACAAACATGAAAATTCTCTCCTGCTCTCTGCCATGCTTAACATTTTTATAAACTGATGTCATTCTGTCATGACTAAGTACTGCATTCAGCCAGCCTCCCTGGGCCCTGTCTTTTGCAGCTGCCACAGAAGACACTCATCCCATTTTACTGCCCCACTTGGGATAACAGAGCACAAACAGCAGCTGCTTGCTCATCAGTTTGTTGTATATAGTAACCCAGATCATGCAAAAGTATTCAGAAAAGTTAGCTGAAAGAAGGAAGTGACAGATGCCAGTGTCAGAATCCAGCAGCATCCATCAGAAGAACAGTAACAGCCAACTTTTCAATAGCAAATAGCTGTTTCCGTGCACTTCTGCATGGAAGCCACAAGAGCACTCTTTTAACAGAAATTACTATAAGTACTTCGTAACAGCTCTGTTATCTAAGAAGGTAAATGAATTCCACATTAGAGGGCAAGAGGAAGAAATGCTCTTACCAGTAAAGAAACTTGTGAGACAGAGAGAGCTTGAACAGAGGAAATGCATATGAATTCTCCTTAAGATTTCACTGAATTCTTAGGTTGCAGCTACCATTAGAAGGGTGGCCTGAAGACACGTATCCAGTTTTTTGATATTGAAGACTACATGTCTGCACGCATGCTTCCTGATATGCATATTTATTCAGTCCTTCCCAAACCTAACTGATCAGTCTGAGAGCATGCATGGCTGTATAACTCTGCTTGCAACAATTTGATATTATTAATTATACTCACTCTTTTGTGCTGCCTGGCCAATCTTGCCTTAGCCTCTTCCAGTTCTTTGTGAATCTTCAGAACGTGCTTATTCATCTTACGAATTGTGGAATGTAAGATCTCCCAGATATAAAACCTAGGGAAGACATAAAGCTCAGAACACTACACTACAAGGATGGAAAAGTTTACTTTTTAACAGAAAAACGTTATCTGAGGGAATTAAAAACAACTCAGTTGCACCTAAGATATCACAGAATCACAGAACATTAGGGATTGGAAGGGACCTTGAAAGATCATCTAGTCCAATCTCCTTGCCAGACCTAGACCAAGCTGCACAGGAACACATCCAGGCAGGTTTTAAATGTCCCCAGATGAGAGCCCACAACTTCCCTGGCAGCCCATTCCAGTGGTCTGTCATCCTCACTGTGACTGTGCTATCTAGTACAGTGAGCAAACACTGGGCACAGGAAAGCATACCTGTAATGTAAGAAAGCAATAATTTCTTCCCTGTTTTTTGCAGTACAGGTACAAACCTGCACTGTGCTTCATACGCACACTGCAAGATGAACAACATCAACCTGAATTCTCAGCCCAAACACTTCTTGCATTGTCAATGAGGAACGTGTCAATGGTGGTACAAGTCGCATACCTCAACCAAAGACCAGGACTGCACTAAGGCAGTGGATAAGTACCACAGAGAAACTGACTTTGTCTAGAAAGTGTTGTTTGACAGAACATGCCGGCAACAGTCTAGCACTGTCACGTAAACATTCACACTCTAACTCAGAAAGAAAAATGCAGAAGTAGGTATTTTATACAAGCAAAAGCTTAATTGCACTTAATCACACTCAGTTTTCACCAATTAAATTAGGTACTGGCTACTTAAAACAGTAATTCAGAGACAACCCAAGATAGATTCATGTTACCTAGTAAAATCATGCGCAAGCTCTGAAGAGAAGATCCAGTTTGCCACAGCAGCGCAGTCAACAATTTGTGTCCGAATCATCTTGTCCACAAGCACAGCAATCATCTAGATTTTGTGAAAGACATTGAACACACAGGCTGTGTAACACATGGCAGCCTCCAGTAAAACAGATGTTTTGATGCAACTCTACATTAGTGCTATTACTGCGCAGTTTCCAGTACTTCAGGAAGCCGGACCCAGCCTAGAACTGCTCAAATTCGGGGATCTGTTCCAGTTACCTAAAGCATTCTGATTTTGTTTACCAACCTTTTCTACTTCCGGTGAAAGCAATGTATTGCTCATTCTTCACACACTTACATGTAAAAGCTAAAAATACCAAACTTTGTAGCTGGAAGTTGGGCCTTAGGGACAAGTCCTAGTAGCTGGAAGTCACACCAGAGCATACATACCCATCAGATCACTTTAAATTTAGCCTACTCCCCTTGAGCTGCAACAGCTTCCAAACAGGCCAGTAAGCTGTTCTCTACAAAACCCATGGTTCCAGAACACAGCTAGTGCAGTGCTGCCAATGGCAGTGGCTAGTTGCTGCTGGCACTGCTGTGACACTGGAGGGGGGCACAAGCAATCCAGTGAAGAGAAGAGTTACTGACTAAAGCAGTTGCAAGTTGTTCTGAAAAAAGACTTATCTCATGTGATCAATGCCACAGTATCTAAGAACCACAGAATTACAACCATCCATTGTCAAATAAGGAGGTGTAACAAAGTTTCTTTTAAGGAAGGACAATTAAAATAACTGAATTAATCACAGAGAAGACTCATAACTTTTGAGTCTCAGGATAGCATCCTATGCTCTACTTCTCTTTCTGTATTGCTAGGAAGAATTTCTGATTACTAAAACACAGGCCTAGGGTTTTAAGAAAAAAAATGTCTTCTTAAATGTTAGTTTCTCTTTATCAAGTCACTATCACAACCTTGTTTACAGGTCCAGGACTACTGATTCCTACTGGTAGATCACTATCTGCAGCACAGATCACACACTAGTACGAAATGCCTTGCAAATACTACTGATAGTATGAACCAAACCACCACTGTCCAGACACCATTTGTTGTGTGTGCCATAAAGAAATGTGCTTGACTGGAAGCAAAAGACCAAACTGCTACAAACACAAGACAGGAAAGTTTAAGTTCAATGATTAAGTAGAACAGTAGACCTTTAAAAAGTATTAAGGTCAAAAGTTATAAAGTTATCTCGATCCGTTCATAATAAAAATCTAACATGACTCTTTAGCCTGGGTTTGCAACTTTTATCTCTGTTTGGTCACGCTGTGATACAAGGGAATGACTGAGAGAATATGGATATTAGATTGCAGTAATTTCCTGAGATCCAGTTAAATGGCAGTAAAGTAGGTCAGGATATAATCGTCACATTTTCAAGGTCAGGAATTTGGGTAGGAAGTTTAGTATGTTTTAAAAAGACTGCCGCTTTTTTTTTTTCAAGTGTTTTTACTGTACTTAGAAGAGAGGGGACATCTTGCACAGGTGTCTTCTATGTTCTGGTTTTTATCCCTTGGATATGGGCCACAGCTCCAGCAACAGATGCAAGGATCACCCCTTGTTCTCAGCGTCTCACCACTGAAAGTGCAGCTTGAGCAGCTGTGAGGTGCAGTCCACTTTCAAAGCACAATAAAGTGCAACACAAACACACCAGTAAGGAACACATTAAATAATTAATGTAGGCAAATTCAGCTTGAGTTCCTTATCAATTTCTATTTATAGAAGTATGACAGCTGAGGGAGAAAACAACTGCTGTGAAGAAATTGAACAGCTTAAACAACCGAGGCATTTTTCATGGGTCTTTTAGGGTGCTATTTTCCCTGGCTCAAGAATGAACATAATCATGGCACTGCCAGACTGATCTGCTGCGAAAAGCCATGGACTGCAACTCTACTTACTCTGCCCACACAACAGTGACTCCAACATGAGCTTAGTGGAGTAAATATGGCTTTCAATAGCAACTGAGGAAAAAAGAGTCCTTAAAACCCCCCAGGTTTTCACATTTCTAAGAATGCTTTGATACAAGAGACACAACTTATCTCAGTTTACACATCTACGCTGTTTTCTAATACTGAACAGAAACATCTTTTCAGCATAAGTTATTCTCTTGTATGATACACAGCACAGTCTGAGCTAGAATGAAAGCCTCTGACCTCCCACAATGAGCTCTCAGGAAGAAGTGGCCTCTTGATGGGTATATATTTAACATCACAACTTCACCACTAAATACAATTTGAACAGACATTTTTAAAGGATATAAAGTAAACTGTAAAATTTATTAAATATGACTTCCATGAGTTGAAAATCACAAAGATATTTGACATTGTGACCTCCTACCTGTGGATGGTTCTTCCAAACCTCATATACAACCCTCAGAACATGGAGTTTCCCCTCATCACTTTCAGAAAGAGTTTTGAAGACTTCATGAAACCTTTTAATAGATATGAGTAGACAGTAAAGGGGTTGGGATCAGGTCAAAAGAGCAGCAGATACAAGGCAAGTGGTTTAGACTGGTTGAAAGAAAATCCTGTGACTGCATGCAGCAATTCTTAAACAACTATTCCTTCAGAAAACACAACCATCTGAGCTAAAATAGGCTACAAAGACATGACAGCTTCTAAAAGCAACTTAAATCTTAGCAGGCTGCGTTTCTCATACTCTTAAAAGCAGGATGTGCTTTCACGCACAGCTGGTGCAAAATTTGCTGCCTTTAGAGCCCCAGACCTTCCTCTTGATAACTGTTTCTGTAACTTTAAACTACCACCCAATACGTCCCTTTTTGAAGGAAATGCTGCTGCTAAAAGCCTCTATTTTAGCAGTTACACTGACTGCTACACAGCATTCACAACTCAGCTTATTGTAATCTAACTATAAAGCGTAAGAGGCTCTTTTTGATCTCGTGGCTGCCAGTACTGGTGTGCAGCAGTGAAAACACCATGGCACTAAGTACTCATGTCACCTCATCACTTGTACTGATTGCAGGTTACTACCTACAGCTTCTTACCCACATTGCCTCTATATTATAAACTCCCGGGCACATGTTTTTCTAAAAGTTTTGTATTAGCTTAAGGACAGACAGCAAAATAGCTCATTAGGATGCACATGACTGCCTCTCATGTATTGAGACCACTTAAGAGCAACTCCAAAGCACACAAGGTTAAAAATTAGTTATTTTATCTCACTTCACTAAAATATGTGCAGTAAATTCTTTAGAAGTTAAGTAGTATCTTTAAGGGATGCACTCTCAAGTGTTTGAGAATGGAGTTCACTCTGCTTCGGTAGATAGAAGACGTTTACAGCAGACAGCTTTGAAGTTCCATTTTTAATTTTTCCATTTTTCATACAGGTGTAACTGTTTTAGAATCAATATAGTCATAGTAAATATACTGTAGTAGGAGCTACTCATTCATTCATTCAAATGTTGAGAGAAACAATAGTTCCTCACCACAATCAGCAAAAGCAGTGAGTTCCACACCCAGTTCTCATTGTTTGATTTGCGTCACGTTGCTGTATCATACGTGTTTCTGTTAATACCATTCACAGACACAATTTAGGTTTTACACTATCGTGACTTCAGTATGCAGTGTCATTAGTGCTCCTAAACATACTGCCTTGTGGAGAACCTAAAACATTGCTGAGGCATGCAGTCCAGTTCTTTTGTCATGCGTTTCACTGTCAGAATAGAGCAGTTTTGTAAGCGTCAAAATAATGCACATATTACACTTACTTTGCCAGGGCACTGAATGAGTGACTGAAAGACTTTGCAGCTAGATGAAGCAGAGTCTGAACAAAGACTTCAATTTTCAGAGGGTTGAAGGTAAATCCTTCATCTGAAAGTTATTTAAAGTTGAAGCTGTAAGTACTTCAAGTAAAGCACGTAAGCTACTCACAAAACTGCAGAGATAACTTACAGTTTTAACTAATTTCACAAAACAAATTTCCATCAAAAAGGTTTTGCAAGGCTGATAGGCTTTCAAAAACGTGTAGATCTTCAGGATTCCTTTTTGCCATGGAGAAAATATGCAGAAAGAATCCCCAATCAGGTGAGAAGCTATCGGAAAGACAGCCACCCTACCAACATGTAACAGCACTGATGGACTGCAGCAGACGAAGGTAGCAAAGGAAAACTGCAGTTACACATCAAGCTGAAGGCCTGGCACAGCATAAGAAAGGGAGAGGATGACTAGGATATGGTGGCTGGCTATTTGTGACATGGGAAAAGGGTCTTGCAAGCAAGTATTGGAGTGAGTGGTACCAAGTCCCATTCTGTAGTAACTGTAGACAGGAGAGCATTCATTAGTGGTTTATGACTGAAGAAAATGGGCAGCTATGACAGTGGACCCCCGATACAAAACGAAAACCAGATCATGGCTGCTCCCTGCTTGTGTAACAGCTCACTTGCAAGTACTACAGAAATACTGACTGAAGACATCCCCACTGTAAAGATAACTTGTTAGTTCACCGTCTTGCACTTCTCACTCCCTAAAACAAACAAGATTTGGATTCTTTAGGAACCCATCTGTGACTGCAAAGCTGAAAAGAATGTCAGTGGAGTCTCACTGTGAGTTTTATCTATGGAAGATAAAACTATCTTCCAAAGTGTGGCTACCTTATCTATGGGATCCTGAGACTGCACTGAGTGGAGACAGGGCTCTGAATCCCAGAGGTGAGGATAACACCATGAACTGCCCTCTGCTGCTGAAGGCAAAGCAAACATTAAATTCTTTCATGCTACCTCTGTCAATAAGCACAAGAAAACATGCCTCAAATTTATCTCAGTTAAGGAAACCAGGCCTGTTTCCTTAAGATGCTTATAAAAAAAAACCCTCCTAACAATGGTGTCCTAACAATTACTATTTACTATTAAAAGCAGAACAAAAAAAAGCATACAGATCCACTAACCACCTCATTCATAGCTCCAAAGGATGGCAGACCAGTCTACACACAAATTAAATCAGTGCCTGTCACAGACTGACAAGCTGTATCTTACCATCATCGTCATCCTGATTTGGATTAGGTACGTCTTTTAAAATGCCGAAGATTTCATCATTACTGGCCTTATTTTTAATTGCGATTGTTAAACAGAGTGCCACAGTATATCCAGGAAGAGACCCTAAACAGAAGCAAAGAGGTCAAAAATACACAGAAGGCAAACAAGTATTTCTAACATCAGTTTGCTTCTCAGAGAGACAAACACTTCCCACCTGTGCCTAAAACCAAGTGTTTCCTGTATCACTCACATCACTATTCCGTAAAACTGCTCAATACATTTCCTCATCTTCACAAATTGAATTAACTTTTTTTCCTAGAACTTTTAGAGCCAATGTCAGGTAATTGATCTCATGCCTGAAGCTCTATTTCAGCTTCTACCAAATTCCTGAAGACACAATCCTTCCATGTTTTTGCACAATGTACCTTAGATGACGAGACTTTTATGCTGCAGGATTGTATTTACACTGAGTAATAAAAGAAACCATAAGGTACCTCTCTACCTCAATGTTTACATCATCCACTGCCTCTGTATGCTTCATTATAGCAAGCTGACTGGTAAAATCTTACACCATTTAATGAAGATCAAAAACCCCCCTCACTTCGTATGCTGACTTTTGCATAGTACTGTGCCCAAACAGGGGAAATAGATGAATTTTCCAATCTCAGACTTCTGGCAAACAATGCTGCACAACACCAAAACCACCTCAGCAAGAGTAAGTTCATGTATCTGGATTTTCTTTTTCTTCATAAAGTAACAAAGAGGATTGTATTACATGGATCCAGGCTTAATATATACTAATTGCTCACCTGAAGTGTATTTACCCACATGAAAATCACGCATATTTATTTCAGCTGCATTCCTCTACATGAAGGGAGCTGATACTGGCATCAAACTAGTGCACTCGCTTGCTCTGAAACACTATTTTCTCCAGCTGGACCCCTCAGTAATTTTAATACTTACTATTACTTTCGTCTCCGTATTTGTAAATGCACACTGGATTAGCAGGACAGAGGACAGAAAAAGTTGCAGGAACGATGTCTATTATTCGCTGATGGTATGAGAGTCTGGAAATAACAAGTTTCACCATAGTAGAATTAAAGAGGGAGTAACACCAGGCTAATTCTGAAGTGGCAGCTGTCTAATGATTCTCCTATACTTTGCTTTCATAGAATAAAAATTAAACTGTTTATATGACATGATGGCAATTTCTGGGAGGTAGTAAGAGCTAAGTAAACCAAACTTATATAGTAGACACTTTCTGTTTGAGTTCCATGAAGATAAGAGTTTCATCTACAACACAATTCAAGCAGCTTGTGAAAAGCTTTAGAGGTGCTTGGTAGGATGTTTTATGCAAAAGCCCAAGACATGCTGCAGAAAACTAGTAAGGTGTGGGCATTGAAAGTAGAAAAATAATAAACGGCATGTCTCCATTTTACTTTCCAGATTATTTCACTCCCACAGAAACTTAATTTTGCTACCAGTCTTCAGTGAAATGGAAGAGTGCCATAGAAAAACTCCATTTGTTTTACAGCACAACACTTTCACACCTCCTGTACTGAATTCACCCCAAAGCAGATGAATGTTTCTATGTAGGATGCCAAACAACACATCATTTTTTGAACATTTTTGCCTTTCTCTCTGCTACATACCTTTCTCTCTCAACAATTTTAAGTCCAGCCCTGACAGCATACACTTGTTGTTTGGACTGAGGTTTGTTTGTTTATAGGGTTGCTACTTTTAAGGTCAATGAAGATTAGGGGCACTTAGAAGAATCAAGATAGATTCTCAGCTTTTAGTATAACCAACTACCAATTGCCTCAGTTTCTGTGAGTATTTCAGGAATACTGCCCAAATTCTATTTCCACAAATATGGTGAAGCTTGTCTTTTTGTAACTATGTTCATACCTGTGATGAGAGACAGCTCACTACCATGTGCTCCAGTCTCTCTCTTAAGTAACGTCCTACAGCAGGTAAACCAGATTAAAATAACACAAACAACAGATCATCTCTTAACTGATACAGAACTAAGAACAGACATGCCTAAGAGTCAAGTTAAAAGGAATCTGATGGTATCCAGAAGCAAAGATCAGACTTTGCCTTGACTGTAATTGTCAAAAGCTCTTACTTACCGCATGCACTTTTCCAAAACCTCTCTCACAAATTTGGGTTTGGGCTTTTCAAGGTCCTGAGTAAGACAATCTGACCTATCAAAGGACAGAATGAAATAGCTTTTAGAAAAAGAACCTGTGTCCCAGTCTCTTTTTGGCTCGATCTAATAAGCATGAGATAATCATGGTCTAAGGACAACTGGAGTGCTTGACAAAATTTCCTACACTGTAAAATTAAGACAACGAGATAAGTTAATCACCATTTCCTTATTCACCAGTAGCACACACGTGATCTCATATCTGTGCAATATATTTTCAAGCAGCTTCCCTTCCCACACCAGTTTAAAAATAATTTGTGCCTACAGATAGCTGGCTTTCCCTTTCCTTAGGAAAGGAACCTTGTATGATTTCATAGTCTGTTCCTCCCTTAAAGGAATTTTTGAACTTCTGGCTCATCTCAAGCACATTTCACATAAAACTTCAAATACAGTCACTTGCAAGACTTGTGAAAAATAGCAGCTTGTGAGAAAGCCACATAAGCACTGCCATGGAATAACATCCAGGCAAAGACAACTCAGGCCTTTGAAGGTTGCTGCCTGCTCTGTCAATACGGATGTATACTAGGGCAGACACCAAGAACCCAGCTCCACATGAGGACAACATAAGAAACACAAGAAAGCCACAAAATTGTATCACAGGACGGGCTCCACTTGGGACACGTGGGCAGATCAGCTATAGAAAGCGTGTGTGGTAGCAGGCTGTGGAACATACTGCAGGGAGGACTTAACCCAAGGTGATCTCTCATGGGTGCCTGTAATGGAAAGCTCAGGGGAACCTGTGGTTAAACATTGATGGAGTCCAGGGAGCTCCTGCCAGAGATGTGAGTTCAAGATTTGGCATGATAAGAACAGATGGCAGGACCAGCTCGGACAGTACTTCAGCCACTAGGATTTGGCAGAAGGAAAACAGATCACGAGGTCTCAAGGATAAAGGTTATAATGAAAGCTTTAGGGAGGACAGAGGGCAAGATTACACAACAAATGCAAGATACAAAGAATCAGGGGAAACCATTAACAGTAAAGTGCAGAGCCATTTTGGAAAACTTGCTAGCAACTGATTGAGGGTGCACTACAAATTCAAGAAATCACATTTCCACTTCAACTGTTTAAGGAATGATTACAGTGGCTTGAGATTTATCACACGGTTCACCAGGGACAACACAGTGACTAAAGAGATTACTGAGATTAGGTACCATTGAGTGGTGGTGAACAGATTAAATAAAGGTCTTGGAAGCCCTGTAGGAAAGCAGCAACAGTGCCATGATGCTGTGACACTTCCTAGATAAGTTTTGAGATCTTAAGGTTTTTGCAGTATCAGGTTTGAATCAGAAGAGAAACTTACCAATCTTCCCAGCTCCAACGGAACTGAAAGTTGCTCAAGTGGTGAGAAAACCAGTTAATGAACCTTCATTAAAAGAAAGAAGAAAGCTCCATTTAATTTCAGAAGTGCAGGTGTTCTTACAAATACATTCACTTCACAGAGACAAGCCTAAACTCTAAAGCTATTAGAGCACTAAAAAGGCATTTATGTTGTCAGACACAAAAGACTGACTTCAGAAAGTAAGAAAGAAACTCTCATGGACAAACAGACTGTCATGCTCTGTTTCATACAAAGAGGTAACCTATTAAGCTAACAATGTAAACTTGCTGTGAATATGCAACATACACATTCTTTTATAAGCCATTTCAGCTCTCCTGCACAAAGTACACTTCACTCAAATAGCAAAATCACCACCATTCTCCTCCTCTGCTTGACACACACACTATTAGCTCTACTTCCTAGACCACTAGGGAGCAGGCACAGCACCAGATAACAGTACTATGCAGCTACAAACGGCTTTAACACAGAACTCGTCACTAGTTTTAACAGTTCTGTACAGACTACTAGACTTGTGAGCTCTGGGAGAGTGCTTCCGGGAAGAGGCTCCAAGCACTCAGTCCTCCACCTTCTCTTTGGACTGCTCAAAGGCCAGGAAACATTTTGAACAGCATCAACAAGCATGACAACTCTTCCTGTAGCCTCTTCATTTTTCCTGCGTATTGGTCACTGAGAAATATTTTCCATCATTTCCAAAACACATTTACCTGTCCACACATGTTGTATTCATTGTATCCAAACGCATGTAGAGCATTTCTGTGGCTTGAGCAAGCTGGAAGTTTCTTGTTAAGGTGTTTACAGAAAAGCACTAGGTAAGTCAGACGTTACCACTTTCAGTTTTTTAATACAATGCCACCAGATTTCTGCACTGAAAGCTTCCTGGATCTACTGTGTTAAATCTGCACTGGAAAAAACAAAGCTTACTGTGAGTTCTATCCTTTTAATTCCAGTCTGCTTTTCTTCCCATCACTGTAATTAAAACTGTTGGATTCTTCCATAGCAAGCCAGAATTCATGTCATGCAACAGGAAAAACTGCACTGACACGAAAGACACTGATTTCCTCATGGAGTACTTCTGAAATCTCACCAGTCTAGCTTCATGGGCTGCTGCTGACGCTTATCTACTATCTTTGACCATCACTGAAGCCCTGACAAAGTATGTCCACATTGACTTTACACAACAAGGCCTTTATCCTTCTTATAGTGTCCCTATTAATATTAAAAACTTTCTGCATGAGTGTACACTCAGTTCTAGAAACAGACTTGGCCCTTAGTCATTGTGATGATGCAATTTGAGAACAGTAACTGGTATGAAGTAAAATGAAAATGTGAGGACAGAATTATGAGTAGTTTGATAGCTATTAACTGTCCTCCATTCTTAGTCTGTAGTCTTGACCTAAAAAAAAAGACAACAAAGTAGGGGGTAAGGAAATACCCAGAAGTGAAAGGGAACCATGCCTCCTTCCACAGCATTTAGACACCCTGCCTGAGCTGACAGGTTATTACTGACCTTCTGAATGCCCCTAGTGGAAGCACTGAGTAAGAAATATAAGCAATTTCAGTATATATTCCCTACTGAAAAAAAAAAGGCAGGAGGAGTACTCACAGAGTCATTTGTCACTTCCTTTCCTTCTCAGCTTTTAGCGTGTCTGCAACCATACCACACTTCATCCAGATCTAAACAGGCTGCAGTGACAGAGTACTGTATTTTATCCCCTAACCAAGAGAGCACCTCTTGGAAGGTCAGAGAAGTACCAGAACACTGTCCAGAAAGCTAAGAGCCCTGCCTACTTGGCAAATCAGTGCTAAGTGATCCATGCTAGTCTTTCATGCGAGTGGTACAGGCAAAGTTTCATGTAGTTGTTGTAAAATACTAATCCTGCCATTATGTACTATCAGCCCCTCACCCACAGAACAAATACAACAGAGCCCACATTTTACAGGTGCTCTCCAGCAGTGCAGAAAGGATACAACTTGTGGTAAAGAGCCAGGCTGAAGTTTGCACAGTTCAATCAGGAGTGTTGTGTACATCACTTCAATGTGTGGTGGCGATGGAAGCTGGAATAATTCTGCAAATATCACCTGTCGGAGAAGACAACACAGAATGAGAGCACGGTCCATTGTGGCCTGCACCACCCTCTGCATTGTAATAGCAGCCATCAGTTTTAATCACGTACCCAGACAGGCCCATTTTACCCTGTCACATGCATGCTCTGGGAAAAAGGAGGAGAAGCTTATCAAGGCAGTAGTACCCCCGCACTGTACAATCACAGCCCATGCTAACTGCCCTTACTCTTTCATACTAACAAAACACCAGCATTATACATCTACTATGGGGAACAAATGCACTGTGCAACTGAAGAAACAGGATTAGTTACGAATATGACCTACAGCAGTGCTACCTTATTATCTAAGAAAAGCAGGGAAGATCCTGTTAAAATAATCAATTCAAACATTAAACGAAGTGTAAATATTTAGTGTGAAAGACTAAAATGACATCTTTATCTTTTCTCCTATGTAAAATCTCACACAAGTAAGGACATAGTGTTCAAATGAAAATCACCATCAGCATTTCATATAATAAAAACACATGCTCAGTAGCTTTTTGGCACAGGATCCTGCAAAAAGACTGAAAACAGTCCTGTATTCAGCATCTGTACTTTTATTTTCAACAGCAGGTCAATCTTTGAGTGCTACAGAAAGATCATAATTCTGCAATATTTGCCTCTGCGTTTCTGTTTATTTTCATTAGGTCAATAAGGGAATGTGAGAGGGAGATTGACTGGTGGAGTCAGGCCCTACCATCCTTGAGAATGGAACAGGAGGTGGAGGCTCCATTAGAGAAGGATCCCCTCTCTTGCGGCCAGGTAAATGGAGACAACCAAAGAAGTAAGGGGGAATGGAAGCAGGTCCCTGCTCGGTGAGGCAGGCGAACCCCATCCCAGTATCCCTCCCCTTCCCCTTCCTGGTTGCCCTTGCACAACCGGTATGGGGTTCTGGAACTGCAGGGACAAATAAATGATGATGGGGATGAAGGTACATCATCAGGGGAGTCACCCACGACTAGCCAGTCTCCCCAAGCATTAAGACTTGTTCAAGAAAGAAAAAGGAGGGTAGTTGTAATTGGTGACTCCCTTCTCCGAGGAACTGAGGGCCCCATATGCCGGCCAGACCCACACCACAGGGAAGTCTGCTGCCTCCCTGGGGCCAGGGCCAGAGATATTACTAGGAAACTACCTAGTCTGGTACAGACATCAGATTATTATCCCTTGTCGGTGTTTCAGATTGGTAATGATGATACCAGGGAGAGAAGCCTCAAAACAATTAAAAAGGACTTCAGGGACCTGGGGAGATCACTCAAGGGCTCAGGAGCCCAAGTGGTGTTCTCCGCCATTCCTTCAGTAGCAGGGGGGACTATTGAAAGAGGCAGGAAGACCCACCTCATTAATACGTGGCTG
>JAOXOE010000874.1:38015903-38030459 GCA_028565055.1 Phoeniculus purpureus
ACCCATGTTTCACCAGCTTGGAGACCAGAATGTGGTGCGGGACAGTGTCAAAGGCTTTGCTCAGGTCCAGGTAAATGTCATCAGCCCCTCACCCCTCATCCATTAAGGTTTGACCTGTTCACACAAGGCCACCAGGTTGGTCACCATCTTGAGTATTGTGTCCAGTTTGGGGCACCTCAAAACATATGAAATGTGGAGGTGCTGGAGCTGGTGCAGAGGAGGGCAACAAGGATGGTGAAACGCCCAGAGAATAAATCTTACGTGGACAGACTGAGGATGCTGGGGCTCTTTAGTTTGAAGGAGGCTGAGAGGAGACCTCCTCACTCTCTACAACTTACAACTACCTGAAAGGATATTGTGGAGAGTTGGCACTGCTCTCTTCTCACAAGCAATTAGTGACAGAACAAGAATGAATGGGTTCAAGTTATAAGAGAGTAGGTTTAGACTTGGTATCAGGAAAAATTCTTTCACAGAAAAGGAGGTCAGCCACTGGAATAGGCTTCCCAGGGAGGTGGTTGAGTCGCCATCCCTGGTTATGTTTAAAGATTGTTTGGATGAGGTGTTGAGGGATCTGGTTTAGGGGTAAACTTGTAAGGTAGGGTAGATGGTTGGACTTGATGATCCCACGGGTCTTTTCCAACCAGAGTGATTCTGTGATTATGTGAAATACTGAATAAAACTGACTGTGTAATATTCATCATAAGTTCATTATAAAACAGTCAGATTAAGTGTTTCAAACCTGTGAAAATAACCAGGCCACCAGAAACAGCAGGACAGTGACAATGTGAATGTCTGAACTCTCTGGAGTGCAAGTTGTGACAAAAGCTATAGCAGGACAAGTTCAACAAGCTAACTATGCAACCAAGTCACTCTCTGTTCACAGCTACTAGAAATATTCACGTACATGTCTTCTGTAAAAAGCTACTGAGAGAAAGGCAGGGCATTTCAGCATTTTGCACCATTCACAGGTAGCATGGAGCATTCTGTCCTTGGCTTGACCAGCTGTGAAGCCTCAGGGACCTTAGAAGGATACACAGCACCATCTGGGTACTATCAAGCTTTTTCAGGCTACACTTACTTCTGTCTGCTGTTTTAAACAATAAATGACACTTTTCCTTTGTTCGACCATAAGCTGGACCATAGGAGGTTCCTATCCATAGGATAGGAAGTTCCATACAAACATGAGGGGAAACTTCTTCACAGTGAGGGTGATAAAGCACAGGAACAGGCTGCCCAGTGGGGTTGTGGAGTCTCCGTCTCTGGAGACGTTTAAAACCCACCTAGATATGTTTCTGTGAGACTTGATTTAGGTGATCCTGCTCTAGCAGGAGGATCGGACTAGATGATCTTTTGAGGATCCTTCCAACCCCTAAAGTTCTGTGATTTCGTGACTTACTGAAAAAGTTAGTGAAATTTCACAGGTTAAACTGCTGTTGAAACATCAGCTGTTAAGAGATATTACAAGGGAGCAGTAATAACCAACAGCCTGAAAAAAAAAAAATGCTAAGCTTTACGAACTCTGGAGATTCATTAAAAATAGCAGTCAAATACAAGCAAGGAAGTTAAAATTCTACAATAACTCAAATTTTCAAGAACTAGGAGACAAAGAATTTGTACGGCAATCTTGTGCTTCTTTCCAACAAATTAATCTACACAAAACTTTGCTATGCTCACATTCTACAATTTTCTGAAGTAAGAATTGCTAGGGCCTTTAGACAACATTTCATCAGGAACTGCAGTAGCTATTGTTGGCATTAGCACACAGCTGAGCACAAAAGCACACAGCCATGTAGCCCTGTAGAGCACCTGAAGATACTGAAGAACCCTAAAGCCACTTCAATATTAAGGCAGAATATTATTGTTCGTTTTAAAATTCCTTTGTTCTGAATTCATAGCATAAAATGAATGAGCTGACCAAGAGTAATGTGACTTCATAGCATTCAGAGTATTTGGCATTTCGGTGCCATGAGGAATTCTCAATCCCACTTTCTGATGTTTTACATGCAATTCTTTCCTGTTATATAACTAGCTCTGAAATTCCTTTTTAGTTACTTCTTCATTAAGACTTTATATGACAAGTTATTACTGAAATCTCTTTCAACTCTTGATGAAAACTGATGTGAGTTCTACAAAGCTCTGCATCTTTAAAACATACACTTGAAAGGAGTCAGCAAAATAAAACCTGTGCTGATTTTCTGATTATATGCTGCAGTTACTTAAAGTTGTCTAACATGGAAGATGTCCTGGAGGAAACATACTGCTATTTCAGTGCAAGTTCTTTTCAGTGTCAGTAGAACAAAATAATCTAGAAGATTCAAACACAAAATCATGCAGAACAGATGAGGCTGGCTGGACATCATCTAGACAGAATTACCCCTGCCTGCATCAAGGTCACCTAAAGCAGGTTGCTCAAGGCTGTTAAGGTTTTGAACTTCTCCAAACACAGAAACTCCACAACTTCTCTGGGAAAATTCTTCCTGTGTTTAATCATGCTCACAATAAATTGTTTTTTCTTATGTTTAAATGGAGCTTCTTGTATTCCAATTTGTGTTTGTTTATTCATGTATTTTAACTCATCTTCCTGAACTACGTGACTCAAATAGAGCCGTCTCATACACTTTGTGACACATTAGAAGGACAGAAGGATTACATGTAAAACCTCAAGTTTGAGAAACACCAAAACCTGGATTACTAGTCCACTAAGAAATTTCTGGATTCAAAGCTCCTATACAGCAATTTAAACTAACAACAAAAGCAGTAACACTCACTTGTATATAATAAACTACTAATTTTTAAGCCATTGGTTGAATTTAACAAGGTTCTGGCTGACTCCCAGTCAAACTGTAATTTAATGGACCTATCACAGAACTAACTAGAACGTGTTAATATCTACAAAAGACGTTATCTATAAAATACATACCTCCACTATGTGGTAGTTCAAGGGGATCTTGTTATTTCCAGGATAGCTCAACAGCTGTGCAGCACTGCAAAACCACAGACACGCTTAGTTCAGAACGTAACACAGTAAATGTGATGTAAAGACCAAGCAAGAAAGTTACATAAAATGCTTAATTCATAAAATGCAAGAGTTTAGACAAAAGCAGTACAGACAAGTAACAATCCCTCCCAAGTCTGTTCATCCCATACAACACACGAAACAGCACAAGAACATGCGAGCATTGCCTACACTATGATTTGTTAATAATGTATTTAATCTTTATGTAATTGCATCATTTGAACGCTATGCTGATACACAAAAGGTTTTGCATAAACAGTCACGGTGATCTTTAATTGTGGTATGCATAAATGAAGCAAAAAACCTGCTAAACAAGACATGTTCAGAATGGCTTGAAAGCACTACACTGGTGAGTTGTGTAAGAAACTCTCGGGCTTTAAATGCTTCATCTTTTAATGAGCTCATTATTATCAACCATTACTAAATGCAAACAACTGCTAATTCCTCGGTTTTATTTCCACCACTCTGGCAAATCTTCCATCTCCTTCCAGTCTTTTACTGTTGTCAGAGGATTAAGAAAGGATACCTCAGTAACTTCAATAACCCTGCATTTATACTTTCTGCTGGATCAAACAGCTGTAACGTAACCCCCTTTTTTCACATGCCACTGTGTACACCATGCAGAAAATGGGCAGAAACAGACTCTGATGGTTTCCATTTGCAAGCACGACACAGCCAATTACCTGTAGCAAACCATCTCAGTTATCAATGACCCACATTAGGTATTGCTCAGGCAGAAACAAAGAAAAGTGCCTTGTTTCCTGGCACAACTGAATTCAAACTAATGACATCATCTAGCCTTGCAATGACTCCCCAGAGAGAGCTCAATTATCTGTGCCACACAATCCCAAAGCAAAGAACACAACAAGGAGGACTACAGAGAAGTCGTCTGTCAATAAACACTAGTGTGCAGTCTGCTCAGATGAACCTGCTCTAGGCTCACTGTGCTCTAAGAAATCAGATGTTTCAAAATTCCACGAAGCAACCACACTCTCCACAGTGCTTCCATGAACATTATTTTTCTCAGAACATTCTGTATGATCAAGGAATTCCCTTCCCAAGGAGCCACTGTTCCCAGGATCACACGTGCTCTCCATTATCCGAGTATTACAGACCCATTGTATTCCAGGCAACAGTTTTAATATAATTAAATGTAGTAAATTGAGTTGTGTCAAATGCTCTAGGTAGTGTTTAATCTTGAGCACATGTCTAACCAGTGCAGGATCCTGCACATCCCTGATGGCGTCAAAGCCACAGTAACATATAAAAAGCACCAGAGCCCTATAGCACTAAGCTCTTACCAAGTCTTTCTCTCTTTCCAGTGGGATTTGATGATGCAGTGAAGGTTCTCTTCTATTACAAATCGTTCAACTGAGTGGCTGCCAGGCATGACAGGGCCCTAAGAAGAAAGAGTTAATAAGAGCTGTGAAAGATCATGATGGTGCACCAGTACCACAGGTAGCAAGCTACCCTACATACAGGTACAGGTGGGAAAAAAGGTCTGACTGCCATGTTACAACAGTGAAGTCTCAGCTGCCCAGTATCTCTCAGGATTGAGAAGCTGTTGTGACACAGTCCCACACAAACCTCAGACATTTAAAACAGGTTATCAATTTTTGTAATTTTCATTACAAAAATAAATAGGAATAAAATTAGAGAACATGATTGTGTTCATGGAGCATCTGCTTCTTCCTTTGCTCTGTGAAGTCACCAGGCAGGTTACCATCACGAAGCCAGGGAGGAAAAAGATCACACTTGAGCTGGAATATGATAAAGGCAGGAACGCCCAGGGTAGAATGTAAAGAATATCACATAGCCATGGTCTTGTTCACCACAAAAACCAGAGGCCAATAAATGAAGGTAAAACGCAGGAGACTTTTGAGCAAAGGGAGACACAAATCACTTGAGGAAAGTAGTATATATTATTTTCCTTCTCCTATACACTTTTGTTTATCCATCTGCTGCTGATCAGTGCTTGAAGGCAGAGTGTTGAAACAGATGGATCTTTCACCCACCCCAGTTAAGCATTCCTTTGTTCCTCATCATACATCAATTAATTTCAACAACAGTTAAACTAACACTGAACAGTAGTGTTCAAACACTACAACAAATACCACGTACGGAAAACATCATGGAAGGAAATCCTAATTCTATGAATGTAATTTTATTTGAGACATTACAGTTATATCAACATTGCTATTCTAAATGGAAGTATCATAGTGTCTCACTCCCTAAATTCTGCTCCTCACAGGTCTTCTTAGTACAGTAACTTGGTCACTTAGTTAATTTCTGCTGAAGTACGTGCCTGAAATGCTGCAGGTCTCAAAGCCATGTTGTGTGACATGGGACATCACGTTTTGACCACCATTGCCCCAGGAACCTAAACTGGAACCTGCTCACCAAGCCCAAAAGCAGCAACATACCTCAGGGTCATCCGTGTAGTCAAACATCCTAAAAATAACTCTTGGCATTGGATACACTGAATCTTCAGTGTGAGGCGGAGGAGTGAATGGAGGCAGATTGTGTTGCAACGCTTCACAAAGAATGCTGTCAAAAGCCAAGTAGGGCCTCAGAATGTGTCGCTCTTGCCAACGGTCTTTTTTCAACTTCTGAATCTGAGACCAAAGGCAGTCTAGATACTGAAGGAAAGGGGTGAGAAACATCAGAAGTGTTGTATCTCATAACATAAATGGCAACTGCAGGGAATGTTGTTCTTGAATTCTGTATTCTGCATTCAGAAAAAGACTCGTGTGTGTCTTAGCATGCAGATTCAGTAAACCAAGAAATCATTAAAGAATTCTAAATGCTAGAGCTGCTCCTACTTGCACACAACACTGTGCCAGTAAAATTTAACCCACGGCAGGTTTTTGAAGACCAACAGGCAGTCCTTTTAATTAGCCAGTGATACCACAATACAATAGCAAACATTCACCATTGAGCAGTGACTGAGGTAGAGTAAAACAGACACAGTATCACTGTTAAAACTGAAAAGACGTCCTGTAGGACTGCCATGGTCTTCTCAGAGCAATCAAAATTACCAGCTACCCCACATTCAAAACAAATACAATACTATCACACATTAAATATCTTTGCTATGGTTCTCAACACCATTTGGAGTCACAGTATTCTACCAGAGATGGCACGGACAGCTGTGTAACCGGGAACAGCCTTTCCTTGTTTAATTACTCTCCTTTCAAAAGCTGGAACTCTGGAGACCTGTGACCACACTGAATGCAAGATTCAAGTTCTAACTGGTGCAATAAATGTCTTTACATAGAATTGCTTTGCATTTACTGAAATTAACACTGCAAAATGGGAATAAAACTACTAACAAGTAGAACCTGAAGTGAGCAGTCATGTTCACGATACTCGGGGTAAAACATGGACTCAAACACATTCTGCTAATCTCTTCTCTATTGAGGTAAACAAGGAAATTCAGATACCAAGCAGGGACAACACTCACATTGACAAATGAATCATAATCTGATAGCTCATGTCTCCAAATTAGGATTAGCAAGACAATTGTTAAAACTGTGATTTAGTAAGAATAAACAAAATGTAACAAGGCCATGTTCTAAAAACTTCCCAGAAGATCAGTTTAGATCTCATCTAAGCTTGTCCTTAAACTTAGGGAAAAGCAAAACCTCCAGGAATATCTGAAAATGCAAGTCCCACCCGTAACTCTCTCCTTCAGCAATTTGAGAGATGGCATGGTAACTGCTGTCTAGTTTCTACACATTTGTTTAGCACTCTTACAGCTAAGAATGCAAAGCCACTACAAAGGCTTTTATCTTGCAGAGGGAAAACATTGAAAGATAAGCAAGAAATGTTTTTCCACAAAGGTCTTGCAATTCCAAAACAAATATTACAATCTACAACCACCATTCCTCGCTTTCTAACACATCCTCAGGGCCTGTCAACACACAACAGAACACTCTCCTACTCACCCCAAACCACCTTATATTTAGGCCTAAGATTTAGAATTCTTCACATAGTACTTGTTAGAATTAATGACAAACAGGAGGCAGTTCAAAGCATTAATACTTTTACAGGTGCCTTTTAATTCCATGACAAAAGAATACCCCAGTAAAAACTCATTTTTCAAACAATATACAGTCCACTCACCTCTTCTTGCGGATGCGGTTTATCAGCAGTCCACACCTGTAGCATGGGTACGTGAATCTTCTGTCGGCGTCTGTTTACATAAGAAAGAAAACCTGAACTTCTGAAGATTCATTTAGAGCAACTATTTTTTCTTATTACAAGTGTACCATTATTGATCTCCCCAACTGATAAAGTCCACAGAATATACAATCAGGTTCACAGAATCACAGAACCGCTTTGGTTGGAAAAGACCCATGGGATCACCAAGTCCAACGATCCACCCTAACTTACAAGTTCAGCCCTAAACCAGATCCCTCAACATCTCGTCCAAACGATATTTAAACACATCCAGGGAAGGCGACTCAGTCACCTCCCTGGGAAGCCTATTCCAGTGCTTGACCTCCGCTTCTGTGAAAATATTTTTCCTGATACCAAGTCTAAACCTACCCTGTTGTAACTTGAACCCATTCCTTCTTTTTCTGTCACTAATTGCTTGTGAGAAGAGACCAGGACCAGCCTCTCCACAACATCCTTTCAGGTAGCTGTAGAAGTCTCCTCTCAGCCTCCTTCAAACTAAAGAGCCCCAGCGCCCTCAGTCTTTCCTCGTAAGATTTGTTCTCTAGGCCTTTCACCAGCTTAGTTGCCCTCCTCTGCAAATGCTCCAGCACCTCCACATCTCACATGTTCTGAGGTGCCCAAAACTGGATACAACACTCAAGATGTGGCCTCACCAGTGCTGAATACAGGGGGACGATAACCCCTCTACTCCTGCTGGGCGCACTATTTCTAATACAAGCCAGGATGCCATTTGCCTTCTTGGCCACCTGGGCACACTGCTGGCTCATATTCATCTTCCTGTCAAGTAGAACTCCCAGGTACTTTTCTGTCAGATGTCTCTCCATCCACACCTTCCCAAGCCTGTAGCGTTGCAGGGGGTTGTTGTGGCCCAAGTGCAGGACTGGCATTTGGCCTTACTGAAGCTCCTGCCACTAACATTGGCCCATTGCTCCAACTGATCCAAGTCCCGCTGAAAAGCCTCCCTACCCTCTGGCAGATGAACCGACCTTGGTGTCATGTGCAAACTTACTAATGATACACTCTATGTCTTTATTGAGATCATCAATAAAGATGTTAAAGAGAGATGGTCCCAATACCGAGCCCTGAGGCACACCCACTGGTGACAGGCTGCCAGGTTCGCGACTATTTAAAGTATCTCTACCATCACACCTCGACAAAGTTAACTTGAAGCACCTTAACAGAAAGCAGTCACACTGCAGAGCACTAATGCAGAAGCCAACAGTACTCATATAATTGCTAACCGTAGCTGCTCCAGCATGAGCAGAATTTGACCTTCAGCAGTCTATAACTTGACAAGATAGCAAAACTTTTCAAATTCTAAGATCTCTTACATCTGTTTTAGTTTCAGTATTTTCCCTACAGAATAGATGAGACCTAAGACTTCAAAATACTTTTAAAGTGAGCTATAATCAAGGTTATTAATCCACAGTCAAATAGATATCAATGAGAGTATTTTTAATGGGTTACAACTTACTTCAAATAGCTTTCTGTCTGAGACAAGAGACGATCCATTTCAGCATCCTTTTTCTCATATAACTCCTTTCCAACCCAAGGCAAAGATGACAGAAATGCAAACATATACCAGTCACATCGTACCTACAGGAGAGAAACACAGAAACCTAAGTATACAAGTAAGCTCACACCCATAATTTTAACTAAAACATTATCAAAACTGTTATTCTGGAAGAATACAAAGACCAACAGTTGAAGACTGGACTGGCAAGCTACGAAAAGGACTTCTTGCTTGAAAAGTAACATTTTTAATTTGAACCATGTTATTGCTTTCATGGTCCTTCTGCAGGTTATCAAGATAGTGGAGCAAGCAAGGTACTACACATTTGCCAAAGTAAAGCACAATGAATTCACTTCAGCTACATCAGTATGAAGAAACCTATATTCTTACTGTATGCATTTATTTTCTAAGTACAAATAGCAATGGTACAGAAAAGTTGTGACCACAACTCTAGAAGAGCCTACAGATTTTCTGCTTACTTGGGGCACATCTTCCTCCTGTGTCACACTCACAAAGTTTTCAAACATAGCTACCATTGAAGGTGCAGCTATTACGTGACAATTCACAAGATCAGAGAGAAAACGCACCTGAAAAACATCCAAAAAACAAATACTTTAAAAACTGATTGTACAAGAATAAACATTACTTAAATGACTAAAACAGCTCACCAATAAAAGCACAATATTCATTCAGTACCACAGAGGCAGAAACGCTGCACGTTGAAACACAGACCCAGCCTTCAACCCTGGGAAAGAAGCACCCTTAAGTGCTGCCTAATATATCATTCACTATAACATCTGTAGCCTGTTTTATTGCAGTAACATTTCAAGGATAGTACCTTTTACTAAGGAATGATGGGCAATACCAGAATGCATTCAAAGCAAGCAAAATGCTACTACAAGCAGGCAAATACTACTACAAAAAATCCTTTTTGCTTCCATCTACCTTAAGTGGTATTAGATCACTGAATTACAGAACTTAAACAGAAAAACCTGAAGGTAGACTGAGCCATTGCTTTGTGAGTCCACACGTGCATCAGGAAATCATAGAATCAGTGCTGAATATGCATGCCACTATACACAATTAATTTCTATGATTTATTTATTCATAAACATAGATATTTACATAGAGAACCTATGTGAATGTTGGCATTTTCAGGTTTCAGAAATGTGACAGACTGATGGCAAGCTGGGAATCAAATGGTCTTATTTACTCAGGTAGGAATATAAACCAGATTTGGCTGTACTCTAGTAAGAAAACCAGACTAACAGAATTGTGAATTTTTGTAGAAAACATATGGGTATATGAGGCAGAGCAGTGCCTCACTTTTATTTTTCCCCTCTCTCTTGATTTGTGTCCTGCCTTCAGACTTATACAAAACCCTAGTAGGACCCAAGACCTTCCAGTATCACCACAACATTAACAGAAAGCATAAGCTGAACTTCTAGCAACTAATGTCTTGCATGTTTTTTCTTAATGGCTCATTTTTTCGTAAGGGCACAAGCACAAAAAAGTTGCGTTTTCACAAAATAAATATAGGTATTTTGATCCAAACACAAGCCATTGGAAAGAAGTCAGCAATGCATGCTGAGCAGACAGTTCAGTCCTCAAAGAGCAACTGCAACAGAGCAAAGCAACAAAATCTTTTATGACACTAATTACTCTAAGCAGTCTTTGAAAATTCTTCGACAAAACTGAGGAACAATTTCCACAGCCACTCTCTTAGTTGTTACTATCACAAGTTACCTGTACACAATAGTGACCAGAGAAGTTGAAGCCGAAGACAAGAGACAGCACATTGAGTTCTAATGAGGATTTCACTTGCAAAAGTGTCCCACAGTTCAACACCAGTCTCTTGACTAAATACACTGAACTAATGGCCTCTTAATTTCCACTAGTGGATTTCTAAAAGCAGCTGAGGACCTTGGCACCAGGCTTCTAAATCAGACACCACCGGGGTCCCTTTTGCAAACAAAATCTGTAAGCTGCTGCTTATCTTGCTAGAGCAAATCGTTTAACAGACAGCACTTAAAAGTGCCTGCTTGATCTTCATCCCCCATTAGCAGAATAAACAGAGTCATCAAAAATAGTCTCTAAGAATCCAACCATTCATTTCCTTTCCTATTTTTTCCCCTCCCCGCTCCATGGGAGTCATAAGATCAGACACCTCTGAACACCACTGAAGCACATGACTTTCACCTGTCTTTAATGTTTATAAATATGTGAAGGGGGGGTGTCAAGAGGATGGAGCCAGGCTCTTCTCAGTGTCATCTAGTGATAGGACAAGGGGCAGTGGGTGTAAGCTGGAACATAGAAGGTTCTGTATAAGTATCAGAAGGAACTTCTTCCCAGTGAAGGTGACAGAGCACTGGAACAGGCTGCCCAGGGAACTTGTGGAGTCTCCTTCTCTGGAGATGTTTAAGGCCCACCTGGATGTGTTCCTGTGTGACTTGGTCTAGGTGATCCTGCTTGGACTAGATGATCTTTGGAGGTCCCTTCCAGTCCCTTCCCTAATGATTCTGTGATTTCTACTTGAAGCAGGTATTCTGTGTCTGTGCTTCCATATGCACATCAGGCATGAATGGGAAAGGAACAATACATTGATACTTGAAAAGAAGCCGTATGAATCTTAAGCAAAAGTAAAGTAGCCAGTCTAGTCCTATAGGGAAAACTGCTGGTCAGGAGGCTGTAAAAGTCACTCACCTTTTTGTGACAGTCAGGTTAGTCATAGAATTTATCCCATTGGATTTTATACAGTACTATTTTTTTTAAAAAATGCTTCTGTTGGGTTCTTTATGTAAACATTTTCGAGAGTCAGATAGATTTGTTGAGGCAAAACAATACTTAGACTCCGGGCACTGCATGTCAGTGTGAACTAATTAAAATCACATTGTGCAATATATCAATAGATCAGGAGACTGGCCTTCTAATTAGTAGAGTTATTAAAAAATACTGTTCTTACTGAAAAGGAGGAGCAAAATAAAATAGTAAAATCTAGATGTGAGGAAATCAGAACCCCAGTTCTCCACTGAAATCTTTGTCAAGCCGTTTTTGAATCCCACCATGTTACGTATTGAGAGACTGGAGGCTTTAGATGGTCCCTGATTTGCTCTGAAATCTTTGCTCATAACTATCCCTCTGCCTGTGGTGCCTGTCCGTGTTGTGCATACCTCAGTGCTCAGATAACAAATAATAGCCTGGCCTCTGCTGATGGAAGTCTGACGGGAGTGTTCAGATCTGGTTTGTATTTGCTGTCAGCTCAGAGCTTTCATCCTCCTTACTACTTAAGCTCCACCTATTTTCTGTGGTTCTCACTATCACCACAAATAGGTGCCTGCTCTCTCTGAATAGGTGTCATCTTGGGACTGTTTTCAAGTGAGACTTTTGTGCCAATTAATGTTTAGCTTTTCGTTCTTCTATCTCAGTAATTGAAAAACGCTTACCTTCAGTAACATGTAGGTGTGGGGTGTTGTTTCGCCCTGGAGCATAAACATCATTAGTAAAAATAATAACAACAATATTTTAGATTTTTAGATGGTAGGAGAGCTTCTCAACGTTTTGTGTAGATTTTCATCACCTCAGCAGGGTGGAAGGCAGATCTAGTTTGACCGTACTCTTGTTTTGTAAAGGAAAGCTGAACCAGGGGGTGGGGGCTGCATGACCTCCAGGGTCCAGTGCAGCCTGAGTTATTTTCTGATTCTGCGAAAGGAGTTGAGAACAAAATCAATTTAACCGTTAAAGCTAGGAGATCTGTGATGTCCATTTAGTGGAGCAAAAGACACCATCTTTCCATAGGACTGTTTCAAGCTTGACTTTGCAGTGTGGTGCTGAGACGTGTGAAGTATTTATGGTGTGGGATTGCAAGTTAACCATAGCTCTTCTGGAGACTGGCTTATAAAACGTGTCACTAGCATAGTCATGCCTTTTGCATGTTCAGTTTGAATGGAGGTCTGTATTTCACAAGAACTTAGCTACGTGACGTTCTACGTACCACATTGTGGATGGATTACTTGTCCCAATCATCTTCCCATCAGAAGTAACTATGGCATTAGATTATTTGTGTAAGTCATCTTGATGCTCTGAAAGAAGTTCTCCATCATTCCCTTGGTCTCGTTGCTTCCCGCCGCTTCATCCTTAACATCATCCACTGGAACAGATTAGTCATTCGAAGACAAGGCTTGTTTATGCTTCTACCCTAGGGTGACTGCTGAGTGTTTTTGTTCTGCCATTGCTCAGTTCTTTGTTAGCGCCTGTTTACAACTAAAACCTTAAGGGATGAATATCCTATCACGCTGACTTTGGTGCAGAGCCTGAGTTTGATGTGAAATGTTACTTTGATCTTCTGCATTTTGATTCTTGCAGGTTGTTAGGGCTCAGGAACACAACTGTCACCCCTTTAGAATGCAGAGGTTTGTTTAACTTGGGTGGGAGAATGGAGGAGGCTTTGCACGTACGCTAACTCAGGCGTTGATAAAAATCCTGAAAAATACAAACTATTTCAACTAAAAACAATACTTAAGGGGTAAATTTGTTTATGGTTGTTTATGGTGGGGTTTGAATGTACCTTTGAAGGAAATCCCCTGACTCTTCTCACTGCTTTGCTATTTAGCATCATCAGGTGTCTCGGAGCACGTTAACTAGGGTTCATTTTGGTGAAAGTAGATTGCAAGACGTGTCCCTAATGCATTCCACTAGGGAAACTGGTATTCAAGCCTAGGACCAGACAAGAACAAACCCGAAGCAAAAATAAATAAACACCAAAACAAATAAAAAAGCCCCTCCCCATCCCTGAAACCACCTGAAGTATGTATAGTATTTATACAACAGTTTGTCAACAGGGCAGTTGTTTTATTCCACAGGTATGCTCTTACTGGTCCTCTGAATTTGCTAATGAAGATGCACCCAAAGTGCTGGATTTCAGTAGAAAAATGTAGCTGGGGTTTAACAGACCCTTCGTGTAGACGGCAATTCACCGTACCTCTCCAAGTTTCGAGGGTCCATCACCCATAGTCTTTTGACATCCAGTATCCTTCTGATGTAGCAGGTTGCATTTTAACCACAGAGCATAGAACCATTAGGGATTGGAAGGGACCTCGAAAGATCATCCAGTCCAACCCCCCTGCCACAGCAGGATCCCCTAGACCAAGTCGCAGAGGAACATGTCATAGAATCATAGAATTGTTAGTGATGCGAAAGGACTTCATGTAGTCCAACCCCCCTGCCACATGTATGGTTACAAAATCCAGTGAATTTTATGAGTCTGGGTTAAAAGTTCCAATACACCTTTTCAAAACCACGCTGAGTCTCTGCCATTTTCATTTCTCGGCTAGCTTTTGGAAGCGTGACTTCCCGTCTTTTTTGTATGATGCTAGAAATACAGCTCACGCCTCCCCACTGTCCCATGAAAGTGGGAAGGAAAACCTTTCGATAATTCCAAGTATCATAGGAGACATCTACTATTCAGTCTTTCTAGTTATGATCGTGTTTTCTTTAAAAACTGTATTTTTACGTATTGGACATACGCACATTTGAGTGTGTTTACCCCAACTTTTATGGGCCAATGTTTAGTTTCTTTTTCCTTTGAAGTAATGTCTAGGGGCTCTTGTATTGTATCACCAATATTACTCAGACTTCAGAGAACTTCAGATGTTTTGGGTAAATGGTTGTTCAGAATTAGTTCTTAAAAATTCAGGTTTTATCTGTGGAACATTTCTATGGATGAGGGGCAATGGGTGTGAGCTAGAACAGAGTAGGTTCTACATGATACGAGAAGGAACTTCTTCCCAGGGAGGGTGACAGAGCACTGGAACAGGCTGCCCAGGGGGGTTGTGGAGTCTCCTTCACT
>JAOXOE010000874.1:38048039-38099370 GCA_028565055.1 Phoeniculus purpureus
GATAATAGGATAAAGGTTGGACTCGATGACCCTGGAGGTCCTTTCCAGCCATGATGATTCTGTGATTCTGTGAACAGTAATAAAACGAAAATTAAAATATTGTACCTCAAAGCTTGTGATGAAGAAACAGTTCAGTGGGTCAGTAGTAGTTGTTTTTTAATAACTCCATTATATGCTTCCAATTCAGATAGTTTTATGATTGTGGGTGCGTGTTACTGAAATACAGTAATTGTTTCCATTCAGGCAAACAAACACTGAAGATATTTGATGGGAATGATGCAGTGAAACGCAACCAGTTTCGGCTGATTTCAGTTCCAAGGATTGCAAAAAACGAAGACGTTGTGGTAAGATAACCAGTGAAGGTCAACGTTCTGTTGTGATAGATATGCAGTTGTATATTACAGTAGTCATAAGCTGATAGTTTTACCAATGTAAGTCAACAACAAGATCTTTAAAGGCCTGTAACATTACAAGGTAACTTCTTGGTGTAGTGCTTTGATTTTTAGACCATTTTAAGTAATGGTGGCCTACTCAGAGTCACTGAATGCTTTGAGTTGGAAGGGACCTTAGGGATTACCCAGTTTCAGACCCCTGCTGTGTGTAGGGACACCTTGCACTAGACCTGGTTACTCAAAGCTGCATCCCACCTGGCCTTGAACTTGTCCAGTGATGGAGCACCCATAACTAACTTGTGCAGCTTATTCTACTGCCTTACCACTTTCACAGTGAAGAACTTCCTCTTTATCTCTAATATAAATCTACTCTCTCTCTCTGTTTGAAGCCATTACCCTCATCCAAGCTCTTGTAAAATGTTCCTCCCTAGCTTTCCTGTAGGTCCCCTTCAGGTACTGGAAGGTTTCAATAAAGGGTCCCCTTATGGCTGCCTTTTCTCAAGGCTGAACCACCCCAGTTCCCTCAGTCTGTCCTCATAGGAGAGGTGTTCCGATCCTCTGATCATCTTTGTGGCTCTTCTCTGGACCTACTCCAACAGTTGTGTTCTCCTTGTGATCAGGGCTCCAGAGCCACCTGTAGTGCTGCAGATGGGCTTTTATGACAATAAGAGTAGAGGGACAAAACTATCCTCCCTTGACCTGCTGGCCACACTATTTTTGATGCAGCCTGGGACGTAGTTGGCCTTCTGGACTGCACTCAGACTTTTCCATCTTACATCAGCCGGTGCCCCCAAATCCTTCTCAGGCCATACTCCCCTCAGCATGTATTTGTACTCAGTATTGCCTCAACACAGGGGGAGGTCCTTGCCTTTGGCTTTGTCCATGAGGTTGTATTATGGGATTCAGCTCTTAAAGGAGATCGTCCTGAGGGACTCTGGCAGGTTTATCTCCAGTGTTGTCAGCTGCACCACACCACAGACCTTGGTGGTGTCCACAAATCTGCAGGTGATAGAAATGGTTTGTAGTGTTCTGCATGTCAAAGATCTTCAAAGAAAATTTGGTACAGAGCTGAAAACACTTCTATTTAGGAGTGCTGCTTGCCTTCAAGTACATTTTATCAGCCTGCTGATCATACCAGGGCAAACTAAAAGCAGTTCTCATAAGTGACTTTTGGGGCTGTATTCACTGCAGTGTTAGCAGAGGTGCTGCAGGCTTGGGCCAGTAATGGATGTAAAATTAAAAGTTCAGCCCTTGGAAGCTGTTACCCTTGGAAGCCCCAGCTGCCTTTCCTCTTCACAAGTGTTTGGGTTCACAGCAGCATTGTGGCTGAGCAGCTTAGTAATTTCCAGCAGCCCCTTTGTGCAAGGAGTTTATACATGCAGAGCTGGGCAAAATCAAACGCAATTTACTGCTTCCTTGTGGAGTAACTTTTGTGTGCAGTGAGTGTAGCTTTGTTGTGCTGAAGTTTTGTATTTGATCTATGGAGTTAAAACTACCATCACTTGACAAATTGCTGCGACCTGTGTTCAAGTGCATTGATGTATCAGTTTTCCTTTTAGTATTTTCCTCTAAAGTTTGCATGTAAAATTTGCTCTTCTGGGTTTTTTGGTATTGCTATTTACCCACTGTTACGTGTTTAAAGCATACATTAAAGATTGGTTTGGAAAGTCTGGTATTTACAAAACTATGGCTACACAGGTATTAATTGTGCCTTTTCAAGAAAATGTTAATTTGTTTTACTGTGTTGTAGGAGGCCGCTTTGAGGGCATACTACATAAACGATGACCAGCAGGAGTATGAACTTCAGACCTTTACACAGCAGGCACTACTGTCTGATGATGTTATCAACAGGAATGATGCTGCAGAGGACAGCAACTTGGGCTCAATATTCCGAGAATCCATTCCTGAAGCTTGGATCATCAGAGCCAAACCAAAGGATGAGGAAGTGATAAGAATTTATCCTGCCTGGCTGAAGTGAGTGTTTATCTTCTTTATGATGGGGTTATCCTGCTTGGCTACACTGGTACTTCGTAGTGCAGCCTGGTGTTTTCAGTTACTGAAGTCACACAAGTGTAATAAGGAGTGTAGGCTTTTTCCTTCTGTATTTCAGGATTCTCGTGTTTGTTCTTCTGAATGAGTAATGTACAAATTGTTCATTTCCACTAATAGAAACTGGTTTCTTGACATGGACAGAACATACTGGGCAGCTTGTACAGTTCTGTTACCGAGTGTTAGCCAAGATGCAGCTTTGCATTAACTGCATCTGTAGAGAAATGATGACATGCCCACATCCTTTGAAAGCCTGATGGTATTTTGGAAAAAATATTAAGCAGGAAGTTTAGGAAGCTAAAAATAAAGGAAAAATACCTATTTACCATTGATACATTATACATGTTAAGTATTTAGCAGTGGAAACAAGACTGTTTAGTGAACTAGCATTTCTTAAGAACAGTAGGATAAAATATAAACATTTGTTCATTGTACTGTTGCAACCACATTGCCAAATTTTATGAGAGGCTTGCGGGCAATTCTAGGTATAGGAAGAAACTAATTTGCAGTGCTGTGGTTGTAATGACCAGTTCCTTGAGATTAAAATCTTTGCTTGTCTCTCCAGTACTGCCTCTGCCATGAACAACTTTCTTCAACTAATAAAAGTTTCTCCCTGTCCCCATAGAGAATTTGACACTTAGGTAAAAAACAAAGAGAATGAGTCAAGTGATTGTCCTAAAATAAGTATTTCTTCTCCTTTCAGGGTGGGAATGGCCTATGTTTCTCTGAGAGTGAATAAGGATAGCACTACACAGACCGTAATCAAAGAAGTGCTTCCGTTACTTGGAAGGCAGGTAAACGAATGATCATAAGCATGTC
The DNA here is from genome assembly GCA_028565055.1 of Phoeniculus purpureus. NCBI lineage: Eukaryota > Metazoa > Chordata > Aves > Bucerotiformes > Phoeniculidae > Phoeniculus > Phoeniculus purpureus. The sequence continues at coordinate 38,051,300 of JAOXOE010000874.1, forward strand.
CATACAGTGCCTGAGTGACACTAAAGTGTGTTTGTGTGGGGGGGAGGTGTTTGGGTTTGATTTTTTTTTTTTAGAAGAATTGTAATCAGTCCATTCTCTGTTAATTTTGTTAATATTTGACAGATTGTCTCCTGTGACTGGTATGATGCTCAGAACTTTCCGAGTTCTTGCTGGTTGCTCTGTATTGGAAGTTGTCATCTGTCTTTCTGAACACCGTGATTCTTGGCATGCAGCCTATCTTTTTAGGTTTTGTTTTAAATATTTAAAATACACTTGTAGCTACTCTGCTCATCTCCTCTTACTGGAGAACTGTCACTCACTGTAAGGGATGGTCATGCTTGTCTCTTACTTCTATACTGTTCTGCAAAGGAAATCATAGAAAGTAGCTTCATTCCAGTTCCTCATGTCCTGTCACTGGTCACCAGACAGAGGAGATCAGCACCTTCCTTTCAGCTGTCTCCCTTGAGGAAATTGTGGGCTACAACTGAGTTTACCCCACAACCTTCTTTTCTCTAAGCTGAGCAAACCAGGTGACCTCAAACACTCCTCATAACTCTTCCTCACTCTTGCTATGTTTCTCACTCTTCTCTGGATGAACTCTGAGAACCATACAGTGGTTTGATCATCTAGTTACAACCCTTTTACATGGACAGGGACACCTCTCGCTACACCCATCCAGCCTAGCCTTGAACTCATCCAATGATGGAGCATCTACAACTGTCTTGGACAACTTATTTCGGCATCCTGTTTCTCACCACCCTCACAGTGAAGAGCTTCCTAATTACCTCTAATCTAAATCTACTTTCTTTCATTTTGAAGTCAGTATCTTCATCTTGTTACTGCAAGCCCTTGTAAAAAATCTGTCACCAGCTTTCTTGTAGGCCCCTTCAGGTGCTGGATGGCTGCAGTAAGGTTTCCCTATGGCTGCCATTTCTCAGGAATGGCAAACTTGGCTCTCTTAGCCTGCATTCACAGGACACAGGTAGCACTTTCGGCTGCCAGAGCATGCTGTTGGCTCATATTCTACTTGCCATCAACCCAAACCTTCATGGGGGTGCTTTCCAGCCTTTCAGCTCCTAATTTTTATGTGTAACCAGGACTACCTAATCCCAGGTGCAGTATCAGGCACTTGCTATGGTTATGTTTCATACAATTGATGACTGCCCAGCACTCTTGTCTATCCAGCTTTCCCTAAGACCTCTCTACCCTCAAGGGAGTCCACAGCTCCTCCTAATTTACTATCATACTCCATGTGCATTTGACTCCTTCCTCCAGAACGTTCATACAAACAGTAAAGGGCACTGTCCTAAAATGGAGCCCTGGGGAACCACACTGGTGACTGGCCACCATCCTGATATAACCCCATTCTACCAGTCCCAGTGGAGCACCACAGGAGAATAGGGAAATGTCAGCCCGCTTTTGCCAAGCGTGGTTCGTGGGCCCTTTTCTCAAAGAGCAATTAATTCCCAGTGCCGTATGCTTTCTCTGGACATATCCTAATTGAGCTGCTGGTCACTGAAGAGGGTAGAGTTAACCTTGGTTTGCAGATGCCTTTTCACCATGGTTCTGCTGATGCAGTTAAGGGCATGGGAACCTGATGCTGTGTGTGGGAGAATGAGTGTGCAAAATGACAATTACTCCTGGCTTGTAAGGTGTCAGGGCAAAAACATCATTGTTGGTTTCAAAATGTTTCATTTTCCATCCTTTGTACGTGCAGCTTATAATGCGGTGTTAGCATAAACATCTGGCAGAGTTATATTTCATTCAGAAACTACATTTACATGTTGCGTCTTTTGGCAGTTGGAGTGCCTCCAGCATTTCAAACTGGTGGAAGTGCTCATGGGCAGTAAGCAGGGTAAGTGAGGGCACATTGCCCAAAGTAACTGGTTTTGGGGGTTTTTTTACCCTTTTTACACAGTCATGGATTGTTCTTTTTTTTTTTTTTTAAATAGATGCCTTCACAAATGAAACTTCACCACTGTGTCAAAATGCTTAATCAGAAGTGATGTTGGTTCTTTTCAGTCTAGTGTGTGCTCTGGGGATATGGCTCCCTTTTAGTTCGTTCAAGATTTATTAGTGGTTTATGGTGCATATTGGCACTCTGGCAGAGCCCTGTTTTGGGGAGGTGCCTTTAACTGACATAATTTCCTTAACTGCAGTTATTTAGTAAAGATTAATGATAAAGTTCAACTGGCTCCCTCCCTTCTCTCTTCTATCCTCCTGTCATGAAGGATAGAGAAAACTAAGTCCTGAGATAGTGTAAGGAGTACATGTCCGTATTACAGAGACATACAGTCCTAGTGTTGCTTAAGATGTCTGTAATCCTGTAGCACCTCAGCTGATGTTCTCCAAGTTCACACCTTTTTGCACTTTATTTGTAAGGCTGTATGGAGGGATAAATAAAGTCACTGAAGTAGTCTAATGTCCTGGTCATACCTGAGTAAATACTGTCCTCATACACACATTTTTTTCTCTGTAGCATTATCAGTAAGTTGTTTCATAAGGTTATTGTAGCCTCATGAATGTCTTACCTTGGCTGGTTTCTGTTTTATATCATTCACTAAGAACCTCACTTTAGCTGGAAGTTCTTGCAATTGTTTTAATATCCTAATAAATTTGAGTTGTTTGTTAGTGTAGTTGTCAAGGAATGTAGTTTTAAGTCCTGTCCTGTCAAACAGCTCATTACCAAAGTACTGTTTGTCTTTTTCAGTTGCTTTAAGCTGTTTCAGCCATTTTTTGAAGTGGGTGGTGTTTAAAAACACTGAACAGATCAGACTGTTCAAAGCACCTAAGTGGTTTATGTCTGTTGAATGAATAGTTCAGATTTGCAGTCTTTTAAGTTAATGAGAGCAGTGTGGAAAGCTGTGAATTTATCCTAATTCTGTGTTTTGTTTTGGTTTAATTGAGCCTGATAATAACCTACTGTGCTTTCAAACGTGTTCTTGCTGTCTCTAGTTCAACGCATGGTCCTGGACAATCAGGAACTGATCCTTAACAGACTCAAGGACATAAGAAAGGTAAATCTGAAAAAGAAACATGATCCATTATTTATATTAAGTGAGGTCTGCTTGACCTTACAGAAGTAGTTATCGGTTGTCTTCCTAGCTGCCTCAGCTGTGGAGAAGCAAAGTGCTTGGACCAAGAAGTTTGTTTTTTATTTGTGGTATGTGCTAGGCATAGAGGACTTTATTGCTAAGTACAGAACTATTTGTGATTTTGTTACATGATGTCTTTTTGCCAAATGTCAATTGTTTGTTTTCCCTTATTTTGGTAGACTTCAATACGTCAAATGAATCAAACAAGATTTTACATCGTAGAAAACAGTAAATCCATTGTACGAGTAAATTTATTTGTTAGTGGCCTTCCACCTCAGCTTTCTTCAGAAGAATACACAAATATTCTCAAGGATGAATTAGCTATCAAAAGTAAGTAAACTGTTGTGTTTTGATTTGTATTTGCTTTTACAGAATAAATTGCAGTCCTATATCTTGCTCCTTTTAATTTTTTTCCAAACGTTGTATAACCTTATTGGAAAAATCAGTATCACAGAACATGAGGGACTGGAAGAGACCTTGAAAGATCATCTAGTCCAATCCCCCTGCCACAGCAGGATCACCTAGATCAAGTTGCACAGGAACATATCCAGGCAGGTTTTAAATGTCTCCAAAGAAAGAGACTCCACAACACCCCTGGGCAGCCTGTTCCAGTGCTCTGTCACCCTCACTGGGGAGAAGTTCCTTCTCACACTGATGTGGAACCTCCTATGTTCCAGCTTACACCCATTGCCCATTGTCCTATCACTTGATGACACTGAGAAGAGCCTGGCTCCATGTTGCTGACACCCACCTTTCACATGTTTATCAACATTAATGGGGTCACTCCTCAGTTTCCTTTTCTCCAAGCTAAACAGACCCAGCTCCCTCAGCCTTTCCTCATAAGGGAGGTGTTCTACTCCATTCATCATCTTCATGGCTGTGTGCCTTGTAGTCTTTCAAGGAACTTTTATTCATTTTAACATGCTCATGGTTTCATGAGATGTGACAGTTCATGAATCACATTATTCATTATTGCATTTGTTGAGTTATATGTGACCAGACCATCTTAAATTTTTTTTTGTGAGAAAGCTTCTCTTTTGAGAATTGAGCCGTACATACCATAAACCATTCAAATATGGCAGTGCAATTTAATTCCCTGTGCACAAATGCTTCTAGTCTTTATTAAACTCTGACATGTTTTATGCTTTCTCCTCCATGAGCTGTGTGCCTGCTCATGGACAAATACAAGGAGTGTTTGCATACACATGGACAAGTGGACAGAATTTATTTTCCTTTTTCAAAGAAGTGTAGTCGATTGTTCATAATACTCTTTCAGCCAGTGTGTTCTATAAACAGTGTCAGCAATGCGTCATGCTTTTAGTTTCAGGAAACGAAGCATTTTTCCCAATCCTTTATGTAAGTTCAAGAGGAATTAAACTTTAAATGCCAGGAAGAAGTCATAGTCACCTTTTACAAAAATCAATTTAGCTTTTCTAACTTGCAAAGTAAACTTAGGCAAGATAAAGTGTTAGCTGGAGGTTCTCCCTGTATTTGTATAACTTTTAATATTTATTTATATTATCTTTATGTAACTTTAAAAATATTTTAAATATTTACTCTAAATGTACCCAAGGTTTTATGTGTTTATATTTTTATCCTTTGCAGCAAATGTAGTGTCTGTGAGTCATGTTTATCAAGCACAAGGTAAGCATTAAGACTTTCAGTTTTGCAAACAGTGTGGATTTTTAAAACTGCAGCCTAATACTAGAAGCTCTAAGCTCAAAGTTAGTTAGTCTCACTCCATAAGCAAAAAAGCCCTTCAGATAAAATGTAACACATTGCATTTATAAAGAGCAGTGGATTAACACTATCTTATTAAAAAAAAAAGCTGGTCTCATGCCTCCTGTACCAGAAAGTGGTAATGTTTCATCATAAAAATGAGTTTTGAAGCTGTGCTTCAGCTGAAACAGTCTAACGTGACTGAAGTGTTTAAATCCCTTCAAGGGCTCTTGCTTTATTTTGACTTTTAAAATACTAAAATTTGGTTTTGCTTTTGAGTTTGGGACTGTTGCAGAGTCACTATTTCCTAGCACAGTGGCAGGTGGGGGTTTAGTGACTGAAAGGCTGAAGAAAATCAATACGCTTGCCTACCCCTCTCTCTGCCCTCATCCTTTGAACTGTTGCTTTTGTTTTGCTGTACAAATTTTATTTCACTGAGGTCAGAGAAGCCATGAGGCTTCTGAGAGATGGTCATCTGCTTTTGGTAAAACTTAAAAGTGTGGCATTTGTCTTTTGTACATCTGGGTATCCACGTATGAGACGTTTCATATCCTTTGGCAGGCTTGACTTTCACATGACTGCTAAATGAACCATTTCTACAGTGCGAGATGTTGAAGACTGATGTGTTCTTTGTTTTTGTGTGTGCTGTCTCTGCATGGCTAGTTAACACTAACTTTTTGTAAGGAAAACCATAAAATTTTGAGATGTGCCGTCTCCCATCTGTCAGCAGAGTTGGTTTTGTAATGTCACAGCTTCATTTAAACTAGTTTACATGCATGTGGTTTTTAGGTGTTTCAGCTTGTATGTGAATATTATTGGTTTTATTTTCACTTTCTGAATATTTTTGTTTCTGATGTCTTTCTGACTCTCCCTTTTAGTTGCAGCCAGGTTGTGTTACGAGCTTTCATTCATTTGCTGTCCTGCCCTGATTTCCTCCTTATTTTACTTTAAATAATTTAAATAATAATTTTCCTCTTATCTTATTTTAAAATAATTTGTCAGTATTTTATTTTATTTTTCCCTTCTGTCTTCCCTCGTTGTCCAGCTTCCGCATGCAGGACCTAAGCTGACATAAAGACCTTAAATTGGTTCTCAAAACAAACCTTTGCTTTTAACAGTTCTCACTGAGATATTGTCACTGAATGGAACTACTGTGTTTTTAATAACAAGATACAAAATGAAACCTGATACCTCTGTCACTTTTACATCATGATTATTTCATCTGCATCAGTGCTGTGCTACGGTTCTTGGCCTCAAACTGCTTTGCTTTAACAGAAATCTGGGGTGCATTTGGGAGTATGAAGACAGGCTTAAAAAACCCACAAGTTTTGTAGAACAACTTCTGAATAATGTTTGAGTTAACTGAGAACTTGTGCTGGGATATGACAATACTGATTTCCTCATTTAAAAATTAAAAAATAGTTTTGATGTTTTCACAGGTGCTGTTGTACTTGAGATTTCGTGCTTTTCTGAAGCTGAAAGAATATATATGCTAGTTAAAGACACAACTATCAACGACAAGCCCCTGAATGCTGTGGTGATTCCTGAAGTTGTGGTAAGAGACGGGTTTGAATTTAAAATACGCTTTAAAAGAGAAGCAATTACCTTAAGGTTTCTTCTGCTGGCAGTAAATAAAAATACAGGAGTACATTCAAGATGAAAATGTTTCACGGAGCACAGTGCCTGCTTCTACCGTCTAAAGAGACCTGTGCTTGTCAAGGTTTCCTGAAGGCAAAATTGTATTTTCATATGAGCAGACACTAGCAGCAGTGCTTACATGAAACTAGCAAGATTAAAAACATCTATCTCCAAAAGCAGTGAGATTCAATGTCCTTAGATATATTTGAAATAAACTTATTGATGTCAGGAGAATCCAAATAACACTGTCTGTTATCTGATGCAAGATATTATCTAGAAACTCCAGTTCAGTGGATTTCTAAGGATGGATTTCCAATGTGTAAGGAGAAGAGGGTTGTACCTGTGCATATGTTCTTCCATTTCAGTCTGTATTGTTTGCATTGGGTCATCTCACTGAAATGAGCCTGCAGGTAATGGTATTTCAAGTGTTGTTCATGTGTGCTTTGGCCATCCAGCTTATGCTGTTGACTAGTTACTCAGGGTAAGCTAGTAAGTGATCACTGACCCTAGTCTGCATATCTCACTAGATAATCTCCTGAGGTAGTTTCCAGTAGATTTTCCTTTTATCTTATGATAATGTTAACAGTTGTTTGCATTTTATGTGTGCAACCATTTAAATACAGCACCATAAAGTACTTACACAGGAACTGCGCAAAATATTAAACTTGCATTGTTTGACATTCCTCTTAGGGGGGAATACAAAGGAATTGTGAATGAAGGGCTAATGCACAGCCCCGGAAGAACAGGTCATAAAGGAAACACATTAATTTTTGTTAATTAGTTTTTATTAATTAGTTATTTTTCAATTTGCAGCTTTAAAACAAACAAACAGCACAAAGCTGTTTGTTTTCCCTTTCTCTGTCTGGTAGACTTCTGAGGAGGAAGCCAGATTTTAGACTGGCTGGCATGGTGAAGCAATTAACCTCTTATTATGATTATTGAAAAGTTACGGTGCAGAATCAGTTTGCATTCTTCCTAGAAGGCCAAGCAATTACTGTGGTGAAACGTGCTGGTCTGTGCTGTTGTTTCACTATTTTGGCCTTTAAGAATTTAATCAAATGCTTCTTTGTTTCACAGTATTCGTGTAAATGAAAATATTGTCTTTGAAGTGTGAAAAGGTTTTATAGTCTCTGACGAAGAGATTTAGCTGCTGTGTATTAGGACCCGCAGGAACAGTGTGGTTTCACTCTGGCAGCATGTCAGGGTGAAAGGCACTGCAGGGCTGAATCTTCAAATTGTAAACTAACTTACTAGACTTGCAGTAAATCAGCACAGAGTTGTATGAGGCAAATATCAGCATGAAAGTGACAAGTTTTTATGGTGTTTTGTGGTAACACTAATGCCACTTAGTAGAGGAGTGCCCTTTGAACTGTATTCAGGTTCCTTAAGACTATTAGAAAATTATGTGGAAGTTTTGCAAGTGGGTTAGCTTTTGATTTCATTCATTCCACAAATGTCACAGACAAACTTGTCCAACTTAAAAGCGTGATGGTTTCATGACAGTCTTGGACAAAAGACCATGAAAGGTTACTTTCCACTCTTCTTCAAATGCCTCAGTTCCCCAAAAAGTAAGGGTGAGGCTTGAGTTCTTGCTCTGTTGCTCCAGTTGCATTGAGATGCCTTGCACATCGTTCCCCATCGATGCAATCATTCCATTCTGGCCAGGTTTGAAGAGGTTTGTGCTTGGGGCATCATGAGTCCTTGCACGTGGGAAATGCTTCAGACAGCCCACAAATACTGAAATGTACTTGTCGCTTACAGATACTTAAAGTTCCTGGTGACAGACTGCCACCCTGGAAGACACATCATAGTTCTCGTGCTGGCGGGCCTGTGCCACAGAACGCCTTGTTCTGCTTTATCATGAGATGTGATTACACAGTGCACTCAACAGAAAGGGGATTAGTTTGAGTAATAAATGTCTTGCCCCGCCTGAAACTAGTTGTGCTAAGCTTGACAAACTAGGCAATTCTCAGTGACTGTCAGTGTCTAAATCACCCAGCCTTCTTCGGCTGTCTGTAACAAACAGTAATAAATTCCTTCCTGAGTGCCAGCTGACACACAACCCTGCTGCAGATTTCACTCCTCAGGCAGAGCACTGAAGCTAGGGCTAAAGGGGGAAGGGAGTCCTCAGGCTGTGAGTCACGCATTCCCTTCTGCCCAGTAAGAAACGAATTCGTGTGTCCCCACTGGGGCTTTATGGAGGGATTAAAAAGTAAATCTCCAGCGTAAGTGCTACCCTTGCGGCTCTCTAATTGTGTACTTTTCAGAAAGCAAAGTAGCAGCCCTGCTGTGGTGAACAAACTTTCACGGGGTTTTTAACCCCTGCTGCTAAATAATTCTTTTCTCAGAAGATGGCCTTTGGGGATATAGCAGTGTTTCATTCTCCTGCTATAGCTTAACGAAGACTGGTAAAGGGAAGCAACTGTAAGGCTAAACACTTATTCTAGAACAATCCAGTGTGTTCTGTGTAGATATGTTTAGTCGCAAATAGGTAGAGTTTGAGATTAACGTTAGCAGATACATGAACGAAGAAGGTTTTGAGTTGTAGGACAGCTTAGTTCACTGTATGCAGTGTACAGATGTTTTGCTAGCTCCAGGCATTCTCTGCAGCTGCTTGTAGGTCTTTAGCAGCCTTTAGATTAAATGTTTTGGGTTTTTTTAGTGCAATATTGACTCCTGACAGTTAGGAAATTTAGGTGGCAGTTGAAACTGAATGCATATTTGCAACAATATACATTTACTTGGGGACAGCTTTCCAAAACACAGCTGTGCTTTGCATGCCTTGGAGCTTTCCACGTCTCTAAAATCACTGCGATTCCCTTATGTTCCTTAAGAATTATTTTAGTTATTTGGTTTTAAACCCAGTGCTTTAGAACTTGCTTGTAAAAGTATTATGAAACGTGTGTTCCACATGTCACTTCTAAGTGTCCAAGACCACCATTTTTAGAAACTGCTTTTCTGAATAAGGTAGTCAGGTGCTCTTGTCTGCATTCAACTAACATATTCGTTTGACTTGAATATCGGGCTGGTTTCTTCTCACTCATCCTCTTTTTCAAAGGTTTTTGTTTTCTATTATTCTCTTTCCCCCTGTTTTTGAACCTCCACAAGTTTCTGGGTGTTGGGCCAAGCCTAGGGTTTCTAAACAACCTGTTTTCTTCAGACAGTTGGGATTGACTAGAGATGGAATTTAGGTAGTAAAAAAGCTTTAAAGAGGTAAAAATGGGAAGTGTTCAGGTGGGACAGTAGGGCAGAGTAGAAGCTGGAACAAGTGCAGGAAAAGAGTAGTTTGCCCTGTTATCCCACGGGATGTGGTGTTTCCTTTCAGAGCTGCTCTGCTTCTTGTTGCTTGTAGGCTTTTCAAAGAACCATTTGTAATGGGATGTAGCAGATGATGGTGCAGGAACTGATGGAGTAACACGAGGAGCTTTACTTCTGGAAAAGCCAGAGCTTTGCTTAATGTTTTTATTAATGTCTGCAATGGCTTGAACAGAGGAAATCCACTGCTTTGGTTGGGATGTCTGGATCCTTGAGCTGTTGACCTTACAACTCAAGAAGTCTCTTCTGCATTGTGACAGTGGCATGCATTGTTTTCCTTAGACTTCCTTTGCTGAATACAATTATCCTTTCCACACATTTAACTGAGATACTACTCTTGTTGTGTGTTGGCCAGGCTTTGAATAATTTCTTCCCTTTTTCCAATACAGCCTGAGTATGGAGGCAAGAGGTGTTTTGACCTAACAGCCGTCACAGTAGAGCTTGACAGTGGCTCCTCTGGGAAAGTTCTGTGTATGGAGACCCAACCTACCACTGTCTTGCCAACCTAATTGACCTACCAGCAGGGAAACCTATACAGCAAAAGAAAATGTTGAGGCTCTTTGTCATCCAAATTAGCTCTCACTTGGCTAATTTCTTTTAATGTATTTAGAAAACACACATGTTTTCAGACTGAATGTCTCTCATAGAATCTAAAGTGTGAGGAAGGAAGGGGCAAGAGAAGTGTGTGCCTAGTCCGCCAACCTTCTTACCTGCTTTGTGTTCCAGTTCCTGGTGTGTTTTTTGTGCAGGTCACACTGAATGGCTGAAGGCTTTTCTCATGCAGGCAGTGACAGAGAAGGACCTTTATGTCTTTATGGTTGTCTTCACAAATCTGGCAGTATGTAACTTGCAAAGGATTAGCACCCACTCGTTTAGGAAAGCAAAATTTGACGAAATCTCTAAAATACTGGGAAGCCTGAAACTATTGTTTATTTTTAAGAATCCGAATCAGCTCACAGGTCAACAATGGTCCACAGTATCTCAACGTGAGACTCCAGTTCACTTCCTCACAAAGTATCTCATTACTTTGTCCTGATTTCTCCATTCCTTGCCTTGGTTTGCACTCTGGTAATCTATCACTCAGACAGCAGCTGACAGGCTTACAGGGTGCTGCCGCCTCCTCTCTGTAGCTGTTGGTATCTCTCAGCATGTTTGCATGCTGCAGTCATGCTGCTGCCTTACCACCCCCTGAATCATTCTTGTCTAAATCGACTTATATTTAGCACTGTTGTTCTGTTCCCTGGATCTGTCCTGTCAGCTGCATGACGAATTGCTGTTCCTGGAACGCTGTCCAATTTGTACATACAAATTACTGTGACTTAGAGACTGTGGCAGACGTTTCTGTATGAAGTGTGCTCACTGAAATGCTCAACAGACTTTTCTGGCCCATACCTGCCCCACAACTCTGTAGCAGGACATATGAAAGGTGCGCTGGCATTTTCTGACCTTTCTAGAACCATTTGCAAATCATTTTGCAGAAAGATGTATGGACTGGCTACCTAAAAGCTAGTACAGAGGAGGTGATTATGGTGGCTGGAAGTTTTGGTGTCCAGTGAGGCTGTAGGTAACGTGGAGTACCCCAGGAAATCCCTCCTCTGCTGTGTTCAGGGACTTCTTTTGCAGTTGTTTGTGGATGGCTGCCAGGCTCCTCTGCAACACAGACATGCTTTGCAACCCCTTTCAGCAGTAGTTTCAGAAGAAGTACAAGGATAATAAGATACTGGCACCAAATCCTCCTGATTAAAATTTTAAAATACATATTTATACATGAAGCTTTCAGCTTCTTGTATCACGAGCAGAGGCACACCAGTATCTACCCCAAACACCCTCATTTTGAAATCCTTTGTCCTTATAAGTTAACATATATTCAAAGATGACCACAAATCTTGCGGCAGATATTTCAGTTGATTTTGGGAGATGTTCTTTCTTTGCTAGGAAAGTGTTTGCACTGTCTGACTCTGTAAGCTACCTTATTTCTCACATTATTCTTTGTCACAGGCTGTTTACTGAAAACATGTAGGAAGGACTACTTTAGTGCTTTTTTTGTTTTAGTTTAGGCTTGACTGTCATTGGAGTGGGTTAGGGCAACTTCACTTTGCAGAAAAAACAGACTGACAGCTAACCTGTCCAGTGTCTGTCTGACATGAAATCTACTTGTCACATCTGGGGTTTTCTCTTAACTAAACATCAAAAAATGAGCATCAGGAAATTATTCCAAGAAGCAGTAGCAGGTTTCCTGCCTGGTCATGGTTTTGGCCAACTGCTTTTCTTGTCTTTTTTCAGGCTTCCAAGATACCACAGAACTGCTGCCCTCTTCTTGTATTTGTGAATCCAAAAAGTGGAGGTCTGAAAGGTCGAGATCTGCTGTACAGTTTTAGAAAGCTGCTAAATCCACATCAGGTCTTTGAACTCACCAATGGTGGTCCACTGCCTGGGTAAGTCTTCTGGGTGAGGCTGTATCAGATTGACTTGTTAGGAAGATCTAAATTGCTTCTGTTCTGTGTGTGAAGACCAGAGCAATGGACCACTGACTGGTTCTCGTGTGAAAACAGATGTAAACTTCAAAATTGTCTAAAGAAAAGAGAATAGACTAGTTCCTGATGTATATGATTGCATAAAGTCTGACAGAGCCCATTCCTGGGAAAGTCGTATTAACTTCCACACAGATGCAATAATAATTTAAAATAAAAGCATTTTTTAATTGAATGGGGAGGGCTAGAGAGTGTCACACTGACCGACGAGAGCTCATTTTTCTTTTGTTTATTTTGATGTTTCATGGAAACTAACAGGAAAGAACAACAAAATTTTCTATCTTGAAACTTGGACACAATTGCAGAATTAACAGAGCCCGCCTGATCACAGCTGCAACATTTCTAAATACAAGGAACAGAACATAACGTGCTTGTACAAAGTCAGGAACTGATTACTTGATTTAATTTAACACCACTTTGTTACCAGCTTCATAAAACTGGAAATGATGGTTATAGCCTACTTGGAGTAGTCTCGTTCCTGCAGCACTGCTTTAGCAAAGAACTGTCAGAACAAGCTCTTCAAAACAAAATATGTCATGGGAGAAACGCAGCTTGTGCAGGAGTCAAGAAAAACAAACTTCACAGATTAAGGCTTTTATCAGAACTGTGTAATTCTGTGTCTTTCTAATGCGGTTCAATCTACATCTTCAGTAATTTGTTCATTTTGTTTTGCCCATGCAATCCTTCTCTATATTTATGGTACAGTGCTTCCCCTTACTCATTGCTTCTTGTGCGGGGGGCAGTAAAACCCCATTTGCAGGTTATTGTAGCGTGTAGGGTGAACTTGTAAGGCAGGGTAGATGGTTGGACTCAATGATCTTAGGGGTCTTTTCCAACCAGAGTGATTCTTCGATTCTGTGAAACTGAGAGGAGTATTTTTCTGGTGGTTCTACGAAGAAGAAAGTATACTATTAGTCCTGTGACTAACCAAAAAACCACACCACTAATCAGCATCTCCATTAGGATTTAGAGTTACAGATGTTCATTATGAGATGATGAATAATTACATCTGTGCCTTTGGTGAAGACATTACTAACAGTTTAGTTGTGAACAATCTTAGAAGAATGTGGGTTTCACACTTTTTAAAAAAGCTTTATAAGTTTGTGGGTTTCCATTCACTTTCTTGAAGTCAGTCCTAAAATTAACAGCAAAATGCTGCCCGAAATCCAGGAATAATGTGTTATCTTAAATATCACTTTAAGAGACTTTTCCTGTAACATGCAGTAACATTTCCCCTCTGCTTTGTTTCTCAATGGAGGTTTCACACATTCTCTAAAGTTCCCTCCTTCCGGGTGCTGGTGTGTGGAGGGGATGGCACTGTTGGCTGGGTTCTTGGCGCGCTGGAGGAGATCAGGCACAAGCTGGTGTGCTCAGAGCCCTCAGTTGCCATCTTACCTTTGGGAACAGGTAAGAATCACAGTAAGCGCTGTTCTTTTGAGGGCAGAAGCCCTTCAGAATATTTATCCATCTAACATCTCAGTTTTGCACTAAAGATGCCATGACTCAGTTCTGGATAATGCTGGAGAATAAATGCTTTTCAAGGAAATGCCAGTTGCGGTCTCTGAAGGAAAACCAAGGGGCAGGAGACTTGATAGAGGTATATATGAGTGGGCAGCAGTTGGAGAGGGAAAAATCCTCTGCCCTTGACAACCATAGTAGTATGAGCCGTTGCTGTACAGAAGTGGACTCCAGTCCCTCCTGCCTTCTCATCTTCACCACAGGGTTTTCCACAACTTTTTGTGAAAATGTTCCAGGTGAGACACTGTGCCTGTGTGTGATACTAGGCACATGCACAACCACGACACTCAGGTATTTTTTTTTTTTAGCTTTTTAGTCCAATCTTACTACTTCCTTGACTTGTTTGGAGCACCTTAATGTGGTTTGGTTTGTAGAATAGGGCTGATGCACATTTTGATGCATTTTATTCACTGAGACAATTGAGTCATGTTTTGGGGTTCTTCACTCTTGCCCAGGTAATGACTTAGGCAGGGTCTTGCGCTGGGGAGCTGGCTACAGTGGGGAGGACCCCTACTCGATTTTGGTTTCCGTGGATGAGGCAGACGATGTTCTTATGGATCGCTGGACTATCCTTCTGGATGCAGAAGAGCCAGCCGAAGGTGCAGAGAATGGTGTTGCAGAACCTGAGCCTCCAAAGGTGAGCTGAGCACTGTTGGAATTTGATTCTTAGGAACTGTCATTCTACAGAAAAGCACAAAGCAGCACTGTTGTATTGCTCATGTGTCTTTGAGCTTGGGCCTTACTGAACTACATCTTAGTGAATACAAGATATGTCTGGATGTAGAGCTTCAGTTTCAGTAGTACTGGTTGGCTTCACAACACACTTTGCAGTGGTTTAGCAAATAGTACCTGATAGAGGATTAACAAAAAGGTTGAAATGACAATAGCATACCTGTTTGTTTCAGTTAGAAAGGGATTTATTTGTCAAGCAAAAGCTTTTTGAAAGAATGTCAAATGCTTTCCAGAATATTAGTGAAACAGGAGTGTTGACCAAAACACACATCCTACCTCCACCCATAAAAATGTTTTCTCATCTTTCTTTTAAGAGTTTAAAAGGTTACTATGAGTTGGTAGCACACAGAGGAAGTAAATCTTTCTGTCATGTTACTGCCATTGTGTGCCTGTAAGTATGGCAACTGTCTGGGGTTTTCTGGAGTGTTAAGTCCCTGTCCCTTGGTTCGTGTTAATAGTTTCCATTTAGAAGAAAAAAAAACATCAGTTGTAGATGTTGACTTCAGAGCTTTGTGTGAAATCTGGCTATCTTCAAACAAAACAAAGAAATTGGACAAGGAGGTGGCAGAAAGAATGCAGGAAATTATAATAATGGTAGCAGTTGTCTTAAGATTTTAGTCACTGGAAAATCTTAGTCTTTACATGTCAGTGGGTGGATTTAAGTTGCTTGGGTTCCAGCTTTTTTTTTTTCACCTGGCTGCCTTACCTGCTTTTTTAAGGTGGAGGGAGAGTGGGAGAGTCGAGGACTAGGATGAAAAAGCTATGGAATGAAGTGACATGCAGAAGAAGAATTGCAGAAATGGTTGAATTAGCTCCAAACTAAAGTAGAAACCTGAGATTGACATATAGTGAGCTATGAAAATGAAGCTGAGTAGGTCAAGTTCTTCACTCATCTGGTGTGAGCTGGTCACCTTCCAAAGAAAGGAAGAGAATCTTGCCAGTGATGTAATGGTAAATCCATGGTTGATGCCAATAATAATAGTGGTGTTAGTGTTCAGCAGCTTGTGTAGTTATTGCATAGAAGTGCTTTGAGAAGTTGGGTTGGTTTTATTTCGGCTTTATTATGCTTGTTACTTGCAATTAAGATTAAATCATTACATTTCTGATACTTGGAAATAATGATTTCACGTGTCAACAGCTGTCTGTACAGCTTTATTTTTAGTGCAGTAGTTCTGGAAAATGTTTTCCAGAATCTATCAAGATGGAAGTAACTTGGAAGAATCATCTGCAAAGCTTGCTTCTGATGAGTAACTTTGGAACCTCTTCATCTGTACATGTAAGGAGGAAATAATACCATTTCATTTTTTTCATCAGATTGTACAGATGAACAGTTACTGTGGTCTTGGCATTGATGCAGAGTTGAGCTTGGACTTCCATCAGGCTAGAGAAGAAGAACCAGGGAAATTTAATAGCAGGTAATCCTGGGAAGACCATGGGGAAAAGACTGTTGTATTGTGTAGCTTCCAGGCTTCACTGTTGTGGATAATCTTGAAATGCTACAGGTACACGCAAACTGTTGCCTGAGATAAGCCAGCATAGTGAACAGTTAAGTGAACCAAGAGCTCAAATACAGAATTCAAAGGTTTTGTTTGGCTGATTTGGGGGTTTTCTTCTTTTACCATGAGAGCATTGAAGCAGTTTCTGGAAGCCCTATTGTCATTACTCAGCATACTTACTTGCCAATATCTTCCATGTTGAGCTCAGTAAAATTGGGGGAAATGGAAATATCTTCTAACTCAAAGCTTTTAGCAGGAGGGAGAGCAGTGCTGACATGTGAGCCATAAACACGTTGTTCAGATTTTTGTGCCTTCTCGCCCTTGCTTAGTGCTTTATTCCCCCATTCCCATGGGATAACAGAGCAGTTTATGGTTGCTTGACAGAGAAGGCACCACATCTTGTCTGTGCCATCCAAAACTGGAAGGAGACTGCTGAACCAGGGAGTCTTCCGGGCGTAAAGTCAGGCAGAGAGAATATTTTGCATTGTTACAGAATCACAGAACATTAGTCCCGGGAGTACAAAACGGACAGACGCGAGATGATCAATATGATCAAGCGAATGCCGTTTATTAAACGCCAGGTTAACCCTTTTATACACGGCTGGGCGGTCCATGCGATACATGTGCATTGCCGATTGGTACAACACATCTGTTCATATGTCCTAAAAGCTACTGCCATTGGTTAAGTATGTTTTGTCCACGCGCTGTTCGTGTGGTAGTTAGTTTTCATACCACAACCTGTTGTTTTCCTTCTACGTGCCAACTTTCTCACAGACCTGCACATCGCTGACCTTCAGAAACTCTCCGAGCACGCTTCAAAGCCCTTAGCTCAGACTCTGGCCAAGTTCACACAGCTGGGATTGCTCACATGCCCATCCTCTATAAAATATATCCTGACACATTAGGGATTGGAAGAGACCTCGAAAGATCATCTAGTCCAATCCCCCTGCTGCAGCAGGATCACCTAGATCAAGTCACACAGGGACATGTCCAGGCGGGTTTTAAACGTCTCCAGAGAAGGAAATTCCACAGTCTCCCTGGGCAGCCCATTCTAGTGGTCTCTCACGCACTAGAAGTTCCTTCTCATATTGATGTGGAACCTCCTGTGTTCCAGCTTAACTGCGTCGCCCCTTGTCCTATCGTTGGATGTCACTGAGAAGAGCCTTGCTGCATCCTCCTGATACCCACCCTTTCCATATTTATCAAAATTAATGAGGTCACTCCTCAGTCTCCTTTTTTCCAAACTAAAGAGACCCGGCTCCCTCAGCCTTTCCTCATCAGGGAGATATTCCACTCTCTTCATCACCTTTGTGGCTCTGCACTGGACTCTCTCCAGCAGTTCTTTGTCCTTATGGAACTGAGGGGCCCAGAAATGGACACAATATTCCAGGTATGGTCTCACCAAGGCAGAGTAAAAGGGGAGAAGAACCTCTGTTGATCTGCTAACCATCCCCTTCCTGATCCATCTCAGAATGCCATTGGCCTTCTTGGCCACAAGGGCACATTGCTGGCTTGTGGCCATCCTGCTGACCACCATGACTCCCAGGTCTCTTTGTCCTACACTGCTCTCTGACAGGTCATTCCCCAATTTATACTGGTACCTGGGGTTGTTCTTGCCCAGATGCCATGTTCTAAACTGCCCTTTCTGTAGTTCATTAAATTTCTCTATGCCCAGCTCTCCAGCCTGTCCAAGTGCCACTGAATGGCAGCACAGTCTGCTGGGGTGTTGGCCACTTCTCCCAGCTTTGTGTCATCAGCAAACTTGCTGACAGTGCTCTCTAATCCCTCATTCAAGTCATCAGTGAATATATTGAATAGTACTGGTCCCAGTACCCACCTTTGCGGGACTCCACAAGATATAAGCCTTTCTTAATATAAGTTAATAAGCTGATTCTGTTTCACACTTCAGGGGGAAAAAAGGTAAGTGTAATTCTCGATTAAAGAGGAAGGTAAGGCCCTGCACCTGTGCCTGCCCAAAGATGACAGGTATTAGTTGTACCAAAGTTACCCAGACAGAGACACAACTGACACTGTTATCACTGTGTTTTCCAAGACCCAGCACAGCTGAAGCCAGAACACAGATGAAGCATCCATGGCCATGCCCCTGGGAAAGCTGCCACATCCTGTTACAAAGTGCTGAAGAAACATAACATATTAATAGCTGTTACACGATTTCACAAAGTGTTGAAAAATCCAAGGCCCATGTTGGACTGTGATCTTTGGCAAGAGATCCAAACCTAGGGAAGGCATGACACCATAAGGAGCACATCCACTTAACTTCTGAGTACACTAACTAGCTCCAAAAGCCTGACCAGACTTTGAAGCAGGCAACTGTGAATGCAGTCATGGAAAGTGTCTTGCCGTCCCTCTTCAGCAGAGTGACCTCTGTGGGCTCATTAAATTTATTCTGCACTCACCTTGCTGGTCAAAGGAGGTGTTGCCTGTATTACAGTTTCTTGCTACTGAAGGTTTTTAATAAGAAGGGCGTCAGATTTTCTAAGATCCCTGCATAAATGGGAGTTTTATTAATTGTCACAACAGAACTAAAGATAGGATAGTGTTGTTAATTATTTAATTTTTAGGTGGAAAAGGGCATTTCTTTTTTCAGTGCAAGTTTAGAATTGGTTTACAAAGATACAAATCTGTTCCTTTCTTAGTGGAAGGTTTGAAAGTGTTGTTTCATTGACTTGTCAGTTATGGGTTTTAAAGGGCTACAACTGCTACTCTGCAACTTGGGTTCTTTTTATCTTGAGTCCTACATATGTGAACCTGCTAAAGTTGTTACCAAGAGTGTAAGATCACCCAAAGTGATGCTAAATGTTGGTCAGAGCTCTTGACTTCTGCAATGATGGTTTCCCACCCAGCGGTGAACTTGATGAATTGCAGGACTAGCTACAAGGTGGTAATTTTGTTTAGCTCAACGGTTTTCTGTGTTGTGTGCTCCAGTTCTGAGAGGGATTTCCTCTCAGAACTTAATTATTTAGTAGTGGTAATGGGAAATGGCAGTTCATTTTAAAAGGTCTGGCACACGGATTTGTGTTCCACCACCTTGAAAAAATTAGCCTTCTGCACCTATCCTCTAGGTGTGCAGAGTGGGCATGAGCTCTGAAAAGTGTGGCTTCCTGCTCCAGCTTTCTTTGCTTCTTCACGGCCCCTGAGAACTGGCTGTTTTGTTTTCATGAAAGCTTGGAGAGCAGATACTGGATAGTCTTGCTTCCTATCACCAGAAGAGGTGATGGCTGCTTGGACAACGATCACAGAGGTGTTTAACCATGCAAGTTGATGCTGTGATGTCTCCCTGAGTCTGCGAAGACTTTTAAGAGTAAAGCATGTTTTTCAGTTAGCTCTCTCAAGCATAAATACAGGACTGCAATACCTAAAACCCACTTGTTTTCTTTATAATCAATGAAACTGGTCCTATATAGGATCACCTATAGGTGACACACTGTATCTTCTTCTCTGGGTTAGAATGTTAGGTGTGTTAATAGTGTTGTGTGAGGCACCTTTAATTTGATGCTGTTTAAAACTGTGACGATATGCAACTAATCATTGCCAATGTAGTGATTTAAGAGAACTGAACAGTCCAGCTGAAGAGTTGACTGTACTTGCCATGCTCCTCACATGCTAGAGAGATTTTACACAGTTGGATTCCTGTGACACCCATGTACTAGTAGGGTCAAATAATGGAAATTTATGCTTTTTATTTTAAGGTTTCCCTGAAGGCCATGTGTCGAGAGGTTTCCATTATAGAAGAATATACTGTGTGTCTTTAACTAACATTTGTTTATGTTACTCTTAAAATATGTTGACATTTCTAGGGATCCTGTAAAATCTTTCTCATTTTTTATTAGTCTAAAATTAGAGATGTTAGAACTGTCACAGGTTAACATTACTAAGCGTGTTTAAAGATTATGCAGCTGAGTCTGTTTCAAATGAATTAGTGACTGTAAAGCAAACCCTCAGAAAGGTTTTTGTGCCTTAATTATTTTAGCATTGCATGAGAAGACATCTTAAAATGTTTTGTGAAAACTTCTAGGTCATAAATAAAACTACAGTTTTCCATCCCAGACATTTATATTTCACAGAGGCATTGCATCCAGTCAGTGCTTCAAGAAGGAATGATTTTTCTGTAATAAAACTTCACAGATCTCCACGTCCCTTGACAGCACGAACCATCCATTAAGTAAAAGATATGTAACATAACAGTTCATGTCTTATGCTTTGTTTCTGCAGTAAAGCTGGAAGAATTTTGAGAGAGTTTTAATGAAAACCTATTTAAACACACCTGCTAGAGGACAGTGCTGGTACACATAGAAGGAAGAGTGCTCTGCTGGGACTGACATTTTACTTACAGAATGCTTGTCTGCTCCTAGGTTTCACAACAAAGGGGTTTATGTGAAAGTTGGGCTGCAGAAGATAAGTCATACCAGAAATCTTCACAAAGACATAAAGCTTCAAGTGGACCAGCACGAGGTGGAGTTACCCAGTATAGAAGGACTCATTTTTATTAATATTCCCAGGTAAAAAGAGGGTGGATCTTGTACAGACACGTATCTGGCTGTATGTGAGGAAATGCTGCTTGGTATTTGAGCATTGAATGTCATATGGTTAGACCACTTAACACTTACCCAGATAATAGATAGTTGTTACTGGGTATTTTAATTGTTGCCCGGCTCGCTGGCTTGGCAGCTCTGTGCAGGGAGCTAGCTCTTAATACCATTTTCACTTTTTTTTTTTTTGGTCCTTTGAAATGCACAGCCTCACTCCACATAAATGGGGTATCATCTTGTTTTCCCAGTGCAAATCGCCCCATACATTTCCTATTTCTTTTGTGTCCTAATAGTAATTTGGAGTGCTTTCTTCATCACAGCTCTTCACACTCCTTTTGGAGCAGTTTTCTAGAAAGTGGGGACTTTTTGTGCAGGGTTATAGGCCTGTGGCCTCAGTTAATTACAATTTTCCCTCTCTCCCAAACTGTTTGAATGGGCCACTGACTTTGACCACGACTTGTAGAAGGATCAATGATCATCAGCTTGCACACCCTGCCTGGCATGCAAAAGATCAGGTGCCTGAGCACGTTCTGCAGTGAAGGCCAGCCAGGATTCAAGTGCTGGCCAGGTCCTACAGCCAGCTGATCTGTAGTTACGGAGTTGTTGATGCTACCTGGGTAGCTGTGGAGAACCCACAGTTCAGGTACCTCTTGCAAGACTGCCACCTGCAGGAAGCTACAGCTACTGCTGTGGAAAAGACAGGCAAACCTGCAGGGCATCAGGCTTCCTTAGACCTATTGTTGGTAGAGGCACACTTTTTGTTTACACAAAACCAGCAGGTAATTAGTGCTGCTGGACTGGTTATTTTTAATTATATACTTAAGCTGTGTGCATGTATTTCCTTTTTAGTCTGAGAATGTCTCAACTTTCTGTTCAGATGTACATATTTACCTGCACACATGTGCACATGCACCTACACACCAGCATAAGTTGACATGAGAACATCTAGTGGTCATGATTACTACTCAGCAGTCAATGCACTAAAACAAGTGCTTTGAGTGAGGAGGGCCAACACTACACAAAAAGAAACAGGTGTTAAATGTCTGAAGCATTTCACAGGTCTGAAGCACAAGACTACCTACTTAGCTACAAGTGAGTTCAGACAGGTACAAGAATTGTACCTTGTTTGAGCTTAGTTTCTCTTCAGTAGCTACCATGAATATTGTCAAGGTGAGTAAGATCTATGTTAAAGTCTTAAGTCTTGGAAGATAATGGTAGCAGTAACCTGCATTTCCCAGCAAACTAAAACCTTCTGTTGATTTCCTGTTAATTACTCTTTTTCTTCAAAATGGAATGCTAGTTAGTTCATTCCTCCTTTCATTCCTAAAGAAGTCTTCCAGATTTTAGGAGAGTAATTCCCACTCTTATAGTATAGGAAAGGTGTGTTGTCTTCTGCGACTGATGGAGCTTTCAGTGTCTGGCAAACCAGCCACTCCTAGCAAGAAGCTGGGCAGGGTGCTCTGTGGCAGGTCCATGAGCAGTCATTGTTATGTGTTTTCTACGCAGCTGGGGGTCTGGAGCTGATCTCTGGGGGTCTGAAAGTGATAACCGCTTTGAGAAACCACGCATTGATGATGGCCTGCTGGAAGTTGTTGGTGTGACTGGTGTAGTTCACATGGTAAGCTGGAATACCAGTAAGAACAAAAGAAACACGTTTTCTTAGGCTGGTTTGTTTCTGTAATAACCAGGGCATTGGAAGCACTTAGTGTTGAGAAGTATGTGTCTGTGAGGGGAGACCTTATTGCTGCCATCTACAATTACCTGAAAAGAGGTTGTCAAGAGGTGGGTGTTGGTCTCTTCTCATAAGTAACAAGCAATAGAACAAAAAGAAGCAGCCTCAACTTCCACCAGAGGAAGTTATGTTAGACATTAGGGAAAACTTCATTGAAAGGGTGATCAGGCCTTGGAACTGGCTGCCCAGGGAGGGGCTCACATCACCATCCCTGAACGTGTTAAAAAGTTGTGTAGATCTGGTTTAGCACTTGGCTTAGAACGGTTGGGTTCATGGTTGGACTCAATGATATCAAAGGCTTTTTCCAACCCAAATGATTCTACAATTCAGTATTAAGGTTGTACTGTTGTTTGTCCAGGTGCTTGTTGCATCATGCAGGAGTGGTTATAGATCACAGACAGGATGTATGGTCAGTGTTGTCTGTCTGAACAAAGCCTTCACATGTCATCAGAGTTTAGCTGCAGCTGGTAAGCCTGTTCCTGGGCTGCAGTACCCTCTCATCTCCTGCTTATTGGCCTGCCCTGAAGAGCCATATTTAGGTGCCAGCCTACAATGGATGGAATGAAAACTAGAGGAACCTGTGGATGGATAAGAAGTAATTGGAATATGAAGAACTTGTTAAAAGTGCATGAGGAAGTGCTTCTTGATTTAAGATGGCTTTGAAGCAAGGCTAGAAAAAGACACGGGAAATGCAAATCACAGAACATTACACCCCCAGGTACCAGTATAAATTGGGGACTGACCTGTTACAGAGCAGTGTAGGAGAAAGGGACCTGGGTGTCCTGGTGGACAGCAGGATGACCCCAAGCCAGCAATGTGCTCTTGTGGCCAAGAAGGCAGACAGCATCCTGGAGTGGATCAGAAGAGGGGTGGTTAGCAGATGGAGAGAGGTTCTTCTCCCTCTCTACTTTGCCCTAGTGAGACCACATCTGGAATATCATGTCCAGTTCTGGGCCCCTCAAATCAAGAAGGACACAGCTGCTGGGGGGAGTCCAGCATAGAGCAATGAGGATGATGAAGGAAGTAGAACACCTCCCTGATGAGAAAAGGCTGAGGGAGCTAGGTCTTTTTAGCTTGGAGAGGAGACTGAGGGGTGACCTCATTAATCTCTATAAATCTCTGTAAATGGGTGTAATTTGGAACATAGGAGGTTCCATTTAAATATCAGAAGGAACTTCTTCACAGTGAGGGTGACAGAGCACAAATACAGTTATATTTGTTAGGGTATGCACTAGCTTTCTCGTTTTATTTCTATTACAAAAACACCTACTCTTCGCTTAGGGAATTGGCAAAAAGTCCTGTTATACCTCATCACCATAAGGTAGAGATTCCTTCTACAGAGGTGGCTTCATGATTATCTGCCATAGTCTTTCCAACAACTGTATATGAGAATCTGATGCTTGCCGCTCTGATCTGAATGCTACATGAAGTAGATGGTATGCTGGTACTGCAAAGAATATTGTGACTGGTTTTGCCGCTTCAATCCTCCCATGCATAGCTTGTTTTTACAGTGGCCTGCTATCAGGAACTCAGTCCTGTGGGGTGGGAGGTTGTCTTTTGTATTTCTTTCACTGTCTTAAGAAATCTGATGCTGAAGAAGTGCATGGTGGTTAGGTAACTAAAGACAACTAATACTTACAACAACCAAAAGTGGAAAGGTGGGTGCTTAAAATTGTGCGTCTTGTTCTTTGATGTTGGCCAACTTCACTGTTTTGTAATTTTTTTTTTTAAGGAATTAAAATATAAAACATTTCAAAGAATCACAGAATATTAGGGATTGGAAGGGACCTTGAAAGATCATCTAGTCCGATCCCCCTACCAGAGCAGGATCACCTAGACCAAGTTGCACAGGAACACATCCATCTCTAAAGAAGGAGACTCCACAACCTCCCTGGGCAGCTCATTCCAGTGCTCCCTCACGCACACTGTGAAAAGGTTCCTTCTCATGTTTATGTGGAATCACCTATGTCCCAGCTTACACTCATTGCCCCTTGTCTTATCATTGGAAGACACTAAGCAGAGCCTGGCTCCATCTTCCTGACACCCACACTTCACATATTTATAAACATTAATGGGGTCACCCCTCAGTCTCCATTTCTCCAAGCTCAAGAGACCCAGCTGTCACAGCCTTTCCTCATAAGGGAGGTGTTCTACTCCTTTTATCATCTTCATGGCTCTGTGCTGGACTCTCTCCAGCAGTTCCAAGTCCATTTTGAACTGAGGGGCCCAGAACTGGACACAATATTCCAGATGTTTTCTTACCAGGGCAGAGTAGAGGGGCAGGAGAATCTCTCTTCATCTGCTAAGGAGAATCTCTCTTCATCTGCTAACCACCCCCTTCCTGATCCACCCCAGGATGCCATTGTCCTTCTTGGCCACTAGGGCACATTGCTGGCTCTTGGCCATCCTGCAGCCCATCATGACCCCTAGGTCCTTTCTCCTACACTGCTCTGTGACAGGTCAGTCCCCACCCTATACTGGTACCTGGGGTTGTTCTTGCCCAGATGTGACATTAGAAGCAAAAAAGAGTACTCATTGCACTGGAATGTAGAGGTTAATAAAATCATTCTCTGGTTTTCTGATCTCCTGTTAAGATTTTTACCCTTATATTTGGTGTCTGTATACACTCCCCAAGAGACTGTATACATGCAATACATACAGATTTTACGTATAGATACTCAGACTTTTGAGTTTCACTTGTGCTGAAGTCTGTGTGTATTTCAGCACTTTGGAAACAGTAGTAAAGCAGATAAGACTGCTGAGACGATGTTTCTCAGCCAATCTATGGGTACAAGTGACTTCACTGTGGAAGGTGTTTTGACCTTGGCAGCTGGCAGGACTGAGTTTTTCTCCACATGCTTTAATTAATGCTGCTTTAATTAATTAATGTTGTGTCAGTAAAGGCGTCTTAGGCAGATTTTGCCTAAACAAAATCGTATCCGCTCAATTTAAGCTAGTATTTATGCTTCTTGTTTATTGAGGTGATTGATATCCTAGCGTTTACTTCCTAACAGGGTCAAGTCCAAGGTGGTTTTCGATCGGGAATCCGCATAGCCCAAGGATCGTATTTTCGTGTAACACTCCTAAAGCCAATTCCAGTTCAAGTTGATGGAGAGCCCTGGATTCAGGCCCCTGGCCAGATTATTATTTCTGCTGCAGGACCAAAGGTACTGACTGTAGGTTTGCCTCAGCAAACTGACTTTGTTTCTCTGGTGGATATTACAGATTATCTTGCTTGTCTGTTTTGTTCCAATGCTTAACTTTAAAGGAGCTAGTTGGCGTGGTGTGACGTAGCAGAGGATGGTTTGAGGGCCCTGGCTCAGATGAGGCATATTTTTAAAAAACAGTCCCTGCGCCTCAGCCTAGTGACTTAATTTTTAACCCTTTATTGATCTCCAGGGAATGTTGCTTGCCCTGAAGCACGTCATGGTTATGAGGGCAGTGAGTTACAGCAGTACTGCAGGTGCAGCGTGCGAAGCAGGCTGCTAATAGTGGCGGAGACAGGAAGGTCTGTTAGAGAGCAGCACAAGAGAAAATGGAATCCTGGAGGCAGAGAGCCTGAGAAAAAGAGACTTGAAAAAAATCAGCATCCAGTTTTTTCTTGAAATCAGTGTATATGTAGAAGGAAAAGAACATCAGCTACCCAAGAAATTAATTTCTCTAATGACATTGAAACTCTGAAATAAGCACGTTGCAGTAGTTGATTCTGGTGCACACCAGTCTACGCTTTCACCAGATCCCTTAAGGATGCCTTTTTAACTCTCAGAAATGTGTTGCAGGGAATCTTGGAGAATAGGTAGCCCTACAGGGAAGGCTAACAGAGCAGTGGCCCCTGCAGAAGAAAAAGAGATGAAACAGAGGGTCATACCTAAAATGTTTTGGAATATGTTACCCTTTGTTCTTTTCCTCAGAGAAGGTGGGGGGGGGGGCAAGAAAGAACAAACCTAACGTCCTGTAGTGAGAAGTATTTCTGTTTTTCTGTTAGGTTAGTGATTTATAGCCTGTGTCTCTGTGGATGTATGTGAGTGTTCGTGAACACATGCACGCCCATACGTATCCCTACATCTATGTACAGACATGTGTGTATGAGTTCGTGTGGAAAAAAAAAGTTAATGGTATGGCTTTATAGGAAGAGGACCTCCAGAGAGTTGTGTATTTAAATGTTTTTCTCAGTTACAACACTTCACTTTTTCATTACTTAGCTGCCTCAGAACTGCTTACTGGTGTCTAGCAGTATTTTAATGCTCACTGGCTTTCTTTTAAAAATTTTCATTTTAGGTCCATATGTTGAAAAAATCCAAGCAGAAACAGAAAAAAACTGGAAGCCTGAAAGAGATGAGAGGGGATAGCACACCAGTCTCTGAAGGAGGACGCTAAGAGGACACATGTGCTCAGAAGTGACAGAGCACACCTACTTACAGATACTGAGATGGTTTAGTAAAGCCATGTGCAGACAGTGAAGAGGGTTGCTTATGACCGTGCCTTTCATTACATTTTGATAGTACTGGTTCTACTTCATCTTTAAAAGACAGTGCCTCATTGTAACAAATAACTATTGCCTATCACTTGTTGCATATGAAATGTTTACTTAGGGTTGCTTTTTCCATAAGCCATTTCCCAGTTTTTCATGTGAACAGAAACTGAGGCCAAACAAAGATTCCAAGATGCTAATATTTCTGCATCTGCCTTCTCAAAGACTCTTCTCTTCTTCACAGCTTTTCCTTAAAGAAATTCATTCCATAGATAAATTTTGGTGCATTACTCCATAAACAAAAACTCATTCCTTTAAATTAATGCTCACAGTAGCCTCCTAACCAAACAAAGGCAAAGTCATGAGCTGCTGAGAACTCCGTAGATCAGTCCAAACAGCACAGCTGAAGCAGTCCTACCGTAAAGAGAAAAATACAAAACACAGCAGAGATTATTTCTATAAAAGGAGCCCTGTGCATGGGGAAGAGAGAAAGTACTAGAACAGTTGAGTCAAAATATTTCAGAGTTTACTTCAACAGTATTTGGACAGTATGAATGAAGGGGAAACAGCTTGCAGAGCAAGTTTTCAACTGCAGCTTTGTTTCTCCTATATTATTCAGCCAGAGCCTCTTTTAAAAGGCTTTTAATTTTCAGCAGATACCACTCAAAGTTAAAAAAGGAACAAGAATACCTGAGGCAGTATTACGTTGTACTGATTTTTGTCCTATCATTGAAACCTATCTTTGACACCAGACTTTACTTCTTGTCTTTACTTGTGCTCCTTCATTTTCATCAGTTTGTCACTGTTAGACTTTTATTTAACAGCGATCTCAAAGACTAAATGAATCATCACTAATTAGGGAAAAGGAAGTACCATTTAATGTTTACTTAAGTATATTAGCACAGTCATACGTCAGATCTGAAATACAGCACAGCTTTGCTGAGGAGCCTGTAGCATGCACGTAACTGGGAATGCAATAGCTGTCATGAAAACTCACTCACCTGGTCAGCCTTCTCGAGTCCTTGGTGGGTGTTACCAGATGTGGACCCAGGGTCACAGTGACTGGATTATCTCCCTTGGATGCGTGTGTGTTCTTCAGAGGCTGTTCGTTTGTCAGCTCCTGTGAGATCAAGATCACCTTTCTGTGCTTACCCTCCTGGTGAAGATGTGGAGTTCTAGGACTTCTTTCACAGCTTCCTTCTAGACTGGTGTTAGAGCAGACATCCAGGGCCAGTCATACACTACATACATCTGATATCCATGGCCAGAGCTGTGTTCACATCTCTGCTGGTCCCATCTCACCATCATTCTCCAGTGACTGAACCTTTCACTCCAAGTCAGTTATACAGAGGGGCCCTCTGAGTCACATTTAGTGCAGTGGGCTTTCATGATTAATTAAGCAGTATTGGCCACCATTCACTTAGCCAGTCAGTGGACTTATTTGTCATCTTTTGTATGACTAGTCTTTTGTAATGACTAGTTCAGCTGCAGATGGCATGAATTCATCACTCAAATGACAGCTTTAGGAGCATTTCTGTTGCCAGTGTGTCTAGAAAAACATCTCTAGCTGCTTCCAGGGACTTAGTGGAACTTTGGAATATTGCAAAGCTGTTTTGTGTTGGACCCAGTTATGCGCTGAGGCAGTGCTTACTGGGTCTTGTTGGTCAGTCTGTACTCTTTATGCACTGCTTCAGCAATATCAGATCATTACTTGTGCTTTCAGTATTTTAGTCCTGGTACAGATGAGGGTGTGAATGTGGGTGCTGCAAGGCAGTCATCTACAGTAACCAAACGATACAGCTAGAACTATAAACAGAGACAAAAAGGCCTTGTGAAAGTGGCAGTCACCTACAGCCACTCCTTACTGTCCACTGATTCCTTCATGTTCTGGTAGAGATGCATGTGGAGGACTCATGTTTTCACCGGAGTCTATTATTTGTTTAAATTGTTAATCTAATTTTAGGAATGTTCTTCAGCTACCACCATGTGGACAGTAACTTACCTTTTTTAGTCAACATGAGAATGAAGGAGGTGGTATGGATAGTACAGAGCTAAAATCCTTGTCTCCTCATTACTGAAGCATTGTCTCTGCTTCAGAACCTGGGCATGAAGAGTCAGCTGGAGCTCTCCTGGCATCCTGGTACATCCATTACAAATAGGAAGTGTAAAGTGGTTTGTTTCAGGGTATGCCTTCTCAGGATAAAGCACAGAAATCAAAGACAGAATCTGAAATGGATTGCTGCTTATATATAATTGACCAGGAAGCCAGAGAAGCTGCTGTGTGTCCTCAGGGCAGGAGAAGTAATCAGAAGTCATCTTTCTGATTACTCAGTAGTGAATACTTGATGTTTAGTTACAGAAAACCTGCTGGTACTGACCACTTTCTGCAGCCCAACTAAATAGACGTGCACTACTGTTTTTCCAGGCATGTGTTATCCTGCAGCTTCCAGTGTCCCATGTCCTCGACTCGTTAAGGGACTATCTGTCTCTCCCTTTGTCTCAGTATCTGTTATCTGAAATAATATGAAATTCAAGTCACAGTAGTCTGACCAGAGGGCACTTTACTGTGCCACATCCTTCCATCGGGATTTTTCATCCACTGTACGAGCCCCTCTCAAAGTAGTGTCAGGGTAGCAAGGTAGCACAGCAGTATGAATGCGTTCTTGCAACTGCCAGAGGGGATCCTGGTAGAGGACGGGCAGGCTTTGGGATTTTTTTCTTTTACATTTTTTTTCCAGAAGCCAACTCCCACATGTTGTTAAGGCAGACGAGTGCCACACTGGTATGAAAACTTGGATTAATTAAAACACACTTGCCACGTAAAACAATGCTCATTATGTCTTGAAGATAGCAGGTTCCAGGGAAGTTGAGAAAAGAAAGCTCCTGTAAAGCTTTTAAAAGGAGAAACTCACAATTTAAGCCCTCTATTAAAGTTCCAGTTTCAGGTACTATGATGGCCAGCGTATCACAGTTATTAGGGGGGGGGTTTTTTTGTGCTGTCACACACAGTACCCAAGAACGGCTGGTGTTTTCTTCCATAGTACAAAACTTGCTTGAAAAGAGAATAACTGCAGTTAATGCAAAATATTTTGACTCTGCATTTATGTTGAACAAAACAATGCAGTGTAGTTTACGTGGTAGTAGGCAGACAAATGATTCTCAGCGCTGTGTGAGAACCTAGTGCTTTAAATGATGCAGTAACAGAAGTGTTGCAGAAGAGGCTTGGTTCTGCCAAGACAGGTATTAATCAGTGTCAGGGACTCAGGACCTTAGTCAGGGAGGAGATTCAGGCTCATTGCTATCCTGAGCACACTCCTTCATCCCCTCTCCACTGTCCCCTGCCTTTTTTTCTTGGCCTATTAAACGTGGCAGGCACAGCTTTCATCTCTCCTGCTGAGGTAGCACTCCTGACCTTTTACTAGTGTCCTACAACGCTTTCATTCAGGTTGGAAGAGACTTTTGGGATCCAGTCCAACCATCAGCTGTACTCTACAAGCTCACTATATCCCCCATGTAAGCATCTTGTTTTGCCAGCATGGGGGAGCAAAGAATTTGTGGTGGAATTTGTGGTGGTTAAACACCCCACAATTGCACACAAGAGAAGGTGGTCAACTGGTTAACATCTGTTTTGATGGGTAAATGCATTACTTCTGCCTTGAATTAGAGGAACCAAAGTTCAGAAGCCCATCCCTCAGATATGGGTGCTACTTCAGAAAGCATGCTGCTTTCCTCCCATGGCTTTTACACTTGGTTTGCCTAGTTCAAACTGTCAGTGTTGTCCTTGCATGGATTTCTGAGTGAAACAGTGTTGCTTCACCAAAACCCTTGTGTCTGTTTATACACGTGTATACAGGTGTGTATACAGGTGTGTTTCCATGTATACATACACCCTTTAGAAACAGGCCTTACTGCGTTTCCTCTCACAGTGCCTACTTGTGCAGCTTCTGCTGTATCACAGCATTCTGAGAGCACTCACTCGCAGATCTTCGTCTCACCAGTTCTGGACAGGAGGTGGAGCTTGCTTTCTTTACTGGTCCTGCCGAGTTTCCTAGCACAATTTTAACAGACGTGTGCTCTCCAACAAGACATGATGGCAATATTGTGAAAGCATAACTGTTTTTAGAGTACAGTCTGAGCTCCTCTTCTGGATTTTAATGGAGCCTCTGTGTGTCTAGAATCAGTGGCATTTCAGAAACTAGACACTCTAGCACAGTCCTCTGTGGGAGTTAAATGAGGAAAAAGACTGAACAAACTGTTACAGACAATTATTCCTTAATCTTCACAGTTACCCTCTTAGAAGTGTTGTACAGACTGCATTTCTTTAAAGAGCAGGTATTGTTTTGAACATCTGCTGTTTGGAATTGCTAAGCATTTACGTGCACACATTACTCTGCAGCAATCTGTAGGATATAAATCTGTCATTATCAAACAAAGCCTAATTTTGTGGTAAGAGGAGCTGTTGTGACAAAGAACTGATGTTGCAGACATGATGTATCAGCTGCAGAGTTATTTTATAATACGCTGTCTGTATGAGCAGATATGTGCTCTATTACATAGCCACTCATCCTTGCTCCAGCACTGAAAGAGGGGGTGTGCTGGCATTGTGTCCTCAAGAGACCTGCCAGTAGGTACTCTTGAAGGCTGCACCTCGTATTTCTTCCTTGCGTGCTTCATAGTAACTGAGCATTTTCCTCTTCTGTTAGGCTGCCTTCCTGCCCTTCGAGCCCTGTGTTCATACTGAAACTGGTAACAAAGGCCTGAGGATGTGGTGGTGACTGCATGTGGAATGCAAGGGAACAGGGTTCCTGCACTAGAACTTTGGCCGTTGGGCTTAGACTGTTTGTAAATTTCTGCTCAAGCTTCTAAGAGCTGCGCAGCAAAGATGCGGCAACTACTGAACTACATTGATTCACAGTGACAGCATTGCCTCGTTTTCAGGCTTTGATCTTACATGTACCAGTGCATGCATCACTTCATAATACTATTTGCACTTAACAGAAAATGCAGGTTAGCTGGGCTTAGGTTGTTTCAAAATTGCAATGTTTGTACTTTTTTTGTAAAATGGGGATGATTCTATAGATGCACTTTCAGGTAATGGTGTAAACAAGTTTGTAGAATGCAGCTGTTTAGGAGTTTCCCTGACTGCAGCATTTTTTTATCCACATCTCCTTGAAAGCCTGCTTGGGAATGAGAGATGGACTCTTCCATCACAGTGTGTATTTACAGCTGGCTGAGTGAAAGCTCATATAAATATATATATAACTTAAACAATTGGCTGCTATTCTGAGATTTAGGTTTATTAGACTGATTTTATAATGCATAGAAGTAATGTTAAAGTTTTATTTATAATGACAATATTTACTGATATGACATGTAGCTTGTAGGAGAGATCCAGCTCTTTTGCTATTTAGTGGTGGGTTTTTTAGCAGTACACGTGGAGTGAAATGAATGCGCATTAGTTACTAACCTTAACCTGCAGTTAGACCAGCAGTTTCTATGTTTACAGGACAGTGACTATTGATTGTAAACCTATATGTGTTAGTTAAACCAGTGCACTCTCTTACCTTGTGTCGGAAGCCTTGTTTCTGCTTCCCATGACAATTAATAAAATAGTTGCCTTCTAGTTTAGATTCCTGGTTATGTCCCTTTGGAAAGATTTAAATGCAGACTGTGACTTGTCTGCCGTGGGCTGACAGGGCAGAGTTTCCACTGATACAAGTGCTGTATTGAGCATGTTTTTCCAAAAGATTGACTTTATTTTTTTTGTGAAGATAATTTATGAGGATGTTTTCTAAGTAGATGAGTGTTGTGAAAAAGTTGGTCTGAAGTCTCAAAATAAATGTGTGTAGATATTAAAGATGTATCCCAAAGCAAAGTATTTTTTAACAGGGCACTGTTACTGGTGTAGTTATCCCTCCCAGCTCTCCTAGCAACACACCCATTTAACATGTCAGTGTGCACAGCTTGTGTGTTACTTAGGAGATTACTTGACTTCAGAATTTGGGACTTACTTGTATTGTGCTTATCCCATGTTACACCTCCAGCAGCAACATCAGAAAGCAGAACTGCTTCCCTGTACAAATCACTGTAGGTTAAAGAGCCCGCCCTTGTGTGTGACTGCAGGAGTGTCACAAGCCTGGCAACAGTTTGGCACTTACAGTCCCCTCTCACTGTCCACAGAGTGTGCCACACGAGTCTTTTTGCTTTTGGAAGGAAGGTGCAAATTAACATGTGCCTGTGTTAGTTAGCAGCTTTCCTCGCCATGGCATCCCTTCCTTTGTGCTGCTGATCTTGCCAAACTGGGTAGCAAGAGGTGCTTGAAGAATTACTGAATATTTATTGTGTCATTTTAGGTGCTTATTAAAGCCTTCACTGCTATTATAAAGCAAAATTCTGGGGATCTGTAGCATAGCAATAGCTGTATAACTCCAGCTTTCTGAATATGCCAAAAGCAAATTAACCTTCAGATAGTTTAATTAGCAATGGTGTAGACTGTAGCTTTCAGTACCTTAAAGTTACAAGTTCTGATTATTGGAAGGGAACATCTCTGCTTTGAATGTGAAGCACTGCAGAATTTGTAATTCACTATAGATTTCTGTGTCCTTCCTATCTGTGCACCACCTATCACACCTAAACTCAAACTATGGCTTAACTATTACTTAAGTAACTGTGTTTTTCACCTATAATTATTTAAACGTTCCAACTTCAAGCAGCTTTATGGAAGCTATTTTAGTATCGAGATACTCTTATGATGTCTTACAGCATTTCTTGTGAGTGTTCCAATATGTTGGTAATAAATCATCTTGGCTCAACAAGCTAAGGTCAGCTGATCACCGAAGAGTTTAGTTATTGTCTAGTGCTTATTCTTTGTGTACCAGCCTAACTCTCGAAAAAGAAGAAAAGCCCAAGTATAACCATTGAAGTGGTTGAAAGCTGTTTCCACATTGTGTGCCTCAAACCAGTAATGCGTTATTATCACACGTTTACTTGTGGAGTGGTCTCAGAAACCAGCTTGTTTCTCAATGTCTGCCTTGCAAATCACTATGCTGTGGTAACTTGTCTACAAGTAAGATGCCTAGTGTACTAATTGGTTAAAAAAGAAGTAATTTATAAAAGATGGATTTTTCTCTTATATTTAAACACCTGTTTGCCCCTGAGTTATGTTGTTAGAACAGTTATATATATATTTTGCAATATGTGTTTTGTGTTTAATTTGATTGTACATTTTGCACTGAGTTTAAATTCTGTATTCTAAGTATTATTTACAAGTCCCAGATATCTGTAACTAGAATTTATCTGTGAAAAATACAATATCTCTTCTACCCTGGCTGTCTGTGGAGTAGTTGTGTTTTAAAAACGTGAAATGTCCTTCTGCAGAGAGAAATGCACTTGTACTTTCTTTGTTTCAGCTGGGCACTGCTTTTATAGCCATTTGTACCTTTGCTGTCTGAGACTGGGTCATCTTCTTCAAAGCTTTTCGTAGGTTCTAGTTTCTATGATGACACCTACACACGAAGTTTGACCCCTGCAACCCTAACCAATTCTAGTACCTTGATTTCAGTTAACTTTGGGTAAATTCTTTCAGTGATAATGTTAAGTGTTTTTGTTTTGTGAGTCACAGTATCACACAACATTAGGGATTGGAAGGGACCTCGAAAGATCATCTAGTCCAATTGCCCTGCCACAGCCTAGACCAAGTTGCACAGGAACATTTTCAGGCAGGTTTTAAATGTCTCCAGAGAAGGAGACTCCACAGCCTACCCGGGCAGCCCATTCCAGTGCTTTCTCACGTGCACTGGGAAGAAGTTCCTTCTCACATTGATATGGAACCTCCTATGTTCCAGTTTACAAACTCATTGCCCCTTATCCTATCACTGGATGACATTGAGAAGAGTCTGGTTCCATCATCCTGACACCCACCCTTCACATATTTATCAACATTAATGAGGTCACCCCTCAGTCTCCATTTCTCCAAGCTAAAGAGACCCAGTTCCCTCAGCCCCCCCAGGTCCCTTTCTCTGGCACTGGTCTCCCAACAGGTCAGTCCCCAACCTACACTGGTACCTGGGGTTGTTCTTGCCCAGATGCAAAACTACACTTGCCCTTGTCACTTTAATGATCAGATTTTCCAATGTAGTTTTGTACAATTGCTTGTCCTATCAGCACTCTTCCAGAAACACATGAACTGGTGTCTTCAGGCTGTGGGCAACAGGCCCTTGCAGAGCACCAATGTGCAGTGGTGGACCTGACCTGCATAACTCAGGGGCCAGATCTCATGGACCTTGGCTTGGAGGAAGTCAGATGGAGCAACAGGAAGGGCTGTCCAGGGAGTAGAGTCCAGATGGAAACTCTGCTACATTGTGGGTGGACAGCCCACTCCACTCTGAAGGTCACGACCAATTAGCTCCCAGCCTGCTTCTCATGGCTGATAGGAGCCATCTGCTTGACACCTCCTCTTAGGATGTCCCTGTTGCAGTAGCCCTTCCTCTGCCATGGACCAGTTGTTCAACAATTGATGACAGAAAAGGGGAGGGCTTGCTTTTGTTGTATCAACTCTAGGTAAACAGTTTGCAATGCTGTGCGCTCTGGAGCTGCTAGAACCACATTTGAAAAACATACACAAAACATTTCAGAACTACTGTTCTGGGAGAAAAGGGAAAGCAAACAAAATATTGACCTTCATGTACAAGAAAAAAACAAACACAAAAAACTGAAACCTGAAGTGCTAATGATATAACCAAGCTTTATGCCCTTTCAAATGGAAGAAAAAAAATGTTCTTTCTCTAGTTAACTGGGGAAGGTAAAGTAGCATTTTCACTTACTCTTTCTTCACGTCCTATTGGAGTTGTGGCACACTGAAGTGCACTGCCTTTTGCATTGTGCCCTTTGCACGCAGAGTTGAAGATTTCCAATAGTCCTTCCCCTCCATGTAGGGTTATGCCTTGCAGTCTGGTCAATACCACATTACTGTAATGGTTACCTTGTGTTTGAGAAAGGGAAGGGTTTGGCCAAGATACATCCCAGTTTGACTTCCAAGCGGGTTTAGTCCACAGTAGAACAAATGCACTTTGAAGTCCAGCTAAGTGAAAAAACTTGACAAGCAATGAACTCATAAGGAACTTAAACTTCAGGGTATTTTGGGCATCAAACTGATCATCACATGACAGCTTTAGCAACCTAAAATAGAGACTTCAAAGTGGGGTTCTGTAGC
The DNA here is from genome assembly GCA_028565055.1 of Phoeniculus purpureus. Lineage (NCBI taxonomy): Eukaryota > Metazoa > Chordata > Aves > Bucerotiformes > Phoeniculidae > Phoeniculus > Phoeniculus purpureus. Next base: position 38,087,308 of record JAOXOE010000874.1, read on the forward strand.
AAACCTGTTGGGGCCAGTGGCCAAGTGCTGAAACAAATGGTGATGGCATCCCTTATTCCCTGGCCAAGCCTGTTGGAAACAAAACAATGGAGATGCAGAGCAGCACCTTTGCAGTCTCCTATAAGCAGGCAAGCATCATCAATATAAATAATGTAAACATGCCTGCCCCGTGCCTTCTCACCAACTAATTGGGTTCAAAGTTCACTGCTGAATGAGAATCTGCCTACCTCAGTTTTCCCAGGCCTCTCTCACAGCCACACTGTGCACTCGGTGGACCTGTAATCTGGCTCTCACAACCTATAACCAAGAAATCCAGCTGAAATGCCTGCTAGAGGATCACAGCGAGAGAGAGAGACAGGGGAAAACAACAGCAGAGCAGTTACAGGCAGAAGCCAGTGAGGATGTTGTCATGATCTGCTTTCAGGTAAACACTTTATTGTGACCAGGTTTTGTAAATTCTGGGGAACAGAATGAAGATTCAGAGCCAAGTGCTAGGTCACTTTATTTAACAAGTGTGCCAAGGAAAGAGGAGAAAGAGATGGAGAGTGGTTATCGCCACAGATCTACAGCATCCCGTCAGTCCAACATCTGGTGGCAGTGGGGAGGGCACTGTTCCAAATAGTCTTTGGGCCTGGTGGGAGAATGCTCCTACTGATTTGTGTGTCCAGTAGAATGTTCCCAGTTCCCACGGGTCTTTGCTGGTCTTTGGTTTTTATAATGTTCTCAGAGCTGCTCTTTATGCCCACGCCTCCCACTCAGTGGTGGGATGCATGCCCAGTAAAATCTCTAGAAGGTCTGAGAAAGTTCTATAGGGTCTTTCAGCCAATTTTTGGGTTCCAGGTGCATGCGCTGAGGACCCGGGCCATGCATTCCAAGGCACATGGTTGCCGTGGCAGTGAGATCCCAGCTTGACATGGCATTTGTTCTGCCAGCTGTGCTGAGGCAAACAGTGCTTCTAGCCCCTTACAGAGGTAGAACAGCCTGAAAGGATCAGGCACAGAGACATGCCTGCTGGCTTAACTTCTGGTTAACTGGGTGGAGACCCTTGTGGTAAGAGGCAGGTCAGGGTGGGCTTCACTAAACAAACCCAGAGAAATTGCATATGGACAGTGCCTCACCCCAGACAAGCTCTGTCATCATCTTCACAGCTGCAAGCCCAACATTTCCCGTCAAATTGGAACTTTTAGTCACAGAAGGGGCAGCCTCAGCACATCTGCAACAAAGGTGGAAACACTTCACCTATAAGATGCCAGAACTGAAAAGCTTCCATCAGCCCTGTTACAGGAGGTGAGAGTGCCTCAGTCAACTAGGAGACATGTTTTTCATCTGCACTGTTCCATGTCAGCTTGCGAGGCTTTGGCTCCTGCTGGTGCCACTATTCCCTCCCCTGGACTCACTGTCACTCATGTCACTCTGTGCAATGACTTTCCATGTTTGCTCTTCTCTAGAAACATCTAACAGATTGTTCAGGCTTCTCTGGTTTATAAGTGAACACGGTGGGAATCCTTTTTCATCTTTTTACATTTGTAACTGTAACTGGTATGTCAGCAGGTCTGGTCACTGCAGCCTGATAAAGCCTGTCCAACGTCTAAGTTATATCTGCCTGTTAGAGGGAACTGCTTTACTTTCTGTTAATCGTAACTATCACCCCACAAGGGTGTCTGTCTGCCAAGCTCTATGCTGAGCATTGGCCACAAAATGAAGTGGTGTCATTAAGTACCCCACTACTAATCAAAGACCTCAGTCCTGGGAATTTTTTTATATCCAAACAAGGCCATTTGCTGCTGGGCACACTTTGTTCACTGTTAAACTGGAGGCTGCTGCCCTCTTGCTTTCTGACTGAGGACAGCAAAGCGCTACACTTGTATTAGGAAAAGCTGTCAACAATACCTGAACAGACACTATTTTATATATGGAGGGCACAGGTTTCTGAGGCTGCTCTCCCAGTGTCTCCAGAGCTTTCTTTAAAGGTCCTTTATGCTTTCTTCTCTATGGTGTCTGTCCCAAACCCCACCATAGGGTGCTTCCCTACACCAGGATAAGTTGTTGACTCAGACAGCCACCACCCCTGCTGTGGTAGAGCTTGTAGGCTGACTAGATTCTTCTGATCCCATCCCAAGAAGAAAGCAGGTATTCAAGATGCAACTTGGTGGAGACAGAAAGATGAGCCTTTTCTCTCAGTAGTCTCCCCAGAGGCTCCTGCCCCACCCAAGAACTATTGCTGCTGAGGAATGCATCAGCAGTGGGTCCTGAAGGGTTTCAGTAGGCAGAGAGGTGGTCCAGCCAATGAAGCAACATGCAGCACTGTTGGGAGCAGCAGCAGGAAGGAGTGGGGTGCTATCTTGTTGCCTCCATTCCCACTGGATGCATGCTAGGGAAGCACTGGCAATCTGTGTCCTGGGGTGACCCACCTGTTCCCAGAAGCCCCACAGAAGTCTGGAAGGGAAGATTTAGCACAGAAAGTTTGGCACTTGGAAATAACCTGCCTGCAGATGGACATAGGGCAGCCCAACACATGGCACAACTGCCTGGCCCCATGATACTGGGTTTGGGGTGAGTTGGGAACATGTCTGATCCAGCCAGCAGGAGCCATATCCTGCAGTACCCAGCACAGAAAGGTCATGCTGTGGCACAGCATAAGGACCAAGCCCCAGCACACAGCAGTGAGGAACAATGCCTGACACTGCTCTGAGGTCAGGTCCCAGGGTGCCAAGAGGTGCCAAGGTGATACAAAGCAACCTTGAGGGAAAAGACTTGGGGGTGCTGGTGGACAAGAAGCTGGGCATAAGCATACAGTGTGCACTTGCAGCCCAGAAAAGAATCCCCAGCTGAAGGTTCACCTCACTAGCCTGTTTGCCTGCTCCCTTATCCCCTCCCTCTGGAGAGGATGAAGTTTCATAAATCAGCCTGGCAGGTCTCAAACCAATCACAATTTTACAAGCCCATCAATTGCCCAACTGCTGGAGACAGGCATGCAAAAGAGTATTTTCTGGACAGCTAGATTAGTGCGCTGACTTCTTTTGAAAGCCAGGATTTCACTCTCCCATACCAGATCCCTACCCTGACAATGAAGTTATGCATAACCCTCTGTTTCCAAGCCACTCACACTACCGTTTCGATTGGCTTTGACACATGAAATCAGCGTTTACCCACAGAACCTGATTTCTGACCCAAACCTACTTTCATTCAAAACAAGTGCCTCATGGACCTGTCTTAAGAATCTTAAGACGACACCCAATCTAACATGAGCAGTTGACAGAACTTTTCGTAACGGGCAAACATACCATTTGAATCTGTGGGAGAGCTTTTGGACAGATGAACTTTTAACTCCCTTTGAAAGCGTGGTGAGACAGTTAGTTTCTTCTCGGATCTAAAATTGAAAAGCCAATAGCTTTAAATCATTATTGTGGCTCTGAATACCGTTCTATTTGCTTGAAAGATCTATACATAAAGTAAAATGCATTTCACACACTTCTAGCACGTCCTCTGCAAGAGTCAGCACTCACAATGTCTTGGTTTGGAAGACAACTCGATCGGCAGGAACAAAACATGGTAATTTCTAGTTACTAATGTCTAGTTAGCCTTATTATTGTGAGAAACAAGATGCTCAGTAAATAGACATTAGCACTGGTTTTCTATGATGCGGTTATGACATTGACAGATAAGAGAAGAGCAACTGATGTCATCTGCCTGGACTTCTTTAAAGCATTTCATGCTGTCCCATACAACGTCCTTGACTATAATTTGGAGAGACACAGAATTGGCAGGTTGACCACTCAGCGCATAAGCAACTGGCTGGATGATCACACTCAAAGAATCGCAGTCAAGAGCCTGATGTCCAAGTGGAGACCACTGATGACTCGAACTCCTCAAGGGTCTGTATTGGGAGCTGTGCTGTTTAACATGTTTGTCCGCAACCAACCGCATCCTGGGCCGCGCCAAAATCCCCTCAAGAGAGGGGATTCTGCCATTCCTCACCTGGAGTTCTGTGTCCAGCTCTGGAGCCCTCAATGCAAGAAAGACGGGGACCTGATGGAACAGGTCCAGAGGAAGCCACAAAAATGATCAGGGAGCTGGAACACCTCCTCCAGGCTGAGGGAGCTGGGGTTGTTCAGCTTGGAGAAGAGTAGGGTCTGGGGGGGCTTGATAGCAACCTTTGAATCCCTGAAGCAGGCCTAAAAGAAGGCTGGAGAGGGACTGTTTACAAAGGCCTGTAAGTGATGGGACAAGGAGCAATGGTTTCCAATTAGAGAAGGGCAGATTTAAATGGGATGCTAGGAAGAAGTTCTTTAGCAGGAGGGGGGTTGAACGCTGGAAGGGTGCCAAGAGTGTGGGGAGCCTTGCTGGCTAAGATCTGCCAGCATCAACAGCAGGACTGCCGGTCCTCCTGTTAGTGTAGGGGCCTGAAACTGACAGTCTTGCATGGCTAAAGGCCAGGCCCTGTGGTACAATGCAGGAGGGAACTGTACTGGACAGTCATGGCGTGATCCCAAACCATAGAATCATAGAATCATTAGGGATTGGAAGGGACCCCAAAACATCATCTAGTCCAATCCCCCTGCCACAGCAGGATCACTTCACTGGAGAAACCAGACACCCTGGGACTCGGATTGGAGAAAGACAGGGAGCAAAGCATTCAGCAGGGCAAGGACAGGCCTCTACACACACAGCCATGAGGGAAGTTGCTGGGACAGGGTCTGCATAGTCTGACAGCTTGATCCTACAGTGTTTGGCTCAATGGGAGCCCGAGGTGGAAGGTCCTGCAGAAAAAATTCTCTCCTTCAGAGCAGGATGGCTTGGCCCTTCTCTCCTCTGTGCACCAGCATCTCAAACAGAACAGAGAGAAGAGCTGCGGAAAGATTTCTCCGCAGCAACTCCACCCACCTAGCTCGTCAGCAGAAGATGAGGGTTAATTCAGTCCAACACCCATAGCGAAAGGAACTGTGCTGCACAGACTCACCTGGAGTCTCCCAGTTCCTGTCAGCGGCCCAGTCTCAATCCCCTCTCCTCACTCACACAGCATATCTCTCTTCCCTGGCCTCAGCAACCAAATCTTCCACTCCTCACACAGCCACTACCAGCTCACCAAGGACCCCTCACTACTCCGGCCACTGCTTCCCACTGGCATAGCTCAGCTTCACAGCTTCTGATTCCTGTTGCCATCACTACCTGCCTCTTAACTCAACTTTCTGCCTCAACACATCCAAATGGCTGCTGCTACAGCTACTGCCCAGCTGCCACAGACTCAAGGAGCATCTCCCACCCTCCAGAGGGGCCCTGTCCCCAAACAGAGCCCAGCAGATGCACCTGGCAGCCCCAAAGCTGCCTCCCCCTCTGTGGTGCAACTGCCCACGCCACCATTACCAGCCTAACAAGGAACTGCCCAAAAAGCACCAGCAGGAGAGCACTGCCAGTTGTTCTTTCACCAAATGCCACCCCCTGAGAAGAGGAACTGGGAAAAGGAAAAAAACCCTGTGGTCTGAAAAGGAAACATTTAATAAACCATAGCTATGATAAAACCCTAATATCAATGCTAACAAACAGTACACAACCTTATACTCAGCCCAGCAGGAGGTCAGGAGCTGCTCACTCCCAGCAGTGAATGCTGGATGTCACGCACTGTAAGAACCACACCAGTCAAAACACAGCAGTCACAACACGTGGAGACTCAGCCTCAGGAGCAGAATAACAGGCAAGAACATTCAGGGATGGCAGCCATCGCAAGAAGAGACTGTTCCCAGCAAACCCTCCAGTTTATAGGGAGCATCAGGTTTTTGGAAACTTCAGCTTGGCTCAGCTGCCCTGGTTTAGCTCCTTCTCACTTCAGCACCTGCCTAACCCAGAACTGCTAAAGACCTTGATCACTGTGGAGACCTACATACCATGTCTGGACACAAGTGAAAACAAAGCCTCTCGTCAACTCTCTTTTCACCAAGTCGGGTACAATGGTCTCCTCAAGGACATAGCTTTCCACAACAGAAACCCAAGCATAGGATTCTCTCCCAGAGAATCCAGGACGCTGGCACAGCAAAAAACCCTTTGTGGAGCAGCAGGAAGGTTATGAGGCAGAGTTAGCTGTTGCAGGCACCAAAGCTGAGGCAGCTGCTGATCTCCCACAAGCAGGCAAGCAGCATCAATATAAATAATGCAAATGCTCCGAGCCCATCTCATTCTCCCTGCCTGGCACCCAGACCCCTGGCACCCAGACCCCGGACACACACGGCTGTGTGATGGCTTCCTGTGGCTCTTCCAGAAAAAGCAAGCACCACGGCAGGATTAAGCTGTCACTCCGCTCCGCGCCACTTCACAACTACCCTCCGTGGAAGCGGCTGCACCACTGCTATTTCCATTCAATGCCAGGTGACTTCTGACCCAGCCTGCGGACCTGCAGAGGATTACCACTACAATCGCAGCACCCGCAGACTTAGTGCAGCCACAATGAGCAAACCCTTTCTCAGCACCATCAGCTGATGGCCCAGGGTGGCCAAAAGCAGCACAGAAAGAGAAATGATGGGGCAGCAGCTGGATAAGCCACCTGGATTAGAGGGGCTCAGAGGGGGCTGAAAATCCGCCTGCACTGCTAACCCAGCAAAACCACCGCTCCAGCACTCATCTCAGTTCACCCAGCCACTGGTGGGTTGGGCAGCTGCCTCAAGGTCCAACACGCCAAGATGGGACACCAGCAATATCACTGCAATGAAGATGTCAGGCCAGAGGCAGAGAGCGGCCACCTGCAGCCACTCGTGACCCCAAACACGCACCATTGCCCAGCACCTACACACAAACCTCCTTCTGCTTTCTCCCGCACTGCCCACAGCTCCTCCCTCCTGCACCTGAGGAACACGGACAACCCCACACCCTTGCTGTGACACTTTTGGCCAGATCTCTGCTCAGAAGACATGGTAACAGGCCAAGGGCACAGGGCAGCTACAGCAGCACACAAAAACACAGAGTCACCCAGCTCCCTCCCCAGTACTGACCCTCACTGAAGCTTCACCTCTGCCAGAGTGCAATCCCCACCTCCCAAACATGCTGCTGTCCCCCACACTTCAGTTCACCTCCCTCCCATCCCCCTCACACACACGTGCACACACTGACCTGTTCACCACAGTGACGTGTCTCTGCATGGGAGTCTCTTTAGGAGGTCCACTCCCAGCAGCTGGTGGCAAGGCAGACTGCGTGTTGTCCCTGCTGGGTCTCATCACTCCAAAGGCCGCTCTGCCTTGTGGCAGGCGAGGATTGGGTCTCCTGTTGCCTTCTTCTGGGCCATTCAGAGATGTGGGCTGGCGCAAAGTTCCTTTGGGCTTTCCTAAACAGTTTGAAGACATAGTTGTGAGTAGTGCTGTCCCCTGCCGAACCCAGAGAGACTTCAAGCACAGCAGGTAAGTCTCCTGGGGGAGGATACGCTTCTCCAAAACTAAGATGCTATTCTCACCGAAGACCCTGTCACAGCATCCTGAGTCACACCCAAGGATTCATAAACCACAATCTCCAGTGCCGCACTGCAGCAGGGAAAGAAGCAGGAGATCCGTCTCCCCTGACACTCTTGGAAAAGCCATGTACCCATCAGGTGCCGTAAGAGGTCAGATCTCAGGTGGAACTCATGGTCAGGATGTCCTTTTCCACTGAAGGGCAGCAGCAGTTCTCAGACGCATTCTAACTCCACCTCCTTGGCCACTTCCTGCACATCCACCCCAAAATGTTTCTTCTACTCTAGCCTGGCCTGCCAGCTCTCTCCTCCCCAACTCCCACCACACAGCAGCAGTTACCAAATCACACCTGCAGAGAACACAACAGGTCTTCAGGCAGCTTACACAAAAATGCACAGGTACAAAGATTAGACCCTGGGCATCAACAACATCATGGAACCAGGGCACCTGCAGTGGCAACACATGCTGCTGAAATAGCCACAGATGATACTGTAGGGGCTCCTTCCATCTGTGAGGGCATGGGTCATCCCTGCCACTCCACAATGGGCCCAGCTAAGCCTCAAAGAACAAGAAGACTCATTATCACAGTTCTCACTCTCATCTCAGCCATGTTTCTCACAGAAGTAAGGGCAGGGGGCAAGTTAACCCAAGCTTTCTTGAGGAACACTTTTTTCAAGATCATTGATATCTCACGTATGAACTTAAGAAGGTTCTCCTCACTGATCATGGCTTGCAAGCACAAGTGCCCTTCTCAGCAACTGTGCTCAATCACAGAAACCCTTTATCAGGATCACAAAACTCACAGCACGGCCATTAATGACAGAGCCTCACAGCCAAGATTTCCACACTAGCAGCTGCACAGTTCTTTCATAAGAGCAGGTCCTCTGCAGCTGTCTGAAGCTTACCTGGCAACATGACTGGAGATGTGTTCTTCAGCCTCATCTGGCAGTTTACCTGCCGTCCTGTTTTCCTCTTGGAACTTCTCTGCCTGGCCACCAGTTGAGCAATTTGCATAGTCTCACTGCAAGTAACAGCATGGCAAATGACCTTGTTGGATTAAGACGGAGAGAGAGGAGAGAATGGTCTGTGAGGCCAAAGCTTATCCACATACTTCAGAAGGACTTGCAACCATTTCCATCCCTGTAACTGCTGGGTCATGCAAGCCTGCATAAAGTTCAGCAAAGGCTTTAGCCACAGACACAGACCTTGGAGACTTCTCTCTCCTTTTGCAGTGCACTTCAGAAATCAGAGAAGTAGCCAAGTCCACCAGAGCCTCTCCATCACATTCCCACATTATTTTAAGCCCCACTAGGGAACAGCTGGGTTTTTCAATCCCATCCTACAGGTTCATCATCTCACTTTACAACATAGGAAGCTAAAGCCTTCCAGCATGCCCCTCCTGCCAATGCTTGCCAGGGTTTGGCACCACTCTCTCCTTGTGCAGCTGGACTGCCTTACAGAGAACAGCCATACTGGCTGCACATATTACCCTGCAGGCCCCCAACAACAGCGTGGCCTTGGGCAAGCCCAGAGACAACTCCCTGGCTTCCTTAAAGGCCTCTTGCCTTTCCTCCCCTTGTCATGCTAAGCAATGCTGTTGCAGGGCGTCTGTTGAATGGGTGCAGGAACCCTGCTTCAGCAAGACCCCAAACTACACGTCTAGCATAAACTTTGCCTTATAGAGGAGATTCTGGCCCAAACTTTTGGGATATTCAACTGCTAACAGCCTGCAAAGACTCCTGGAGGAGTACTCCTCCAGGGCTCCACAACGAGACAGGCACCCACACAAAACCCCCTGACTGAAAACCAGGAGCTTGTGGTCTCAGGGGCTCTCTCCAGAGGTCTCAGCCATAACACAGCATTATCTGCTGTGCAGTCCACACCTATGCAAAAAGCACAGCAGCTGCCTCATCACCCATGTGGTAAAATGCAAGGAATCACAGAAAAGTGGAGGCTAAAAGACATCTTCACAGACCATTTGATACAGCATCTCTGATAAAGCGCAGCAGCGGCTAGACCTAGTTGCTCCGGATACTGTCCAGTCAACGGTGGAGTATCTCCAAAGACAAAGAGAGTTCTCAACCAGTCTGGACAGCTTGCTCCAGTGTTTAGCCACCCTCGCTGTAAAAAAGTGGGTTTTAAAAATATATGTTTAATTACCTGTATTTAACTTTGCTCATGTTCTCTCTTGTCTGATCACTGGATATCACCAAGGATTTAAGCTGCAGTGTGGCTCCATCATTTTTCATTCCCTCCACAACATATTAACACACATGGGTAAGATCACCCTAAGCTTTCTCTTCTCCAGAATGAACAGTTCCAGCCATCTGAGCCCTTCATCAAAGATGCCCCAGTTCCTTCATCACCTTTACGGCCATTCACTGAACTTGCTTCAGTGTGACCATGCCCATCTTGTTCTGAGGAGCATAAGACTAGAAACAGGTTCCCAGGTAGGGTCTCACTAGGACTGAACAGAGGGGTATTATCAGTGTGTTAGCAACACTTTTATATATGGTGCTGGTCTTTTTGGCCACAATGGCACATGGCTGCTCACTGTGAACTGTGTTCACCAGAACACCCTAAATTTTTCGAGCAAGCTACTTTCCAGCTGGTCAGCCCCCAGACTGTAAAGGTCCCATGGCTTATGGTTCCTCATGTACAGGAATTGGCATTTCTCTGCACTGAACTTCACAGCGTTCCTTCTGATTGCAGTATACCCATCTGATCTATCAGTTCCTCCTATAATCTCCAGTCTTACTGAGGTTGATTTCTGTCCCATCATCTAGGTTATTTATGAACATGGAGTACATCACTGGTATTTGTCTCCCGATGGGTTTTGTGCCATTCATGCAGCCAGCCACTTTGAAAGGGTATCAGTTTGGCCACACATGATTTTCACTCAGAAATGCATACTGGCTACTCCTACTTGCCTTTCATGTGTCTGCAGCAGCTTTGCAGGATTAGTTACTCCATCGCCTTCCCAGAGATCAAAGTCAGGCTGATCAACCTTCCTGAGTGTGTGATACTTACTTTGTTCCCATTCTCAGGAACCTCCCACAAGCCTTTCCATGACAACAAAGAGTGGTCTTACAACAACATCAGCTAGCTCCCTCAGCACCTGTTTGTGCATGCATTGCAACAGACCAATCGACTTGTGTGCGTCCAGTTTGTTACACATTCCCTATCCTAATCCTCCCTCAGTGAGGACAAATCCTGTTTGCCCTGCACTGGTCTCAGAAGCTGTTGGCTAGTCACACCAGTAAAGACCAAGGCAAAAAAAACAATCGGTGCCTCAGCCTTCTCCATGTCCAAAGCTTCACATGGCATCCAACTCTTCCTTGTTTATAAGAACCAGACCAGCAAAAGCATCTTCTCTCATCACTTGTGTCAGAAAGTTGTCATCAGCATAGCCTAGAAACATCCTGGATTGCCTATAGTTGGCTCTCCTATCCCTTCAGCAGGTATGGCAGTAGCTTAAGTCCTCCATGAGGTCCAGGGCCTATAAATGTGAGACTTCCTGCAACTGTGAGAAGAAGTCATCATCTGCATTATCTACCATTTCTTCCCAATTAGGACCTTTGTAACAGAGCCACCATAATGTTATCCATACACTGTCCTATCCACTATCCACGATCTTATAAGCCCTTGCTGTCTCATAATTTGTCCCAAGGCAGAGCTCTGAACATCACCACTGCTCTTCCACTTGGAGAGACTCACAGAAACTCCTGCTTCTCACCATTCTAGGCCATCATTCCTCAGCAGCTTGGGTCCATCCATGCAGCATGCCTGTGGTATGAGCTATCATAACAGTTCTTCATGACCCCAATAAGACTGCAGCCCTGAACAGTGTGTAGATCTCTAGTTTCTCCTGGTTGTGCTCCATGCTGTGGGTAGTTGTGTACAGGCACTTCAGAAAGGTGCCCATTTCCAGAGAAGGTATGAGTTTTCCTTATACTCCTAGTTAATAAGCGTTTCCAGGTTTATAACATGGAGGTATGTGGGATGGACCACCTTCAGTATTGCTCTGTTCACAAGGTCTTAACATGAACAATTTTTTCTCATAGTTTCATAAATATGCATTTTCAAACCTCTGGTACATTTCATTTAGCATAAATGATGGCTTGAGTTAGAACGCATTCTGGTGTAGAAAGAGATGAGGTACGCTTGCAGCTGGGCAAAGCAGTCTTTAAATTCTTTTTTTAGAGGGATCTAGTTGTTCAAGTAGAGGTTAACATTTCCTTAGAGGAAAGCACAACCATACACTGCTTGTAACTCAACATGAAGCGAAGCAAAGCAAATTCCTTGATACAACACAACCACCTGTTGCAGGCCCACAGTACTTAAAATTGAACCCCCTTGAAGTGTTTTCTCTATGCCGAGTTTAATCATCATCCTACGTGGAAACTAGGGAACATAGCTATCATTTGAAGAAACAATTGTCAGCGTTCATCTGGTCTATGTTCAAGATGACCGCACCTGGAGTATTGTACTCAGTTCTGGGCCCCTCAGTTTAAGGAAGATGTCGAGGTGCTGGAATGAGTCCAGAGAAGGGCAATTGGAATGATAAAGGGGCTGGAAGATAAGCCCTATGAGGAGAGGCTGAGGGAGCTGGGTTTGTTTAGCCTAGAAAAGA
>JAOXOE010000874.1:38099470-38121540 GCA_028565055.1 Phoeniculus purpureus
AAGCTAAAGAGACCCAGCTCCCTCAGCCTCTCTTCATAAGGGAGGTGCTCCACTTCCTTCATCATCCTCGTTGCTCTCTCGTTGCCTCCAGCAGTCCAGTGTAGAGCAATTACTTCAGTATGTTTGGTAACGTGACCATGGTGAGCAATTTAAAGTGTGATTTAAACGCGTTGCATGTTCCTTTACATGGCTGCTGGCCTAACAAGGGTTTTCTGCGTTCCCTGTCACAGAATATTCCTATACCAACTCTGAAAGCTTTTGCGGAAGCACTGAAGAATAATACATCTGTGAAGAAGTTCAGTATAGTTGGGACACGCAGCAACGATCCTGTTGCTTTGGTAAGTACTGTCTGCTCATCATTATGAAGCTGTGACAGGAGCTGTTCTTGAGGATATTTTCAGAGTTACTGACTGACTGCTTTTGCACCTCATGGTGCGTTTGGCACGTTCTGCACCTCTGGTGTTTCAGGAGTGCTAAATGAAAGCCAGTGACAGACAGGCTTTTGGTTCCTTTGATTTCTTCTTCAGCTGCAGAGTTTTCAGAACACAAGTCTTTAAACTCCTTTGGTCTCATATTTGTCCTCGAGGTTCTCAAAACAAAAAGGGGTGGGAGATAAAAACTGACACCCTAGTGGCACTTTGTAAAAGCAGTTTGTCTCTCGCTATTTATTCTGCATCAGGCCACCCCATTTCTTTCTGTTGGTACAAATACGTGTGGTGCTACCAGCGCACCTGTCCCTCCACTCAAACACATCTGTTTTTGCTGTCTTTCATATATGCCTTGGTGCAGATCTGTGCAGAATCCTGACTCTGCATTTCCTGCTCATGGCCTCTGTGGGTAGTTGCTGCCAGAGATATTAAACATCAGCAGGGATGCAGAAAGGTGGTGAGTGTTCTGTCTGACCCTTGCGCTGCCGTCCAGGCTGCACCCTTGCACACTCCACTAGCACCATCTCAGTCAATTTTTGCTCTTCTTCATCCAGGCCCCCTCTACCTATCTCCACATACACAAGTTTCCTGTTAGATGATGTCAGGGTGGTTGGGAGTATGCCAGTCTTACCCACTGAGGGAAGCACAAGTGATTAATATGGTTGTGATATGACTTGGAAAAGCCTTGGATGTGGAGAATCCCTTGTTCAAGACAGAAGACACTTCTCTTTGCCTGCTGTGATGCTGGAGCAGGCAGGACCCATGCTGGCCAGCATTGCTGCTATCACAATGCTGGCTTAGAAAAGGGACAAATGAAGCTTTCATGGGGCAGCAGTGGACTGTTGTCTTCTGGAGTGCCCTTAACGGTTTCTCCACGTAAGGTTTTGCTATGGCTGCCAGAATTCCCACAAGTCCCTTTTTCACCTCACACAGAGTTCTCCTATCTGAGCCTAATAGTGTGTCCACACTTAGCAGAGTAGGGTGTATGGTTGGACTTGATGATCATAGAATCATAGAATCATTAGGGACTGGAAGCGACCTTGAAAAATCATCTCGTACAATCCTCCTGCCACAGCAGGATCACCTAGACCAAGTCACACAGGAGGTCTTTTCCAACCTAAACGATTCTATGATTCTATGGTGGCAAACTGCTCAGCACATGGGGTCCTCCCAGTGTCCTCCAGAGGTAAGGAAGTGTTGAACCTCTGCTGCTCCAGGGTGCTTTGCCTCTGCTTGCCTGACTGCCCAGTCTTCCTGCCCATCTCTGCCCACAGGCACTGGCAGAAATGCTGAAGGTCAATAACACGCTGAAGAGCCTGAATGTGGAATCAAACTTCATTTCTGGGTCAGGGATCCTTGCCATTGTTGAAGCGCTCCAGGGCAACACTTCGCTTGTAGAGCTGCGTATTGACAACCAGGTAAAGCATGCAACAGTGGGAGCTCCGGTCCGGGGAGCATGTCCTATTTGTGGGAAAGCTGAATGGCTGGTCAATGTGGAAGGTGACAGCCTACTACCACTGCCAGGTTGCTCTGAAGATGTTGCAGCCCCATGTTTCTGCTGCCAGTTCCTAGGCAGGATCTGGTACTACCTACACTCATTAGCAAAGGCTGTGGCACTGCAAGCCACTTTCCCTGTTCCTAGTGCTGCTCTGGAGAATGGTGATGCCCCTGTCTGGTGTCAGGTGCCTTGCTCTGAACCAAGTTCTTGTGGGAATTTAAATAATAATGTCTGCTTAGTACAACTTATATTTGTTACCATGCAAGGGAAAGGGAAGGAGAGCTCCAGGATGTGCAGTGGTACAGATGCCATGGTAGGTGCTGCTCTCCAGGAAACTCAGCTGAGCTATGGTATGGGAAGGGAGTTCAGGGACAAGTGATGGGGAGTTTAAAATGGTGGTTTCTCCAGACACCTCTTAGCTACAAATCTATCCAGTAAATAAAGTCTTTGGGCAAAAAGGACTTGAGGAAATGTCTGGTGCAGAAGTTTGAGCCACTCAATTGTACCAGGAACTAGCTTTGTTTCACCAGATTCCAGTCAAAAATACCAAATGGACCAACAGGTCCAAAGGAGGGAAGGGGTGGAGATGGCAGATCTAAGTGCTTGCTCTGAATTGCCCTCTGATGTGACCACTTTGCTTTTCTGTTTTTCTAAAGAGCCAGCCCTTGGGCAACAAGGTAGAAATGGAAATAGCAAACATGTTGGAGAAAAACACCACCCTGCTGAAGTTTGGGTACCATTTCACTCAGCAAGGTCCCAGGCTCCGTGCCTCCAATGCCATGATGAATAACAATGACCTAGGTGAGTAGGGCTGGCTGCAAGCCTGGGAGTATGAGAAGGTACATCCCTCGGCTGCTTATGGTCAGTTCCTGGAGGTAAAAGGGCATAACTGCTTAGTTGAAGGCTCTGGTGGGTGTGCTTGAATTAGAAACCACTTCTTGAAGGGCCTGATAATGTTTCCCCCTCGGAGAGTAAAAGGGGTTTCACTGACTGGTTGCCTCACACAGCTCTCTCAGCTAGCAATAGGTTGTGCCGCAGACCTGGAGACACTGGGCAGCAAGCACTCCCAGAAGAGGCAGCGTTTTTGGCAGTTAACAGTAGGTCTTGTTACGAAGGAGTGAGAGCTGCTGACGAGCTTCAGAATGGCACGTGGTACCACATACGGCACATGGGTTTTAAGATGCCAGCACTCATGATTCCTGCCAACTGCTTGCCTTACCCCAGCTTCATATACACTTTAATTAGGAGATGAAAAGTAGTAGAGTTGAACTGTGATGGCAATGGGACTTGGCTCACCCTCTTCAGCAAAACAAATTGCAAGTGTTGCTAGTGAGAGGTGGGAAGCCACACGACTTTGAATTATCTTTATGCTCTCAGTAAAGTGATCAGAAGTGCTTGTGGAGCAAAATGGGGGCATGTCTGCAGATTGCCATTTCAGCCAGTGCAAGCAGCAGACTTTAGACTGGTTGGCTACAAGCTGCTGTAGAGCAATGGAAATCAGTCCAGCAGAGCAGCACTGAATGCAGGTAACAGACTAGCCGTGCTGTACTCAACTGCACGGCTCCTATAAGCATAGGCAGGGTGGTTATAAACATGACAGCACCAAACTCCTTTCCAAAAGCAGCAGACAATATAGCTGAGAAAAATAAACAAAACTTGGAGATTGTAATTTTTTAGGACCAGAACTCATTCCCTAAGAGGGTGGGGGCTTGCAACTTGGAGGGACAGAGCCACCAGCTGCCCTGACTTGGTGCTAGGCAGAGCCCAGCTGCAAGCGGGAATTTGGGCTGGAGGCTCCCAGGAAAACCCCCAGAACTTCTGGTGCTTCTGGTTTCTGCCAGACACATCAAGAAAGTAAGAGCTAACAGACAGGGTCTGGGAGAAGACATAACATATAAATGCCAGACATGAAGAAATGTTGGAAAACAGGAGCTGCAGATTTTAATCTGCGTATGGTTCACACAGGCAGGGTCTTAGATCCCGTTTTGAATCAGCTTCATGGTTAAAGCCACAGAAAAACAGCTCTAAGTGGCTGCCATATTTAGACAGATGATAAATATGTTGTGTATTAGAAATTAAAAAAGCCCACAAGACTTGCTCCTAGGAAGCACAACTGAGCATAGAGGTATGTGCCAGCTCTTGAGTGACCACACAGAATACTCAGTGTTATGGTTCACTGCCTGTTTGTTCTGGCTGCAGCCGCATTCCCGGCCACTAGAGAGCTGCACCAGGAAACGCTTGCTATTGTCTGTCTTTTGGAACACAGCAAGGATTTTAATGACCAGGCAGCACCTGGCAAAGTAATCAGTGGGAAGACTGATTCTAGTGTTTCATTTGTCCCTGCTTACAGGAACTGGTGATTTCCCTTCCGTGTAACAGTTGTGGTATTTTGCCTCTGACTGTTACAACCTGCATTTTTGTCTGATTTGGTTCTTGTTGGCAGCTCGTATTCATCGGTGTGATGGTCTCTGGCAATAGCATCTCAGCTCCATACCTGGACAACGTATAAGTATAGAAAAACTTTATTTTCCTCCCTATCAGCAATAGCTCTTTGCTTGTGCTCCACTCCACTGCTCTTGCATCATCACCTGATGCTACCAGAACTTGGTTTTGGTCCTGTAGCTTCATTTCTCTGAGATAATCTATGTGAATCAGCTATGAGGGCTTTTACCTTCATTCTCATGAGCTAACTGCTGCATCCTCTCTACATGTTTAGGCATTTTTTCCTTTTCTCCTCACACATGTCTCTTGAAAAGTCATGAGAGTAGCTGTCAGAGCTGTAAGTGAACTTTAAGAGTAGGTGAGCCTGCTTTGACCGTGTTAACCATGATAAGAAGTTTGGAGGCTAAATGCACAAGGTAAGGAATGAGGTAGCTTTTGTTAACAAGAAAAAAAACAGATTGAAATGGCAATTTAGACAGGGAAAAACTATGGCATCCATCTCCTGCTCTCATTATGTCAGCCATCAGATCAGGCCAAAGTCAGATTACAAGAAGACAAATGATTAATATATGATACAACAAGGGAGGACAGGCTTCTGAAAGCAGCTTCTGGCCTTAAGTGTTCATAGGGACAGACACGCCATCTCACCTTCCTCAAGTTTAACTGTATAAGGCTGTGTCTGATGTGTGAAATAGGAATTCAGAAGCTGATGCCATCTATCCTGTTTCTTTCCTGGCAGAGAGCACATCCCTCAGCTCCTTTCCACAGGGGGAAAGCCAGGCCTGCCACTCACATATTCCCATTGCCATGACTGACTCCTATTAATCTTTTTTTTCAGTGAGGAAGAGAAGACTTGCGGAGCTGAACGGGCCGATTTTTCCCAAGTGCAGAACTGGAGTGTAGCCTCTGGCTGTGGAGGTCATTCCCAGTGATCTGTGCTGCACTGTGGAAATCTAAAGGCGATAAGTGCCTTGACAGAGTATTTGTGGTGCCTCCGTTCTGTTTTATGCACTAGCAATTTAAATTAACTAGCAGCTGTAGTTTGAAGATTTTATCCAGTAGGACTGCTGATGTTTTATTTAGAGTTGGAAATTATTTAAGCCAGCACAACCTGCCAGTGTTATGCAATCTCAGAGTACCTCCCAGTGTAAAAGTGGGGATTAATTAACCTGGGACCTAATTTTTCTATACACTTCCTGCACAGTGTTTCATACAGTTAGGACATGGTATGTGTGAGTGAAAGATACAACTGTTCCACACAAATTTACAGAAGTATTTAAAAAAATACTTTATTATTTTTTCCAAATTGATCTCAACTTACTATGGAGGAGCAACTAGTTTTACAAACAATTCTACTACCTGGAAACATGGCTAATTTCAGTAACTGTGAATTACAACTTTTTACTTGTATTTGTTGAGTCATTGAGTTGGAGATGCTGGTTCAAATGCATCCCTATGTTTCTTAGAAAAAGATTATCTCCACCCTGTGATTAAATGGAACTTAAGGCCACCAATTATAAAACAGTCTCAAAACATGTGCGGTTCAGGATGGTTAATACCCTCTGCATGTCTGAAGAGTCACCTTTAGAGATGTGATGCAGATTAGCCCTGCAGAGATGGCCAAACTAATCAGCAAACCAGAGCCCTCTCTTCTAATCCTCACTCCCTTCAGTTTCCTAATGTTAAAAGCATTTGTCTAGACACTCACTGGAAATACGTAAAATTCTCCCTTTTGTCTGGATGGCCGCATCCATTAACTGATTTTCTTCAGCTAAATACTGTTTCTTTTACTCCTGTTCCTAATATCTGCATAGGTGCAACAGTAAATGTTGTGCCATAGAAAAGCTGTGAAGTTAAACACTACAGCCCCAACAGCTTTTTGCCAGACAGTGTCTGGGGAGGAATTCCCCACAAGCTTGTGCAGGTCCAACATGGAGTGGATTGGATCCATCACTACCCCATGCACCCCTTTGGGTGGGATCCTGCTCAGCAGGCAGAGTCTTCTGGCAGAGGCACTGCTGTTAGTGAAGCCTTATTCTTGGTTTGATGACACATCCTAGAAAATGTTCTCACTTGATAGAAATTTGCCTGTATATAGGTGTTGAGAGTGAAGTTTTGCAGCCTTTCACACGTATTCCAGCAAAAGTCCCACAGACTTCTTACGAGCTCACGTGCAAACACCTATGACTTAGCTCTGACCAACAGAGAAACACAACTTTCAGCAATGTGGGAAACATATTTGTTGCTCTTCAAATCTTAATAAATGCGCCAATGGTGTCAAATTGCTTTGCTATAGCCTCTTCCCCTAACCCTGCAAGAAGAAACATTCTTCAAAGCATACATAAGAAAAAAGCAACCAAACTGCCAGCTGGCAGATAGCCTCTTTTTTCAATATGCTCTCTGAAAACTCCAAAACGATCAACTACATCACCAGACCAGAGCCAAACAGTTTCAGCTGAGCCATCCATCTCCTCATATCTGCACAGTATGGGCTCACTTCTTCCAATAGCTTCAGAACACAAACGAATCTTACCCTGGGAAATCCTGATGGTGCTGAGAAACCCAGACACACTAGCAGGTGCAGCTGCAAAGCTGGGAATACTACTGTAGGTATTGAAACAGCATTTTTTTGCCTTGAATTAAAAAAAAATAGTCCTCAAAAAAAAGGAAAAAAAAGCAAGACCCTTGCCCCACCTTTCACTGAAGCAGCATCCAAATTAATCAGCCATGCAGCTCAAATGTGTATTAAGCAGGCAGGATCACTCGAGATACCTCAGCTGATCCTGACAGAGCTGCTTTGCTGAGAGATGTGTGTGGAAACTGAACAGCAGGGACATGCTGCTCAGACTATGGTGAAAGGCAAAATTTGCAGTGATGTAATTACAAAATGATATTTAGGAGGAAATGGATCACTATGTGTGTCAAGAAAAGGGCACGTGCTGACTGCAGCATCTGGCAGTCACCATCCTTCTTATTAACTCACTAACTTATTAATGTGCCTTCTCTCAGGCCTTACTGCTGAGGTGCCTGGATCTCACCATACAGCATTTCACAGGGTATGTCCTGTTTTGTATTAGTCAGACAAAACAAATCCAGAAGTCACTTATGGGTTAACTTGCAAGAGGGACACTAAGGCTGTCACTCACCTCTCCCCTCTCTGCAGCAGAGGGAAACTGGCTCTATGGGCCTCCATCTGTATATCTCAAACCTTAGGCCTCCCTTGCCCTAGTGCAGCAAGCACCAGAAGAGGCTATGTCTCACCTCTGCCTTTGAGGTAGAATCTCCAGCTGCTAGGAGCTTGCAGCAGAAATGTACCTTGTAGCCAGGTCTGCCATGTGGCAGACAGCAGGCTCATTTTGAGCATTTACTTCTGCAGAATTAAGCACCTCCAACATAACAGATGAAGTGTATTTGTGCAGTACTTTAAAAATTACAATGGAAGCACTAAAGGTCATTTACCATCATAGGAGTTTCCGAAGCGTACATACAAAATATAGTGATTCTGTACTGATAAGCGATACAGAAACAGCCTTCTGAAGAGATAACAGTGTTCCAGACTTGCTGATAAACTGAATTGTGAAATTGTGGGGTTTAGTCTAATAAAGCTGTTCAACTGGGGCACTCCCACCCATGCTCTTCACCTGCAAATACAGCTTGCATGCTTTTTCCACAAATGCTGCAGTCCTCAAAAACAAAGGTTAACTGGCCAGCAAAGCTTGGGGGCGAGATGCCAGAAGACTGTGGGTATTGCTTAGACTTCTGCTGAAGATTCTTCTCCAGAATGGATTGTGCACAGATTTGTGATTAAATCTCACCCTATGAAGATTCTCAAAAGAGACATTCACACATTTCGAAACTCTTGCTTCACGGACAGTCATAAACACACTTGATGCACTGTTGATTTCATAGTAGCAGTACTGGAAGTAAGAAGAAACTCTTGTCATGGCTTTAATGGAACCACTGTCCATGTCTTTTAAGTCACTTGTCAAGCCAACAATGAGGCCTTGCTGAATTCATAGCACTGTGGGAGAAAGTTAAAATCTATATGAAAAAGACACTGCCCTAACGGTTGTCACTAAGCAACTGCAGAAACCTGAGTAAACTGTTTTCTTGCTTTTAGAAGCAATTGCCAGTAAGAAAACCCAACAAACCAGTAAGTGATTTTCGTTACCTAATGACTATTTAGTACCAAGAATGAGATGTTTCGTTTTTTAGTTCAGACACATCTTCTATACTATTAATAAAACCTTGCTGTACATTCTACAGCATCAGGCAAAAAAAAAGCAGCAGGCAAAAATTTGAGTTCATATAGAATCACAGAATGGTAGCCATTGGAAGGGACTTCTGGAGACCATCTAGTCCAGCCCCAAAGCTACAGCAGGATCCCCTAGAGATCACACAGGAAGTTGTCCACGTGGGTTTTGAAACCCTCCAGGAAAGGAGACTCCACAACCTTTCTGGGCAGCCTGTTCCAGTGCTGTTACTCTGCCCTGGTTTGAGTGGAAGTTTCTCTTTAAATTTAACCTTTTAACCTATATTGCTCTCCTCTCATCTATTCACCAAGTTATGCCTTCAAAAAAAGTTATCAGATTGATCAAGCGGAATTTCCCCTTGGCAAATCCATACTCAGTACTCTTGATAACTCTCCTTTCCTTGAGGTGCTTTTAAATTATGCCAAAAACATGTTGTTCCATCACCTTTTGAAGGACGGAGGTGAGGCTCACTGTAGTTACCTGGGTTACTCCTTCTTACCCTTTTTGAAGACTGGAATGACATTGGCTGATGGAAAGTGGTGTAGTAGTGATTTCTCCCAGCTCCCTCAGCACTCGTGGGTACATCTCATCAAGGCAAATGGACTGTGATCCCCTCAAATTTAAAGACAATTTCGCCACTGAAAGGAGCTGGAAATTGCATAGGCATCTCACAGGTTCTGAAAAACTCAACTGATGTTTATGAAGCACAAATGATCTCCTAATCTTCAATTATTCAGCTTGGATAAAGGACCTTACAATCTCATTATGGCAGTTTCTGGCATTTATGCCCATCAACTCCAGTGCCTGTAACGCTGGTATTCTGACAGTCTCCACGCTCCCGTCTCTATGTGTGTCAGCTTCAACATGTTGGGTTTTTCTGGTGTAGAAAAACCAGAAATATCCAGAGCTGAGCCCTGGATATTTCATGGACAAGCTGAGGGAAACAGCGGTTCCGAGGAAGACACAGGATTGGCATAACTTTTGCTGTTAGTCATAGAATGGTTACGGTTGGAAGAGACTTTTAAAGGTCATTTAGTCCAACTCCACCCCTGCAGTGAGCAGGGACATCTTCCATGACTGCAGGTTGCTCAGAGACCTGTCTGGCATTACTGGAACGTTTTCAGGAACAGGGTGTCTATCACCTCTCTGAACAACATCTGCCAGTATAGTAATTGTCCATCCTAAAGGTCAGAGACAACAGGTATGGCTGGGCAGTCAGTATCGGTGGATCTTGGCTTTGGTTACAAGAGGGGTCCTTACTGGCCTTCTGCCCATTTTACACAGGAGTCAGGTGACTGGCTTCAGCAAACTACCCCTTGCTTCTCACTGGTACAAAGCAAGAGACGCAGGCAGATGGTACGTATGTGGAAAGTATCTTCAGCTCTCATCTGTTCACATGTGCACACTCAACTGATCCATTTGTTGCTTTCACAATCTAGCACTGGAAATGCACGGTCAGCGGGGAGGTGGGACACATCCATCTCCATGCACAAGGAAAAGAATAGATTTTTCTTGTGTCCTTTCAGTTTCTTTTGAAATGTGAGCAGCTGTGTCCCATTACACATCTCTGCTCCAAAATCCCCATGGTAGAAGCCATGCTACAGGACTGTTCCCAAGAAGAGGAATCCTGTAGTGCTGGTGATGGGTTTGGGCACTCTGGTAACTTATGGTCAAGTAATGGATGGTTTTCAGGATGTATCTTAGGTTTAAAGAAAGGGTATGAACAAGGCTTTTCAAGTCAACACATTTGCATCTGAAGGCCAGATAGCAATCTGGTTGTAGAGGGTCAGGGTAGCTAACGAAACAGATTAATCTTTTCCTGCATCCAGCGTCCTTTGCGAGACATGTTCAATAGGTACCCTTGGCCTTCTCCTCGTACATTCACATTCCTCCTTAAGTGTCTGTCCAGAAGCCCTTGTGGTCACCTTGAGTTCTTTTTCTTGACAAACAGGACAGCAAGCTGTAAGACCTTTGTTTCGACAACTTGGACATGTCAGGACAAGCTGCCGGCAGTGCTGGCTGGAACAGAGTTTATACTGGTCCCACATTATCCCACAGTATCGGCACGCTAGAGGGAACAGGAAAAGAAAAAGTTAACTCCCATGTTGCCCCATCAGCCCCCTCACAGAGGTTCTCTGTGGCCCTAGGGAGCTGCAATCTATCATTTAAATGGCTGTCTATTTTCTTCAGTGTTTTAATTCCTACTTTTGTTTGATGTTCTGGAACACTGTTAACTTTGAAACTTCCTATTTTTATGCTAAAAAAAAAAAAATAGGGCAGCTGTCTCTCAGGAAAAGGAAAAAAGGACTCACTATTGCTTCCTCTCATTCTGATTCCATGGATTTAAAGATTCTCACTGCCAAGAGAAGAAGGAAGATATGCTGGTGGTAATTAGGCCAGTATGCAGGAACACTGCCTGCTGGGAAATGGGGTGTCATGGGCCTTACTTCCACTTAAATGCAATGGCTTGTGCAGATGGGGTGTCGTTTGCAGTCCTGGCAGTCTTTCCACATCAAACAAGTTTTCACAGAATCATCATGGCTGGAAAGGACCTCCAGGGTCATAGAGTCCAACCTTTTTTCATTTCATGAAAGCTACAGACCAGTTTAGCTGTACATCAAGAAGATGCCTCAACAGTTCCCCTTAAAACATTTCTAGGGATGTTGTGATGTGTTCATAGTTAATTCTGTTTCTACACCAAGGCAGGCACTTTCAACATGTACGCAGTGATTGTACAGGAGAAATGGGAGATTATGCTCAAAAAGCTACCCACTCAGTAAAAACTGCACTGCTTCCTAAAACAGGGCTGGAGCCAAGTTCCATCCATCTGTACCTGGCAACTCAGAAGAAAACAGGTATTTATTTTGCATTATATGAAAAGTGATCCCAGCCAGAAGACTAGAAAATTTCTGACTTTAACTAGTTGTCAATAAAATTCTAGAGGCCACAGAAACTTCTAAAGCAGGAAAATACTGAAGTGCTGTAGAGCTTAGTACCACCCCTCACCTTCACAGTGCATGGCCTGTGCTGATGTTCTGTGAGATTACTGAAGAGCTATCTGACGCTTTGGTCCCTTGGCCAGCAATCTGGTCAGCACTGTGGGCAGCAAGTGGGTAATGACAGCAGTAATGGTTGACATACATGTCCATAGCAGAAGAGTCGTAACAGCTCTGTTCTTCCTTCTACCGTACCAGTTTTGGGGAAGTCTGTTTTATGATCCACTTTTCTCTCATTTCTTTTTTTTACATGTTAAAGCATAGCATTGATAAGACTAATAAAACTGCTAACACTAAAAGATCAAAATGAACATGAGTAAGAAATATATGGACCAGTTTAGCTGCCTCTAACCTGCACATCTCAGCTGAAACAACTGCAATTGCTTCCTAGTCTTCTCCAATCATTACGTAGTCCTACCTGAGATGATATCTTCATTGGAACAAATGGCGTAACGATCATCAAATACAAACAGCTTCCCTCTGTAGAATCCATCTGGAAACTCTTCCAGGTACTTGTGAATTCCTCCTTTTAACTGGTAAACCTCTTTGCACACTGCCTGTTAAAAGCATATTAGCAGAAAAGCTAAATGGACAGAGCAGCAGTGATGATGTGCCAGAGTCCCAAAAGCAGGGTCAACACCAGTGGTAAGTGAAAAGCAGCACCTTCTCAGTGACCATCAGATGGCACCATATGCACCCACAACTCTACACAGTGCCACTAGGATATCCAGGCAGCTCCAGACAGCTCCACAATGCTGGCTTCTTGACATGAACCCAAACATGCATTCAATGTTACAGTCAAACAAAAGACTGGTACCCTCCTCAGCCAAGGGAGGTCTGATGCATCACAGATTAAGAACTTTGGCCCTCAGTGAACTGCTGCTTATTCAGTTTTTACCTAGTGAGCCATGAGCAGGAGCATAATTTCTCATAGTTCACACTGATGCAGCAGAGAGAAAAAAAAACAAAAAAAAAAAAAAAAAAAAATCAATCAATGTTTAACCCCCCTGGAGAACACATGTGTGCACTGTTCCCTTGCTCCTTGAGGGAGAGATCCAGGAGAAGAACGGGATAGAATACACCATCAGAACAACACAGTGTGCTGGATTTAATTCCACAATTTCTACTGAGAAAGCATCAACTGGCTGATTTTAACCTCTCTGAGATGCTCAAGTTGTGCAGTAATCATCACAGAGCTTGTGAAACAGTGGTGAATGCTCTCAAGCCTTCCTGAAACAGGCAGAACAGACTTATAAATACCCCTTTTCAGCAAATGGGTTATGTAACTATCTTCACAGAGCAATCACTGCTGTGACGTTAGTTCACGCAAACCATCCTGAGCTACCTACATCCTTGACAGTCAGCATGAGGCAAGCGTGTGTCAGAGGCAATTATCTCCCGACCCATTGAGCAGTTTGTGCCCAGTAAGAATTTAACAGCAAAAAAGAAAAAAAGACAACTTCCCTTACAGCAGTCTCAACTCTGATGCTTGTGCTCTCTGAATGAATTCTCACCTTGCTCCGTAGGTAAGCAGATCCTCTTTCACAACGAATCCCTCCTGTGCAGTACATCAGCACACGTTTGTCTTTAAAAAGCTCTAGGTTTTCATCTACATAGCTGGGAAAATAGCTGAATTTCCTGATATCTGGAGCCAAACAGCCCTGGAAACGGCCCTGCAATAACACAAGATGGACATATGACTGATTACAAGCAGTCTTACATGATCAGGTTTGTCTCACACCAGAGGAAGTAATAAATCTTTGGGCCAGACAATTCAGCTCACTGCAGCTGCTTTAGGCAGTTCATCAGTGGCGTTTAGGCATCAGAATACCTGTTAAAATTTCTAAGATGATTCTGGACACACCATATCCCCACATCCAAACAGAGAAGAGAAAGTTAAACAGAGAAAGAAAGAGCCACAACAGTACAGGAAGACTGGTGGATGTGACAGCAGGATGACCATATTTATTTTAACATATGGGTCAGGGTAAAAATGCTGTCTTTTATTTTTAAATGACACTATTTTACTTCAAGTTGTATAGTATTCACACTGCTAATGTTGTGTGGACTGCTTTGTCTATTTTTCTGCCCCTAGCTGTACAAGCTTTTAGACAGGCAGGCTCTGTATTGAGTTGCTGAGCAGGCCCTCTGCTGCCTATGTCTAATATTCACTGCTAAACTGAACTTTCAACCTATTACAGTCAATCTAGGATCTGTTCTTCCAGTAAGATTATGCCCTCAGAATGTGAGATGCTTCCCCTTAGCACTTGTAGCACACTGCAAGAAGCAAGCAATAACACTTACTATTTTACTTTCATAGAAGTTCCTACAGTCCAGCAAGATGGTATCGTTTTGTCCTTGACTGGCCTGAGACAAATACTGTTCTACTTCTCTGTGAAATTCCTGAGGGGATAAATGGATTCCTTTAAACAAGGAAAAAAAAAGGAAAAAGACAAATAAGAGAAAGAAGTGAGAAAAAGAATTACAACGCAATGTTACAAATGATCTTGCTGATCCAGATTCTCCTCAGATTTCCAAACAAAAATGTCTGTGATGGTTCACAGACACTTCATCCCAACTCAGCCCACCGAGCCTATCCATGTTTGGCTTTCTACTTGAAAATGAAAGGAAACACAACACTGTTCCATGACAGAAGCAGCAGCAGCCATGTCCCTTGGCAGTTGTAAAAGTAGGAGCGAAAATTGTCTCCCTTCCCTTTCTTCATCCTCCATTACATTTCGCGGTGTAGAAGTCTAAAGAATTATTTTCTTTTACTGAAACCCTTCTCTTTTGATACACACTGCAAATTTCTACTAGCATGTATTACTTTCAGCACAAGTTCAATTTAGATAAAGTTTCTCAGCTTTCAGATTGCTCAGGACTGACACTCAACCTACTGCAAAACAAAAAACTTCCCCCACCTCATTGCAAAAATAACTCTTTTAAGCAACCTGCCAGAGTAATGTGAACCATCTCCATAAAAAACTGTGAACCAGGAGTAAAAAGGGGAAAAAAGGGAATAAATATTCAAATATACTCCCCACAAACTGCCAAAAATGTGCAAAAAATACCCAAACCCCTCTGCCAAAAATCACAGAAAGATGCTGTAGAAATTTACCATCAACAAAACCTCTTGGTGGGAAAAGAAAGAGCTCAAAACTGCTCTGTTAATTGATACTTGCTGTGAACCTGCTTACCACCTACGTAACTGTCCTCACAGCAGATGCACAGCCAGTTAGAGTGACCGGGGATAAGCCATACTAAGCAGCTGCAAGTAGCAGAAAGCAAATGCAGCCTGTGTTAGGGGGGTGGTAGGAACCTCACACAGAACTTGTCTCTGCTTTAGTGTCAAAGGCAGCAGCAGCACAGCTGTTAACCTCAACACAAGTAAGGCAAAGTTAGCAGTCCCTAGCACAGAGAGCTATGTACATGTATAGAGCTCTACTGTCAGCTTCATCAGGATTGCATCACTCTCTACAAAAAAATTAGAACAATTTAAAAACACCACAAAAAACCTCAACACTCTCTGCACCCAGAATCCACTGGATCCACAAGAAGACTCCCTGGAACATTTCTCCTGTACAGCTTTGTTCTTACTGCATGCAATACACAATGACATAGCACCAAAACTCTTTTTATATTGACATGGATAGTTTTGCCTTAAATCAGCCTTTAGCAGATGTAATTAATTACTTTCCAACTAAAGCACAAATTATGTCCCTACCCCAAATGAGGTAACTGCTTGGTGTCATTGCAACTGTTTCCCACCTAACACCAAATTAATGCTAAAGTTTTCTGAGGCAGCTAAACACTTAGCAAACAAAAAACTGGGTCTGCAAATTCCCCACATCAGTAACTTTTGACTACCTGTAAGAAATCTACTTCTCCAGTGTCTTGGCAACTGTGCAGAAAAAATACTTTCAATGGTGCTACTTTATTCTTCTCTTACCTCTCACTTTGGTGAGAGGTTTTATTTTTCGTTAAATCAACTTACCAGTTTCTTTGTAAGACAGAATCTTTGGATCAATGCCCAGAGGTACAATTTCTTTGAATACTCCAACTCGAAGGTCTGGGAAACAGTGAGCTCCTCCCGCACTGCTCTAGGAAATTAAAGACAAAAAACAATCCACCAAAATTTGCCAGGCAATAGATTATAATTACCCAATAATTTTACCTTCCACAACTCATGACAGTGTGAAAGTGTCTTAGTGGCTGAGGGAAAGAAATGTTTCACACACTTAAATCCACACTCTAAATCCTAACGTTTAGACAGTGGACTTCTGCCATGACCTGGCAGACAGGTGTCTTGGGCACAAACACTACTCAGCAGGTAAGACAGGCACCATCTCACACGAGGTGCAGAGTCACTGAGGAGTTGGCAGGAAAACAGATCTTAGAAACAATGTCACTAGCATGAGGAAAATCAAGGCTCCTACCAGAATTCATGCTGACCCTGACAGGAGTATTCAGTAACCTCCTCCAGTATCTGGTTTGTTGATGTATCTAGGCCCTGCAGCTCCCTCCAGCCCCTCAGACACCAGAGACAAGCACAGCTAGGTCTATGGTCAGGAAATGTGTTATGCAAGCTGGAGTGACTCAAGGACGTGAGAGCCGTATGGGAGGTCAGCCAACCTCAGTGTTTATTAACAACTGAACCTGACAGCACCTGCCCCTCAACCTCAAGCACAGGTTTCCCCTTTGGAGGTCTCACAAGCCCTTTTGAGGATACACACCCCTGCTGCAGGTGACAAGTGAGAATTTCTGCAGGGCTGAGCCTCAAGAACATGAACACTCAATCAAAAGCACAGTTATGTGCAGCACATCCCAGCTATCACAGAAATCAGTCTGTAGCAATTACTGAATATTTTCATAGCCCTGAAGGGAAATTTGCACTCCTCTGCAACCATGACTCCTTGGCACAGAGACCTGAACGCCCCCCCACTTAAGTGGGCAGAGGCACAGTGAGACAGAAAATACGACTGTGTACTAATGCACAAATGTTGAAACCCAGAGAGATCAGCCAGCATTGACAGTTTTGCCAAGGTCAAGGTAAAATTCCATTCCTGTTCTGTTTTCTGCATGCACACATGACTGTAATGAGCAGGTCACATTACTTCTGAAATTCAGCTAAACACAATAGGCAGTAAAAAGCTAAGGTTGAAGCAGCACACAGCTTTACATGGGACTTATGTTACACAAGTTTCACTAACTCCGGATTTATTTATGGGGAAAAAAACTAGTACTCCCTGCAAACAAAACTGTGTGGGGAAAAAAAATGGTACAAGAGCAGCAGATTTCCTTCCTTCCTCACAGAGAAACTAGTAGCTACAGTGCTGGGGCAGCAAAGCCTACTGGAACATAGTGGTGCCAGCCACTGCTGCCATCACCATCTGAAGAAGGCAACCAGCACATATGCTCAGGCTCAAGCACAAGTTAGCACCTCACTCTCCCTCCAGTCAGGCTCTAACTGAAATAGAGAGAAACCTCTTGACAGTGCCTGTGCATTTTCACTAGAAGACGTCAAGTGCATTGAACTGGCAGTGCACTTAAATGGGTACCAAAGCCCACATGAACCTAAAACTGTTGGCTTCTAGACAAAGATCTCAAATCAAGATGAAGAGTAGAGTGTGGGAATAGTTTGCTTGGCTAACTGTACGTTGTGATGCTTTGGTTTTGACAGTCAGCTTGCAGTAAAGGCTTGCTGATGAATAGAGGAGATGAAGCACACTCCCTCCTCATTCACCTGTACTGAGAGGCTTTACAGTTGCACCCGCTGCTGCCAAGACTTGTAACAGCTGCTGCCACCACTCACTGCTACAGCGGATAAAATCCATCACAGGTATTTAAATAAATTGGGGTTTGGAATCTCGCAGTTAGCAGTTCTGCCTTCCTAGCACTTATCTAAGTGGAAGTAATACCATAAGGAAACGATGTGCTTATTTCTCAAAAAATAAGTACATTAATTTCTACACAGACATTGTTATTTTTTTCATACCTTGAAATCCTCTGGACACAAGTTGCCTTTGAAAAGCGGCTGGGAAAGCATAACTTCAGTGTAGAGGCTAGTAGCTACTTTGCTTCCACCAACTGTCCCATTAATTCCTTCTGAAGCAACTCGTACCTAGAAGGTAGGAGAGAAGTTGGGGCTAAGGCTTAGTGACAGTAAAAATAGATCGCAAAATATGACTGAGTGACAAAACGCAGACACAGAAGCATGTTCAGAAAAGATACTGCTGATGAAGGAATAGATGGTTATATAAAGATTGAAAATAAATACAGTAAATAAAATAGAAATAAAACTCTAGTAAGTGCTTTTGAGTAATTTCAAAAGAATGACATGAAGACCTTCAGAAAAGCTTGTGCAGTAAACAGAGAAATTCTAACTGGTTAACAGGCAAATCCAACAGTCAGTACCTAAATTCCCACTGGAAGTTTGCCTCAGGAAGAACAGCAGGATTGAGCTCAATGACTCATACAGTTAAAAGGAAAATGTGAATATGCATAATATTGCATGTAATATTAAATTTCAGCGTGAGTCATTTTATCTCCAGCATTGACAAATGAACAAAAAAGTGGTGGAAAATAACAAAAAGACTGAATATATGAGGCAAGTCAAAAAAAATAACTGTTTGAGAAGACACTCTGCCTGACCTGGGGATCAAAAAAGAGAAAAAAAGCAGCAAAACCCACCAGATTAAAAAAAAAAAAAGGTAAAAAAAAGCCATGAATGCAGGCCGTTTCATCCCTATACCTCTCACGTAAAGCAGGGAAGGTGCCTACCATCTGCAGAGGAAAAAGAAGCTGTTTAGGAAAACAAGTGAAAGATAAAAGTAGTGTCTGCATTGCGTAACCCTCTTGAAAAATCCTTCTCCCCACAGACAGCCTAGGAACATCAGCTTTGTGAGACTGAAGGCCAGCTTTGCCCCCAGTCTCAAGGGGCCTGGCCTGATGAGCCAATTCACCTTCTCAGGCTAGTCTTCCAGGAATGAAGAACACAAATACTTTGCGCAAGAATTAGCACCTGTGGCACGGGCAAAGATGCCAGTTGTTTTTCATGTCAATCCTGACCATATGGATCACAGCCTTGTGTTGCAAACAGCTAAGGAGTTCCTGATACAAGTAACAGTTAACCAGAGAAAGTCTAAACCCAGGCTGGAAAGTGCAGCACCTCCTGCTTGGCCTTCAGGATGTGTTGGGCTGCAGTATCCTGCAGCTGCAGGATAAATCCACTCTAACAATCCTAACAGAGACATCTGCAAGCAGCTCCCTATGGATATCACTGATTATGCCACTTGAATGTCCTACCCCATCTAAACAAGCTTTTAAAGAAGTTTTCATGTTAATAGATTATTTGACAGTCAGAGTGACAAAAAGACTTGCTCTCCTGTTAAAAAAAAACCCCAGCTGTAACAGTCTGAATGACAGAAATGGGGTAACCCT
Organism: Phoeniculus purpureus; assembly: GCA_028565055.1. Lineage (NCBI taxonomy): Eukaryota > Metazoa > Chordata > Aves > Bucerotiformes > Phoeniculidae > Phoeniculus > Phoeniculus purpureus. The sequence continues at coordinate 38,118,528 of JAOXOE010000874.1, forward strand.
TGCAAGCATAGGGTCTACAGTGTGCTGTGCATGGACTGGAGGCTTGCTCAATGCTGCAAAACTTTGAGTAGGTTTTTACTAGATCTTAGCAAGTTCTTCAGTACAAGGGTGGAGAGACTCTCAAATAGATTGTAGATATTGTGGATGCCCCTTCTCAAGAGGTGTTCAAGATCAGGCTGGATGAGGCCTTGAACAACCAAGTCAAGCTCAGAGGTGTCTCTGTGTCTCTGCCCATCGCAGGGAAGTGGGAGTAGATGATCTAAGGTCCCTTCCAACATAAGCGATTCTATGATTATCTGTATTATTTTCTTTGCAGTGTTAGCTCTTAAATGGCATTTTAAATGACACCTTACAGAGTCTGAGAGCCCTTCTTAATGGAATCTCACACTCACAAGCTCCACTGTCCTAACTTTTTTTTGTTAAAAATACAACCATTGCTTAAAACCTTACCTTGCCAGTGAGATGCAGATGATGGCATAGGGCTTTTTGCCAAGCAGCGAGTTTCTCTGGATCCTTCACATCACAGTAACAGTAATACAAAAGTACTTCTCCCACCTTGCTGTCCACAGCACAGAAGAGATGATCAAATAGGAAAATGATGTTAGAATTGAAAGCACAAAAATATACTATTAGCAGTAATCATTCAAATACCAGACAGTATTCTTTTCTCAGAATTAGAGAAAACCAACAAAAACTTTTTTTAGACTTCTCTGCTAGTGGTCTGCTACATGCATGTCCCTTTAAATGCTTAACTGGACAAACCTGCACTTGAAAATTCCAGTGTTTGAGGTATCTAAATGAAATAAGGCAAAATTTTCAGTGAGACTGTGTGTGAGAAATATTTTCATGAACCTACCTGTTCATAACTGACAAGGCCTTAAGGTATTTGAATGAGCAGAGAACAAGGACTTGCAAAGATCATACCCAGTTGTTCTGCCCTTTTCCTTCCTCACTTACAGAAGTAAGCCTGTACAGGTCTGCTCTAACAATGCAAGACGATATAGCTTTGACAGTTAATTCCTCCAAAGTTCTCATCTTTACCATCAAGAAAATGCAGCACATCTAACTTCCTTATCAGCACACTGGTAATGTGCATGTTTTGTACACACGTGAGCAGTTGTGAAAGAAAATCAAATAAACCAAGGGGAGGATACCTATCAATCAAATAAACCCTAGAGGTTACTTATACCTGATGATGTAACGAAGATATCCAAAGCATCTGAAGACCTAAATGAATACCAGGTAAGACTCTTCCTGTATCTTAAAGCATTACTGAACTGAATTTGGTAACAAGGTAAGTAGTACTGACAGAAGAACTGGTGAATAAAAAGCTGAACACAAGGAGGTAATGTGTGCTCACAGCCTTGAAGGCCAACTACATCCTGGGCTACATCAAATGAAGCATGCTCAGCAGATCAAGGGAGGTGATTCTGCCCCTCTGCTCTGCTGACACATTGCCTGGAGTCCTGTATCCAGCTCTGGAGTCCTCAGCATAAAAAAATACATGGACCTGTGGGAGCTGGTCCAGAGGAGAGATGCAAGAGTCATCAGAGAGCTGCAAGGCTTTTTCTGTGAAGTACAGGCTCAGAGAGTTGGGATTTTTCAGCCTAGAGAAGTGAATGCTCTGGGATGACCTTAGTGAAGCCTTTCAGTATGTAAGGTGTGCCTTTAAGAAAGATGGGACATTACTTTCTAGCAGGACCTGTTTCAACAGGACAAGGGGTGAAGGTTCTAAACTAAGAAAGGAGATTTACACTAGATATAAGGAAGAAATTTCTTTTGAGTGAAAGTGGTGAAACACCAGCCCATAGAGGTAGCAGACACTCAATCCTTGGAAACATTAAAGTTCAGGATGCACAGGGCTCTGAGCAACATTATATAGTTTGGGAGACAGCCCTGTTTACTGTGGGGGAGTTGGACTAGATGAGCTTTAAAGTTCTCTTCAAATCCAAACTATTCTATGATTCTGTACAGTGTAAGCAGCCTGAGACCTAACTCCAAAACGACTGAGGAGCTGTCTTACCTGGTTAGATCATCATAACTAATATGGCTTGTGTCCGGGAGGGTGCAGAAGATCTCAGGACTGCTGTGCGAGCACCTGTTCAGCCCCTCAGCCTCCCCTAAGGAGCTCACTGGAGCAGACACCTGCTCTGCCGCTGTCCCCACCTGAGGCCCGATGTCCCCGGCGTGCTGCAGGGCCACATGCCGGTGGATGCCGGAACGCTCCTCGAAGGCCTGCCGGCAGCACCGCCACCGCCGGGCCTCCCCGCCACCGGGCACCGGGGCCGCCACCGGCACCTCCTTCGACTTGACAAACAGGGAAAAGGCCTGAAACACATCAAAAAGGAACCGTTAGCCGCTGCAGGGACCCCTGGCCATGAGGATGATCCCTGGGCTGGAGCACCTCTCCTATAGCAGAGGCTGAGAGAGTTTGGGCTGTTCAGCCTGGACACCTCATAGCAGCCTTCCAGTAGACCTGGAGGGGTCAACAGGAAAACTGGAGAGGGACTTCTTCCGAAGGACTGTAATGTTAGGATAAGGGGGAATGGTTCCAAGGTAAAAAGAGGGCAAATTCAGACTGGATCTTAGGAATCAATTCCTCACTGTAAGGGCGCTGAGGCACTCGAAACGGCGGCCCAGAGAAGCCGTGGATGCTCCTCCCTGGAAGAGTCCAAGGCCAGCCTGGATGGGGCTCTAAGGGAGCCCCAGCAGGACCCACCTTCCTGCGGGCGGTTGCACGCTGCTTCCTGCCGTCCGATCCCGCGGCTGACGACGGCTGCGCCTCACCCGGCGCCATCTTCCGCCCGCCACCCCCCCACCCTCTGCTCCGCGCCGCGCCCGGATATCCAGCCCCCGGAAGTCGCGTGGCGTAGAGACCGGAAGCGGCTAGAGGAAGGAGCGCGCGCTACTCGTCGCGGCTTTGCGCCCCCCCACCCACCAGCCTGCACGCCCGCTGCCGCCATGTCGCGGCGGCGACACAGCGACGACAGCGACGGTGAGAGCCGGAGGGGCC
>JAOXOE010000874.1:38121640-38147842 GCA_028565055.1 Phoeniculus purpureus
CCTCACAAAAAGCTATCAGGTTGGCCAAGAATGACTTCCCCTTGGTGAAACCATACTGACTGTCCCTAATGACCCTTCTGTCCTTGATGTGCCTGCAGACAGCCTGTAGAACAAATTGTTCCATCGCCTTTCCTGGGATGGAGGTGAGGCTGTCTGTTCTATAGTTACCTGGGTCCTCCTTCTTACCCTTTTTTGAAGACTGGAGTGACATTTGCTATCCTCCAGTCCCTAGGCACCTCTCGTTATCCTCATGACTTAGAAAAGATGATGGAGAGTGGCTCAGCAATGACTTCCACCATCTCCTTTAGTACGTGAGGGTGCATCTCATCTGGGCCCATGGGTTTATGCACATCCAGTTTGCTCAACTTATCCCTAACCCAGTCCTCATTAACCAATGCATGCTCCTCTCTTGCATTGACTTCCTCTGGAGCCTCAGGACAGCCTCCAGAAGTATAGACAGAAGCAAAGAAGGCGTTCAGTATCTCTGCTTTCTCTGTATCCTCTGTCTCCAGGGCACTCGTTCACCAGGGTCCTTTACAGTACCAAAGCAACCAGGTAGCCATATTCTTCCCTCTGCAAAGATGCTGATGTCTGTGCCCAGGTATCTCTGGAAATAATTGTGAACAGAAGTGTTTTCACTAAAGGCTTTTTTTCAAGCTGTTTCACTTTGCACTGGTACTGCTTGGATATTTCAGCTAGAAAACAAATAGAAATAAATGACAGAGGCTACTGGAGCTTAGCGACTGTTGTGCAACCAGTCAGCAGAACCTTTTGCTGTGCAGTGTAGGCAGAAATACATCCTCAAGAGTGAAGAGTCCTTAAGAGTAATAAAGTAGCTGTAAAGCAGGGGAGATCTCTGCTGAATTGCATGTGGTGTTTTATAGTGGCCAGGGCACATCAGCACACGAGAACTCCACTGCAGTGAATGGCAATGTCAGGACAATTCATGCAGACATTACTCATATCTTCTGGCAAGGTTGTCTAAGGATAAAACTTAGGAAAAGAAGGTATTCAGACAAGCTGCTGGCTTTAATTGACTGCAGGGCTGTGCAGTATCTCACTTGCTTATCTCTTTGCCTCTATACATTAAGAAAATGTATATTAAAATGGAATCTTTTGTACGTTTAGTACATGAATTAAGAAACAATTACATTAGACAATAAAAAGGTAAAGGATTACTAGCTTGTGAGACTGAATCATCCACTGTGCTATAATATACATGAAGGAATGAGCAGATGTTAATGAACTGTATTAACATGCAAAACAACTTCACCTCACTGTGCTGTGATCCTGAAGTCCATGAGCATTTTAGCGGGTAGCTATTGGATTACTTGGTCTATGTGGAGAAAGGAAAACATCTTTTTATAACTAATTTACTTTATGAACCTGTTTTGGACACTGGGAATCACTTTACGGGTTTGTACACCAGCACAGATCTGAAATTCAAGTGGCATGGAAAGACTGTGCATAACCAGAGATGTGGAGGAAACATCTGGTAATTCCAACTCTTGACAAACTCCTCATGGAGCAGTTTCAAGGAAAATAAAAAGCACTTCCTTTGAGATCTGCAGTAATACCAAACAGAAAGGATTAAGCGTGCAGACTACTAAGCTGCTATTTACGTATTAGCCAATATAAGTGTGATAGTCTGTGTGCGGATTTTAACCAAGATCCCTAAAGAGGAGGTCAAGAAGGAGTCTGTACAAAATGGGAACCAGCGGCAGAGGTTGTAATTAACCTTAGCTTCCTGGCAGATAACAAAGTTTCATGTGTTTTTTTTTTTTTAAATTAGGAAATGCTAGTCTAAACACTAATGTCTATCACAAATCACTTCTGCTATTAATTTTCGTTTCCTTCTAAACTAAATTGTTGTCATCCCATGGAAAAGCACAATTTCATGCAATTTTGATGATGAATGATACCACAGCAATAGGAAAATACTCAGAACGCTGCTTGAAATCAATTCTGACCAGGGCCTGAAAACTACTCATGATGTTTAATAATGTATCTATCTTGAGAAATTGTAGTCCTCCAGCAAATCATTTATAAGTGGAAAAAGAAGGCTGAACTCATCATAAATATTAACAGCAGCCGTGCTTCCAACCCATTGTATTGCCTTCTGTCGACATATGGTGTTCAGCTTGGACAGGTGAGAATAAGACTTGGTTTTCTATTAGGAAGGAGTCCCTTTTCAGTGCTTTAATGTCAAAATGGAAAGTAACTTGAGGACACCTAAGTATCTGATAATTCTTGTCTGGAATCCCCCAATGAGCCAGAGATGACAGATTGTGTCCAGCTTCCCCCACAAGTTTGAATTTCCTACAAGATGACCAAGGAAAGGGGATTTGGGCTGATACGGCAGCCTGTGGTGATAACTTGCAGTTACAGCACACCTGCCTTTTCCTTAGCACAGGTTGCAGTGGTAGTCTTTTTAGCTTTCTGCAAAGTATCCAGCTTACTTAAAACTAAAATTAGCACTGCAGCAGTTTTAAAAGTGTCGTCAAAAATGCAGATTAGAAGGCAGTTGATGATGAAAAACCAACACGGATTTGTGTGTGTGTCCTTGTGGCTCCTGGCCTGCTGACTGTAATCACTACAGTCTGACTCCAGGGAAAACGTGTGTCCATTGGGCTGAGATGATTCACGATGGCTGCACACCCCAGTGTCTGAGCTGTATTTTGTAAATAAGCAGATTCCAAAGGCACACCTACACTTGACAGAAAACCGTGTATTTCTTTCCCGAGAATACCATAGCAGCTATGTGCCAAGTGGTTTCCTTCATCTTTCTCATTGTTGTCCAGTTCCTCTGAAATGTCTGTTTATAAACAGGAACATGGAGAACTTTGTGATAATGAAACTCAGTTGAGTGAATGAGGTCCATTTCTCCCCTGGACCTAAACCTCAAGGGGCACATATATGTGTGTGGATGTACAGCTTATCCAGGATGATCAATTACCTTCAGAAGTGAGTTCCTCATTACAAGGCCAGGTCTATTTATTGGTGCTAGCTGGAATAAGGCTCTGTATGTTCTTAAAATATCTCCACACTTACATGTCTTGTCTTTCTATCCCAGTAGATTTTGTTTCTGAGAAAAAAGCAGAACTTCAGCTGAATTTGGAGCTCAGTAGGAGCAGTGAACAGGGGCTGCCAGAAGATGCTTTTAATCAGCTGCCTCATCCCTGTGCTAGGTAGTGATCCCCCCATTAGGAGCTTTGTTTCTGAATCTGGACTTAAATCCTGGAAGTATCTCACCTGCCAAACCTACTCAGAATTTTTTTGTTCAGAGCTTGAACCACATCCCCCCAGCATGCTGTGGCTTCTGCTCAGGACAGAGGCATCCAGATCACAAGGGCCATGGCACTACGCACTCATATGTGTCCATGGATAACCTTCAGGCAGCAATTATCTCATTTGACCCAGATCCTGCAGATCTGGATAAAATTTTAATTAGTGTGACTTCATCATGGATTCTACAACTACTTGTGTTGTGCTGATGTATAGCCTGAGGTGTGCTAGGTATTCCTCTGGATCCAGTGGTGATGCTCTGAGGTCTCAAGAGAGTAACTGTGATGGAAGCCTTGATGGTGAAGGCAGTTTGCATTTATTAGTCCAACCAGCATCCCATTGCCAATCCAAACCAGGAACCTTGGAGAAGGGCATTCTGAACAAGGCCACTGGGTCAGAAGGAAGGTAGTAGCAGGAGATTTCTTCTCATGTTTTTAGACAAGACTAGAGTCACTGGAGGTGGGTCATCACAGAAGTGATGTTAGCAGTCAGCATCTAGCAAGGCAGAGATCTCTCAGTGAATTCAACTCAAGGCCTGGGCCCACATCTTCAAACAATATTTTTCTTTTTTTTGCAGCAAATTCATCTCATATTTAGAAGGTGTTAGAAAGAGAGAAGTTTTAGAAGACTTTTGAACTAATAGATGATGATAGCTGGCTTGAACAGAGCTGGAAATCACTGAAGAGCCCCTTTTCAGACCACAGGCTACACTGTACTACAAGATACAAAGCACATTCAGTATAACATTTCTCTTTGATTTAGGACTTTCTGATAGATTGAGAGACAGAGCAGCCTTCTGCCAGCATGGTGGTATAGCTAAGCAGATGAATGGAGCTGCAGAGGTCAAGATGAAAATGGTTATCTGGGTGGTGGTTTCAGCAATATCACCTGAGAGGGAACATGTTCCCAAGTTCATATTTACCTGCTGGCTTGAGGCAAGATCTTTGTGCTGCTTTTATCGTCTTTGGGTGACAAACCAGATATGAATTTACTGTGAGAGGCCAGACCTTTAACATGCAGGTATCATTGGCTATTAAACCACCTTTTCAGAGAGAGCCTGAGCTAAATTTAATTCGACCCTGGTGAAGCCTCCCCTCAAGTACTAGCAGTTCTAGGCCAGTCACTTCAAGAAAGAGATTGAGGGGCTGAAGCAGGTCCAGAGGAGCAATGAGGCTGGAGAAGGGACTGGAGGGAAAGTCTGATGAAGAGAGGCTGAGGGAGCTGGGACTATTTAGATTGGAGAAGAGGAGACTCAGGGGGAACCTTCTCCCTCTCTACAACTTGCTGAAGGGAGGTTGCAGACAGGTGGGGGTCAGGCCCTACTCTAAGGCAACTAGCAACAGAACAAGAGAACAGGGCCTAAAGCTGCCAGGGGAGGGTTAGGTTGGATGTTAGGAAGCACTTCCTTACAGAAAATGTGATCAGAGACTGGAATGGACTGCCCAGGGCTGTGGTGGAGTCCCCATCCCTGGAGGTGTTTAAGGACAGACTTAGTGCCCTGGTCTGGCCGCTGTGGTGATGTTAGGTCCTGGTCTGGGCTGGATGAGCTCAGAGGGCTTTTCCAGCCTCACTCATTCTTTGATTGTGTGATTCTGTGAAAAGATTGTGTGATTCTGTGAAAACACACTTAATTTTGTTGCAAAATAAAAACGCTTTACCTATGTCCCAGCTGTTTTTGAGCAATGGTTTCCTTTCCTTACCGAGAACCCCTGCCTATTTAGATTCCCCAAGGGTTGTACTTACTCTTAATTCATATTCTCTGAGGACCCAGCACTGAGACAAGGGGGTTGGTTAGTTTATGAAGAAGTTGAAGAAACATTCTGACTGAGTCACCTCTCTGGAGATCATTTGTACCCCCTTAACTCTGTGGCTGTCAAGATACTTCGAATATTAAAGGAGTTGATAGACTATATGGTATTTGGAAACTGGGAGAGATTTATGTGAGGTCTACAATCTACAATGAGTGAAGTCACCTTCTTGTGCTTGACTGAGTAGGAAGGAGCCACAGCCGAGAGCCCAAGGTGTTTTCTGGTGGCATGAGTGAAGTGACATGAATGGGCAGTTCTAAAATGATGTGCAGAGTTTGGAGAGTGTTCACTGTTTGTTCCTCTCTGTTTCCCTTTTCAGAGAGGTAGCAAAACAATTTATTTGGATATTGCAGATCAATTATCCAAATTAATCCTTGGAATCTTCTGGTTTTATCCAGTGAATGAGTATTTACAGATGAACATGGGACCGTTGCATTCTCTTAAGTTTGTTTGCTTAGCCTTGATGACTTCTCACATTACCCAGTGTCTTCTGATGAAGGCTCCTCTGAAGAGGTTCTGAGATAGCTGAGTACTCTGGAGAGTAATAACTGCATTTCACCTGTATTCTGGTGTGATTTGGAAGAAATCCAGCATGTCCAGCACGTTTGTAAATCCACCACAGCGTTTACTAAGCAAATACTGTTTTAAAGTGCGCTTGGTGGCTGCATCTTGCAGACCTAATAGGAGCTGTTTCCTCTATCTTTGCTATTATTTTTTTGTAATGGTCTGCTACTCTATTCTCACTGAATACAAATTGGAATGGCTCTACTAAATTTAGAGAGTTTGCTAATTAGACCTGTCTGAGTTAGGATACTCCTGGTTTGCTTTTTTGTTGCTGTTGTTAGGTATCTGAAATGTATATTTAATATTTATATTAAATGTTTATAAAGTGTATAGATTTTACATAACATATAAATTAATTTAGAAACATAAATATCTTACAAATATTTATATTTGTATTTGTATATTAAATATATGTATTTTTTTAAAGAACTCTTTGCTTCAGGCTTGCTTCAGGTACATGCTGATCTCTTGACCTAGAGATGCAACTCTGGAATTAATGCTTTGTGTTCTAATCATTCTGGTCAGATGGATTGCACGGCTGGAAAGAGCCCAGCACAGAGCCACAAAGATGATGAAGAGTGTGGACCATCTCCCTGATGAAGAAAGGCTGAGGGAGCTGGATCTCTTCAGCTGGAGGAGACTGAGAAGTGACCTCATTAATTACTACAAATACGGAAAAGGTGGGTGTCAGGAAGATGGAGCCAGGCTCTGCTAAGTCGCATCCAATGACAGGACAAGGGACTGTGGGTACAAGATGGAGCAGAGGAGGTTCCACATAAACATGAGGAAACACTTTTTCACTCTGAGGGCGACAGAGCCCTGACACAGGCTGCCCAGAGAGGTTGTGGAGTCTCCTCTGGATGCAGTAAAACCCATCTGGATGCAGCTCTATGTGTCCTGATCTAGGTGATTCTGCTCTGGCAGGGGATTGGACTGGATGATCTTTCAAGGTTCCTTCCAGTCTGTGAGTCTGTAAGGAACAGGTAATTTGATTTTTCCAGGCAGTGCAGATGATGTGAGGTGGTTTGTAATGTTTTAGTTGTGCGTTGCCAGCCAAGAAGCAAAAGATGGGTGTTTGAGGGCACAGTGAGTAGGTGGAGATTCAGAAAAAGCAGTTGATTATTGCAATGATGACAGTTGTAATGGTGCTGCAGACATAGGGCACTGGAAACATAAGATGGTTTATGCTGGAAGTGCAGAGGCTGGGTTGTAACTCGATGTACTTTAACAATGGAGCTCTGCATGACCTAGACATTCTGAGAAAATACTCTTGACCCCATCCTGGAGAACACTGGAGTTAAAAAACATGAGCAGTAACAATGACAGCAAAACCCTAACCCATGATGGATTAGCATGAACATTATCCATATTTGCTTTAGGGCCTGAGAGGTGGACAGAATGTGGTCTGGCATAGATGTAACAACACAGAACTAATGATGCCAATCACCAGCAGAGATTACAGCTTGTCTTGCAAGTGGGAAGTGTTCTTGTTTTTCTGTGCAATCAAGGGAAAGCTGGAGCTCCTGGAGGGATATAAGGTGGTGTTAATATAGGAATAAAGTATAATTTCTAACTGAAAGTGCAAAGACAATAGTTGTGTTAGATTTTAAGGTACAATATTTTAAAGTATGTTTAGAGAGATACTGGATCAGGAGATATATCTGCAACTTGAAGAAAAGGGTGTTTATTATGGATATCAATATTGCTGTGTTGGCACAGTGTTTGAATAAATACTCTGGCCCAGCTCCTGATTGCTCTCTAGTTGGCAGATACTGACTTCAGACTGGAGTGGTCTGACTGTCTCTCCAGTGGCTGAAGGGAAGAAAGACTGGCTTGTAGTCCAGCTTTGTCCCTGCAGGTGATGTGGGTTCAGCCACATGTACGTCTGTGAAGAGGAGTCAAGTTCAAACACAATGTCAAATGAGGTATCAGGGTAGCCTGTTATCCTTTGTTTAGGAATTGGTTAGAAGCAGTCTGTAGCAGGCTTAAGTGTTAAGGAAAAACAAAGCCTCTTAAATATCTGTCATGTGAAGGATTTTCACAGTTCAGTAGGTACGACATATGTTCTTTAAATTATGTTACCCTGAGCTTGGACAAGAACAGGTAGACAAGGAAACAAATGAAGATTAATGAAGGGAATAAATTCTGGAGGTGATTTTTCTCCCTGTTTTTTCCAGTAATATAAATCATGAAATGTGCATTATGAATGTAAAGAGGACAGGTTATGTTGGAGACGAAACACAGAAGAATATTGATGTGCTTTGTTCTGTGTGAGGAGCTCTCAGACATTCTGATTAAGCAATGAACATTCTTAATAATATCTTTCTGTCCAGGAGTGCCACAAATCCATGTGGCTTTCACATTTTCCAGTGAGTTTGTACTAGAGGACTATATATTTCCTCTAGTGCTGAGGCTGGTGGCCCAACCATTTCTTGTATGTTGAGTTTCTTCTGCTCTTGCGTGTCGTCTATCATTCTTAAGAATGGTTGTTGAGAATCTGCCAGAAAATGAATTTGAACTTGAGCTGTGGAAGTTTCAGCCCATTGTGTTAGACAGAGAATTCCAGTGAGAGAGAAGGGAAAAAACCAATTAAGGAAGAGGTTGACTGACAAAGACACTCAGTCCTCCATTCCTGGAGGATTAGCGTGCTGTAACACAGCTCATTTTGTGTAGATGGATGGAGAATGAGTTGGCTGGGAATGTCCCCAGTTCCTTACCTTCTATGACAGCAATTACATCAGTTACTGTTGTTGTGGCTTATGTGCCACCAAAAGAACCATTAATAAACTTCCAGATGTACAACCCAGGTTGATTTTCAGTTGCACAAATTTGATAAGTACTATTTTTTGCATTTGAAATAGAGTTTAATACACATTTGAATTGAGAATCCTTAGGCCATTAATCCTGCTACAGAGCTTGAAAATGCAATTTCAAAATCAGTTTTCAGATTGGATTCTGTAACTTCTCCAGTGAAGTGATCCTGCTGTGGCAGGGGGATTGGACTAGATGATCTTTCGGGGTCCCTTCCAATCCCTAATGATTCTATGATTCTGTAATTCCGTGATTCTGTGCTCTGAAAGGGAAGTGTTGCTTGCACAAAAACTGGTTTCCTTATTATATATTTGAAAAGTTATGACCTTGTCCCAATTAATTTGCCTCTCCTGGCAAATTATTAGTGGTTAGAATCCTTCAGTTTTTCTGTATCTCCAAGGATAGAAAGGTTTAGCTGGGAGAGATGAAAGGCAGAAATCAGATGAAATCAGATGAGCTGATGTGCAGCCTTTGGGTGAATTCACAGCATGGTCTGATCGGGGATGGGGCTAGGTGGGACAGTGCTAAGTACCTACAGTGATACAACAAGGTAAGTGGAAAACACTGTCAATAGTTAGGGAGTATAGATTTTACAATGACCAGTTTATCAGTACTCACAGAATGGTATTAGTAGACACAGGAAGGGCTAAAACAAGGCTATTGTTTATCTGGTACACTTTATGGAAGTCAGACAACCCTTTGAGAAGGTTCCAGTAGGTTTCAATAATGTAAGTGTGCATCTTTAGTTTTGGGTTTTTTTCAAGTCCTCAGCTGAGCCCTTTTCATAGATTCCTGTCAGTTGGAACCTGTGCAGTCCTAGGGCTGTGTCTGGAACGGCACAAACATTGCAGAATGTATATTTGGATAATGGGAGAGGGGGGAATAGCTTGGGTTAAAGTTGCTTTTGTTTTTGTAGGTGAGGTTGAGCAGTTTCTATGAGTGGCTGGTGGCTGTTACTAGTGTTAAACCTCTTAGTCTGTGATTCTGTCTTCCTGAGGGCCACCACATAGAATCCCATTTCAGATGTGACCTCCACACTAATCGCTTTCAGCTTGTTAGGCAGATGATCAAGTGCTTTCTTTGGTATGTGTGATCAGCTACTACTGGGATCATGTGGCAATGGCCATGGTCAATGCATGTGACCCCGCACACTGCGTCAGTCCCAGGCAGACAGATGTCCACTCCCCTGCGTGCTGTCCTGTTTGCACATTGACATTTCAGTGTCTGCAAAACGTGAATAAATATTCTGTGCTGCAATCACAAGTTAATCTTATCTATTGTATTGATTACTTAAAAATACTTAGTCTGCAAAGTATTGAGCTCTTGCATCTTTTTGGTGGATCACTAGTTTTGAGTTCTCTGCTGTGGCCCCTTGTTTATAATTTACTGTCTGGAAATACTAACTGGTAAAAGTGACTCTTTTCTGCCTCTGTGAAATTTGCTAAAGCAGTGCTGCAAGTTGATACTGTTTTTAGGTAGATTACCTCTTTGTGAGGATTTCGAAACCACTTTCAAGGTTGTAGCAGAGTTGTTCATGTCAATGTTACCAGGTGAGTGAACAGAATGTGTGTTTAGGCATTGGTCACCCCATCACCAGCCATATTTGTGTAACTCGCTGACTGAAATGTCTTGTACTGTGGACTACAAAAGTTGCATCCAGGGAAGAAGAGGATGTCCGGCAATAAAATGCTAACAAAGAGGTGATGTGTCCTATCATCTTGAATTGCTGCTGTGGTTTCCCAAGGCACTGAATTGGATGAGAAGTGTTGCAGCTACAATTTATTCTTAGGTGACAATATGTGAATTGAGTACAGTGGACTTGTTCTGGTCATGTTAGTGATCTTGCTGTACATGTTGGGGAGGGTATATCCCAGCATTTTTCTGCCTTCAGCTACCCCGAGACTTTCCCATCAGAGAGGGATATGCATGCAATGAATTTCTCAGTTTCTAAGGCTGAAAAGTAAGCTTATCAGTAGCGTACTGGCAAAGAGATGAAGGAATGAGTTTTTCATCATGCTCAGCTGTAGAAGCATAGTATTTGCTTAGAAGAGAAATAGGTGAGTAGTTCATGCTGTTTTAAGAAGGCGACACCTAAAACTTGATGGGATTGTCTGCAGGCTGTGTATCTGCAAAGCTGGGAAGAGCTGTCAATCTAGAAACTTCTAGAAAATCACTGAATTCTATAAGATAGTCTTACTTATCTTACTGTGTTATTCTCTGGACCCTGTCACAATTTCTGCTCTCTCTTCATCTCAGTCTAACCTCTGACTTGGTTGTCTTCCAGATATGTGAAGTGTGACTTGTGCTGGCATATGTCAAAAATGCCCATGAGTATGTTCCATGTAATAGTATTCCTTGAATAGTCAGTGACACTGGTGGATGAGATAAACTAACTAGCTCTTTGGTCTTGCATCTTTAAAAAATGCAAACTTGGTGTATGTAAGACCTGTCAGAGGACATGTATCTCATACTTTTTTGTTTTGTTGGGGTTTTGTTTGTTGAAAAGCTGTGGCAAGGCAGGATAATGTCACTTGAATAAAGGCAATGAAAAAACAGTGCTGTGGGAAAACAACAATGGACCTGGAAATCTGAACTTTGGTTATCTGTTCTAAAAAATTTTAATTGTGACTGGGAAGTGAGTTGTCTGTACTGTTAAATCCTGAGCTTACTCCTCAGTTTGTGATGGCTTAAGCTAGTGCTCCCAAAACAGCCTGGGCAAAGTTCACTCTGAAGTGTCATAGGGTCTGCTCCATCAGGCAGGTTACTTCCAATTAGTCTTTTCTGCAGATTGAGGTGTTTCCAGAGTGAATGCAAGTCCTTCTGTGCTAGTTGGCCTTGATACTAGGAATACCTCACGGTATTTTAACTTGTGTGAGTGAACCCTAAAAGTTCTAGTTTCCTGTGGAAGGGTCTCTTCAGTCAAACTATTAGGATAGGCACAGAAAACATCTCTGGCCTGGTTTGAGCTAGAATAGAAACAATTCTGTTCAGTGATTTGACTTTCTGAAGTTAATGGCATATTTGTGATGCCAATGTCTGCTTCTACAAATGATTGCACTTGCTGTTTACAGTTAGCACCAAGAACTGGTCTGCAGAAAAGCTCTTGCTTATACTCGCTCCTATTTAGCTTGTACTACTAAATCTTACGTGCTAAGATTCAGCACATAGTGAGAGGCCGCTCCTGTGGGGAGGAGCAGACAGGATAGAAGACCCTATACTGATCAACAGAGTGTTCCACCTAATTTACGTCATACTTGGTATAAAGCTGAGGGATCACCAGGGTCAATCCCTCTTGTTCTGTGCTGGTGTTGGAGGAGGACTCTGTTCTTTTGCCTTGGATCACGATCTGTGAGTTCCTGACCCCAGTTCCTGTCTGCTGCAGAGTCCAGCCTGGACTTGAGGGGAGTTTCTTGTTGGATTTTTTAATATATTTTGTATATTTCATTATTGTCTTTTTATTATTTTTTCTTTTTACTGTTTCATTAAAGCTGGTTTGCTTGGTTGGTGCTTTTTATTTTCTTCCCAATCTTTGTCTGCCTCTCGTATTCTCTTCTTCCCTTTTGTAAAGGGAGAGGAGTTAATAAAGAAACATCTTTCATTCGTCTAGTGACCAGCATCAGCCCGTGACAATCTCAAACTAAAATGCGTGCAATACAGTCTAATTTTTTTGGTTTGTTTATTTGATGGTGATCCTAATGAATCTTTGGGAAATCAGGAGGATTCCTTGTGTCTCTGGTAGTCAGGCCTGTGACATGTTCTAGCTCAAGTAAAACTATTTGCTTTTTTCAGTTTTTGTTGGATTGCTTTTACTTTTGAATGCAAATGCCTATATGTTTTGCTTTGGACCAGTGTCAGTTAAGAAATGGGGCCACACTGGTGCTTTGTAGACCACAGAGGCACAAAGGGCGGTCTAGCAGCTGTATAAAGGACATGTTACTAGTAGATTTGTAGAGGAAAGGGTGTGGCCAACACGTACTGTGCTGTACCTGTTTTTATGGTGTGGGACACATACACTGTGGGACTTGTGTGTGGGACTGTTGTAATGAAAAATATTTTGGTTTTGAAAAGGCTTTTTTTGTGTTTTAGGGACACTAAGGGTCTTGAATACATAACCATGAGTAACCCTTTTGTACGGCTTGTGGAGCCGCTGGACCCTAAACAGCCTCTGAAGAAATTCTTTAATCTTAGCAAATTGGAAGATCCAAGATACGGTAAGTTGACAACATAAGGGAAGTGTTTTCTTAACATAAATTCAAAAGATGGTTCTTGAAAATGAAATTTTAGCAAAATCTAATTCTGGAAATTTAGAATGGCAGAATTACTGGCAAGAACACTCACTTTCTCAGCATGCTGTGCACACAGCAGTCTTATTTTTCTTGAGTGGTTGAGGACAACTAGGTGAGGCTGAGAGCACAGGTTTTATCACACACTGATGTGCTCCTGTGAAAGGCTTGAAGGGACCTAACACATGACTGAATTATCCTGAAAGAGTAGTGTCTAGAAAATCCATTCTGAGGAGGCTTTTTCTTTAGTTCCTGTGACAATTCCTGAATCTGCTTAGGCATCTTCCGTGTGGCACTGGTAAGAGTCTTACAATCCATGCCATTTATTCAGTTATGAAGCAAGTATCTATGGCTTAGAGCTGTCTACTGCGGGTATTTTTCCACTTTCAAAAGGGAAACAGGTGATTAAGGAGAATTCAGGAAGCCGGAAGAGGAACTTTTTTCCTGAACATCAACAGTGCAGGCTAGGAGAGTGCGTAAATGAGAAATCAATTCATGTTGGACTTGCTTTGTGAAGAGCCTAAATGAGTCTTTAGAAATAGACAAATATATGTATGGTATTACCCATTAACCTGTTTCAGGATTCCAAGAATGATAAACTCCAGGTTTTTTAAAGACAGCAGGAGCTGATTCTCATTATCCAACAGAAAAATTGAATAACTTGGCAGCAGAAGAGTGGGGCGGGGAGGACAAGAAGGTTGAAGGAAAACAAACTGAACAATAACAAAAAACCCCCTCACCAAACCCCCACAGGAAACCTCAAACCCACGTGATTCTGAACGACTGTGTCCTGAGTAATACATTGGAGTATTTTTGAGATCTGTAATGAGGTCTCACTGTGATTAAGCATCTTGGGGGTCTTGTTTACAAAGTTGATACAAACTTCTCAAGACATTTTTGCATGTGAATGTTCTGAAAGGAAATCACGCCTTTCAGAATTATTAGTGGACCAGGGAAGGAAGGACAGAGAACAGTTTCATTAGTCATCTCTGGGGAAAAGCCTGTGTAGACCATTAAAACTCTGTGTTCTCTCACATTAGGTAGAATATTATCTTTTTCTAGCGTGTTTACATACATTTGTTGAGAGGCAAGAGAGAGAGGAAACCGCAGAGAAGCAGAATGAGCACTGTGTATTTTCAGGGTGGTATTGCTGTGGAATATTGAAGAGCTGTGGAAAGAGTCATTTCAGCTAAGATGTCTATTGTCTTACGGGGATAGAGATAATAAATCTGCTCAAAGAATGGAGTAGAACAGGTCATTTAGCACTGGCCTCCTGATGAAGCTGGAGGCTAGAAAAGGGTGTCTGATGATTTGGGATAAAGCCTCATGAGAAAACAAGGCCCTAAAGATATGTGTGCCCCAGGCTTGGAACTCTTTGCTCACTGACATATGCCCTACAGTAAAAACTGAATTTGTTTCTTGTCTCTTACCCATGCAGCACGACTGCCATTTTCTATTCGTGTTCTCCTGGAAGCAGCAATCCGTAACTGTGATGAGTTCCTTGTGAAGAAGGGAGATGTTGAGAATATTCTCAACTGGAAGGTGGTGCAACACAAGAATGTTGAAGTACCGTTTAAGCCTGCAAGAGTTATTTTGCAAGACTTCACGTGAGTGGTACTCTCCAAAACTAACTCCCCTCAAAGGGGCTCTTAAAAGTGCAGAATTGTTCAACTTGGGATAGGAAGGGAAAGAATAGCAGTGAAATGTTTGGAAAGGTCGTCTTCAGCTTTCCTGGATGTGCTACAGATAACACTTGGAGAGGCAAACAGCCATGATAAGACCATTAAATGAAGTGTATCTGGGATGGACAAATAAATACCTTTAAAAAAGCTTTAAAACAGAGCAGGAGAAAGTGGATGGATAAACTGCATCCCAGTGAGGCTATTCAGAATGTTGAGGTTTTGCTGCTGTTGTCTGAGGAGTGTGTGGTGATGTTTTGGTTGGTTTTTAATCCCCCCAGGGATTGTTTTCAATTTTCTGTTCTGTTTTGCTTATTCCCAAAGGATGACCAGGTGCAAGAGACACAGTACTGCTCTGCTACTAGATTCATTAGTAAAAATTGGTAATCTGCAGAGCAGCAGCATTAATGAAAAATGAGCTCTTGAGCAGGCTCCTGAGCGGGATCTTCTGGAAGATGCATCTTTGGCAACTTTCCAGAAGCCATACAATTACTTTCACGTAATTAGAATTATCATATTTCCTAAATCTGATAATTCTGTAATTATATTGAGTTCTTCTAAGATGGTAGATCAGTGCTGTGTCTGTTTCTTTTCAATTGTGTAACATCTGTAGGCTGGCAAAATAACTCTTCAATTCCCTCTCTCCCGTTTCTGCCCCTCCTAAGTCTTCTTGGGTAGCGCAACACAGCATTTGGTATTTTCCTCAGAATATGCATGTTCTGGGTTAATCCTCTGCTTCAAACTGATGAACATCAATTAATCATGTCAAGTTTAGGTAATGTGGGTCCTCTTTTCTCTTTGTTGTTGTAAACAGGATTTCCAAGGTAAAATTACAAAGCATTTTCTCTTCTTGCATTTTTTCCTGATATATTTAAATATATATTTAAATAATGGCTTCCTTATAATCAGAGTTGAAAACATAAACTCTCACTGCTTAGGGCTGCTCTCACAGAAACATGGTGTTCTCAGTAGGTTATTGAGTGATGTCAGACCCTTAGAAGCACATCAGAGACAGATATTTTTGTCTCAGCAGCCAGCAAAATCAGATAGGCTGGTATGCAGGAGGGTTTCCCAAATGGACGGAAAAATGTCATGGTAGTACATGCATCTGTAGAAGCTGACAGCGTATGTGCAGAGAAGAGCCATAAGCTTTGTTGAAATAAATACAAAAATGTAAATGAACTCTTAGGTAAGATGTGTACTGAAATGCCAGAACTTTTGCTTGTTGCTCCTTATTTGCTTATGACTAAACCTGGGATGGAAATGCAGAAATGATGAAAGACTCGTGCATTATTTTGACTGTCTATAGTTTACCTACTTCATTTAGGGAGGAAGGCTTATAATAGGGATTTAAAAATAATTTGGTATGAATTAGACACACATAGAGAAAAAGCCTGTCAACTGTTTTTCTGAGCCATTTGGAGCTCAAGGTTTTGCAGGATTGTCACAAAATACAAGAGAAAGTAGAAATGTGGGTGTTGATCCCATAGCATGATTATCATTCGTGATCTAAGGGTTTTTTTTTTTTAAGTGATGAGCACAAGAATTTGTTAGTAAAGATGAATGGTACACTTTATTTCTAGTTTTTGTGTTTGTTCAGGATCTGCCAGTGCAATTAAATCCACTTCTGAAAACAGTTACTGTGCAGCAGTATTTTATAGTTTAAGAAATGTGATGCCCTTCTCTGCCAGTTTCAATTAAAGTGTGCAAGGTACCAAACAGCCAACATTCTCCTGTGCTTTTCAAAGCATGGAAGAGATAACCCTTGCTTTAAAGTGAGATAAACAAACATACATAGCAAATCATTAAAGAAAGGTCGTTGTCATTTTCCTTTTCCCTTACTTTTTTTTAAACAGATTGAGGAGGTGAAAGAGGAACACAATAAAAGAAGAGAAACTAGTTCAAAGTCCCAAAAGAATTCTGGCTGGGGCTAAGTTTGATTCCTAGCCAAGCATGTTTAACTGCTTCTTTTGCTTGATGAATTTTGGTTTTAGCTTTTCATTCTTTCAGTGCTCAGCATATATCTACAGGTCTGTCCCTTCTGTTCTTCTGACTTTGTCTTCCTGACGGTGATGTCTCTGGTTTTGCTGGTTTGGAGTAATGATTACAGGACTTTGATTTGCTTCACATGTCTATTCTGCATTTTAAGATCTTGGTTGTGTTTGTGTTCTTGCTTTTTTTAAATTAACCAAACTGTTTCACCTTGCATGTTTGTCTTCTCTTTTAGTGGGGTACCAGCTGTGGTTGACTTTGCTGCAATGCGTGATGCTGTGAAGAAACTTGGTGGAGACCCTGAAAAAATCAATCCTATCTGTCCTGCTGATCTAGTGATAGATCACTCTATCCAAGTTGATTTTAGTAGGCGGTAAGGATACAAGACAACTCATGCTTCTCAATGGTAGTAAGTAAGCTGGATCAAATTGCCAATAATAAAAGCAGTTCCATTGGTGGTATTTTTAGCATTTTTTGCCACATGCACTTTTCTGACCCTGTAGAGCTGGAAAGGAGTGGAAAGGACAAGTGAGAATGTCTCCTTTCTTCTGTATTTATAGAAGAATAAATCTGAGCTGCCCTAACAGTTCCTCTGAGGAACTGTTTGCTAGTTCAGAGGCTCTGTGCAGAAGAGCACAATAAACTGGTTACTATGCTATTCAATCGTCAGCATGATACAAAGAGACAAGCGCTCCTATAGACCCACAATGAAATACAAGACCTCTGCACAGGAGTCCTTCTACCCTCACCCTCCGTGTTATCAAAATGTAGGCCTGCTGAACTACTCTTTCAAACAGATCCAAGCAGATCTTTCAAACAGATTCAAACATGTTTCTTGGCAATTTCCTTCCATCTTCCCAACTCCTCAAGGATTTTGGTCTGCAGTTACTTTGCCTGCTAAAATGCTCTATATTGTGCTCCGTAAGAGCTAGCTTTGAAGGAGGCCACTTAATCTACAGTTTTATAAAGAAAAAGATTTCTAGAAGTTAGAAATTCAAGAACATAACAGCATTTCTCAGTGCAAATATGTAGAGGCTTATTTAGAATAAAAATACAGAACTTCTGATCAGACGTGTATCGGAAAGCTGACTTCACAGGGCAAGGTTGCCAGAAAGTTTTCAAATATAATTTTTTTCCTACCTTTTTTTAACTGTAGACTAATGAGAATGCAAATTCCACCACTGCCATTTCATAGTTGGTAGGCGAGGAAAAGGGCCAAAAATTTTTTATTCATGTAACTGTCATAAATCAAGTTGCTTTCGTGTTTTTGCTGGTGATGCCTTACTTTAAGCAGATGCAGGATTAGAAGTAATCAACTAAATTCTAATTTCTGGGATAATGGGTGTTCTAATTAGCAGGCTAATGTTCGTTTTAATTTGCTTCACATGATGTTTAAGATCTTTGGAAAACAATATATTTCTATATGAACAAGATATGATTTCATCTTTATGCTAGGACAAAATCAACAATTACTCTCTTTCTATATTATTTTAGTAACATTTATTTTCTGTCATCAGTAATATCTGGTACTTCATTTACATCATTTTTTGTTAATAATTGCTTTCTGTCATGGCCTTATTTTATCTCTGTTAGGCTAATGTTTAGGCCTAAATTAGGCAGCTGATTAAAGTGAAAAGTTTATTAGTCCTGTGTGCTTTGAACCACAGCAGCTTCAGGCAGCACTGTATCATCAGTGATAACCTCTCCTGAACTGAAGTTGCATGGCAGTTGTGTTTCAGTTCCCTTTACTGTTTTGCTGATTGCTTCTGATTTAGGTATGGGAAACTTCACATTGCTTAAACAATTAGTGTAGCTTTTCCCAAGGTACAGACTTTAGGACTGCCACATACATAACATGCAGATCAGCACTCATGTTTGAATTAGAATCCATGTATTATCTCTTAATATTTCATAAATCCTGTTTTCATTGATTGTTTGCAGTTCACAAGTGCAGTGAAATTAAAAACATGACATTGATCAGCATTAATAATAACTCTTCTTTCAGTTAAATGTGACCTTTGGGTATCTTGTATCTGACCAGACATAAATTTCAGGTGGATCTTCTTTGAGCTGACAGATGGTTATTTTCACTTGCAGATCTGATAGTTTGCAAAAAAATCAGGACCTGGAGTTTGAAAGGAACAAAGAAAGGTTTGAGTTCTTAAAGGTACCTAAATAATTGGTTCGGTTTGCTTGGAGAAAAGTGCAGTGTACAGAGTTGTGCAATGTGCATTAAAATTTTTTATTCCAATTCCTTCTATTTCAGTGGGGCTCTCAGGCGTTTAAAAACATGAGGATTATTCCACCAGGCTCTGGCATTATTCACCAAGTGAACTTGGAGTACTTGGCAAGAGTGGTGATGGATCAGGATGGCTACTACTACCCAGACAGTGTTGTGGGCACTGACTCACACACAACCATGATAGACGGTTTGGGAGTGCTTGGCTGGGGTATGTGCAGTGGTGTGTCATGGTGAATATAATCAGTGGCAGACTGATTAGTCCTCACCCAGTTGCTCACTCACTCCTCCTGCCAGCGGTATGGGGAAAAAGAACTGGAAGGGGAAATACAGGAAAAAAAGTAATGACTTGATAGAAGGACAGTTTAATAAATGAAAGGGTGAGGTCTGGGGAAAGATGAAAGCAGATGATGCAAAGATAATCTGTCATCACCTCCCACCAGCACACCAAAGACCAGCCAGTCCCTGGGCGATGGCAACATTGCAAAAAGATCAAACCTAAGCAACTAGTACCTACAGGCATTATGTTTGAGCTCAATATTGATTTAACTAACCAAAAAATAGGATGAGGTTTGAAAGTGGAACAAAAACATGAGAGGGACTTTCTATGGGCAGAAAGTTCCAAAATGGCTGTCTAATGCTAAACTGCTACTGGACATCATGTTTTTTTAGACTACATGTATCTATGACATCTTGATACTTAAATAACATAAGTTAGCTAAATTAAGTTGTCACTTGTTGGGGGGATTGGACTAGATGATCTTTCAAGGTCCCTTCCAATCCCTAATGTTCTGTGGTTCTGTGATTTCTCTAATACTGAAGATGTGCTTACAAAGAGGTTCCCACCTGCACATACCCAAGCCCTGTTAATAGATGTAAGGAAGATTGTTACTTTCTTAACAAGCTGCTTTTCTATTAGTATTCTTTAGAACAGTCTGTACTCTTGACTCGAATAACCTTTCCTTCCTTCCTTCCAAATAATTTTTGAGTTTTTGTTTGACCAATAGTTAAGGTCTGCATACTGACTCCCAGTGCACTGTGTTCAGTGCCATGTCAGTTGCTCTTTGTTTATGCATTGCACGTTTGAGTCATTCAATGAAATGTTTACATCTGTTGTTGTGTAACTCAAGCATCCTCAGAGTAAGTTACTTAGATTTGCTTAGTATCCTATATAATGGCTGAGGAGCAAGGATCAAAGCATGAACTGGAAAGAAATTAGAAAGACCAATCATGTAGAAAACTGAAGCAAGATGAGGAGTGCCTGTTAGCAGAAGGCTAAACCCTCCAGCTGTCTGCTTTCTCTCTGTTCATGCCTTAAATTGAATAATTCAATTATACTTCATAGGTTTATCTTTGACACATTACTATCTCTCTCAGTAGTTGGACTGTATATTCCTGTTGTATACAGGTGTTGGGGGCATTGAAGCAGAAGCAGTGATGTTGGGCCAGCCGATCAGCATGGTGCTTCCTGAGGTGGTTGGATACAAGCTGCTAGGAAACCCTCAGCCGCTGGTAACATCCACTGACATTGTGCTCACCATTACCAAGGTAATGAACGTGTCTACTTTCCTGTCATTACTTTTTTGTCATTACTTTGTCATGACTTTTGTCATTACAAGCTATGCATGTTCTGTGTGACAAAGCCGCTGTACTGCATGCGTACAGCCCTGTGTGTTTAAGATTTTTATTTAAGATTTCTCTCTGAGTTTGAGGCTGCGTAAGGACAAATTTGCTTGTTTCCCAGACCAAATAGAACAGGATGCTGATATCCCATGGCCTGTTCAAACTCACATGTGCAGACTTGCTTTTAGAACAGAAGTACTCATAAAAGTACCTTGGTGTAAGCTGGAACATAGGAGGTTCCACATACATATGGGAAGGAACTTTTTTGCAGTAAGGGTGACAGAGCACTGGAATGGGCTGCCCAGGGTGGTTGTAGAGTCTCCTTTTCTGAAGACGTTTAAAACCCGCCTGGTCTAGATGGTCCTGCTGTGGCGGGGGGATTGGACTGGATTATTTTTCGAAGTTCCTTCCAATCCCTATGTTCTGTCATTCTGTGATTCTGTGTTTCTCTGTGGCCTCAGAAGAAACTTTCTTTTTTGAAGTCCCCACATAAGGTGTAAAACCTGAAAATAGTAAGTGCTGCAGTCTGATTTCTTTAGTCTGCAAGTGTTTGGCTGACAGGTAGTATGTTCATAACATGTTTATTCACTCTCTGGATTGTGGCTGAATCAAGAGTATTACTGTCTTGCCATTAATGTTGGAGGTCAGAAAACTGGTACAGATGTTCATAATGTAATTCTGTCTCTAAAGAGAACCTCCAAAGGAGGAAAGCTACTGTTTTTGAATTCATCCAGATGTGTGTGTTCACTCATTTGAAGTTTGATTCATTTGATTTTTGCGGTTGGTTTTTTCCTGTTTCTCTGTCTTCATGGGTTTGCTGGCTACGATCTCATGTTATTCTCTTCTTGTTAGAACATCATGTAAGAAAAACACAATTGTTCTAAGATAGACTCTAGTTTTAAATGAGAGGAGGAGCAAGTTTAAAAGAAATACATCCCTGTATTTTACCTTATTATTGAAACTACATATCTCAGTGTACTCATCTTTGTGATTAAGTTCAGCAAAGCTTTCTGCTCTCACATAGCAACAGGTGCCTTCAAAAAATGTTTAGCTGAAGATTTCATAACATACCTGCTTGAGTTGTTTGACACCTAGCACTGACACAGGTACTGTATTTTTATAACAGCACCTTCGTCAAGTTGGAGTTGTGGGTAAATTTGTGGAGTTTTTTGGTCCTGGTGTAGCCCAGCTGTCAATTGCTGACCGAGCCACCATTGCCAATATGTGTCCAGAGTATGGAGCAACTGCTGCCTTTTTCCCAGTGGATGATATTAGCATTGGGTACCTGATACAAACTGGTGAGTGTACGAAGAGACCATGAGCTAAAGGTGGAATTGAAAGCAAGGACTACAGGTCTGTGCTCTGTAGTCAGCAATAGGGCTGAATCAGGTGGATGCTTCTGTGCTTGAGGGCTTCTTTAAACTGTACTAGCTTATTTAGGCTGTTTCTTGCTCTTAAGGGGCCATTTTTTAGGAAGAGACAAGTTTTAGACTGTTTTGCAGCTGACTGCCTGTCTAGCCCTGCCCAAACCTAGTTTGTCAGATGAAAGAAGCAAGAATGTAAGTTTTTGTTCCAGAAAAGCTGCTCAATTGCTCTGTTTCTAGTGAGTCTCCAGTATTTGTCCTGAAGGTGTTTTGTAGTACAGTGTGAAAAGTGAAATACTGTGTTACAAATTTATTTTCTGTCACATAGTACTTCATCGGTTTCATTTGCATTTTCTTTTTGCTGTATCTGTCTCTCACATCAGGCCGTGATAAAGAGAAGGTTATGTACACAAAAAAGTATCTCGAGGCTGTGGGGATGCTAAGAGATTTCAAGAACTCTGCTCAGGATCCAGACTTCACACAGGTTAGGAATTATTCCATTTTCTGGCTCCTTGATATTTGCCCTGCCCTATTTTAGTGTGACAGCTGTCTGCTTTTCACAGAAACTAAGAAATAGTCAAGGGACTTAGTTCCACACAGCTGTGTTAACTGAGGACCTGATGGAATGAGTCACCTGGTTCTCCAGGTGTGAAAACCTAGGCATGGGTATAGATTAGTTTTCAGTGAGCTCTAGCTCTTGCAGATTCTGCAGTTTGATACTCTAGCTTGATTCTTGCAGATACTGCAGTAGTTTTGAGAAATTTAGTCCAGATTCAAACACTGCTGTGAAGGTAGTGTGAGTGTTGTCTGTTTAAGCTTTGTCCCTTCTGTTCAGTACCTTATTTACTGTGTGAATCAGGACACTTAAGAAGCTCTGTGGAGTAACAACAGACCGCACAAGGCATTTTGTGCACAAGAAGATGAAGATCTTACTCGGTGTCCAGGAAACTCAGTAATGTTCCTGTTTTATCCTATAGTAAGAATTTTTCATGTAACTTCTGTTAAGGTTTGCAGGATTATTAAAAAAAAAAAAATATGGAAATATGCAGCATGCTTGGAAAACAAACATGGGTAAGATAGGAAAATACTGTAATCTCAGTTTCATAATAGACTGAACACTTTCTCCAAGACCAAGGTAAATAGTCTGCTTTGGTTTATCCATGTGCTAGGATTTCTTCACATCAGTGTTTTCTGAGGAGGATCCTGCTGCTAGCATGTGAAAGGACATAAATCTCAAAAACATCTATATTATTCAGGCGCTTTAGCCACAGACTGGTTTTTCAGTAACTGGGGTATTTCTGAGACCTATACTAGGGAGCTGGCAGGGTCATAGAGCTGTTCCTTTTCTTTTCATCTTTCCCCTCATATGTGCCTTTGATACTTTCTGCAAACATAAAGATATACAGACTTATCCTTGGTTCTTCAGCAGAAGCAAGCACACCTATGACTTAACTGGCTTGAACTTTTCATGCAGTGCTGAACTGCTCTCTGTTCCACTTACTGAACAGGTTGTTGAGTTGGATCTCAGTACTGTTGTGCCTTGCTGCAGTGGACCAAAGAGACCTCAGGACAAAGTTGCTGTGTCAGATATGAAGACGGACTTTGAGACTTGTCTGGGAGCCAAGGTAGGGACTGCAAACATGCGAGCAAACTAATGCATTCTTCTAAAAGTTATCTAATGTTCAGGAACAGTGTTCTGGGGTTAATGTGTGTGTTGTTTGCCTATTGAAGGGTTTTGGATGCAGTCTAGAAGATGACATCAACAGTGGGTAGTTTGAAATAGGGGTGGTGCTTCTGTCACATCAAATCGTTCATGTTCTACTGAAGTAGCAGTTCATTCTGATTTTAGGTTGATCTAGGCTTAAAACTGTCTTGACAGACACTAGGAATTTCTGAAGTAGCCAAGGTGGCTGTTGTTAATAGACTGGACCAAGCAGGTACTGGACTGAGCACTGTGCTAACTACCCAGCTTTGTAGCATTACAAGCAGGTTATACCCTGAGCTCTACAATGAAGTTTTGCATTCAGTACTCAATCTGTTCAGCAGATCAGAGATGCATATGTCCCCATGACTCACTAATATTGGTAGTAAAGACATTTGAAAAGGACTTTTCTCTACATTATTCAGTTAAAAATAGTCATTGAAAGAAGAATACCATTTTAATTTGCATTAGTATGACCAGACACATTTCAAAATCAGTTTGCATCCTTACCTGATATGGTAACTGCCCTTTTTAAAGGCTGTACAGAAATCCAGTAATGTAAATAAAGAAATTTAAACTTGTAGCAATTCATGGTAATTCTTGTTTTGACACACATTCCGAACTCCATTAAAGGACCTTACGCTTTCAGATCTCTAACTGTAATTTTTCATGATGTGAACAGTCCCTTCTAGCTCTTTCATTTTCTGTCACACGTTTGCCTTTCAAGTCAGCTCTTGGTAGACATTTGAACTGTCTAATACTCACGGCTTAAAAATCTTAGGTATTATGGCTAAAATCTCTGGAATAGATTGTGTAACAAGACTATATGTGATCAAACATGTCTGAGCCATCTGAAGAAAGATGTATTGATGCAGGAAGAAAACAGATAAGTTTTGCTATGAGGGTTGCCTCTTTTGACAGTGAACAGAGAATAGGATAGCCCAAGAAAAATAATTTTTGTCTGCCATTTTGACTCAACAGAGATGCAAACCTTCACCAGCAGGCCTAAAAGTACAAACATTTGTATGGCTGATAGATGCTTCTCATTCATTAAATTCCCAGCTCATACTAATTTCCTGTCAAAATATGTATATTAACCATATCCTTTTGATTCTTATTCTCTCCTCTCACAGCAAGGATTCAAGGGATTCCAAATTGCCCCAGACCAACACAACAGTGTAGTCAAATTTAATTTTGAGGGCTGCGACTTTGAGCTTGGTCATGGTTCAGTAGTGATTGCTGCCATTACAAGCTGTACAAACACCAGTAACCCTTCAGTTATGCTGGGAGCAGGTAAGTTTATTTGCTTAATGCTCAGTAGTTTATGGCTCTGACTTTGTGTCTTAAAGACAAATACAACACTGATGTAATTCTAAAGGCACAGTGCTGATTTTGTCATTTGGAGGACTAAAACTGAGCACAGTCCCTAGGAATAGCAGAAGAAATTCTGGAAGCGGTAGCTGGAAATGTGGGTTGAAGAAATACGCTTTTCCTGCATTGTCTTCTCTGCAGGGCAAGCTGGAACTGAATTAATCAGCACCTCTGTGCATGTGAACAAGTCTCAGAAGCTGTTATATAGCACTGAGAAGAGGGTATTGACAATCAAAGCCACAAGAAGAGAGATAACAGTGTATAGGTTAAAGTTTGTCAGTGCTCTAATCTGGCAGCAAGGTACAAAACATGTTGAGTTGTTGTGAAGGTTGTAGAGGTGTATCAAGTTGTTACAGCAAGTCTGAGGTACATGAGGCGTGAGTAAAGGAGGAAAATTGTGTTATCTGGGATTGCTGTCTCTCATTTACATCTTAACTGCATCCAAGAGGTGTCTGGAGGTGGGTTTTGTGTCCTCTGCTGTCATCATTCAGATATGGCTTTAAAACAGTCTGGATTGGTTTTGTTAAATTTCAGATCAGCTATTGTTCATTTTTAACTTGGCTAGTTTGAGCACAAAATTTATTATACCAAATGTATGCTTCTGGCAGCAAATTACAGATGAAGAGTGTCTGCTCAGAATTCAGTCTATACTAGCCCAGTTCAGCCCTCTTTCCCACATCCTTGGACATATGCTTACGTATTTCTTTCTCTACTCTGCAAACGTATGCACAAACCTAATCTGCCGCTGTAGGATCATCACTGTATTAGGGCTTCCTAGTCAGTCAGACTGTTTATAGTGTGCAGGCTTATCTGTGCAATGGGCAAGGCAAGGGTCCTTGACCAGAGAGAATTAATTACTAGTTTAAATCATGTGATTTGTCTCCTTTACTTCTCTATGGTGCTTGGAAGATCTGGTGTTTGTAGTCTGATTTTTTTCTCCCCCCTCCTTTGGAACCTCTATGGTACCAGCAACTCGCCCTCTTCCTAGGCACAAGAGTTTTGTAGCTCCTAGCAACAGAGAGGAGGTCCATCATAAACCGGGAATGTGGGGTGGAAAGTGAAGTTGATGGGACACCTGTTCTGTTTCTTAGGCCTTTGAGGGGAAAAGAATTGAATAGTCTGACAATTCATGTGTCCTTAGCAAGACATGCAAATCAGCTTGCTGCTTTCTGCAGGTCTATCCTAATAATAATCACAGAAATAGAGGTGTATTTTTGTCTTCCAAGGATCAAGAAGTAGATTTCTGTCAGACCTAGTATCTTTGCTGTGTACTACCCTATTAGTTCTAGGAAGGTGTATCCCTCAGCTGTGCTACCAGCTTAGGGTATGTTTTCCCCAAGTGTTTTGCTCCCAAGTAATGGCATACATTTTTAACCCTCTTTGTGACAGTGGGGATGCTTGTGTGTGACTTTAACCTGCCAGACATCTGCTGGGAACTTAATTCAGCAGAGCGAAAGCAGTCCAGAAGATTTCTGGAATGC
>JAOXOE010000874.1:38149312-38162486 GCA_028565055.1 Phoeniculus purpureus
ACTGTGTCCAGTTCTGGGCCCCTCAACTTAAGAAGGACATTGAGGTGCTTGAGCGTGTCCAGAGAAGGGCAACGAGGTTTATACACTACAGTGTTGAGAATCTCTGTTACATCTGCAAAAACCACAATTTGGTTGTCATAGTAGGGTTTGAAATAAAAGTAAATAAACTTTACACTGTCCCCACAATAAGCAACCCAGCTAAAAGATGTGAAAAATACTGGTAGTTGTTTGACGCTACCACTCTATATCCTGTTCACTAACTGAAGTTTAGCGGCTGTGTGTCTGCAGGGATAGTGAGTGTATGCTGTACTAGCCTTGCCAGCTCAATCCAATTTTAGATTGACTGCTCAAAGCAACTTCAGTTCTAGCATTTCCTTGCCAGTTTGTAATTTTATTTTATATTTTTTTGTAACTGATGCTGGCAGAACAGGAGCCAACACTTTCAAACAAACTCTGAGATTCAAGAGTGATTGTGTGTTCATGGTCACATTTTCAAAAATAGCAAAGAGCTCCAGTTTCTGCAGCTTCATCTGGCAGCTAAGGAGAATAAGCAATTTCAGGAATAGGACTGCTTTTAAAAATTAATTTATGTATTTTTAGGCTTTCAAATCTATTGGTATGTAGTCCTTTTCACATGGCTCTTAAAAGTGCAGGTCTCTGGGTCATATCTAACTGCCATGACAAACAGCTTGCAAAGACAAAACAATTTGATGATGTCTTCCTGTTGAAGATAACATTGGATTAGAGCAGAGCTGATATATGTTTTCTTCTCTAAGTAGATGTGTAAGGGAAAGAATGAGGCATGGGAATATGAAGTTTTCATACTTTGCATAGCTGCTGCTGCTTTTATGTCCATCCTGGGGAATGGGCTGGAGGGGACTTCTTTCAATATAAATTCTTTCTTTAAATATATAGATGAATATATATATATTCATCTATCTATATATATATATTCATCTGTATATTTAAAAGGAAGAAAATCAGGATAAGTACGTTACTGGTAACACATATGCTCCACTAAAATGTCTCTTACTACTGTTAAAATCCAGGAATGGTGAAACAGCATTTCTGTCACAAGCTGTAGGTTGTGACAGCTTGTTTGTGACAAGGGCCAGAGTTGGTTTTCTTCAGAGCCATCTGCTTCTGAGGGCAACAAGTCATGTGCTACCAGTTATTGCAGCATTAGGTCACTAGATTATCCCAAGTGGGAAGTCACAGTTCTTTGTGGTAATTTTTGTGAGATACTAGTCCTATAAATAGAGTTTTGAAAATCTGTGTGCTGCTCTAGTGTGAGTGATCTCTTTTAATGCAATTTCCAACAACTTTCTGTTGAAGCAGAAATTGCAGACAAGCTCTGTGATTCAACAGAGCAGTTGGGCTGTAGTTGATTATTCTGGAGTTATTGCTTTTGGTTCATTATACTATTACATTGCTGGAAGCAGAGCCTTTTCTGTTATTTGATGGCACTTCTCGTAACCTGCTGATTCACCACACTGTCTCACTTTCACAAAAACTGCAACTGTGCTTTGAATTTTTCAGGATTGCTTGCTAAGAAAGCTGTTGAAGCTGGTTTGACAGTGAAACCATACATTAAAACTAGCCTGTCCCCAGGAAGCGGGGTTGTCACTTACTATCTGAGAGAGAGTGGTGTTATGAGTTACCTGTCCCAACTAGGGTAAGAGCTTTTCTTACTGGTGTCCTGTAGCTGCTTAACTAAGAGGATGGATGACAAGCAATGCAATAAAGCAACTATTTCTCTGTACAGTTTAAAAGATTTCATAGGTACTCTCCTGCATGATCCTGCATGAGCTATTGCATGGCTGTTCTGCTGGTGCTGACTGTACCAAGGAGGGAGAAGGCCCGTTGCCTGCTATAGCTTCATGTAGACTTACCTTCTTAAGCAGGAAAATGGGTTTTTTTTCAAGACTAGTGGCTTCAAAATGGTGTAAATGACACTGCTGTTGCTCATCTTGCTGGATAACATATTTCAAAGATTTAAATTCTTGTGATGGACAGTCTGTGCAGTGGATCATTTTGAAAAATAACAGTTTTCATTAGCAACTAATTTGTTAAAATAGTTTTGTCTTCTGAAAGTAATCAGCTGCTAAGACATTGACCATCTTCTCTGTGCTCACTACAGGATAGGTAGACTAGATAACCTTCGGAAGGCTGACTCAAAGCTTGCTATGATTCTAAGATTTTGTTCCAATGTATGCATTTGTTCACTGGTGATTTTTGTGCTCTGTCCAGGTTTGATGTGGTGGGTTATGGCTGTATGACATGTATTGGTAACAGTGGACCCCTACCAGAACCTGTCGTTGAGGCCATTACAAAGGTATGCAGTCTTTTCCTGTGCAGCTTGTTTAGATAAGCTGTCCTCCGTTGTGTGCTGTTCTGAGCTGTGTTAAACCGTGCAGTAACACTTCTCAGATGCGTGTGAAGCTATTTTCTGAGATCAGTGGTTTGGGATTATTTGAAAGTAGACTGTTCTGTGACTGTCCTGTTATTCGTGTTGCAGTACAGTGCTGCTCTGCAGTCTTGCTGGGTTTGTGGTTTCTACAAGCACCTCAGCTACTTTTGTTTCAAACTCTCTTACAGGGAGACCTTGTAGCAGTAGGTGTGTTATCTGGCAATAGAAATTTTGAAGGACGTGTTCATCCCAACACCCGTGCTAACTACCTAGCCTCCCCGCCTCTGGTAATAGCCTATGCGATTGCAGGAACTATCAGGATCAACTTTGAGAAAGAGCCTTTGGGTAAGGCTGTCAGGATGCTTCTTCTCACAGCTTTTAAACTAAAGTGGTTGGAATTAAGCCCTTCAGAAGTCCTAGGGAGATACCTAAAATGACTGAGTACCTCTGGGATAAAAAGCATGCAGTGGTTAACAAGCAGAGTGAAAAAGAGTCTGAATGATGGAGAAAGTGGGAAGTTAAGCCTCACCTGTACTCTGATTACACAGAGGCATCTTTTTGTTATTTCTAGATGATACCTCTCATGAGCAGCATGACCTAGTAGTCTTTCTTTGAGCAGCTAGTTCAGCTGGACAACACTGAAAGGTCATTTTCCATTTAAATTGTTGTATAAATTACTCCAGAAAAACAGGAAATCACATAAGGTATATGTACAGCCATCAGCAGGTATATGAGGCCCTCTTCTGTCAGGCCCTTGTAGGGAAAATAAAGTGTGGTACAAGGGCTGAAAAGGTTAGAAGGAGCATAAAACTAAAGGACACCATGATAAACCTTTTCTTTCTTTTTTAAATACTATGTTTGTGGATCACACATAACAATTCAATTTTCTACAGGAATAAATGCTTCGGGAAAGAAGATTTTCCTGAAAGATATCTGGCCAACAAGAAATGAGATTCAAGCTGTTGAGAGTCAGTTTGTTATTCCTGGGATGTTCAAGGAGGTCTACCAAAAAATAGAGGTGAATTAATCCCCTAGACAGTAGTTTGATTCATTTACTGTGCTATTCTGAGCATGTTAAATAAGTTGGTCTTGATAATGAAAAAAACTTTTTCCTTAACTGCTATTGCTTCTGAAATACTTCTGAAAGTATTCAGATGAGTTTTTTCTTTTTAAAAATGGCTTATCATTAATTAATTTGTACTGACAGTCATGTCCTGAAAATCATTCCTTATGTCATGTATGTAGATTGTGTTTTTGAAATAGTCATTCCAGGCTGATATTAGAAAGTGAGGTATTCAGGCTTCACAGATGCTTGGGTTTTTTAAACACTAACATAAAATTTGCTTCCATGACTTAATAGGATTCACATCAGAAAAGAATTATACTTAATAGTGTCTTCCTGCAAGCCTTTCTCAGGTGTTGAAACAAAATATTCTAAAGGCTTACTTGCTAGGAAAGCTTCTTAAGATTACTGATAAATACACTCAAGACTGTGTGCATAGTACAGGCTATTGTCAGAAAACTGCATTACTAGCTCATCTTTTCTAATGAGTGGTTTCCTAACTTGTTTAATCAATACAGTTATTAAAAAAGCCCAGACTTTATGTATATTGTTACGAGACTTTTTCAAAGTGCTTTAAGAAAAGAGGCTTTTGCTGAAGTAAAATTTATAATTTTGTCTGGGTTCTAAAGAAATTATATTGTGTCTGAAAACTTAGAAATCAGTGGGATATTTTTGTTTGTTTTTCAGACAGTAAACAAATCTTGGAATGCCTTAAAAGCTCCTTCAGATAAACTCTACACTTGGAACCCCAAGTCAACTTACATCAAGTCTCCACCATTCTTTGATGGTCTGGTATGTACATGGTTTTCCTTTGAAGCCAAAGTGTGCAGTGAGCTTGGCTAATGTTAAAGGTGAAGCAAAGTCACTTCAGGGGCCAGAGAGTATCTATCATAGTGTATTGAGTCCTTGCTTCACAAATACTACAATATATATTTGTATTCATTTTAATACAAAGGCATGAGTGAATCTGAAAAACATAAAGATTCACGGTCATTTCAGGGCTTTTGAAAAGTCTCTTCCTTTTAAGCTGAAATAAATCATAAAGCAAGTCATGGAAAAGGACAGAAAACAAAAGCCACAGGTTTGCACCAAATAGTTCAGTGTTCAGATTGCTGTTTCAATACCATATAAGAGAAGGTGCAGATTCCGGTGCATGTAGATATGTAGGAATCATGGGTTTTTGTTTGTGTTCATGCATATGTCACAGGAAAACTTGGCTATTTTTTTTCACCTTACTTGTTTTCTTTATACATGAAGTTGCTGACAGCCAGGCTTCATATTTTGTTCAAGATTTTTTGATGGTGTCAGGAGATTTTTTTTCTTTATTCTAACTTTTATAAAAAGAGAGGAGACTTTATTTTTGTAATGTGCACTTTTGAGAAATCTAAAGGAATTCTGTGTCATATTTTAATAATTTTGTTTGTATTTATGTCTGTTTAGACTTTGGCTCTTCAGACCCCAAAAACAATAGAAAATGCTTATGTCTTGGTGAGTTTTGGGGATTCTGTGACAACTGACCACATATCTCCAGCTGGGAATATAGCAAGAAATAGTCCTGCAGCTCGGTACTTGACCAGCAGAGGGTAAGCCCTAAATTCTTGTTCTTGATACAGTTTGGAAAGAGGAGATAAACCACAACTACTACACCGTGTTATACAGGCACACATCTGCTGTCTGGTCACGTACACTTGTAAACTTTGATAGATGCCTGGAGAATATAAAAAGAAGAAAAGCATTTTTTCTTGCCTGTTTCAGCATCTCTCATCAAGTGTAAAACTTGCATATAGTGCACACATCTGTTACTCTAGAGAGATGAAGTTCTTTGTAGGGACTGAGGGGAAGAAGGTGACTTCCAGACTAGTTTTTGCAGTGAATAAGAGAATCAGAATTTGTCTTCATACAGAAGAAAAATGATTGTGGTCCTTAATGCCGAAGATCAATGTTATTACTTCCAGTACATGCAACTATTTAATTGATTTTAGGCTATTAGGAGTCTGGAGAACATTCAAAAGTTCAGGTTTCAGTACAACTGGAAAAAGCTGACCAAGCTATTGTGATTACTATACAAACCACGTGGCTCATTGGTCTAGGGGTATGATTCTCACTTTGGGTGTGAGAAGTCCCAGGTTCAAGTCCCAGACAAGCCCAAGCCTCCAATTTTTCTAGAGGCAATGCAGACCTACTGTTGAATGAGTCGGGTGCCCTGCTGACAGAGGACATGGACCTTGAAAGATCATCTAGTCCAATCCCCCTGCCACAGCAGGATCACCTAGACCAGGCTGGTTTTAGACTTCTCCAGAGAAGGAGACT
Source organism: Phoeniculus purpureus (assembly GCA_028565055.1). Taxonomy (NCBI): domain Eukaryota; kingdom Metazoa; phylum Chordata; class Aves; order Bucerotiformes; family Phoeniculidae; genus Phoeniculus; species Phoeniculus purpureus. The sequence continues at coordinate 38,155,096 of JAOXOE010000874.1, forward strand.
CCACAACCCCCCGGGCACCCTGTTCCAGGGTAATGGATAAGAATACTCTATGATGTGCTTTCTGTGACCAAGCTCTTTAGACTTGTATTTATCACTTTCTCCTTTCTCCTTCAAAAAATCTTAAAATTAGAAGCTAACTGGATGGTGCTTCCGTGGTGGGAACTATGTATGTAGCTGCCTCAAACACCAGTTCACTACTTTCTTTTTTAAAGGATAGAGCACTTCTGTCTGAAAACCAACAGTTTCCGCTTTTTTCTTTTATTTTCATTATGTCAAAATAGCTTGACTCCTCGAGAGTTCAATTCTTATGGGTCCCGCAGAGGAAATGATGCTGTCATGGCTAGAGGAACATTTGCAAACATTCGCTTGGTGAACAGATTTCTTGATAAACAAGGACCTCAGACTATCCATTTCCCTTCTGGGGAAACTGTAAGTACATACCACTGCTCTAAACCGAGGCTCTCTGGCAGTAGTGTGGATTAGTACAGGCTTTCCTTCTTACGGCTTAGGTCATTTACCTACGTACCTCTTAAGTAAAACTAATGAGGGGATAGGAGCTTTGCTGACCTAGGGAGTCAGGTCACACATACCTATGGAAAGTAGTGCCATCAGGCATATCAGTGGAGAGTATAAGCACTGGAGAAGGGGGAGTGGAAGGTGCAGATCTGTATTGGGATTGAGGTCAGGCTAGAGGCCATAAAGCACTATATGGTATATACTTTAAAATGCTGCCCGAGAGAAGGTGTGGGATTCAGCTGTTTATGTGGGGACACTTTTTAACTTGTTTACCTGGGACTGTTCTTCCACCCCCTCACACCCCAAAAAGTTTATAAAGTGTTTTGCATTGTTATTCCAGCTAGATGTGTTTGATGCTGCAGAGAGATACAAGCAGGCTGGCCATCCTCTGATTGTGCTGGCTGGGAAGGAATATGGTGCAGGAAGTTCCAGAGACTGGGCAGCTAAAGGACCATTCCTCTTGGTGAGTAACCATAATAAACTAGCAGGACAGCACTGAAAAGTGCATTCTTTTGTCAGGAAGACTAGCTTAAGACCCGTATTCTGGGTAGCTCATACTAATTTTTGGTAGCAAGAGCTATTTTGAAATCTCAGTTGCCTCCAAGAGCCACAGTAGAGTTGCAAAAGCTATTTAAATATAAATAGATCCTGTTTAAACTGGAAGGCATGACTAATTTTCAGCTGGTAATCCACATGGCTACACCAGAAACACCCATTTCTTTAAATCTGCTTCCCACAAACCAGTAAACCTTGGATTTGCTTCCAGCTGCTTCCTTCAGCTCACTTTCCAGGGAAGATAGAAAGAGTAAGAGAAAAATAATAGGAGTGAAAATGAAATTTGGCTTGGCTTTACCATGCAGATGGCAAGGATGCCTAGTCCTATTGTTACAGAGGCTATAGAAATCCATGCACCAGCTCACAGTCTGATTCAATGGCATGGAATTTTTTAAGGCAATAGCATGTGGATTATTAAAGTTTTAGGAGAGTTGTTGGTTAAGATTACATACATGCAAAGTTTTGATTTTATGTTTCCAGAGGTGATTTTTTTGTCTTAGCTGTATTAACACATAAAAATTTAATTAGATTCCATCCTGGAACTTACCATAGAATCATGGAACCATTTAGGTTGGAAAAGACCTTCAAGATTAAGTCCAACTATTAAAGTAACTGTACCAAGCCCATCACTAAACCATATCCCTAAGGTCTGAATCTACACAACTTTTAAACATATCAGGAATGGTGATTCAGCTGCCTCCTTTGCAGTGCAGGAGGGAAACTCTGAATTAGCAAGAGTTACATAAATGACTAGTGATGCTCTATGTAAGATATGTTAAAGTAGTAAACAGGATTCCTGAAAAAACATACTTAATTTTTTGAGGATCAGGTAAGTTTGAAAGTTGAAAGTTTGAAAGTCATCCTGGACAGATTAGCTGACTCTGACAGTATCTGATAAATTAAATGGAGGGAGCCACAAAAAGCCTATCTTGAATCATAAAGGTAACTATTCCTGTTGTGAATTTCCTAGGGTGTCAAGGCTGTGCTTGCTGAAAGCTATGAGAGAATTCATCGAAGCAACCTTGTAGGGATGGGGGTGATTCCTCTGCAATATTTACCTGGAGAGCATGCGGGAACCTTAGGACTCACTGGACGGGAGCGTTATACAATTGTCATTCCTGAAAAACTAAAACCGCAGAGCAAAGTTGAAATTAAGGTAGGAGACAGCAAAAGGCTGAATTTTTCTAAATCACTGCAATTTCAATCAAAATTAACTCTCTCTTCACAAAGTGTGCTTCCGTGTGGCAGTAAGCTTCTCTCCCTTGAAGGAAGAACTGAGATAATGAACCAGATGGAAACAGTAATTCTAATACGAATTTGCTGTGATGGGATATAAAAGCAGCATGCCCAAACTCTTTAGTTTAGCACAAAGCAGTCCTGTGGTTTTGACCAGTCTTTCAAAGTCCACTATAAATTTTTCTGTCTCTGTTAATCATCTGAAGCACAACAGAAAGTGAACTAGAAGTGTTACATAAATACAACTGTGTAAATTAATTTACAATTAAAATACTTGAGTGTTCAACTGACAGAATATTGGGCACTGCAGCATTCAAGGTGGTCTAATCATAAAATCTAGTTAAACATCAGGCTCTTTATTTGAGAGACTGCTTTTTGTCTAGCTTTGGCTTCAAACCCATGACTTTTTTTGATAACATTAGCACCTGTGACAAAAATATGGTTTATTCTCAGTTGGAACATCTGTAAAGCTGACAACCTAATAGCATCAAAGTCTGCTTTTTTTACTGTGGTTACAAAAAAGAATCTACTTAAACCAGTCTATAATTCTATTACTAAATTGGAAGGAACTTCAAAGAGATTTAGTTCCAACCCCCATGCCACAGGCAGGGCCATCTTGCACTAGACCAGGCTGTCAGAGCCCCATCCAAATTCACTTAATGCAGGTGGTTTCCATGTATTAATTTCTAACAATAACTGCCTATGTGTTCTTCATTAACTGCCCTGAAATGGAGAAAGTATAGATCCCAAGTTGTCCTTCAGCTTATCAGTCACAGTTGAACACTGGGCATTCATCTGGAATTACCTGCCTAGGGCAGTCTTCAGTAAAACACAGTGGTTTCATCTACTTCATGCCCTTGCCTTTGGTTTTCTGATACCCAAGCTTAAGGCCTCAATAAAGCTTATGAAATTAGTACTGCTGTTGTACCTAATCCAGAGGAATGACTACACAGAAAGTCAATAATTAGTATAGCAACTTGAAAGGACAGTCAGCTTTCATGCCTCTAGGCTTATTTCAACCATCATCTAAATTTAGTGATGTTTTGTTTGAAGTCACTTTTCTCTTAAGCAGGTAGCTGTAGTCTTGGTAGAAATACTGATGTCTGCTGCCCGTTCACTTCCTCTTAAATTTATTAAGATTGCAAAACTACCCTTATTTTCCTATGATGTCATACAACATGTAAAAGTTTCTACAGCTTGAATTATTTTCTTTCACCTCAACAGCTGGATAATGGGAAAACCTTTCATGCCATCATGAGATTTGACACTGACGTGGAACTCACGTACTTCCACAATGGCGGCATTCTGAACTACATGATCCGTAAGATGGCATCCTAATCAAAAACATTGGGCAGAAATGTCCAGTTATAAGCCTGCTTCTGGAGAGCACAGTAAAACTAATGGTAATAAATTTGAAAGTGTGAACCATAAAGTGAACAATTTTCTTGTGGATTGTATTAGAAGGCTTGTTTACAATGCTGTATTATTCTATGTATCAGGAAACTGGACATGCTTGCCCAATTGAAGCAAACAGCATTTACTGATTATTCTTTTTTTCATGATGTTTGGCTTGACTTGCATTAGAATACAGTGCAAAAATCATTACTATACTGCTGGAATCTGTGGAACTGTTGAAAATCTTGTGCTGATTTCATATATTCAGTCTGTTTAGTTTGACACTGAAGTTAAATTCTGTGCTTATATCAGTGGTCCAAAAATCAACTGACAGTATAAAAAATAATCATATTCCTTCCTGATTTCCTGATACGGACTTGCTTTCTTATCCAGCTGACCAGAATCTGAAACTAATACTAAAATTAATTATTTAGCTTTTTATTAATTTTTTTAAAATGTGAACTTTTTTGTTTAAAACCTAAGCCTTTGTGAAAAGGTGGACCTATTGGGGATATTTTGATGGATAAAATTAAATTTATTTTCAAGAAGCTTGGTGGGCTTGTCATGTTGTCCTCATACTGAAATGCGGAACACAGCTTTGACTTTAAACTTATAATTGTCTCTGTAGACCAGACCTATACAAATCCTGCCCCTTATATTTTGAGTCTTGTTTCTTTGAGTAATCTGCATGAGATTGAATTCAAATATGAATTGCAGGCAAAACCCAAAATTAACTCCATTTGCAGAAAAAGGCAACACATTTAATTCACCTCGCATAAAAAGTCCACATAAAGACATACATGCATAAGACATATGTTCTTACCTAACTGAGCCAAAACCTCAATGTCCAAACCCTAAAGAGGGAAAAGAGACTTCCAGCCATTTCTGCTTCTCTGGAACCACAGTGACCAATGAGTTCACATTTGTGTCCCTCAGTTTCAGTGGCATTTTAAAGTCCTATGCTCTGTTTCATGTGCTTCCATGCCAGTCCTTTATTTTCAGAATTATTCCTATGGCCATGAGCACGCGGAAGACACTCTCAAACCATGAAATTCAGATGAAAACCTTCTTTTCACTGATCTAAAGGAACCGTGTTCTCTCTCTAGTCACCATGCTTCCACAGCAGAATGGTTGCTGTGGTTCAGCTCAGTGCCATGTGGCTCCTCTGAAACACAGAAGTTAAGATGGATTCAAAAGAGACGGAAGTGAAGGGCCCAAACCCCTTCTGCCAGCCCAAACCCCCTCTCTTCACAGAAAAGACATAAATTAAGCTTGCAGTTTTTCAAAGCAAGCATCAAAATAGCAAAACATCACAAGGCATAGACTGTGATTAGAAAATGGTTTTGCTTTTAATGTAATACAACATTGTTTAAAAGAACAACATAGTTCTCATTGAGTAGGTTTTAGGTAGTTTACATTATTTTTGGTTTGTCTCCAAGGTGGTTTGCTTGCTTCAGAAGTCACTTTTCAGACATATACCATTCTTCTACACAGCTACCTTATGGCACTAGCAAACGTCATAAGTGAACTGAAGATACATTTGTTCTTGCTTGTAGAAATATTGAAGATTAAGCCCATTAAAGATGCATAGAATCAGCAAGCGCTTTTAAAGTGTGTGAGTTTCACAATGTTTCATAACAGTGTATATAGCAATTTCTGTGTTTCTGAGGTATGGATGGGGAGGAGGAATATAAGCACACTAATTCCTAGATGTTGTTCCAATTTCAGATCAACTCTGGCAGGAAATCTGCAAAATTAATGTTGGTATATTGAGAGATTTCATATGCCATTTCGTAAGGTGGAACATCAGAGTAAGCATCAGTCACCATTGAAATTCATCTTTCACCCATCTTAAAACACACTGCCTTATCACCCTTGGGGCTTGTTCAATTAACAACACATATAAATGCCTTCACTCTGCAGCTTCACCAACAGCAACTTGATGGACATGCAATGATAGAAGAAAATGGTGCTACCACTTAATCCAGAAGATGCAAACTCTGAAAAAGCAATTTGTAGTCCTGCTGCTTTTCTTAGATTGTTGCAAAACCATTCTCTATTGAAGACTGATTTAAAAGATGCAGTGTCTTTCTCACAGAAAAGTAACTAGACATGTTATTGTCTACATACCGACATACCTGAAGCATTAAAAGTAGTATTAAAAAACGGCTGAAGAGTGCTTAAAGCATCAGTATGCACAAGCCACATTGTCTGTACCTAGATACAATCCAAAGAGACTTCTGGTAAGATGATTCTGTTACACACAGGAATGCTTGAAGGTTGTGGCCTGTCACCTAAAATCACATGTTCTAATCATTTGTCACTCGAGTTTGTTTTTTTTCCAGTCCAGCTTCTTCATAGCAGTACGGACTAAGGTCTAGGTGCTACTAAATTTTCTATTGCAACATTTCATTAGGTAGCAAATGTTCATGGTGGTCTTACCATCACTTTTTAATCTAGCCAGATGGTGATGAGAGACCTGGCATATCAGACCGCATAAAGATCAATTTTTTATACATGGAAACAGCTCATCCACAATTTCAGCTTAGTGCAGTAGGATGATACATGCATTAAAATGCTGAGTTCAGTTGGATATTGCTTCATCATCAAAATTCTTCAAAGAAAAATTAATATTTTTCCATTTCTGAAAATCCGTTTGTGTCCCAGTTTCCACGTTCTCCACCACAAAGCTTTTGATTTTGATCACCGGTAGATTATCAAATGTCTTGTACTTCACTATGATTCCCCAGTCATATTGGCAATTAGTATTCTTGCAATGCATCTTGCTTCTTTTCTCAAAACAATCAAACTGCGAAGGTCGCTGGTGAGGCTTTGTTATGTAACGCTCCTTGAACTCCTCTCCTAGGACAGTGTGATGAGATGTCTGAAACAACACATGCCAGAAGTGCTTAACAGTATAAACATCATTCCTTATTTTTTTCCTGATGTTCCCCTTACCCTTCCAAGTAGTGTTTCCCTGGTGAGGTGCTGCTTGTCATTCAGGAGGCTCAGCAGGTTCTCCAGCCACCTTGGCTCATCACTATATTTTCCTCATTCATTAAATTCCAGGTGGCAGAAAGGCCCAGGCCTGGGCTCACAAAACCCAAAATTACTATCTATCACCAGCTTATGTCTAGCTGAACTTACTTAGCTTCACTAAAACCCGTATTTGCAGTATTTGAGCCTTGCATTTAAAAATAAGACAATCATCTGGACAACAATTCCTTGTTCCCATTCATTTTAACTCTATGACCCTAGCTTTCCATGAGAGGTTGTGGAATTACTTTGAAGAAGTAGAAGAGTAACCATAACAAGGTAAGGACGTTAGAGTTGTCATTTGTAATGTATATAATCACAGAATGTTAGGGATTGGAAGTAATCTCAAAAGATCATCTAGTCCAATCCCCATGCCACAGCAGGATTACCTAGATCAAGTCCCACTAGAACATGTCCAGGTGGCTTTTAAATGTCTCCAGAGAAGATGACTTCACAACCGTCCCTGGGCAGCCCATTCCAGTGCTCCGTCACCCTCACTATGAAAATGTTTCTTCTCATGTGGAATGTGCTATGTCCGAGCTTATACCCATTGCCTTTCATTAGATGACACTGAGCAGAGCCTGGCTCCGTCCTCCTGACACCCACCATTCACATATTTATAAACATTAATGAGGTCACCCCTCAGTCTCCTT
>JAOXOE010000874.1:38162586-38187522 GCA_028565055.1 Phoeniculus purpureus
CATAGAAGGCCACCAGGTTGGTCAGGCAGGACTTGCCCTTGGTGAAGCCATGCTGATTGTACCCAATCACCTCTTCAATAGTTCAATCCATCCTTCAGGCATAGGATAGGATAGACAAAGAAGGTCTGAACATTGTGCTTATTCTTTTCTAAAACACAAGCCACTCTCTGTCTCTTCTCTTGTGGCACCTTTCTCTGCCAAAATCCCAATGAAACTAGAGATGTAGCCATGAGCAGCTGAAGCTATACTGCTCTTTACAGAAACACAGCACATGTTTCAGAATACAAGGGAAGCTGAGAGTTCAAAATGCCTCAGGCAGAGGAAGTAACTCAGTTTGGAGTTTCCTTATCTCTAGCAGCAGAGGATGGAAAAAAATGGCAGAGTAGAAACACTAGCTTGTTCTCCAGCATTGTGTAAATCTAGCACAGCTGTCCTATGCTTTATTTATGAGCATTTGCTTTTGTGTCAGCTATAATATCTAAATATTGAAAGGAAAAATAGATTTCTGGTTTTGATTTTAGCTGTACAATATCAATCTATATTATGTGTCCAGCGTGAGTCAAAATACACTGCCTGTCCTTCCAGAGTTCCAGTTAAACAGGATGGATACAAATGCATGCATTAGACTCTGCTGATTAGTCTCAAAACAATAGAGCCTGGTGGTTGCATCAGATGTTGGAAAAACATAGTGTAAAATAAAACTGACATCTCCCTTTTAGATAACCTATTCCCTAAGACCAATGATATGTTAGCTGCATTTGTCATGTTCCTGGTACTAATAGAAATGTGTCTGTTGAGACAAAAACAAAAAACCCCAAATCTTTTACCTTGTCTGTGCGTGAGGTCAAACTACATTCACTAAAAAAATAAAATTGTCTTCTATGGCAGAGAATAGAGGTGAATAATTACTTCCATTTATCATCCCTCATTTTGTTAATTAATGCATCCCTCAAACAGGGAAGCTCAAACAGTGCAAACTGTGTAAGTTAGCTGAATGCTCTCGTAATTGATAAGAATGCACCAGCCATAACTAAAATGTTTCAGCCTTAAAGGTTTTAATTGAAATGCAAGTCTTCTGCTGCTCAGAACATAATAGTATTTAGAAGGAATTCGTATAAATTTTATTCTATTGCAGAATCTCATGTGGTAGGAACAGAATACCTAGCAGAGTCACAACCCTGGACTTCAGGAGGGCCAAGTTTGGCCTTTTCAAGCAATTGCTGAGGGAAATCCCATGGGACAGGATACTGGCAGGTAAAGGGGCCCAAGATAGCTGGTTAAAATTCAAAGACCACTTCTCTGAAGCCCAGGATCAGAGCATTCCAACAGGTAGGAAGTCAAGGAAGGGAGCCAGAAGACCTTTGTGGTTAAACAGGGAGCTTCTGGGCAAACTGAAGAGGAAAAAGAAAGTCTATAGGAAGGAGAGGATGGCTACTTGGGCTGATTTTGAGGCTCTAGTCAGAGAATGTAGGGATGCAACTAGAAAAGCCAAGGCCTCCATGGAATTAAACCTTGCAAGAGAGGTCAAGGGAAACAGAAAGGGCTTTTTCTAATATATTGTAAGTAAAACTAAACCTAGAGGCAATGTAGGCTCCTGCTGACAGCTGAGGACCCAGAGGAAGCTGACACGACAGAGGAGTTTGCCCTGGATGATGAGGACTGGGTTAGGGATAAGTTGAGCAAACTGGATGTACATAAATCCAGGAGCCCTGATGGGATGCTAAGGGAGATGGCAGAAGTCATTGCCAAGCCACTCTCATTATCTTTTCTAAGTCATGGTGATAAGGAGAGGTACCTGGGGACTGGACGATAGCTAATGTCACTCCAATCTTCAAAAAAGGTAAGAAGGAGGACCCAGGTAATTATAAACCAGTCAGCCTCACCTCCATTCCAGGAAAGGTGATGGAACGATTTATCCTTGATGCTATCTCTAGGCACATCAAGGACAAGAGGGTCATTAGGGACAGTCAGCATGGCTTCACCAAAGGGAAGTCATGCTTGACCAACGTGATAGCCTTTTATGAAGACATAACCAGGTGGATAGATAATAGCAAAGCAGTGGATGTGGTCTGTCTTGACTTCAGTAAGGCATCTGACAGTCTCCCACGGCATCCTTGCAGCCAAAATGAGGCACTGTGGTCTAGACAATTGGGTGGTGAGGTGGATCATGAACTGGCTGCAGGATAGAAGCCAGAGAGTAGTGTTCAATGGGACAGAGTCTAGTTGGAGGCCTGCATCTAGTGAAGTCCCCCAAAGGGTCAGTATTGGGACCAGTCCTATTCAATCTATTAATTAATGACTTGGATGAGGGATTAGAGTGCATTGTCTGCAACTTTGCTGATGACACAAAGTTGGAAGTTGTAGATGACACCCATAAGACTGTGCTGCCATTCAGAGGGACCTGGACAGGCTGGAGAGCTGGGCAGGGAGAAATTGAATGAACTCTAACAAGGGCAAGTGTAAAGTCTTGCATGTGGGCAAGAAAACCCCCAGTTACCACTATAGTTTGGGGACTGACCTGTTGGAGAGCAGTGTAGGAGAAAGGGACCTGGAGGTCCTGTTGGACAGCAGGACGACCATGAGGTAGTAATGGACCCTTGTGGCCAAGAAGGTCAATGGCATCCTGGAGTGGATCATAAGGGGGGTGGTTAGCAGATCAAGAGAGGTCCTTCTCCTCCTCTACTGTGCCCTGGAGAGACAGCATCTGGAATATTGTGTCCTGTTCTGGGCCCCTCAGTTCAAGAAGGACACAAAGCTGCTCAAGAAAGTCCACTGCAGAGCAACAAAGATGGTGAAGAAAGTAGAACACTTCCTTTATGAGGAAGGCTGAGGGAGCTGGTTCTCTTTAGCTTGGAGGAGACTGAGGGGTGACCTCATTAGTACCTATAAATATGTGAGGGGTGGGTGTCAGGAGGATGGTGCCAGGCTCTTCTCTGTGTCATCTAGTGATAGGAAAAGGGGCAATGAGTGCAAGCTGGAACATAGGAGGTTCTATGTAAATATCAGAAGGAACTTCTTGACAGTGAGGGTGATGGAGCACTGGAAGGGGATGCCCAGTGGGGTTGTGAAGTTTCCTTCTCTGAAGATGTCTAAAAGCCACCTGGATATGTTCCTATGTAACTCAGTCTAGGTGATCCTGCTGTTCCAGGGTGATTTGACTAGATGATCTTTCAAGGTCCCTTCCAATCCCTAAAGTTCTGTGATTCTGTGATTCTGTGTTTACAGATAGTAGTAGTACAAAAATAAGTGGTATGATGGTGTCCTGAACAGTTTTTTTTCCTTTAAAATTTGGGCAATTATAAAAAGTATCACAAAAGGTTTTACAAAATGATCAATCCAGTCTTGATCTTGATCAAGACAATACCACAAAGATCTCCCCAAGAAAATGACTTATGTTTAGCAAGAGTTTAAAATAATGGTCTGTTACTTAGAATGGAATTAGAATAGTATTAGAAGGAAAATCCAAGTAGGTTACTTATCGTACCCTTATTAAGTAAAATGCAATTCCTAAACTTAGATCCTACAAGAAATAATCACACGCTACTTGTGGTTACTAATTTTTTTAATTTTTCATTTAACTTTGTAGCAATCAAGAGAACTATGTTTAAAAGTTCATTAAGGTGACAAATGTTTAGTAAACTTAAAATCTATCTTATATTCAGAACTGATGGTTATTCATATAAAATTTTACTCTCTTCCAGGACTAATAAACATATCTAGGTACTGAGAAAAGCTCTATCTAAATAAAAATCAACAAAAATAATCATAACTTGATTTAATGCTTTTACAATAGACTTTTCATTTCATTTCTTGCGATACCTTATTAATGCTAAACTGACAGGATCTCATGGAAGATAAAAAAATAAAATATGTATTAATCATATAATTTTCCTTTCTTATTATTGAGCTAGTTATGCTCCATGTTATGTATTTCATCTTCACTTACACCTTTCAAATCAGATCAATACAGTAACTTAGTGAAAGGGCAGCGCACTTTTCTATCATTTGCTCCGAGCTATTACTTACGGTGATGTCTCATAATACATGGACAGGACCATCTGCATAAGCCCCACTACTTGGCTGATAGAATAGCAGTAGAATGTCTACATCAGCAAGAAATGAAACTAACTTTATTTAAGTTGCAGGCATGCCTCATGGTAGACAGTGATGACATGTACTCTCTTCATTGACAGCGACGATTGTGTCTATGTCCACCACCACTGCCTATACACACAATAGTTGGTTGGGTTGTGATGTTCCCACCTCAACAGCCAGAGTGGACTCACAGCCAAGGTGGAGTGTTTTAACTACAGTATAAACTTTTACTTAGGAAAATGATCACCTAAAAATCCCCAATATTTTACAATGAGTAACTGTTTGCCATTTTATTTCTTCTGATGTTTACTGAACTTCTCCCTAGGACCTTCTCTTATCCAGACTAAACTGAGCTCTCTCAGACAGTCCTTGTAACAGAGGTGTTTCAGTCTCCTGAACATCTTCATGGGCCTCTTCTGGACCCATTCTAACAGAACCATGTCTTTCTTGTGCCTAGGGCTCCAGAGCTGAACACAGTACTCCAGGTGGAGTATCATAGAATCACAGAATCATACAATGGCTTAGGTCAGAAGGGACCTCAAGAAAGCCCCACACAACCTGGACTTGAACACTTGCAGGATAAGAGCACCCACAACCTCCCTGGGCAACCTGTTCCAGTCCCTCATCACTGATATACTGAGGAATTTCTTCCTAAGAGTTAATCTAAATCTATCCTTTTTTAGTTTGAATACATTTCCCCTTCTTCTATCACTAGATTCCTTCATAAAAAGTCTGTCTCCAGCTTTCCTGTAAGCCCCTTTAAGGTACTGGAAGGCTGCTATAAGATCTCCCCAGAGCCTTCTCCTCTTCTGACACATTTCCTTTAGTCTGTCCTCATAGGAGAGGTGCTTCAGCCCCCGGATCATCCTTGTGGCGCTCTTCTGGGCATGCCCCAACAGTTCCATGTGTTTCATGTATTGAGGAGTCCAGAACTGGTTGCAATACTCTAGGTGCAGTTTCACAAGAGCAAGAGCAGAGTGGCAGAATCATCTCCCTTGATTTGCTGAGGATACTTCTTAAAGAGTGCCAATTCACATCCTTCAAACTGCTGACCATGAATCTTCTGATGCAGCCCAAGGCACAGATGGCTTTCTGGGCTGTGTACACACATTGGTGTCTTATGTCCAGCTTTTCTTTGAACAGTACCACCAAGTCTTCTGCAGGACTGTTATCAATCACATCATCCCAAAGCCTGTATCGATACTAAGGATTGCTATGACCCCACTAAAGGACCTTGCACTTGCATTTGTTGAACCTCATGAAATCCACTTGGATGCATTTCTCCAGCATGTCCATATCTCTCTGGGTGGCATCTGACCTCTGGAGTGTCAACCACACCACTCAGCTTTGTGTCATCTGTGAAATGGCCAAGAGTGCTGCATATTGTGTTTTCTCCTTGTCTGGTCAATGCTCTGGTCTTACACTGTTCATTGACTGTTGACTGTTTCAATGAAGGTTCAGAGAGAAGAGCATGCTTGTTGACTGTTACATACACATACCTTCCTTTTTCAGTTCTACTCACCACTGACTTGCAAAATTAAAACATTCACCATTACACAAAATTGACTGTTTTCTGTCATATCCTTCCTCTTCCTTATGTAGTCCGGTGGGTTTCAGGAAATGCTGTTTAGACTATACTCTAGTTTGCCGAGGAACTCTGCAATCAGTGCTGACCCTATGTGAGGTCAGCAGATGACTTGCACTCAGAAACTGGTGGTATTTCAGTATATATATAAGATCTATTACAGTTGCTGAAAACACTACAGTTCTCTACAGCACAATCATTAGCATATTATAAACCTACAGTGTTTTTCATGACTCTGAAAGCAATCATAGATTTATGGAAGAAAATTAGTGGACTATGACTTTTTTTTCTTTAATAAAATACACATCCTGCTGCAATTTAATTAAAAATATACACTGTTAAGTCCACATAACACCTCTGTAGAGTACGGAACTCACATGTATTTCATCCTTTTAATAATATTTGAAAACAGTAACGCAAAGTTTCTTTTTTTTCCTCCATTCTTTAAACCACAACATGTGCACTGAAATCTGTTTTTTGTTCTGAAGCTGCAACAACTAAATTTTGGTTGGATGTCAGACGGCACAGCATTAATTATTACAGAAAACACACAAACCAATGACACTCAATCCTAATACGCAGGAGAAAGTAAGATTAAATTTAATGACTCAACATCTTTATGGTGTATATCAAACTCATTAAAAATAGCACATTTTGTACCCTTCTGCACAAATCAAATAGAAGGCCCAAACTTACCAAATAATGTATTTAATAATTTATTTATAGACTATCTAAATGCAAATACATGCAAAAGACTGAAGCAGATACTCTGATATGTAACCCAGGGTTTACTTAAGAAATGCCTAAGTTACTAAAAATTTCAGTGTCTCAGTTTCTATAACTTCAACTAACCTACTGATATTAATCGTAACGAGTTTCACAGTACTTTCAAGTGGTATATTTCCTTCATACACTACTTCATTTCAACAAAACCTGTTTAAATAGATAGGCATAACTAACCATTACATTGACACATTTTAAAAGATAAATATGAAGACAATAGAGCTGTTGTCACGTTACATGTTATACATTACACTATGCTTCTACTGTAAAGATGTTCTGGCATCAGACTGCGTGTTTCTTTGCCTGCATCAGACACATAAAAGACAGGTAATGTGCAACACTTAACTAGCATTCAGCTGAAAATTAATATTTTACTTCATATTATTTTCTTTTGAGGTCCCTTTCAATCTCTAATATTCTGTGACTCTGTGATTCTGTAATTAATATTCCAAAGTTCTTCCTGTCACAGCTTTATGTATAAGAACTTAGAAATGTTCATCTCTGCAGTTGAACTAATTCACTTTTGTGACCAGATGACTAGACATGGTCTAAAATTCAGTCTCATTAACATGCCAAAAAACCTGCTTGTACTGTTTTGTATCTGACCTGGCTGTTTTGCAAGAGAATAAAAGCCTGCGCACTGTTCTCATCTCTAGGAGTGTTCCTGCAATGGGAAAATGCCTAAATCATTTACATCCTAAGAGCTTTCCACTGCTTTGATACCAATCTCCCAAACCCCAGAAAGCCACAAGTCATCCTACAACTTATTCTGAGGGAAATTGCAAGGTGAGATTCTTGTTCAGCTGGAGAGGTTTCCGAGTCCTACAAAGGTGAATAAAGAAGCTACAGTCTCACACTGACTTCTAGCATGAAGTATTTCAAGGCAAACTTCTCTGTTGAACCTGCCAACACAGCTTGTGAAGAGAAATCTTGGGTAGTTCTTAGACTTTAAAAACGTTTACTTGCAGGAATGAGCTGCAGAATGGGGCCCAAATAGGAGGAGGGTGAAGAAGAGCAGACCAGACTGCAATGCAGTGCAGTGCAGAGCAGAGCAGAGCAGCGAAGACATCGGATTGTAAGCGTTAAAATATCCTTCTAGTAGTGAGAGGAGCAACACTTATCTCTCTATTCTATGACTGGACTTTAACCCCAGTCTTCTGTTTAGAAGATATCCATGATTCTCAGTTACAAAATACTGAGAATGGGATTTGCCCTCATTGCTTTTGCTGTAACAATGCAGAACTTCTGCAGAAAACAGTGCATGAGTCATTGAGCAAGAGAGAGCATCACTGCAGTTAATGACTCACTACATGTGATGAGAAGATTCTGATGGAAGAGGATTACAACCAAAGAAACACATCTTAGTAAAACCAGACTTGATCACTCATCATTTCTACCCTAATATTGTGCCAACCAAAAGAATTTTGACATCTACCCTGGGGCACTTAAGCAGAGAAATTTCGTGCAGTACTCTCTCAGGATCCGAAACGGGATGCAGATTTTGGGTGGTTGCCAGCATCTTCCTTAAACTGACTATGCTTTGAATGTGAAAAGGTTTTTTAATTTTTTTGTTGGGTTTCAGTAGGGCCTGGAATAACTTTTGGTAAAAGCAATTTGGATCTGTTGTGTGGTACTGGATCAAATTAAAAGTGGTCACAAATCTTCACTTGGTCAGGATGTCCCTCCAGGCTTGTTCTCCTTTCAGTATCTTTTGCTAGCCTCCTACAAGTAAACAATTTTTAAAAAAACAACTTTTTAGTCTTTTATAAATATGTCTTCCTTAGAAACTGTCAGCACAACAGTGCTAAGTGTTTTCTGAGCATCCCAAACTTTCTGTTCCACAAGCATGAATGTCTTACTCTTCGGCACTCTTTGCCCTTCTACAAGGAGGCACAGCCTACCCTCATTATTTGCTACACATGCAACAGCTACACAGTGCCCACAAACAAAAATGAAAAAAGGACAGACAGAGCAGTCACACCAGCTGTCACACAGACATATAACGTGTCCTAACATCAGCACTGCAATTTACACTGTGAAACTAAAGAGGACAAAACAGCAGTCTCATTATGGAATGAAATCCAAATCAGTAATATCATTGCCTCTTCATTTGGTATTCTTATTGACTGCTTTGACTGGTAAATTCTTGACCAACTCCAAGGCACAAGGAAGTTTAGGATTTCTAGTAAATGTCTTTTTGGTATTTAGCAACATAAGACAGCAAGTAGTATTTCCCATACAAATTCTACTCAATACATACAGAGACACAGAAAGATAGAAAGACAGATGGATAGGTATACAGATAGAAAATGCTAGATGATCTTTTTCTCAGGTGTTTCTTTGGATAAGTTTTCCAGGTAACTGAATGCCTAAAAGTAGAGTCTAGGTTAGGCAAGCAATCAGACACTATTTTTCATTTCAATCATATTACTGCAGTAAGAGACATGGGAGGCAACTGAGTGCTGAGACTTCACATAATTTACACCTAAATGTGTCCACAGAGGTTCCTGAATTGCTGTCAATAGGCATTTAATCACCACAATTCACAAGCATTCATCTAGTCTGAAAGTTTTATTTGCTGGCTTTGGGATTATCATATGGACTTGCAATTTTCTCTGTCTTTATAGCAAATGAGAGTGCAAAGCTGGGCTAGTTTTGCTCATTACTCCCAGGGTTAAAAGCAAAATCCAGTGAGTCATTATAAAGATATGGAGTTTATTAAAAGAAAAAGTTATAGAATGCATTTAAAAGACAGACAACTGCAGTCAAGGGCTGCCGCTTTTTCCTCCCCCCTTTTCCCAGTACAGGTGAAACTCATGGCATGCCTCAAAAATGAAATCCCACTCTATTGAGAGAGAGAAAAAAGGAGGAAAATAAATAGATATGGAAAATGAATTGTCTGTTACTCATCTGGAACAACCAGTGAGCTGGGAGACTCTGCTGCACAGCTCGCTGGAGAAAACTCCAGAAAAATGGCCACAACAAGGTCCAAATGGGAAGGGATAGATATCTGGGTGTTGCATCTCAAGGAAACAGCGTCAGTCTTACAAGCAGAAAGCCCTCAGTTTGAATTCCATCTGCTTAAAGATTAAACTACCACAAATGTGAATGAATACGTTAATGAAAAATTGCCCTGCAAGATCTGCTGTTACTGAGGAATTACAATAGTTTTCATCTGCAAAAAGAACACATTGCATCACTGGGTTGCTCCATCACATGTGATTTTCAAGACAACAATGCCTGCTGGTGCTGTGATGTGCCTACTGATGAAATGTGGTGGTAATACTCGTGAAGCAATTCTTCATGTCTAACACTTCGGGAAAATTTTGAGTTGCTTTTGCAACAAATGGTCTCTGGGATGGCAAACAAACTTTACGTGTTCTGCAGCTTTCCACAGGCAGAGACAAAGCTTTTTTGGTGAGGTTGTTGGTTTGGTGGTTTTTTTCAAATGGACACATTTTTGCTCAGACCTGGTACACTGATATGAGAAAATACTACTTTATGCAAAATTTATTAGTAAACCAAAAAATGAAATATTTCTTTTTAACCAAGTTACTTTCTATATAACATCTATCTCTCAAAAACCAGATCCAATCATAACTCAGTGAACCCCTGAATTAATTCAATGGGCCAGACATAACAGCCAGAGTATCTACAGATATTGTACATTGACAATATCAAATAATACTGGAGTGACAGAGGGCGTGTTCATATAATTGAGTTTTAAGGAGTGAAAAGAAAAACGTGATTATGCTTAAAGATATTATTAAGTGATAAGGAAGCAAGAGAATGTTAAGTTATAATAGGGTCACTAAGCTCAGACTAATGAAAATTCTGAAGGTCAGGCTTTCTGCTCCAGCTACGGGCAACAAAAAAATAGTTACACAGTATTTTCATTTCAATTCACAAAGCAACAAAATTTAGAATGTATGTGGTGGTGATAAGTCTGAATCAACTGTAGCAAGTGTTCAGTGAAGTCCCTAGAGGGACAGACTCACATACTTAGAGCAAGTATCCTCAGAGCAGGAAAAAGAATGATGCTGAACATGACTTCAGACAATACTCAGAGTTAACACGGAAAGACTGAAACAGTCTGTAAATTTATGGGGGAAATTGAGACTAACAGAAACATACACTTCATGCTTTTGCCACTTATAAACTAAATCAAGAAATTTAAGACCAAACCATCCAGAACCACTGCATACATGACAGAATTCTAATACAGCTTTCTCCAGATTGTTAAATCTGAAATAGCCTATGGCATACACATACATCAATATCTACCTTTCATGGTACATTAATCTCCGAGTAAAACTAGGCTTAACAACATTTTAGAAAAAATACATATTAACAGTCTCAAACAGAACTTCAGGAGAGAATTCCATTATTAAACTAGACATTATTTGTAGTATCTATCTTACTGAAACTTCAGTTAGTACTGAAACTCATCCTGTTGATGGATGATGAAATAAGCAGCAACTTTCAAAGCCAGTTCATCCATGTCGTTTCAGTTTTCTCCAGCTAGCTTCTTAACAAAACCAGAGCAAAACTGAAGGTGTAATTAATGTGTAAAGTCCAATCCAAAGCAGAGCAGATTTTGCAGTGACCAAGTAGCTCTCAGCCTTTTCTCAAATTTAATGTTCCCAGGGAGATACAACACAGCAGTCTGAGCATCTGTCTCCAGTGTTTACCTGCTGTCAGCATAAGAAACACCCCTAAATACCTCTCATATTTGTTGAACGCATAACTGTTTAAAATTCTCAAGTTCTCTAAACGTTCAAGGTCATGGGGCTTTGAGCAACTTGATTCAGTGGAAGGTGACTCTGCCTGTAGCAGGATCTTTGGAACTAGATTATCTTTAAGGTTCCTTCCAACTCAAACCCTCCTATGATCTATGATTCCATGATATCTTAATATCATTAAGTCAGTAGTTATAAAATATAATAAACTACTAATAGATCTGAAATAAAGATTTTTGTAAGTCCACTGTCTTCACAGTACAGATGCCTGCAGCCAACCAAGTGGTCAATAGTTTTGCCATACAAGCGTCTCCTATTTCCTTTTTAAAAATACTTTATAGAATAATACTATTTCAGTTTTATTTGTTATTGAAAGATATGCAGCGAGAGGAAGCATTTCCTGAACATCTTTTTATTCACAAAGGAATTCTTAATTGCTTGCCATGGAAAAATGCTAAAGGCCCTTTTAAAAAAATAAAATCTTCAAAAAAATTTGTCTATAACAGAAAGTAGCCTTCCTATTCGATTCCTTCACTGTCTATGCTAAATCATTTGCATGACTCTTGATTACCTGTGATTACTCATAGCTGAGAGAGACATTTTAGTCTTTCCCTTTAATTATGCCTGTTTTCCACACATCCTCCATGGCTTCTTTTCCCACAGCTCACTAGTCTATTTTGATGATCCCTCCCTTCTGCTTAAATTTTCTCTTTCCTCAGATTTTTAATGTCAATATAATTTATATATAGCTCGTGTGTGGATAAAAAAAAACCTCCTCAAGCAGTAGTAGTGGAAACATCTAACTTGGGATGTTGTCTTTACATTACTATTTTCTAGCAAATTAAATATCATTTTCATTAGAAACAGATATCTGCAGAATTCACACAAGAATAAAGGAGGAAAGATTGTTAACAGTGATTTTGGTTTTTGAGACGACAGTGATTTATAAAAGGAAAACTACAGTAACTCTGTAAAATGCATAGATATTCTTGAGTCACTTTAAAACAATATTTGGCACAGAAAGAATTCTAGATACAGTAACAAGTCCAATATCAGGCTGTCTTTCGAAAGCAAAGGTATCAAGTGTAGTTAAGTCTCTGAAATGGGTGTTTTGTAACTCCCAACGTACCTTTCATTTTTGCTGTGTGCACCTGTACTGTCTTCTGAGAACGGACACTTCAGTGTATTTTTCAAAAATATGTCTGCATCCCTGAAATTTTTCAGAAAATACAGGAATGTCATCTATAAAACGAAAATACCAAAGACATATCTACCAGCCTGATACCGTAAAAGGCAGTATCATAGAGTTTTGGTTTTCATAATCTGTCTATCTGAAATGTAGGACATTTAGGTAAAACAAAATTGTTAAGACTTTGAAAGAAGAGTATCAACTACATCACTTCAGTGCAGAAAACAATGGGATGCAAGACTCATTTTGCAAGAGACAGTATGATTCAGCATTTTAAGAATCAGAACTCTTCTGCATAAGTGGAACTGAACAACTAATAACTCCATTGAGAAATTCTTTCTGTTTAAACAGACAAAATAGGTGAAATTTTATTATGCAGATTTAAAATGTATCATCTGAAAGATTTTGAAATATATGCCATTTGAATATACCTAGTTTCAATAAATACTTATTACTTGCTATTAAAAATCTTATCAGCCCATTCCTCAACTACACAATTTTGCCCTCTGTTTTTCCTGTTTATTACACAAGCTGTTCCAAATAGAGCCTGTAACATGAATGTCCCCATTTTCAAAAGCTAATATAATAATAGCTTTTAAGATGCAGTCTTTCGATAACTGTGCACAGAGCTGAGATCTCTGTCACAAACATAACAGAATAAATAGTTTATGTTCTGTGATTGTCTTTTTAAAGACAATAACATTTTGCTTTTTTAAAGGTGCGGGATTCTTGGCTTTTGCATGTTCCTCTGAGTAATGCCACTCATCTTCACCTCAATTCTAGAAACGCAATCGTAATTTATTTTGCCTCTTGAATGTGAAAATTTTGCTTAACAGCAGCATTTCAGCTAGGATTCATTGTTCCCAGAGATGGTGAACACTTGCCCCACTGCTTTTACACATCGTTACACAAAAATTTCCAGTAAAAAAAGACCAAAGTAAAATAACTCCATATCAATAAATTAATAAAAACAAAGCAACATTTGAACATCAAGCCAAGTCATCAAATGAATTCTGTAGTTTTTCAAATATTTTATTGCTATTGTCAACTACATTTAAAATATAGACTCTGTCACTTCCCATGAGTATTTCTTCATTGGAAACATAAATCCAAAGTACAAAAGGAAACATTAATTACATTTCCTTCTTTCAAGACACAATTTTAGAAAAAAACAAATAAAGGAATAAATAGTACCCAAAAGCCAATTTCCAATATAAAATTTTCTCTTTCAGAAAGTCTGACTAATCTTTCAACCACTGAGGAAATGTCTATATTGAATGAAATTTGATATATCCAGTCAAAATAGACTACAACAATTTTTTGTAGATAATATCCTTAAATTGTAAAAGTGTAGCTTCCAAAGATAAGATAAATCGATCTGAATTAAACCATAAAAGGATGAAATAGCAATTGAAAACGAACTATTTGACGTCTTTGAGATCTTCTGAATTTTCATACATGAAGAGAATCAGGTGAAAAACCCATCTCCCAGGTCTGTAGGACCTGTTTTCTTCAGTATCACCAGAGACAGGATAGCAAACACATTCAATATCTGGAATTTTTGGCTTTATTTTCTCTGAAAGTGCAAAAGGAAGATTTTACTACCAGCATATAGCTTTGAAAAATTCAAATAATCAGTTGTGCTATTTTAAGGATCAAATACAGTTTTCCTTGTCTAATGAGAAGCACAAATGTCAGTTCAGCTAAATTACATTTTGGTTATCTGATATGTGGTCCAGTCATGGAAGTAGCTTTCAAATGGTGCAACTATAACCAGCTAAACAGAGAAGCAGCACCTGTTAAGTTCATATAATATTCCTCTGCTATTAAGAAGTTACTTGAAATACCATGGAATTGTTCAAGATTCAGCTTACTAGGGATTTCGGTCCTAACCTATACATAGACAGACCAGACCTACCTGTGAGCTTCAGAATCTGTATGATATTTTTATATAACTGGCCATTGCCACTCTAAGGAAAGCTTGAATCAACACCTCAACCTGAAGTTTCTGTCTGTACAGAAAATATCTGGTATTTTTATGAGTCCTTATCTTTTTACTAAATTGTCAAAATGTGATTTGAATGTCAAAAGGTTTGGATAGAGGAAAAATTGTTTTAATCAGAAACACGATCTAGGAAAAAAGCCTTTTCATGGCTTCTCACCAATTTGGCACATGAACTCAAGTATATGGAAGTCTCTGTCCCATTTTGGACAATTTGGTACATCCTGAAATAGTGATGAAGTACCTCAAATTGCCCGAAATACAGAGGCAGAGAGTAAAGTAACTGAAAAAATAATAAGAAGGATGAGAGAGAGAATTTCTATTAGGTGACCAGTAGCTGGTGATTTGTGTTTAGTGATAAATAATCGAGTGCTATTGGCAACAATGGTATCTCTTTATGTTGTACTCCTAACAAAATGGAGAAACACTGCTAGAAGTGGAGAAATGTCATAGTCATAGAAGATACACCTTACATGAAAGTGTCAAGGTTTTATCCCAAGGTAATTCATCTCTTGACTCTGAGAACTGCATACTTAGGAATTACGATTACAAATCACATAAATCACTTATATTAACACAAAAGGACATCCCACACCAAAATTAAAGTATATTAAAACATCATGAGGTGCAAATCACTCAGCATAGACACAATTTGTGCTATTTCACCCAAGCTTTTACAGGAGCTTTAGAAGCTTCTCCCCCCAAATACGGAATCCTCCTGCAGATCACCAACACTCACTCAAAACCTAGCCTCTCCAAAAGCAACACATGTAGAACAATTCCATGTGCTTTCAAGACAGTGCTCAGTTTCCTGTGTGCTGATTCCAATGGCCACAAATGAGGGAAGAGCTCTCTCTATTTCAGCAAACAACGGAATTCTTCTTTGAAGATCGGTCTCTCTATTCACCATATTCTGAGATCAAGAGCTGCAGCGTTCTGTCTGGTGCCTTGTGTTTCTCTCCAAAGTCAAAAAGAGGATGGTGCCAGAAACCAGAAGCTCCAAACCAGTCACACCAGTTTGCAGAGACATGAGAACCAAGCTTGGAATTACAAGTTGCATAACATAAATTGAATCCACAGCTTCTCAATGTCTCAGGCAAGAAACACACTCATATATCTTGTCATCAGTCATACAGAATGGTATTTCAACTGATACTAAGATTACTTAAACTTGGGTTTAGAATATCTCAAAGTCCTGGTAAAACACTTAAGAGTTCACAATACGTGCTCAGAACACAGAAAGCCAACCATAGCCTGACCTGTGTCAAAAAGCTGGTCTCTTCTCACAAGTGGCAAGACAAAAGAAAATGGCTGAAAGTTATGCCAGGAAAAGCTTAAGTTGGACATTACGAAAATATTCTTCATTTGAAGAATCAGGTATTGGACCAGATTGCCCAGGAAAGTGGTTGAATGATGCGTTTAAAAGTTGTGTGGTTGTGTAGGTAAGGAGCTTAGAGACGTGGTTTAGCAGCGGGCTTGGTATGGTTAGGCTAATGGTTAGACTCAATGATCTTGAGGTTCTTGTTCAATGTGAACAATTCTAAGATTCTGAAAGAAGCAAGCATAGCCAGCCAGGTTGAGGGAGGTAATCCTGCCCCTCTACTCTACTCTGTTGAGACCTCACCTGGTGTACTGCTTCCAATTCTAGAGTCCTCAGCACAAGAAGGCTTGTTAGACGGGGTCTGGAGGGTGGCCATTAAGATGATCAGAGGGATAGATCACATCTGCTACTGAGGAGTGACTGAGAGAGTTAGGATTGTTCAGCCTGAGAAAGTCTCCAGGGAGATCTTACTGCACCATTTCAGTACTTTTTTTTAGCAGGGCTTGTTGAGAGGAGACAAGAGGTGATAGTTTTACACAAGAAGAATGTAGATTTAGATTAGATATAATGAACAAATTGTTTACAATGTGAATGGTGAAACATGGGCACAGGTAGCCCAGATAGGTGCTAAAAGCCCCATCCTAGCAGCATTCAAGGTCAGGTTGGATGGGGCTCTGGACCACTTGATCTAGCTGAAGATGTCCCTGCTCATTGCAGAAGCATTGGACTAGATCACTTTGAAAAGTCTCTGCTATCCCATACCATTCTATGAGCTGGTAATCTGACTGATAAACAAAACAGAATTGTAAAAGGAAATATTAAACAGGTTTCAGGATTGCAAATTTACACTTCAGTGTGGCAGTAAATGAAAAGAACTGTTAAGGTCATCAGATTTAGCTGCATAGACCTTCTTTATCTGAATCTGCTACTAGGAGATGCCAACCTGTCTCACCCTCTCTATCTCTCTCCCACTCTTCTTGTCCCCTTGTGTTTGTTATCAACTGCTTTGCCCAGTAGCTACTTCATAAATGCATGATTCTGAAAATTCTTTCTGACATCTGTTTTCAATTCATCTTTTTTCATGCCCTTTTCAAGCTCCATATCCTATCATAAGTACAGTGGGCTCAATTCAGCCCTGATGTAACTAAATCTAGCCACTGGCTCTAGGTCTTGTCTGTTCAGAGGTTTAATTTCAGTTTAAGCTATTTGAAATAGAAATAGCATCTTGATGCAGTTCTCTCTTACCTGCCATGTTCTATAGGATGGATCTGTATTTCTGTAATTTCCATTTACTTCAGGACCACCTCTATGGCTTTTACAAAATGTTACCTATTTCACGCTGCACTATTTATTTATGTGAAATCTTAGGTCTTAGGTTTCCTGTGGTTATGCCAGTTAGAGAAGGTCAAGAGAAAACTGTCCTGCTCACCCACAAGAACTTTCAGGCATTAAATGTATTAAAAAAACCCCTCATAGCAGTATAAAACATATGAAAGTGCAGAACAAAACCAAGTGTTCCCTGCCCACTGCTTACACATTAAATATAAAAACAACAAATGTTTAACACTTTGTCATCTCATGTTATATGAACATTAGGAAAGAAGCCGTTTAGACATCACTTGTTAAACTAATCTAAGCCAGGATGTCAGGCAGTGATGAGGCAGTCAGAATATTTTCTGGGTGGGCTTGCTATTCTTGGACCTTCTCACACCCTTTCTTCTTCACCCTTCACTTTTCACTTCAGTGGAGTCCTTCCTTTCAAACCCTTCTTAATTTCTGTCATAGCTCACCCATGACATAGCTATTCATCTTCAAAGCTAATTCCTTTTCAGTCTTGTGACTTCAGGGCATGACTTTGACATTGGTCATTTGGTCAGCATATTTCTTCCACACTGTTTCTGTTCTGCAGATGAAGATTTGGATCTTTGGAGGAGGGGACCAGGAGAAAACTTCTTGTCATTCTGTGCAGTACTTACGTGCAACCACCAGACTCTCAACAAATGTAGCCCTTGGCAATGCTCCAGATCCAAACAACTGATGCTTAATATCTTTTGACAGGTATTAGAGATTCAAATCATAACTGCCCAATAAAATATTCTGTCTTAATAAGGGCAAAACCCAGCAGAATAATTTTGCAGGTTTTTGCTACAACACTGTTGTGTACAGACACGCACAGACAGAAATGCCTATAAATGATTAAAATTTGTATGTTTGAACCAGTAGCAAGTTCTTCCACTCGAGTAGGAGCTATGGCTTTTATAAAGAAATTATTAAACCAGCACTATAAAACAATGTGTCAGGAAAGAGGTCTTATATTTTGAAACCTTGACCAAAAAAGGTTTTTTCTGAAGTTTTTTCTAATATTTTGTAATCTTTATATAAATATCTGCTTGCAGATATAAAAATGAGCATTCTGTAATACCTAGGGGAAAGGAAACACAGTTAAAAATCTCAACACCATGCCAACAAACTTGCTAATGAACATGCTGGAAAAGCTTCTAATGTAAAATTAATGTGGCACCTGTACAGTTGGGGCAGCCAGACAACTCTCTGACAGTAAGCAAAAACGATGAAAAGTGAGTAGGCAAAAATTCTTATTTTTTGATAACTCAAGTCACTTTAGACTCTTGGGTTCAGAAAAGTATGAATAAATACTGAGAAGTGACCAAAATATTCTCTAAAGAAAAGAAGATAAATTTTTCAGTGTTGTAAGTCACATGAAACAGATACAAGTGATAAATAAATTACTGCAATAGACTGGATCCAAACCAAGAAACTGAGTAAAGTGAACCACCGAACCCCATGTGCCAGGCGCCTGTTCACCAAAAAGCTGCGTTTCTCTCCCAAGAGGGCAAGATTATATAATCTTAAAATTATTAGGGTTGGAAGGGACTTTTAAAGGTCACCTAGTACAATCCCCCTGCAATGACCAGGGGCATTTTCAACTACATCAGGTTGCACAGAGCCTGGTCCAGTCTGACCTTGAACGTTTCCAGGGATGAGGCATCTACCACCTATCTGGGAAATCTGGATCAGGGTTTCACCAACCTGAATGGTTTCTAGTTTAAAACCATTACCTTTTTACCCGTCACATCAGGTCTTAGTAAAAATTCTGTCCAAACCTTTCTAATAAGCTCTTGGAGCCTTCTCTTCTCCAGGCTGAACAACCCTAACTCTCATCTCTTTCTGATAGCAGGTGCTCTAGCCTTCTGATCATTTTAGTGACTTGCTCCCACAGGCCCATGTCTTTCTTATAACTGAAGATTCCAGAGCTTCACACTATACCCAGATGAGATTATACTAGAGCACACCAGAGTGGAGGACAGAATAACTTTCCTTGACCTGCTGGCCATGATTCCTCTGATGCAGCCCAGGACATGGTTGGCTTTCTGTCCAGCTTTTCATCTACCAGTACTCTGCAGAGATGCACTCGATCACACCATAGCCCAGCCTGATGACTACCTTGACTAGGGTGCAGTGGACCTTGCAGTTGGCCTTGCTGAAGCTCATGGACTTCACACGGGTCCACTTTTCCAGCTTGTCCGTGTCCCTCTGGATAGCATCCAATCTGTCAGGCATATCAACCGTACCACTCAGCTTGGTGTCATACATAAACTTGCTGACAGCTCACTCAATCCCACTGTCTAAGAAGCCATTATCCCATGTTTCGTACAGCACTGATCCCAATGCTGTGAATATTTTACTATGGGACAGACAAGCCAAGGAATCCTTTAATCTGTGAAATAGTGTCTGACAACCATGGAAACCTTAGTTTCGATCATCTGTTAAAACCAAACTCGTTGAAAGCATGAGGAGACCAAGTGGTTATCCAGTAAGTCAATGCATGCTAACCCAATGAATTACAGAACTCACTGGGTTGGAAGGTACCTCCAGAGGTCATCTAGTCCAACCTCCCTGAAACAAGGTACATCCCTAACTAGAATAGGTTACTCAGAGTCCCATCAAGCCTGACCTGGAATGGCACCAGGCCTGGAGCCTCCACCACCTTTCTAGGCAACCTGTTCCAGTGATCCACCACCCTCAGATTAAAGAATGTTTAATGTCCAGCCCAAGTCTATCATTTTCCAGCTTAAAAACACTACCCCTTATCCTGTTCTTCCATGCTGTCCTGGTTAAGATTATTTTGTGCTGATTGGATTTCTCAGGGTCTCCAAAACACACAAAAAACAGGGCCAGTATTATAATGAACAAAAACTAAGAGATGCCATTAATAAAATGTAAAGATAGAGTTTAAAATACAGAAACTGTGGCCAAGAGTCTTCCCCAATACCCAGTATCTTCCCCACCCTGTTCTTTTTCCCCTCTCCCGACATGAATATACCACTGACTACCACCACCACCAATCTTCTCAAAGGTACATGATGAGGGAGACATTGAGAGAGAATTGTTTTTCACCAGGAAAGGAGGAGAGGAATGGAAGCCAACATGGGTCCTTGAAGCCCAAACCCAAACCACATTAGAGATTCCAAAAATCCTATTGGTGAATAGGATTACGAGAAGGGACATCCAGCTGTTGTATGTCCATGGAAACAGGTCAGCTTCAGAAGTAGGTGGTCCTGGGTTCAAAGACCAGTGGAACTACCTGACCAAAGATCACACTATGACACACGCCCTTGTGAACTGTTCTTCCCTAGACTTTTTATAGGCCCTTTCAAGTAGTAGAAGGTCACTCTTCAGGCTGAACAACTCCAACTCTTAGCCTGTCATCATAAAAGAGTTGCTCCAGCCCTCTGATCATTTTCATCAATGGTAAACACATTGTCTCTCTTCTTTCATTCTTAGCACTGACTGTTGATTACTGAAACATTTCCAGGTAAAAATAACCAAGAGCATCTGAATACCCTTTATAAGTATTTTGTTACGCCTAACACACTTTAGTAATATTGATCCAGCTTAAACAATGCTAAACAAGAACAGGTAAATTTTATTACATTCTTACTCTACTATGCATTTATGAAGAACGAAAGGGAGGAGTAGGGGAAAAAAAGATCATGAGAATAAAAAAGTCACTCTTTCAAACTACCCAAATACCGTATAATTCCAATAGATTTAAACTCTGGTCTGAGTAAACTGTTTGGTTTATATTTTCTGTAGTATACAGACACATTACGCTCTCATTAGGCTGATCCGCAGACGTTTCTGGCTATGCAAGGGATAATGAGATGTAATGTCCCTTATATCTAATTTAATACCAGGTGTAGAAGCTTTTAGCACCATGCTGCAGTTCTAGGAATCACAGTCCCTCCAGGAAAAAGTTTGTCATTGCCTCCCAGTGCTCATCCTGGAAAGGGTGGTTATGCATCATAAGTTTTTTCAAGCTCTATCCAAATGACAAGTTCCAGAAATATTAAATTCTTACTAATTCATAAGAATGTCCATTTAAACATATCATTATCTTGTCCCACAAGACAAGATTTAAAGCACTGAGCCGTATGTTTCCTTGTTTGCTATTTATTATTAAATCTCATGTTTCCTATACATTCCGTAATGGCTTCTACATACACTGGATGGCCAATAACGGAGGCCCCACCTACTGCTAATTATGGAAGTCCTATTGAACAACACTTATATTTCTGTGTTATTTCTCTACCTTCTAGCACAGGAAAACTTACTTTAAATATTACTCTTATTTTTCAATTATATACTACAAAAGTTACTTTTATTCTTCTAGTCAGTGAGCTAAAAACAGAAGCATTTAAAATGATTTCCTATCCAGGTCATGTAGAACAAGTTAAGGTATCAGGAGATTAACATATAAAGAAAAGAAATACTTATATTTTTTTTTCAGAACCTCTGTAGATTCAAAATTCCAGAGTAAATTGTCCCACTATGCTAAACTCATTTCACAAGTAGATGCATGTGCCACACTTTAAATAAATAAATCTGTAAAGGTCTCTTATTATAGACGCAGAAAGGTCCATACTGTCTTATAACCCAAAATAAAACAAGGAAAACGAGCAAAATGAAAATCACTTTATCTCTTCATGTTTTGGTGCTGATTCAACTGAACTGCTTTAACAACAAAGTGTAGAGAAGGTGGCCCACACAAATAGTGATAAATATAGACGATGCCTGCATTCCATTTCCTGCATACATTTCAGAAGCACAGAGAGATGTGTTGCTGTGCAGTGTGGAAGAAGTGCATTTTCATCTGTAACAGTTACCACACGTTCCTTTTCTCTTATGAACAAACACCTTCTATTGTGAGAATCTGCAGGGTTACTCTTTTGCTTAGTATCACCTTCAGTGAGTTAAGTGTTTGCTAATACCCAGTGCTTGCAAATCTAACATTTAAGCAAGTGCATGTCCCCACACCATCTTTGTACACAAAAAGGGAACTAGAACGCAAAGACATAAAGCCAGCTTTTGACATTGTAGCAGAAAGATTGTGCAGCGAATCTTCTGCAGTGGATGTGAGGAAAGTGCGCTGGCTTTGCTTCTAAAGTCAGCTTTCACCAGCATTGACTGCAGTTATCTTAATGACTGATAAACACAGTGTTTCGTCTCATGTGGGTTTGAAGCTGAGAAGTAATATATGTAAGTTGAAATATCTAATACTATTGAAACGTGAAACTGAAGAAAACCAGTAACACATTAAAATTACAGTACGTCAGTTAGTCCTTGTTGACAGAAGAAAATGTATACTTTGTAGCTCCAGTGCACAATCACCACTGTATTTGCAAAGAAACCCTCCAAAATATTTTGCAGGCATTAGAGATTTATACGTGAAGATACTATCATCATGTTCTGGTTTTCATATGCTAATTTACTGAGGAAGGCAACTGACGTGCAGTAATAACTTCTGCTTTACAAAATCAACATTGATCTGGAAAGGAAAGATACACATCTATGACAAAATTCTGCCACTGACTGTCTTTTTCTTGCTTTTTTGTGCTTAAGGTAATTTGAGATTGAGTTTAAAGTAACGATAATAATCCTATTTAGCAAATTGCTCTCTTGGGATCTTCACGGCTAAACAGGCCAGTAAGGAAAAATCCCTGCTAGTTTTTCCCTTTCAAAACCCATCACCATGCCACTGCTGCCGAACACAAAGATTAGGCTGTACTGCAGTTTGTGTGCACTATGCTGCAGCATGCAGAGCCATGAACAACAGCACTGCTGCTGCTGTTTTACTTGTGAACTGCACAGCCTGTGCTAACAGATTCAGGAACACTATGCTGCAGCATGTAACTACTGCATGCTACATGCCCTACATTGCACACATTGGACCCTCCTCCTCCTCCTCCTCGCCCCAGAAAAGCATGGGTCATGGCATAAATACAAACCAGAAAAGATAAATGCTGCTTCTGTAAAATTATGTGCCCAGTGCTTGTGCCTCATTTAATCTGCACAAGCGATAGTGCAACCATCACTTTGATTTTGTCTTCACATTTAAAATGACTGTTCCTGGTATCAGTGAAAAGAAAGCCATAATTACAATGTGGAAACAAAGAGATCTGAGCTGTTCCAGAAGTTATGTACAGCTCCTTTTGATTACATTACAGAATTCACTCTGCACTGTTTGCTTCATAACCTATATTCAATTTAACTGAAAGAAGTTAACAAGAGCCATAGTCCACTTCATCTAACATATTGAATGAAAGATTGATAAAATAGTAAAAAAGGAGGATGAAATCTTCCCTTGATTGTCTGAACAATGAAATGAAAGGTGTAACAACTCCAGAGGACAAGACAGAAGGCAGAACAGTGACTTTTACCAGCTGATAAAAACAGCCACAACCAGAAGGTGTGTCCTTAAAAAGTTACTGTTATTGGAGCTTTGTCTCCTAGTGTTCCTTTATTATAAAGTGCATGTATGCTAAATTATGTTAATCAATTCCATTATTACAAATACAGCAATTCTCATTGCTCATTTCCATTTTCCTAAGCTTGTCCTCTTCATTAAATTGATAGAAACTGCCGCCTTCCACTGGCGTTCGAGAAGCTGGACTAGATGATCTTTCGGGGTCCCTTCTGATCCCTGAAGATTCTATGATACGTCTAGATCTGGACAATTCAGATTTCAAAATAGCTTTGGTGAATCAAAAAAGAGCAGCAGTCTTTAATAATGGCAAATGCTGAATTAAAGCACTGGGTATGTTACTGGCCATTCAACTTTTCAAATATTAACATTTTTGGAAAACAATAAATTCCGTCTCAGAGACACTACATTTGAGTTTCAAGGGCAGACAATTTTTGTCCACCTCTGGCTAGTTTATTGAGCTTTCCTCAGTTAGGTGGAAACGTGCCACGTTATAGTGCTAAAAAGTGGTTCACAGAGATTTCATTCCTAATAGAAATGTAAAAACTGAATAAAGTGTTGCTTGCTTTCTCGGGTGTTTCCAGGCTGTTATGGAAATCTAAAAGTTGTTTCCCATGCTTTGCAAGTCTCCTTGTTTTAACCTGAACTCTATTCTGTCATGCTCGTATTGTGAAACTGTTATACTTGGTAAAAACACCTTATAACATCAAAGAGGCCAGAGATGTTTCTAAAACAGAAGAATGGATTCAGAATTCATAGCATGAATTAACAGAGGCCTTGGAACGTTGTGACACCTTAAAGGAAGCCTGGCTTAGCAAACTTTACAGAAAAATATGACACATCTCCTTCACAATTGGAAACCGTTTCTGGCCCAGGACTGCATACGAAAAGATGCATCTTTCGTTTTGTATAACATAGCACCTTTTTCCCCCTGATGACAATGCAGAAAGAAGAGATTACTAAAGAGGCATGGGGAAAGAGATAAGAAAGAGACTCTGAAAGAGGACAAAGCATAACGATACCAAAACTAAACATGACATCCAAAACGCAAATTACACTTTAACTTTCAAGAGCTGAGAACTGTAAAATTAATGCTGCAACAAAGCTTAAGTGTACACGTATATCAGTGCACGTCCACAAAGTTCTGCAACTATTTTGGAGGTACTAACATATTCATGAGACTCTTGACAATCCCAGGGACAGAGTCTGGAGGACAGACTCTGTACTCTGCTATCAGACATGAGCTTCAGTTGGAAAAATTGAGCCAACAGAGGTGAGGTGGATCTCTCCCCCAACTCCACAAGTGATTCAGTGCTAGTTCCTCTAATTTAAAATGAAGCAGATGTATTATATAAGTATGGAATGTCTCATAATTTTCTATGCAAAGTAGATCTTCTAAGAAGGGAAAAAAGAAATGAAAGCAGCCAATAACAGTTTGT
>JAOXOE010000874.1:38187622-38221013 GCA_028565055.1 Phoeniculus purpureus
CACCAGATCATAATCACCTGACTGGACACAGATTTCTAACTCCTCCTGCTTATTCCCCATGCTGTGTGCATTGGTGTACAGTCATTTCAGGGAGCGAGCTGAGTGTTCAGATTTCACCCTACAACAGTGGGAGGCCATCTGATTTTCACCAAGACTAGTCCCACTAGCGCACACCCATCAAGTATCACACCTGCCTTTGAATCTAGTTTAAAGCTCTCTGAATGAGCCCTGTCAATTCCTGCTCCACAACACATTTACCCTCTGAGATAAACCTCTCCCATGTGTACCTGTCAGGTCTGGTGTCTTATAAAACCAGCCATTAGAAAAGAACCCAAAGCCCCGCCCGTAACACCAGTCTCATAGCCAGGCATTAATGGACTGAGTCCTTCTACTCCAGCCTGTGTCCTTACCCCAATATGAAATGAAGAAAATGCAATTTGTGCCCCAGACTATTTTACCAAATGTCTCAAAGCCTTGTAGTCTGTCTTCATCTGGAAGATCAGCAGTGGGTAATAGTCAGCTGATCTCACCAGTTTAGGGAGCATCCTAGCGATATCCCTGATTTGGGCTTCAGGTAGACTGCAGACTTCTCTATGATGAGGGTCAGCTCTGCATATTGGGCCCTCAGTCCCTTTCATGAGCGATTCTCCAATCACTAGGACCTTTCTCTTCTTCTTTGCGGAGGAAGTTACCATATTACTGGAAGATTTCCCAGATTTATGTGACCTTGCTAGGATATCTGGTATGGGTTGCCTGTCCTCTATATGCTTATTATACTGGCTGTCTTCCAGTAGGGGCTTATATCTATTACTCAGTGACAGCTGGGGAAGTGAGGCAGGCAAGGGTGGTGCTTGCCTTCTGCCACAGCCCTGCACTTGTCTTCACTCACTCCTTCTACTTGGGCTTCTGTTCTCCATCTGAGAACTACAGGATACAGGGGCTCCCTGATTGTGGCTCTTATTTGGCTGTTGTCCAGACAGCAGAGCCTGGTGCCACCAGTCTACCTCTATTACAGCCTCTCTAATTCTCCTGAGCCTTTCTAGTTCTGCCTGATGCTGTTCAACCTCATCTTGCAGCTGTGCCATTCAGTTAAGCAGATAATCTACCTGCTGACACCATACACATCCAAGAAAACATAAGAGAGGATTACCTCCCTGGCAGCCTGTCACCTGCACAGCCTCATCTTGTTGGGGGACCTCTGTTTGGGTTCCCACATCCACATGCCATGGTCCTCCTTTGCTGCTGCATTACCACCATTTTTTTAAATTTTTTTTTTTGCCCCCTGGTGGCTAAAGTGGCTAAAGCAGTTAACATTGTCACTGCTAGGTTTGGTCTCAAAAAAACCGACATGTAAAACATTCTCAGTGATCCACTGCTGCAGAGGCTGTTGCAGACCAGGAGTGCAGATAAATAATTTTATAATAATTTGACTTCTATATAAAACAGAATGAAAATGATCCATTCATTTCCATAAGCATTTACAATTTCAATGCTTATGCAAATCTGATTTTTTTTTTCATTCCGTTGTAATCCCCACTTTCATATGCAGTAAATCTCACAATGCACCAACCAGTCTAATCTATTTTACTTAATCCTATTAAGTCTATCAATTTTTCTCTTACAAAAGTAGACTAAAATTGGACATAGCATTCTAAATGAATACTTTCTACTGCAGCACTTTCACTTTTTGGGGGAGGTTTAAAACCTCCTCTTAACACATCTAAAAATCCTTCTTGCTTTACCAACTCCTATTGCTAGATGTAGTTAATGTTCAGACCAAACTGTGATGTTTGAATTGCTGAAAACTGTGACTCTGTCTGTAAGTATTGCATGCTGATGCATGTATAACAGTTGATGTAAACACAGAAAGATATTACTTAGTTAAACACATTCAATACATTAAAGTCCTGTCAGTAATATCCTGGTTTGGGAAATATAAATATCACATTTTAATGATTGTTGCCAGACAACAGTTATAATTTACAATATCATGTTATCATAGAATGGTTTGGTTTTGAAGGGAATTTAAAGATCATCTAGTTCCAACCCCTGTGTCATGGGCAGGGACAATTCCCACCAGACCAAACTGCTCAAGGCTTCATCTAACCCAGCCTTGAACATTCCCAGACACAACCTCTCTGGGCAGCCTCTGCTTCACTATCCTATACAGCCTACACAAACACCCAGCCAGAAGTGGGACATGACAGGCTAGAACTGGCTATAAACCACCTTCCCCTACGAGGACACAAAAGTGATGTCACAGGCTGCCCAGAGGTTGTGCCTCCTTGGAAATTCTCAGGCCAGAACAGGATGAAAACCTGAACAGCTTGATCCTGTAGCTGACCCTGCTGTGTGCTCCTTGCACCAGGCATTTCCCAAGCTTTTTCTCCCAATCCAGTTGTCCTTTATTTGTGATCTGTATTTCAGTGCTGGCAAAACCATAAAGCTTCCCAGACACCTTTTTATTACTTAGGTAGTAGGAAGAAGAGCTACACCTATGACTTCCTTTACAAATAATGGACTACTTCTGTATACCATGATGCCCAGGCATTCTATTTTACTCATTTATTATACAGTCTATCATTGTGGCACTGAAGTAACATTCCAGTTTACAAAATAATATGCCATCTTCAAAAGCACAACCTCATTAGCTTTATGTGAAAATAAATAAACAAACAAACAAATTTATTAAATTATTTCATTAAGAGATTTGTCTAGGCTGACCGTTTCTCCTGTGGTACTCAGCTGAGGTTTATAACTAACTATAGCATTTCAACTGCCTCAGAAATCTGTGCACTGCTCTTCATCATTTTGTCACACAAAAGTGTGCTAATGTCAAAAAAGATTTTACTATGTCATTGCTCTCCTCAATTCAATTCTACTTACGTACACAACAGATTACATCTGGTATGTTAGAAGCTACTTCAAAATTAAAAGATAAAAAATCTTACAAGCTTATTGACTTTGTCTTTAGATAATTTACAGAAACCCTTTTTAAGAACTGTGGGGAAAAAAAACCCAATCACAAACCTGAAGGCAGTTCTACAAAAAAAGACTGATCTATTTTCATCAGGTATTACACCAAAAATATCTTCAGAAAGGCTGTTAGCTAGATAAAAGTCTGTGAGCATTACCAGGAGAAGCATACAGCAATCAGAAAGGAAAACATACAGGTAATTTGAATTATGACTACTCCGGCATGATGTTAATTAATTTTCAAAAAATATCAGCATAACATTGTGCTTTTTTTTTATACATGAACAGCTTTCAAATTGTATATCTTTCTTCCTGTTTTTGTAGAAAACCTTACATTTCTAACAGTAGCTTTTATCAGTTTATGTAAAGGTCATTATTACCTATTATCAAATATAAATATAACTTATATGACACGTTGCAAAGCAGAAAATTAAGGAAAGTAGCACTGGTGTGCTGATAGCTCTGTTGAGTTTCAGAGACCTTCTTTTATATCTAGTTCAAGCACAGACAGGCTGACAGTGACCTTCTGCCTTTCACATAAACTGAAACCAGTATTTTTAAAATTCTATTATTCTTGTTAACTGCTAGGGGTTTTTTTTAAAGGAGCGCAAAGCAAATGGCAGAGGAAGCACTTTATTTGCTCTTCTGAGACATTTGCATCAACATGCTTGACAAAAATCTCTCTCTGATCCAACTATTGAGAAACAAAAGGTTTGCAGTTATGAAATACATTCTAATACAGTTGTTCATTAACAGTTTTTTCTATTAGAACTATTTATTAGTATTTTGAACCTCATACGCTGTGTATACTGCTCATAATATGCATAAACACATTATTCTTTCTCTGGTGGGTTTTAGATGCTTAGGTAGTATAGAGTCAACTTAATTTTATGCCTCAATGTAGTTACTAATAAATTATTTGCGTAAGTTTCCTTCTGTCAAAACCAAGAAAACTAACAATCTCTGAAGAAGCAATTATGTCAGGCAGAATTTAGTGTCTTTTGCATACATTTATATGACAAATACACTGTATTATACATATATTGCATACATTTATATGACAAATATATTGTATGTCATATAATTGTATTATATGCAAATACAATTATATGACATTATGGAAAGATTTTACATGACTAAATATTACAGAGATGATTTAACAGAAATCTAAAGTTTATTATAGGTTAGAAAAGGCCAAACATTGATCTAATTGTTTTGTTTGTGTAACATCTGTAAGAAGTCTTCTAAATCTGTATTAGTTGATTCATAAGTCAATGCCATATCTACATATATTATTCAAACTATATATCCTATACATTCCATGTGGGCAATTCTGTTACCAAGGCTTGTTGCAATCCATACTTTGGTGTATTTAGTGTAAATGTAGAAAAGTAATGCCAAATTTTAGGAACTCTACTGTTAGTAAATGAGGAATATCTACTTTGCAAACTACAGCTGTAAGTCTATCTGCTATAGGCAGATAAGATAGGCTTATAGTAGGCTGTGTACCTTCTGCACCACCACATGCACCACTGCTGCTGTCCATGATGCAAAATATATGTTTGTAAGTGCTCAAGAACCCTTTTTATGCTGAAAGTGTACCTTTTAGTACACATATTAAACACAAACTACTGAAACACAAGAGTAACTCTAAGGCGTAAAGAGTTGCTGTGGCAGGGGGATTTGCTGTGGCAGGGGGATTGGACTAGATGATCTTTCGAGGTCCCTTCCAATCCCTAATGATTCAACAATTCTATGTCTGATTCACTTCCTTAACAAATCAGCAAGAGTACATATTAATATACATAAAAATTGATACTTCTCTTGGCAAAGTTGTCATTGACAGACAAAGTAAAACTGAGTAGTATCTATTTTAAGATCTATTTTAGTAAATCACAACCAAAACGAACCACTGGGTAAAGCAGGTCATCCAAATCCTTACTACATTTTTCAGGCTAATCTGACATGACCCACTTTCTGTCCCTAAATCAATCTCATGCTGAAGCTGTGGCAGGGGTAATTCATTCAGACATCTGGCTCAGCATAACAAAAAAGTATAAAGGGAATCATGTGGGGAAAGACAAATCATCAAATGCAGATTTAAAGTAAGACAACTCATGTAAGGCTTAAAATAAATCAGATTATAGACAAGAGGCTATTAGGGTAATGGTATCTGCTGCACAGAAATTGAGGAAATTGCAAAATACTATACTTGTTCTTTAAGTTCTTTGTCTTCTACCACTGCTAAGTAGAATAATTCTCACAATGAGAGTTTTTTAGAAGAGCAAACTAGCTCTGAGGAAGACAAACCAAGAAGAAGGAAAAAAAAATGTGAGAGTAACATCTAAAACGATGATAGAGGTAGGTGAGAAATTGTCCGTAAGGCATGTTGGTATTTAATTTTCTTTTGCCACAAAGAGTGAGTCTGAAGCAAGTGACATACAGCCATGCCTTAATTAGGGTGCACTTCCATCAAAGGCATCATTTTTTCAACCGGTACCTAACTCAGAAGGTTGAACGCTTTCTTTGTCAGAAAACTAATCTTTAGTGTAGTGCAGAAACTACAAGATGCAGTTATCTTGTACCAAAAACTGTAACATTTTGCCTAAATCAAAAGTATCAAGGAGATCTATTCCACAGAGCTGCTACATCTTGTTTGGAAAATTCCCAGGAGACTTAGAAACAATCCAACAACACAAGCTAAGTGGTGCAGAATCGTGTAAGGATACCCATTTTGGCCCGGAATTTGTTTGAACTTGCTCCTGTGGCACCTGCATCACAGTTAACATATCCTAGGAGACTCAGCTTTTCTAAGAATCTCGTGCCACACGAGCCAATCTAAAATAAAGCTGGGATAAAATTAAAATACAAGTATCAGTACAAATTTCCCATGTCATTTGACTCAGATCAGACTAATTGCAGAATAGCCTGGTTTAGGCAAGAAAATCTGCAAGCGCTTTCTCTTTCTCTCTCTCCATAATTTCGTTTACTCATTGTTGTGTCTGAATATGAAGGTGAAGGCAGTGGAAGCTGTGTCAAGAATCCAGAAATTTACATATACTCCAATGTGCATCAAGTTTTCCAGTCACTTCCTCACTTCTTTTCCCCTTTTTTAAAATGTATATATAAAATAAACTAAATGGTGTATAAATCCACCATGGGACAGGACTCCAAAGTCTGAGACATTCAACCTCAGCTCAAACTTAAATAAAAAAACCCCTCACTCCTTGTGGGGATTTAAAAATACATTTTATATAAATAAAATGACACTCATCCTGGAGCAATTTTATTTTGTTAGCTTTGAATACATCACATGCAATCTAATTTTAGATTTGCAACAGAGTGGGTCTTTTCACTTCAAGAGGCATTCACATCTTGGAAAGCAAATTAAGTTATGCTTGTTTGCCAAGCTTCCCACTGTCTTGCCTTATAAAAAAACCCATAACCGAATACTTTACTAAAAGGGCTTGGTACTTCATCTTTTCACAGAAATACTCCAACAGAATGTTTTTGTTAGGAGACATTTCTGAAGAACGTAACATGACAAACAAGAAACAAAAAGAAGTAGTAATGATATTAATCCACAAACATATCAGCTAAGACAGGAGACAAGTACTCAAAACTATGTGACAATTTCGATCCGGTTATTACCAAACCACTAAACTAAAATCACATTGTCTTTTTCAATGAAATAAATCGTATTTTACTTATTTACACATCTCATCTAGTTAAAAAAACCACAAATAAAGAAGCAGGGGGTGGTTATGCTCTACATTCTAGAGCACAGAGTCTACTGGAATTCAAGGAGATGAACATGGTGAATCAGGTTGTCCCTCTGCATTGGAGGACCTCAGCAGAGCAGATACTAAATCTACAATCTATGAAGGACACGATGCCAGGTGGATGTACTCTACAGGAAGCTGTTACCCCATGGATAGTCCACACAGAAACAGGATTTTTGTAAGGTACTGTGACATCATAGAGTCCATGCCTGAGAGACTGCGCTCCATGGAAAGGACCAGGCTGGAGCAGTTCTTGAAGAACTGCATCTGTGGGAAAGACCCAACATGGGAAATATTTGTGAAAGACTGTAGCCTGTGGGAGAAACAGCACACTGGAGCAGGGAAAGAGTGTGGTAAGAAAGAAGCAGCACAGTGTCATGTACCAACCACAATCTCCGTTCTACATACCTCTGCACCACTCTCAGATGGGAGGTAGAAGAGTCAGGCATAAAGTTGAATCTGGGAAGACAGGGCAGGTGGAAGGCTGGTTTAAGGGTTGCGTTTTCTTACTGCTTGCTATCATTGTCTGATAACTGGAAATAAATCAATTTTCTCCAAGGTGAGTCTGTTTTGCCCATGGTGCTTGGTAAATGCAGACTGATTTCCTTGTCTTCAACTCAGTTCACAAACTTTTCTTTGTATTTTCTTCCCCTGACCTGTTGAGAAGGGGCCAGGCCGTGCTGCTTATCACTTAAGCTTAGAAAACATGCATGGCATGCAAAAGAAATACTTTTACAGATGCCTGTTTCAGCAAGTCCCACAAGGAGAGCAGGAAAACACAGGCAGGACTCAGATATAATGCTCTGCTTTGGTTTTTGAGGTTATATAACGTCTCCCAAGCTGATTTCCTTTTTCTCCTCTCAGTCTCTTTAGGCCCAATTATCACAGAGTAGATTGGATTTTTACACATAACAGTAATTTAAAAGCCAAACAAGCAGCAGAAAACGTGTTGTTCAGGGCTCTAATTCCAGATGGTAAGATCTTGTTATGGTTTTGAAAATTACTGAGATTTTCAGATGCATAGAGTTGTGCTTCCATGAAGAAAAATGTGCATTTCTCTTTAAGAGACTTCTTGCAGTGACCTGTCCTGGGAGAGGCAGAAAAAGGTGACACTGTAGGAGAGGGCTGACTGAGGAGCCCAACCTCTTCTTTCTCTTGGAAAGCATCTCTAGCACCTTGTGCTGGAGGAGATCCATCTCCCTAACCACTTCCAGGTGGGGTGTGGGAGACGGGACGTGGCAGGACTGCCATTTCCTCCAGCTGCTGCTGTGGTCCCCTTACCCTCCCAGAGGCAGGTCAGGGTGTGGGGAGAAGGGGGCAGCGACTGCCCTAGCTCCAGGCCACCTCTGCCCAGGGCAGGGGGTGCCAAGAAGCAGGCCCAGACCCAGCCCAGCCTGGCTCTGGTCACCGAACTGGAACGGGAATGATGGGCCCTGGTGCAAGCAGAGTTCTCTGCGCCATGCCTGTGAAAATCCCTTCCTCTGCTCACGTTCTGAGATGGCTAGGTGTAGTAAGGCTGTAGCAAGAACCATCCATTGCCAATTCGTCCTCGCATGGTGCAACCTAGAGCTGCATCCAGCGACCCATGATGGCCTAAAAAATACTCCCCTTTCCCTTGTAACCGAAGCAGGAGGAAGAGAGAGAGCGAGAAAGAGACAGGAGTGGAACAGAACCCTCCCAGCCACATTTGCAGCAAGATGGAGGCCCCTGATGATACGGCCATGCGGTTGTCGCCACAGTGTGTGCACTACCTGGCCAGCCATGCAACTGCCGCCATCTTTGAGCCACTGATCAGCAAGAAGATGAACTGTTGTAATTTCTGCCATTGAGAAAAGCTGGTGTTGCTCAAGTATTGGGTAAAGAAGCTGCCTCAGGAGAGGCATCTGATAATTCCTTTGTTCTTAGCTGAACCGTCCATTCTGAGAGAAACAGAAGGACTCCAGAATCCTTAAACCTTGGGTGAAGAAGAGACTGGGTTATTTTTAAAAGGTATGTTTCCTGCATCAAGAGATGCAGTTCAGGCTCTGAAGAATCAGGCATGTCCAAACAGCAATTTGCCAGACAAACTACCCTGAAGAATTGAAGAGTTCACCGATCCAAAATGGCTAAGGGTTTGGTGTCTGCAGACCGTGACGTTTGAGCCATGGAACACCTGATCAGTCTCTCAGAATGAAAAAAGAGGGTGGTTGTGACCTCTCTCTACCTGACTGACATGTTTTCTCCAGGTTTTTAATGTAAAAACTCAAAGACCAATATGGTAGTAATATCTCATTGTATTTTTCCCAGTTTATGTGATGACATTTGTGATGCAGATTCTAGTTTGTATGCACTAGGTTGCCTAACATTTTTCTTCTTTCTGTACATAGTCATAGATTTAATAAACCCCTTTCATTTTCCCTAAGCTACCCACTGTCTGGCAAATTCTATCTGAGATCTCATCGAGAATGATGAGCTTTTCCTTCTGTTTACTTGAACCGCCACAAAATGGTGCTGAAACCTAGACAAAGCAGTTTCTTTATTTTAGCCTGCTTCAGATCTCTATCCCTGACCCCCAACTAAGTCTATTGAAATATACTTCGGAGGACTGGAATTTGATCAGTAAACTTATGGGGAAAGGAATTGATATACCCCCAACAATGGTTTCATTATTCTCCACAGTATTGTGTAGAGAATTATTCACAATGAACATTGCAAGTCTCATAGCAGTGTGGATACACTATAAATATTTGAACCAAAAATTGGTAAGTCACAATTTATATATCATAGTGAAAAAGGTTACACAACAGTGCAAGGTTTGTTTTCAAAACAGTCCTAATATGAAGTCTAAAGTAAAGAGGGGAGATGCTGACAAAGAAAGTTATTCCGGGCAAAATGACAAATAGACTCTTTGGAAATCTCTAGAAAGGGTGGTTACCGATATCTATTAGTCTTGAAAGATACCTCTTCAAGATGGCCAAAAGCTTATGCCAGCAGCACTAACAAAGATCAGTAAGTGACAATGGTATTGTTAAATAAGATAACACCTCTGTGTGGTGTAACAGCAACCATATCTTCCGATACAGGAAGTCATTTTTGTGCACAGGTGGTGCAACAAATAAGCAAAGAGTAGGGAATTGATTGGCAACTACACACAACATAGAGGCCTCAGGCAAACAACAAATTGCAATACTCTGTCAATAAGCAATTTACACTGGCTCTTCCTCTTGTGTTGTTGAGAATTAGAACTAGATCAAGAATTAAGGAAAACTTAAATCCTTTTGAAATTTTGTTTCACAGACCCTACCAGGCTCAACATGTGGGGGAAGATCTCACTCAGGTAGGAGATGAATCATTATGAGAATACATAATAACCTTAGGAAAACAAATTACTCAAGTTAATTGTAGCGTTGTGGATGCCAGAGCTAGAGTGTTAGATCATCCTGTTCACTCTTTTAATCTTAGGGACTGGGTTTAAAAACTTTACATTAAATCCTTCGGAGAAGAGATGGCAAAGACCTTACCAGATGCTGCTAACAACGTTTACTGCTATCAAGATTAGAGAAATATCTACCTAGATTCATTACTCTCAAGTAAAGAGTGCGCTTAAAGGATTGCAAATATCTGAATCAACAGGATTTTTGAAGTTAAAAATATAGTGGCAATGAAACCTGATAGGTTGAAATTGTATGTTTTTTATTTTTGACAGAAGTTATAAATGTTGGTTTGACATGGAACCATAATCTATATTTGAACTTTTTATATAGAATCTTTAACTTATCTGATTGTTGGATATGTACATGAATGCCTGAAAATGTCCAGGGAGGATTTCCCTTGTTTGGAACCCCTCTACAACTTCAAAAAGTTATTAACACAACTAGTGAATTAAGCCATCAAAATTTTATCTATTTTGAAATCAGAAGAAAGATGGTTTGTTGAATTTGAACCTTAAAGTAACACCATGAATAACGTAGACTGTGTACAAAGATGTTCACAAACTAATATTTCAAGAGATTCAGGAGGAAATTCAATGGATAAAGGCTGTGGAGAAAGTGTTTTTGTAAGTAAATTTTTTAACTGTTTCACCTACTGGTCATATGAAACAGCAGATATGTGGAATAAAAATTTGACTAGACAAGGTAAATCTAGCCCAGAGGGTTGGTATTTGTTATATAATGCATGGAAAGTACTTCCTCTGGGGTGGAGGGGTGAGTGTGCATTAGGCTCTATATATCCTCATTTGCAAATATTTCCAACAATTAATAAGGGATAGGTGAGATTCTTTACAAAAGAAATGAGAAGGCAGAAACCCCCTTCTATAGAGAGATTACTATTGTATCAGTCCTTGGTTTTTTATATTAGAGACCTAGGGAAAGAACATGTCAGTCAAGTAGAGATGGGTACCACCATACTGTCTATTCTTCATGTGTTGTTTCTCTCATCTGCAAGACGCTGGTACCCTTGGTTGTTCAGACCGGTGAACTCTTCAATTCTTCAGCACAGCTTTCTCTAGCAAAATGCTGATCGGGCAAGCCTGATTCTTCAGCACCTGGAACTGCATCCATCAATGCAGGGGACATACTTTCAAAAAGAACCCAGTCTCTATCTTCCACGCCCAAGGTTTAACGATTCTTGAGTCCTTCTGCTTTTTTCAACTAAGCACGAAGGAAATCTCAGATTCCTCTCTCAAAGCTCCTTCTCTCCCCAATACTCGAGCATCCCCAGCTTTCCTCATTGGCAGAAATGACAAATAGTCTGTCTTCCTGCTGATCAGTGTTTTCTAAGACGGCAGCGATGGCTGTATGGCCCCGGCCACGTGCAGAATTCAAGATGGAGGCCGACCACATGGAAAAGGAGAGAAACTTTCAGCGCACCACAAGGAGGTTGCTCCATGGGGGTGGGAATCTGCACTAGTTCTTGCTTCTCTAATCCATAATGCCAGACGGCGTTGGGGTTGGGTCAGAGCCAGTGCCACAACCACCAGGCTGGAGTCAGGGCAAGAGCCACGTGGCCGCACAGAGGGCAGCAGGGTTGCCACTGCCCATCCTGCAGTCTATGGGAGTGCAGTGGGCCCGCTGTGCCCCCTCTGTCCTGTCTCTCCCCTCAACTCGGAAGTTGGGGATGGGGAAGATGGAGCTGGAGCACCGGGTGAAAGCTCCTAGTGAGAAAAGGGAAAGACCAGGATGGTCAGC
The DNA here is from genome assembly GCA_028565055.1 of Phoeniculus purpureus. Classification (NCBI taxonomy): domain Eukaryota; kingdom Metazoa; phylum Chordata; class Aves; order Bucerotiformes; family Phoeniculidae; genus Phoeniculus; species Phoeniculus purpureus. The sequence continues at coordinate 38,199,549 of JAOXOE010000874.1, forward strand.
TCCTTTTGTCTCCTAAACTACTCCTCCCCCAGCACAGGTTGCTGGGGAGGGGTCTTCTTAATCAACATGCACCTTTTTCTTCACAAAAGCACAAATCTATACATCTGAAAATTGTAGTAATTTTCAAACTGCAACAAATATATTTAAACAAAATATCACATAAAAACAAAGACATTATAACATAAAAAGGAAACTCTGTGATCACCAATAAGTTCTCAGAACCTAGAACTCAGCCATCTCAATATTTCAAGGGTAGACCTACTCATCCATGAAGAAAAAATTCATGTTGCTCATTCTTGACAATTTAAAAAGAATAAAAATTGTTAAAATTGCATTCAAGAAAACAGTTAAACACTCCCAAAAGATCTTGCATGTCATGAATTGTTCAAATGCGAAAGAGAACAAGGATGGAAATAAGGAAATGGTGGTAATTTAGTTTAAGACAGTTTAAACAAGATAGGTAGCTTCCATCAGGCTTTACCCACATTGCCTGAAAACAAATTATACACTGATTATTTAGTTAGTGCCTAAACTGAGATCTCAATATTGTCAAATCACTCCAGCAAGCTGAGAAGTATTTCTTGAACAAATATTTATTCTCCACTGCAAGAAACACAGGAGAAAGAGTCACTGAGGAAGCAGGAGATGTTAGCCATGTGTTAACATGTATTAACTCTAGAAAAGATTATCATGTATCGCTACATTGAGGGTGGCTACCAAGAACATGGAGACTCCCTTTTCACAAGGAAGCTCATAGAAAAGATGAGGAGTCTCTTCTATGGAGATTCTGATTAAACTCCTGAGGAAAATTTTTCACTGTGAGAGCAATTAGACATTGGAATAGTTTATCCAGGGAAGTTTTGGACTCCACAACTATATAGACAGTTTTAAGGCTCCGCCTGACAAGGTGTTGGGCCATCGTATTTAAGCAGTATTTCCTTAATTTAAAGGGTTGGACTCAATGATCCTGGAGATCCCTTCCAACCTGGTCTACTGTGATACTGCAATTGGGAGAATCCTCTCTATGATTCATACAAACAATGAAAAAATCTCACACACACTACACCAGTATGGAACTTGTTTCTTCTTACCAATTCAAAAGCTTTTCCCCATACCACCTTATACCTAGATTTGAGTTAGATATGTTTTCAATGCCATTTTCAGAAGATTAGCTAAACATTAGTTCAAATATACAGTTCAATAAGATTTCTAGAGCTGACATGAGGCACTTTCAGAATGTAAACCAAAGGACCTGTCTGTAATATAAGTATGAAATCTATTCCTAACTCTGACTCTGTTTAAGGCTTCAAGTCATTTGTTAGCCAATAATACACTAGCACTCCTTAAAAACAATGTTGTGAGCAGCTGGCACCTTTCAATAACAAAGGATATACTTCTATAACAAGAATTGCATCTACTGTAAGAGGATGACAGTCTTTAACCATGAGCCACATGCCTTTTAGGAGATTAATTGACATTGAGTTAGTTTAGAAAATATTATAAAGTTAATAATTTGTTTTAATTCCACTAAATAGTAAATAACACACTTAAATTCCAGCACTGAAATGAAAGTATTTCTAACTTTTGAGAAGTTATAAGCATCTTTCTATTTTTCCTCTACAACTGATTGACAACAAAGGAATATTATGTGATTATATACTTCACAGATAAATCACACAGCATTGTCAGAGTTGGAAGGAAACCAGTCCAACACCCCCACTAATGCAGGATTACCTAGAGCACATTACATATATAATTACAAAATGCTGTTAAGTGATACATCATAAAAATATTTTTTCTTTTTTAATTCATGCTAGTAAAGTTCAAGCACATAAATTTAAAAAAAAAACAAAACCAACAAACAAACAAAAAACCAAAACCAGAAACTCTCCACCAAAGTTTAATTTCAAATATTTACTTCTTTCAGGGTCCAGTGACTAACGTTGATGCAATCATAGAATTACAGGACACCTAAGGCAGGAAGGGACACCTTGAGGTTATCTGTTCCAAAATCCTGCATCACTTGTCCGCTGTGCCCACACTGCCTCTTGGAAGCAAGAAAAGTTGCACAAAATAAGATCTGGTTACTGAATTCATACTGCATCTCTTCAAGTCTGTACAAGAGTTTGGTTTTTTTCATGCTGGTAGACTTGAAGACTCGCTGCATCTCTCTTCATACTTTCTTCCATCCTGAATAGAAAGTAGCTTGCTAAAATAACACAGCATTCATTCTGAAGTCATGCCGCTTTAGCAGACTTTTGTACTGGAACCCTATCTTAGTTTCCACCTTTGATTGTGACATGAAAAGTGAAAAGACAGAAAAAATACTGAATTCTAAGGACTAGGTCACAGGCTGTGTTTTGGAACGTGAAAACTTGTTCTAGATTGTGACTCCAAGTTTCTCTTCTTAAACGCTTGAGATAACTTCAAAAATGCTTCAGATTTGTTTCCAGTAAATGCTGCGTTCAGATAAACTCACTTTTAATCAGTTAAATGTGGAATCCAACTCATTACAGACAGCAATTGTCAGGCCTTTTACCACTATCTTCCCAATTTTGTCATACATGACCTTAGCAGTACAAACTCTATAAATTATGCTCCTCAGTGTATTTATACTTCATTGTATATAAAATTATCAAATAATTCTATTTTACTATTGAAAGCATACTTTAACTGTATTTTTCAATTACACAAAGCTTATTATTTGGAGAAGAACCTTAAGAGCAGAAATGTTATCAATTATAAAATAGTTACTATCAATTATTATTTGAATTATAAAAATAAATATTGAATACTAATAATGAAATCTTGGAAGGCTAGCTACTTCAAGTGAATGCTTCCAGCCTTCAAATTACCATAAGTGATTACAACAGCCTTTAAGATCTACAGCCTCCACAGTTACTTCACTAATTATTGGAATTATTCTATTAAGAAATTAATGCCACTCCCAAAAGGAAGGCATTTCTCTTTGCCTGATCCCTAGAAAACAACTTCCAAATATAGGTTCTTACATAAAGGTTTACTACTTGCCAAGTTTCTATCAGCCATCTACTTTTCTCTAAATGTACAGGGAATAAAAAGAGAGCAGTCATTCTCAAAAGCATGCATTTTCTGGCTCTGCCCTTAACACCGGTTTTCTCAGCATTAGCTTCCAGGAACTCACTTTTGTTTTCTCAGCTTTTTTCTGATGACAAGTCAGGTTGTGATAAGTCATATCAGGCTGCATCAGTCATGCAGCAAATACACTGAAATGCTGAAAAACACTTTTCCCCTCAAAGCCAAACTTAGACCAGTAAAGAATTTAAAACAAGTTTCACAGGAAAAATATCACTACTGCATAGTCTAGAGAGAAAAAAACAAAACAAAACGTAAACCATTAGTGGCCAATTCCATTCTTACATTAATTCTGTTTTTTCACTGGACCTGAACACAATACATTTCTGATCCTTGTCCAAGAAGGAAATCATTCTGTTGTGTTTGGGGCTTTCTGTTGGTTTGGATTTTTTAAGCTGTCAGATAAAGTGGAGATTCCTCAAAACTGATCTGCAAAAAGCAAAAGCAATAAACTTGAGCAACACATCTGTGCATACAAGGAAGTGAACCCAGAAGACATACACTTCTGTACATCATATACTCTAAAATCTCTCTCCCGCTAACTGACTAAAAGTAGTACACCATTCAGCCACAAAATAGAGCCTCCAGTGCTTTCCTAGTAAGATATGCTAGAAGAGTTTTATAAAATTAGGATGAGTAACTTGGAGTGTTTCTAACATAACACATATAACCAAATACACACCTGGAAATTAAGACAGCAGGAGAATGGAGGGGCTGTGCACCTCCAGAACCCTGAGATGATGTAATATTCATTGTAATGACACATGTCATGATCACAGCTTGTTGTTCTCCTGCACCATCTGATCGGTTACACTATGACAACTTCATCCAAACGGCACTGGTTTGCAACTCTTAAAGAATTCTGACAGAAGCTCTTCAGTTCCTCTTCCAGAAAAAAACTATTCACAGACTGCTACAGTTGTTTGTTGGCAAGTGTTTGGGACTAATGAAACCAGTGGCCAAAACACCTGGAGTGTGGCACCACACGAAGAACTTTTAAGATCATTGCAAAACTGTGCTAGTCGCTCTAAATTATGGAGTAACTTTATCTCTGAACACACAGCCGAAAAAAGCCCACCAAATCAGTCATGAAACCAGGCCCTTTAAGTTCACAGCAATAGCTTACAAAGTAGGTTTTTCCAACAGCGCATCTGATTCTGTTTACGCCCTGCTCTGCACCCTTTACATCTCTGCAGCAAATGCACTGCTGCATTAAGGGCAGATAAAAAACTTTAAATCCTTGGCACTCACCCACCATGAAATTCCTGCCAGCAATGCCAGCATTTCACACTGTATTTGGGGTTGGAGGCTTGAAGAAAATCAGCCAGCCAGGAATTACGAAACACGAGAGCTTGTTGTGGGAGCTTGTAGGAGCAACTGACAGCGCAGCAATACTCAAAATTCTGATCTGTTGGAGATGGTTTTGCAAAAACAGAACACAGCTGGCTTTGAGGGGGGATAAACTACTTATATCAAATTTATGTAGTTTACAGTCTTGTGGTAGGTAAATAGTAGGGAAGAATGAAAGAGGAAGACATGTCATCTGCCCAGTAAGACTCCTGGCATAACTAGAGGAGGCTGAAGGTGAACCATCAATACTACTTCTAGCATCCAGTTTGTGCTGTGTTGCAGTCACTTGTTCATCTGGTGTCACTGTCAAATATAGGCTTCCATCCCTCAAAACAGCAGGTAGTTATTCTGTGACCTATTGTGTCTGTGTCAAGTGTTGGATACTCTTGCTCACATACCCTGCTGAATTATTTTCATAATGGTTACAGGCTAAAAATTACTCTTATGCTCTGATGAAAAATACCAGCAACTACTGAAGGAGGAGATAAACACAACCTACTATATAGATTATTGCAATATCCTTTTCCAAGGCCTTCAAAAAGATAAACTTATCTTCAGCCAGAACTACTTAGAAAATGATTGCAAAAATGACTAACCTAATCAGACTTTTTGAAAGAGGTTCCTCTCTGCTGGAACACGTTTTCAAGCATTACTTGTTCTGTTGTCACTTCCCCATCTTCTGCTGTATGCTGTCACTCACCCTTGGAGCAGAACCATCAGTGACAGTATTCATGACTAAGACACAGTGTTAAATTTTTAAGTGAGAATTCATGATCTTTCTGCAGTGATCACACCCTCTAATGGGTGGATATTCCTGTAAAAAAAAAAAAGTTCCTTCCATCTCTTCCTACAAAAATATGTGAAAAGCCATAGCAAACTGGTCATATTGATTAATACCATTTTCCTGTGCTTCCAGTTAATGCTCAGTCATTAATTTTTGCCTTGTCGTTACACTGCAAACCCCTGGGGAAGTTCTTCTACAGAATCTGGTACAATGTGGTCCTGAGATACAACTGAATACCACAAATTATTTTGAGTTACAAGGTACTTGTGGAAGCAACCTTTACATTTCTTTCCATTCACCACTCAGTTACTGAGTCTATTCCTCTTACAGCCTGAGGTATGTTGTTCTAAGCACCAATGTAAATACTTGCACAAAACCTAGGAAACCTGGTGGCATACTGCGGTTGCTCCTAAAGCAAAACTGGGCATCTGTGTACAGACCCTCTCAGCTGCAATTTTCGTTTTTGCTTTTTGCCCCTGAACTGAAACATTTCACATATGGAACTTAAAGGCCAAGTACATTTCCCTTTATTCTCTTGGTCCTTCAATACTTCAACACCAAACTTGCTAAAGTAGTAGTTTCATTCTAATAACCAGAGTCTTCTGCCTCTGCTGCCCGCGTTATACTTCTGGAAAGTCAGAATAAACTTCATGCCCTAACAAAGTTTCTTAGCTTCCAGGGCAAATGCCATCACAGTGAGCTGACAATTCAGTAGCACTCTTACTGAGTGTCAGAAGCACAAATTGCTCCTGAAAGGAAATTTTAAATGTATCTTTGAAGCTGCAACAAAGCATTCACCCAAAACAACCCATTAGGTATGACAAACTAAAGCCAAATGCCCTCTTGGACGTGAAACAAGCACAATGCTTAAGATGTCAAATGTACTATTATTTCATTTTTCATTTTTTACAGGTAAAACACTATTAAAATTTTAATAAATTACCATCACATCACACTTTAGAAACAAACTGCTTATGTTTGCTGTAACATTAATGTAGTTGAAGGGAGCAGGGAATAAACCTTGAGACACATGAAAAAGGAATCTGCCAGGTATCAGCCTGTTAGGCTGATTAAGTATCACAGAATCATAGAATCATTTACATTCGAAAAGACCTTTAAGATCATTGAGTCCAATAATTAATGTAACTCTATCAATCCCACTGCTAAACTATATCCCTAAGCTGCACAACTCTTAAACACTACCAGGGATGGTGATTCAACCACCTCCCTGGACCGGCTGTTCCAATGCCTGATGACCCTTTTCATAAAGAAGTTTCTCCTAATGTCTAAGCTAAACTTTCCCTGGCCTAATTTGAGGCCATTTGCCCTTGTTACTATTGAGAAGAGACCAACCCTCACTTCTCTACAATGTCCTTTGAGATAGCTGTAGAAAGACGCAAGGTCTCCCCCGAGCAGTCTTCAGACTAAATAACCCCAGTTCCTTCAGCTCCTCCGTATGTCAGGCTTGTACTCCAGCCCCCTCACCAACCCTCCTGCCCTTCTTTGGACCCACTCCAGTATCCCAATATCTTCTTCCTTGTATTGAGGTGCCCAAAACTGAACACAAACATGGCATTCAGCTACTTACCTAGCAGGCTTCCATGAGAATCATAGAATCTTAGGATCATCAGTGACTGGAAGGGACCTCAAAAGATCATCTATTCCAACCCCCACCACTGCCAGATCACAATCACCCAGAGCAAGCCGCACAGGAACATATCCAGGCAGGTTTTTATCAAAACAAAAGATACTACATCCTGCATATTGCTTTGAATGCCATCCAAAACACACTATAATAATGGAAACAAATAAGCATCTCATTGATAAGGCACAAACTATATATAAATATATTTGCACAAAAAGAGGGAATCACCACAGATAAAACTCCAGAGGAACTTACAATCTAGAAGAGAGTTCTACAAGAAATACTTTGCTGGCCTATGACAAGGACTTATATCACATCTTGTGTCAGGCATCTGGTTTTTCTATGAAGAAGTCACCCATTTATTCAAGGTGCACTCAATTTTTGTTGCACACTCCACTTTCTAGATCAAGGCTTCTGACTGGGTGCAGGTCCTCAGGTGCTGCTGGCTGCTCAGCTGCAGCATGGCCTCTGTGAGGAGAGGCCAGAGCTGCCCTGTGCAAGACACAGCCATTACAGCCAGCTCAGACCAACAGTAAAGCCCAGCTGAGCTGAGCAGCCATGATAGTAGTGACAGTGGCATCTCTGAGAACATGTTCAAGGATGCATAAAATACATTGCAGAGCAGCAGCTGGGAGGTAAGAGTATGCAAGAAACATCCCTGCAGAATCAATGTCAATGAAGAAGGAAGTTTAGGCGTTGGTCCAGGTGCTGAAGCAGAGATTCTCCTGCAGCTGCTGGAGAAGACCATAATGAAGCTTGTTATCTTTCTACAGTCCATAAAAGACCACCCCAGAGCACCAGTCTGCAGCCCATATAGGACGCCATAGCAGAGCATGTGGATGTGACTGGAAAGGACCTGCAGCATGAAGAGGAGCCCATGCAGGAAGTTTGCTAAAGCACCTGTGACATATGTGAAGCAGTATATTTGTAAAGGACTGCACCAATGGTGAAGACACTATGATGGAACAGGGGAAGAACTTGAGCAAGAAGGAACAACAGAGATGAAGCACGAGGAACTGACTGCAACCCTCATTCCCATACCAGTGCATTGTTTGCAAGGAGGAGGTAGAACCTCTCACCAATGCATTGTTTGCAAGAAGGAGGTAGAACAGTCAGGAGTAAAATTGAGCTTGGAAAGAAAAGAGAGATGAGGAGAAGGTGATTTATGCTTTGCCTTGATTCTCACTACCCTACTCACATTTTTAATTGGAAAAAAATTAATCTCCCCAAGTCAAGTCTGTTTTACATGTTACAGTAAATGCTGACAGATGTCCCTGTCTTCTTCTCAACCCACAAGCTTTTAAATCTCTTTTCTTTCCTGTCCTGGTAAGGAAGGGAGTGAAAGAGTAGCTGGGTCTCCGGAGGTCTGGCAGTCACCAAAGGTCAACCAACCAAACCTTGTTTTCCTTTGTCATCAAGGTAAATTTGCCGTCATCACAGCAATTACATTCGAGAGAAACCTCACAGAAAAACATTTTAACAGCATTTTTAACATTTTAAAGCTTATAAAGTATTGTGTTATCAAGGGAAAATATTTTAGCAAGCGTGATGTCAAGTAATTTTAGTATTTCTTTAAAACCCAAGTGGCATTAAAAAGAAATCTCTAAACCCATTGCAATTTTCTTATCTCAGGCAGGAGTCAAAAGAGTAAGAATGCAACCTAAATCACCCTGGCAGTTAAATATTCACTAGAGACCAACTAGCATCTAATGAGACAGAATTACATTAAATTTAATTAAAGGCCTTTTAAAGAAAAATCTACAGTTAAATACCTGCTTACAAAACTTCCAGTTATCAACAAAACCAGAGAAAAGAAATTTGAATCATGAGGGATTACTTCTGACTGTAAAACACACTCACATTTTTAATTATTTTCTCACTGAATTACTTCAAATTAAGATTTTTAAAAAAAAACACAAAAACCCACACAAAGCAGATTGATAACTAATAAAATTACACTAATAAAGAAGAGCAGAATGTCAATTAGTAGAATTAGTAGAATAATGGAGTCAATTAGTAGAAACCCAGACAATTTTAGCACCACCATTAGACTTTCCTCAGCTTTTTCTAGTCAGCTTGTATAGACTTATAGACTGAAACAGACCTACTAGTCTTTCTTCGATTTTTACCTATAAACTTAAAATTTAACATGTGAAATCTGCAGCATTTTTCCTGCAAAATTCTTGCTAAGGAAAATAATCTGTTTCACATCTTCCTTTGATTTAAGAAGCCAGCTTCAAATGAAGGACAAACTTTGCTGGAACAGTGAGGGCTATGATACCGAAATAAATAAAAGACCTTTGACTCATCCAACTTACCACAGAACACCAGGGATTGGAAGGGACCTCAAAAGATCATCTACTCCAATCCCCCTGCCACAGCAGGATCACCTAGACCAAGTCCAGGCAGGTTTTGAACGTCTCCAGAGGACACTCCACAGGCCCCTTGGGCAGCCTATTCCAGGGCTCTGTCACCCTCACTGTGAAGAAGTTCCTTCTGATTTATACGGAACCTCCTGTTTTCCAGCTCACATCCATAACTCAAGAACCACAGAACATTAGAGATCGAAAGGGACCAGGAAAGATCATCCAGTCCAATCCCCCTGCCACAGCAGGATGCCCCAGATCATTGCACAGGAGCATGTCCAGGCAGGCTCCAAACCTCTCCAGAGAAGGAGACTCCACAAAACCCATGGGCAAGCCCCATCCAGTGCTCCGTCACCCTCACTGGGAAGAAGTTATAGAATCATAGAACCACAGAAGAGAATTCTACTTTCTGAACACACACCACAAAATCTTTTTTGTACTAATGGCAAATCAACATCCAAACTCTAAAGTGTGTATAGCAGGGTTTTCTATAGTAGATCTCCTAGTCTACTCTTGCATCTCACACACTCTGCAGGGCAAGTGGCAGAACAGCAGTATCAGCAGATCTGATAACACAGGAGGACAGCTCTAACATTTAACAAGTTCTATGAATTGAGAGCCCGGAAGTGCCTTGGACTACATCCAACCACAGCCAATGACAATACAGTCAGAATTTTGATCTGATGAATGAACTTCTACATGTATCAGCACTCTGCAACATTCCATTAATGAATTCTGGGTTATGAAAAAAATACAGCTGCTCAAAATAATCCCGTTATTGCTCCCAGTGCTAGCCACATGTCCCAACAGCAAGATGTTAACGGGAGTTCAGGATTAAGCTGGTATAAAACGTGCAGTATCTTATAAGCAGAGTCATTCCTTGCACTTAATTTTACATCTAACTGTTTTGACAAGTGGTGTTTGTTTTTTTGTGCCCCAATGGCACTTTTTAGATTCAAGCATTTTCCTAACAGTCTTGCATGAGTTATGCACAATCACATGGTTGAACTACATGTAGTAGTTTCTGCCACTGGATGATGAGGAAACCAGTTAACTTAGTTACAACCAAAGCTGAAGTTCCGATTTTTTATGCTTTAGCCAACGGTAAATACTGAAGACACGGTGATTAGTAGCCAAAACCACTAGCATTCAGGCTAATTCATTACCACAGATAAAACACCGCATATTGGTTTATTAAGTATTATAAAAGATGAGTGTTACATTAAAATGCCAATGAACTATAACAGATCCCTGACAGAAGGGTGATGTAAGACTATGCCAATAGCATTTCAGTCCAACTGAAACGATACGCTCATCTTTTAACATGATTTAAAGTTTATCATCTTGCAGAGCTCTTGTCTTTCTGAGACTGTATTACCTTATGCGGTGGGGGTAGGGGGGAGCCGCATCCATCCACCAGCCTCAGGTCTCGTAGAGCTGCCTGAGTCTTTAAACCCCCACCTGGCCTTGCCGCAGCCTTGGGCTCAGATGAGGAAGGGCCCTGGTAGAAAAGCAGAGGCTAGGTACTTGACCTTGGGGGCAAGGAAACGATGCAAAGGCCCCATAGAGGTGCATTTTCTTTTTATTTTGAGTACAACATGAGTATATAATGAGAGAATGAGAATTTTTAACAGTAGATCCTGGAAACTTCTAGAAACAGACTCTGGCCAATTTAGTGCATTAAAGGCTAGCATTCCTGTATATATATTCAGCACAATCACGAGGCTTCATTTCAGAAGCTGAGTGTAGTGGGCATTCCCTACAGATGTGGATGTTATATAATGCCCATGTTGAAACAAGATGGATTTGAACAACGCGCTAGTGTGTTATTTGCATAAGCTGTCTCTTCACTGAGGGAGCAGGTTCTAAATGATTCCATTTAAAAAGCAAACGGGGATGGTATAAAGCTTCAGAATACCATCTAACATGTGTTGTAATGCTGCGATTTATCTGAAAGACAGATCTGATGGATGCTGTAAGAGCAAACTTTCAAGATCTTGGAAGGAAAAAATATTGCAATTATTACCCATAAAAGCCTAGCAGAGCATTTTTTCCATTGGTTCTATTAAAAAGTAATTAGCACCCGTGCATCTGCCAAATATTGGCAATTAACATTGCTACATAGAAGAACACCGGCACTTAATCTAGCAAGTGTTCTCAGGGAACCCTCTAATGCACTAATGCTATCTGTCTATCCATCTATCTTAGGTACTTACATGGCCCCTATTACCATAATGTATAGGCATTTTTACAATCTTCAAGGAAATTATTTTTACAACACCCTCATGAGGTCAAAGAAATACTGTGAAACTAAGTGCATAGATGTGGAGCCAAGTTTAAGCTATAATGATACAAAGCATTTAATTTCCAAGACTTTGTCAGAATGTGTTTCCAAGTGCACTACACTTGTAATAAAACCTACAACTAGGAAAAATAATTAACCTCAAGGTTTCATTTCAAGTATAAAAATCAATTTTCACATGTTAGAATGGTTTTCAGGAAGACTTCACTGCAGCCCAAGTTTAAAGTCTGAACAAGGGCTTGTGTTTGCTGCACAAACAATCCCCAATTGCGACAGCTGAGCCTGGAAAAAAGAATCAGGAGAGAACTTATCACTCTCTACTACTTACTACTTAAAAGGAGATTATAGTGAAGAGTGGGAGGTCAGCCTCTTCTCCCAAGTAACAAACGATAGAACAAAAGGAAGTGGCCTCAAATTGCTCCAGGGGACTTCTAGACTAGACATTAAGAAAAATTTCTTCACCAAAAAGACTGTCAAGCACTGGAACAGGCTGCCTAGGGAAATGGTGGAGCCACCACCCCTGGAGGTGTTTAAAACACATGTAGGCAAGGGCTTGGAAGTGCTAGGTCAACAGTTGAGCTGAATGATCTTAAAGATCTTTTTCAATCTAAACAATTACAAATATAAAACTAAATGTCATTCAGCATTGTATCTGATCTTTCTAGCATCTGAACAAGTGCACACTCAATGAAAGGACAGCAACAGTTGAGCAAGCTGGCAAATTGTCTGTGAACATATTAGCACTTCAACACTTCCACAATGACTATTTACAGAGTTGACTAAAAGATGTGAAAGAAATCATATTAAAAAAAACCTGGTAAGACAGACACTGCACTTATGCATGGGTGTGCATAAAGGACAGACAGCAGTATTCCCAAATCAAAACAGAGGTAAACATGGGTTTGCTTCAAAATCCAAACCTAAAGACACAAACCCTATATAAAAATCAATAAAAGACCAATATCAACATTTTTCAGCTTAAACTGCTAAATTAGGTAAATTATAGCAATATGAAACTTAGAGGTTTGTCAGTGTTAAATATAACAAAAAGATTTTTAAAAATTTGCCTTTCACAAAGTCACAGAAAATTAGAGATTGGAAGGGACTTTGAGAGATCATCTAGTCCAATCCCCTCACCAGAGCAGCATCACCTAGACCAAGTCACATACGAATACGTCCCAGGTGGGTTTTAAATGTCTCCAGAGAAGGAGACTCCTCAATCACCCTGGGAAACCCATTCCAGTGCTCCATATCTTTCCTGTCTCTTCAAGTTGCATACTTCAGCTATGCTCTGCAAAACAATCAGGAATGAAAAACAGCTCAGAGCAGTAACTAAACAGATGTCTTCCTGTCTATTATGCAGAAAGCTGCATGGCGTTTATAGAATCATAGGATTGGAAGGGAATCCCAAAGGTTTTCTAGTCCAAGCCCCCTGCAACAAGCAGGCACCTCACTCACTAGACCAGATTGTCCAGAGCCCAAACAAACCTGACTTTGAATGTCTCCAGTGATAGGGCATCAACCACCTCTCTAGGCAACCTGTTCCAGTGATCCACTACCCTCAAAAGTTAAAAAACTGTTTCCTGAAGCCTAACATGAAACTACCAGCTTAAAACTGTTACCGCTCATCCTATCGTTACCTGCCCTATTGAATAGTTCTTCCCCAGATGCCTTATAGGCCCCTCTCAGGTATTGGAAGGTTGCTATAAGGTATTCCCAGAGCCTTCCTCTCTTTTGGCAGAATAAGCCCACCTCTCTCAGCCTGTCTTCATAAGAAAGGTGCTCCAGTCCTCTGGTCATTTTTGTGGCCATCCGCTGGACATGTTCCAACAGGTCAACATACTTCCTGTGTTGGGGGTTTCAGAATTGGATGCAGTACTCCAGATGAGGTCTCATCAAGGCAGAATAGATGGGCAGAACCACATCTCTTGCTCTGCCGGCCATGCTTTTCATGATAAAGACCAGGATGCTGTTGGCCTTCTGGGCTACAAATGCACACTGGTGGATCATGCCCAGCTTTTCATCCACTACAACTGCCAGAGGACTGTTCTCTACCATGTCTTCCCTCAACTTATATTGATACAGCTGATTGCCTTGGCCCAAGTTCAGGACCCCGCACTTAGCCTAACGAACTTCCTAAGGGTGCACTCAATGCCACTGTCAATATTATTAAAACAAAATGTTATTATTCTTAATAAATAATGTATTGTTTAATTATTTTTATTAAACAAAACTGTTCCCCATACAGACCCCTGAGGGACACCACTTGTCTTTCTTCTCCATATGAACATTGAGCCATTGACCACTACTCTCTGGATATGACCATCCAGCCAATTCCTTATCTACTGAACAGTCTATCCATCAACCCAACTTAAACAGAAAGATATTGTGAGTCACTATGTAAAGGCCTTGCAGAAGTCCAGACAGACGACAGCCATAGAAGAGGAAGAAGAGTCTCACTCTGTATTAAGTAGAGCCGTGCATGTGTAGAGGTCAATTACAGTAATTGTGAAAGTCCTATCAGATGCCGCTGGGTAAAAATCAGAGGGGCTGACTCCAAGGAAGACCTTGTGGTAGGTATCTGTTACTGACCGCAAACCAAGACAGCAAGACCAAAGAAGCAATACTTGTCTCAATCAAGAAAGCTTTGGGTTTAAAAAATCTGATTCTTACGGGTGACTTTAACTACCAAGACATCTTCTGAGTAACAACATAGCAGTTCACCTGTCATCCATCAAATTCCTGGAATGTTTAAATGACTCTTTTCTCACAGAAATGTTAGATGTGCCAGCCAAGAAGGGGATACTGTTGGACTTGCTGCTCACCAACAAGAAAACACGCTTTGTAATATCTTGGTGAGAAACAGGCTTGGCTGCTGTGATCATATTACGAATTTTGGGATACTGGTGAAGGTATCCCAAAAGGTTAGTTCCATGACAAAAGTTCTAGATTTTAGCAGAGCAAACTTCAGCTTGCTCAGAGTTGAACTGGAAAGGATGAGAGGCTTCTACAGTGAATAAAGGAAACAGTGAGTATTTGGAGTTCCTCAGGAATACTCTCATATACGCACAAAACCAGTTCATTCCCTCTAAGAGCAAAGGATGTAAGCAGAGCAAGAGTCCTCCTTGGCTTAACTGTGAGCTTCTGAGTCTGCTCAGAAACAAAAAGGAAACACACCAAAGACTGAAACATTAACATGGAGCGGAAACAGAAAGATAGTATTGGCCCACTAATAAGTGGGAGAGGTGAATTAATCACCGACACCACTGACAAGGCAGAGGTCCTCAACATCTTCTTCACATGTGTCTTTACCAGTACTGTTAGGCCTCACATCACAGGAACAAAAATCCATATTGATACAGACACAGAGCCACCCTCAGCAAATGAAGCATTGGTGGGCCAGCTATTACAAGAGCTCAACCCATACAGATCAATGAGCCTGATGCCACCCACCCAAGGATGTTAAGAGAACTGGCTGATGTCATTGCAAAGCCACTCTCCATGATGTCTGAGAAATCGTGGCAATCAAAAGATGTGGCTTATGACTTGAAGAAGGTTAATGCCACTCCCATCTACAGGAAAGTTTCCTGGATCCTCCCTGGAACCTTTACAGACCCTTCAGCCTCATGTCAATTCCAGGCAAGCTCCTGGGGACTTTCATGAGTAAACTGCACCATGTGATTGGGAAAACACAAGATGGATTAATAAGGATCAGATCACGTTCGACCAACCTGATCACCCTCTACAAAAACTAACGTGCTCACTTGACGCAGGATGAGCTGTGGACATTGTCAACCTAGACTTCTCCAAGGTCTTCAGTATGGTCTGCCATACCCTACATCTTGAGAAAGTGATAAACTATGACCTTGACAAGTGGTCAGTGCAGTGGATGGGGAAACTGACTGACAAGCTGCACCCAGAGGGTGGTAATAGTTTTAAATAGCTAGCTTCTTATACTTCATGCCTTTGTGATCAGTGAGCATTACATGAGCACTAGAGCAACTTTCTGCAGGTCTGCAAAAGAAATTTTGACAACATTGTGAATAATAAAAATAAACAGCTGAAATCTCTTCGCAAAAGCAGTCAGCTTTCTGGTGGTATTTTCCCCTTTAATGCACACAGATTATGATAAGACTTAATTGAAAATATTCAACAGACACCCTATTATACTTCATAGTTCAGTTAGCTTCATCTAGCTGTTGATTCATTTCGCATAAGCCATCTCAGAATCTCTCTAGTGACCTCATTTCAGTCAGAGATTTGTTTTCAGATGTTGATTTTAATACTTATGATTCAGTTTTCCTAGACCACTTAATGGAAACTTTTCATCCCTTCAATGTCCTTTCTACCAGAGACCAAAGCTTAATAATTAAGGTAAAAACTAGGGTCACTGAATCAATGTCATGGGTTAACTCCTGACCCAAACATACCAACCAATAGTTTTGATGGCAATATAAACAGCTATCATAGTCTGGCCTTAGGCTAGACTAACATCACTAGTAGATAACTCAATAAATCAGTTTCAAAAATACTCTGATTCAACCCCTGTCATACAACTTGGTGATACCACAGGAAATCACTGGTTTCAAAACTGTAACTACCTGGCAGATGTGTATTCTTTATCTTCTAATCTGAAATACTCATATCAGATTTGCCAAAGATAAACTGGAGCTACACAGTCCTTATAGACCAAAAAACTAGGGTTCCACTGTTTTATACTTGGCATTCTGTTGTCTTGTATTTGTGAACTGGAAATAAGAACCCCTCAATTCATAAACATATTACGAAAATAAATTAATTAAACATTTATGAGACTTTCCAAGGCCATAAGGATAAATAACAGAAAAACTCAGAATTAGTTCTCAGAATTAATTTATCAGAATTTTTTACAGATAGTTCAGAAAAGCTCTGAACTATCATTCTGTGTATGATAGCTGTGCATGGGCTACAACCCCAAATGATTACAACAACACAGTATCACACAGCTAATTACATAGTAAGTGTGAGCCATCATAAAATACCCTAAGTAATGCAGAGTCTCACATAAAACAGTTATGGAAATGCAACTGAAACTGCATGAAAACCAATAAAGAAACCTTTTGAAGAATACATACTCTAAATTTATGTTTCCCCTCTTAGTTTGAAAGGAAAGCAAAATAGAGGAATTGGAAGACTTCATCATTTGACATCATACTGATAGTTGAGTCATGTAGATCATCCTTTTACTCAGGGAAAGAGAAAGAAAATAACATCTTCCTCACTTACATGTTGGAGACCTGTGCTCAGATTTCTCAGATCAGGCATTTGCAGCCCCTAGTCATGTCACATAGACTTTAACATAAAAAACCAACAGAAACCAGCTATAGCCAGGTGCTACAGCACAAAAAGGAAAAAAGGAAAAGCTTTCAAGCATGAAGACAACAAGCATGATCAAAACAATGACATTTTCCCTGAAAGCACATTAACTGCTTAGTCTAAAAAAAAAAAGTCTTTAAAAAGAAATAATACCAGCATGATGTAGAACTCAGCACTGAAAATTTCTGTCCAAACTATCTGGCCTTAACAAAAAAGTTACAAACAACAGAAGATGATATTTTATAATGGGAATCACCCAGAAATCTAGTGATGTATTACACTGGCTGTAACATTACCTCTGTCTGCAAAAGAAAATAAAGAAAATTAAATTAATAAAATTGAGTAAACTGTTCATGATAACAACCTTATGCCCTTGAAGATGTACATTTTGAACAGTGCTCCTCTGACACTAATGTACAGCACACTATAGTTATAGTTCTGGACACGTTATTTTCCTTCACAGGTAGAGCAGGTTTGTAACAACATGAAAATGCAAATGCATAATGTCACTCCTTCATAAAAGAACAGCATTTAAATGGTCATCTACAGTTGCTATGACTCTGGCTTTTAACTGGGCATCCTGATATAACATATTCCAGAGCCTGAAAAACCTTGTTAATAGTCTACTGATAAAGAGAGGGGAGGGGGGAAAAGAGCCTACCAGAATCCTCCAGTGCCAATGGTGTGTTAGTGTTTGGCCACGGCTCCCCAACAGATGAAACCTAGCCCCCAAGGAAGATAGGAAACTGATAAAAAGTTCATTCCTCTGCTGAGAGAATTAAGGGTTTGCAAAAAGACAGGCCAAGACACCTAGTTATCATAGAAAAGCACAGAATTCAAGGGATTTAAATAGCCTTCAATTCCTGTAAGACGTAATAACACACCATAAGAAGGAAAGAAATTTTGAAATATGCTTTTGGAAAATAGTCAAGGTCTGAGAAAACAGGCAGAAAGAAAAAGCAGAAGCACAACATACTCCCTCTTCATCAAACACAACACAAAAATACTATGATTTTCTAACATCAAATGAACAAAACATCAATAAAATAATCCCCAAAGAAACAGAAATGTTAAGTCTATCAATAACAATAGGGGTTCACCAGTGCAGAAAAGTCACAGTGGATATATTCCTTCATGAAAATAAGAACTGTAATTTAAGGTGATTAACAGGAACCTTTACAGGAGGCAGATGAAAACATTAAATTTAGAACAGCAAGGATAAGCTTCAGTGAAAATCCCTCCCAAACTTGTATTCCTTAAACCTAAGATTTCCTTGTCAGACTACATAGACTGAAATTAGTCAAAGTTCTGAGGAAGAAAATGTTCCATCACCTCGTGTCTTGCCTTTTTCCACTCATATCTTTGCAATCTCAACGTGTGTTATTGAAATTATTGTAAAAATACTTCAGTAACACTACAGTGGCATAGTTATTTCAGGAAAATTTGTGGTAACTATTACTCTTTAAAACTACCAGACAACCTAAACCTGCAGAATCTACTTCATTGTTCAATAAACCACTCAATCCCTTGCGTTTGTGCTTCCTGTTTCCTCTTAACTCACATAAAGCCAGTAACAAATCACACAGAATCACAGAACGTTAGTATTGGAAGGGACCTCGAAAAATCATCTAGTCCAATCCCCCTGCCACAGCAGGATCACCTAGTCCAAGTTGCATAGGAACATATGCAGATGGATTTTACACATCTCCAGAGGAGACTCCACAACCCCTACGGGCAGCCTGTGACAGTGTTCTGTCACCCTTACTGTGAAGAAGTCCCTTCTGATATTTATACAGAACCTCCTGTGTTCCAGCCCCTTACTAGATGACATTGAGAAGAGCCTGGCTCCATCCTCCTGACACCCACCCCTCATAAACTTATAGACGTTAATGAGGTTACCCCTCAGCCTCCTCTTCTCCAAGCTGAAGAGACCCAGCTCCCTCAGCCTTTCCTCATAAGGGAGGTGCTCTACCTCTTTCATCATCGTTGTTGCTTTACGGTGGATTCCCTCCAGCAGCTCCATGTCATTCTTGAATTGAGGGGCCCAAAACCGAACACAACACTCCAGATGTGGTCTCACCAGGGCAGAGAAGAGGGGAAGAAAAACCTCTCTCAGTCTGCTAACCACCCCACTACTGATCCACCCCAGGATGCTGTTGTCCCTCCTGGCCACAATAGCACACTGTTGGCTCATGGTCATCCTGTTGTCCACTAGGACCCCCAGGTCCCTTTCTCCTACGCTGCTCTCCAACAGGTCAGTCCCCAAACTATACTGGTACCGGGGTTGTTCTTGCCCAGATGCAAGACGCTACACTTTCCCTTGTTATATGTCATTAAATTGCTTCCTGCCCAGCTCTCCAGCCTGTTCAGGTCTCGCTGGGTGGCAGCACAGCCTGCTGGGGTGTCGGTGACACCAACCAGCTTTGTGTCATCAGCAAACTTGCTGACAATACTGTCTAATCACTCATCCAAGTCATTAATGAATAGATTGAATAGGACTGGTCCCGGTACCGACACTTGGGGTACTCCACTAGATTCAGGCCTCCAACTAGACTCAGTCCCATTGACCACTACTCTCTGGCTTCTAACCTGCAGCCAGTTCATGATATACCTCACTACCCAATCCGCACTGCCTCAGTTTGGCTGCCAGCATGCTGTGGGAGACCATGTCAAACGCCTTACTGAAGTCAAGATAGACCACATGCACTGCTCTGCCATCATCTATCCACCTGGTTGTGCCCTCTGAAAAGGCTATCAGGTTGGCCAAGCATGATCTCTGCTTGGTAAAGCCTTAATGACCCTCCTGTCCTTGATGTGCCTAGAGACAGCACCAAGGATAAATTGTTCCACCACCTTTCCTGGGATGGAGGTGAGGCTGATCAGTCTATAGTTACCTGGGTCCTCCTTCTTATCCTTTTTGAAGACTGGAGTGACATTTGCTATCCTCCAGTCCCCAGGCACCTCTCCTGATCCCCATGACTTAGAAAAGATGATAGAGAGTGGCTTAGCGATGACTTCTGCCATCTCCCTTAGCACTCACGGGTGCATCCCACCTGGGCCCATGGATTTGTGTACATGCAGTTTGCTCAACTTATCTCTAACCCAGTCCTCATCAACCAAGACAAGCTCCTCTCCTGTCCCAACTTCCTTTGGAGCCTCAGCAGTCTGGGGCTTTGTACCAAGACAGCCCCCAGAGGTATCATCTTACTAACAGAGAGCTGGTCAATATTCAAACACTACTTCCTCAAAATTCAAGACTGGTGTATAGCCATGAATAAGAAAGCAAGCAGAGGAAGCCAGACACCGGCATGGATGAGCATGGATCTTCAGGAAGAACTCAGAAGACAGACATTTACAGAGTATGGGAAACAAAGCTGGCCACTTGGGAGGATACAGGATGTTGTCAGAGAATGCAGGGATGCAATGAGACCTCAGGCCGATCTGGAATTGGATCTGGCAAGGGCTGTCAAAGACAATAAGAATGGTTTTGCCCAGTATATCAATAGAAAAAAAAGAAGACTAAGGAAAATGTAGGCCTCCTGATGAATGAGATGGGCACCCTAATGGCGGAAGACACAGAGAAGGCAGAGTTATTGGAAGTTATTGGTAGTAATCAGCATGGATTCATCAATGGGAAATCACGCTTTAGCAATTACTTGCATCAATAACCAAGACATTTCTAGGTTGTTTATCCCAAAAGCTTAAAGTACAAAATCTTCTGCTGACTTTTGAGCCCAAAGAGCATCACACACTCTTAAGTTATTACCTAAAGTCTTTCATCGTAACAACGATGTTGTAAACGAGGTAGACAACATTCTAGGTCACTTTTATGCTACCTCACAAAACAGTTTTGGGCTTTTTTTTTTTGCTTTCTGATAGACTAGCATGGCCTTTGGTCTTCTCTTGCACCTTTTTTCCTCTGCTGTGTTGTCATTCAAGCCTCTGAGCCTGAATGTCTCCGAATATCCAAGTTGACTCCTGGCTCTCAAAGACACACACTGCAACATGGATCAAAGCAGGTACTTATGCTAAAAATCACCCTGCAGTGGGAGCTAGGGACATTTAAGTCGTCAAGTGAAGACAGAAAATTCACATTAGGAGGCTGCAGCCTAGAATAACTAGACTCTCCCTTTACCGCTGAAGGTAATGGTATTAGAAACCCATATAGCACTTTAACAGTTACCAGTCATTGCACTCTCGGAAGATCTGTTCCTCTCACTTGATTTACTAAGAAGTTTGCAAGCCAGACCTTATAAGGCAGAAAGCTTTCCCAAAATTTAGATGAAGAAATGGTTGCAAAATGAACAGCAGTATTTAAAACTGTATTCTATCAGGAGTTTTCTCCTCTATTTCCGTAGCTGAAATGTAGGTTACTAGCAGAAGGTAATCTACCTTCCCTTGTCAGACAAGGTTTGAGTTGTGTTTGTCACAAATGAAGCAAAGATTTGATGAGAATCCTTTGCACACAAAATTATGAGTAATTTTTTATTAAATATTTGATATGAAAAGTTTGCAAATCCATTTACTGACAGAAGAAAATACTCACGTC
>JAOXOE010000874.1:38221113-38238082 GCA_028565055.1 Phoeniculus purpureus
GGCAGGGACTGGCTGGAGAGTAGCCCTGAGTAGAGGGACTTGGGGGTGCTGGTGGACAAAAAGCTCAACATGGGCCAGCAGTGTGCACTTGTGGCTCAGAAGGCAAACCGGATCCTGGGTTGCATCCGGAGAAGTGTGGCCAGCAGGTCGAGGGAGGCGATTCAAACGTTTCAGAGTTGAAACGTTTGAAAAGTTGAAACATACTGCTTCTCTGCAGTCTGTGTCCACCATAAAGTCACTCCTGTGAGCTGCCCTGACCTATCGTGTGTCATTAGCCACATAAATAAAAACCCATGAGTCAATCAGACATTAAAGTTTCACTTCCCACAGATCACAGAATTGCCACAGATGCCAGAGACCTCTAGAGATCCGCTAGTCCAAGCCCCTTGCTAAAGCAGGATTGCTTCGAGCACACTACATAGGACTGCATGACTGTGGGTTCTCAGAATCTCTAGAGGAGATTCCACAACCTCTGGGCAGCCTGTTCCAGTTATGTGTCACCCTCACAACAGAGAATTTTTTACTTATTTCTGAATAAAACTTCCTGCACTGCAGATTGTGCCCGCTGCCTGCTGCTCTGTCACAAAAAGGCATAAAGGTGATTCTCCCGCCCCTCCCTTGCTTCCTCACCTTCCCGCTCCTCTTCGCCGCCGAAGCTCAGCAATACCGCTCCAGGCCGCGCAGGCTTGGCTCCGGTGGAGCGCGGCCCTGGGCCCGCAGCCGCTCTTTCGCTGCCGGGGCTGCCCGCTGGCTCCTGCGAGGACCCAGGACCCTCCGCAGCGGCGGCACCGGGTCTCTCATGAGGGTCCCCGTCAGTCTCCTGAAGCTTCGCTTCCCGCTCAGGCTCAGACGCTGGCGGCAGGGGGGCAGGAGGGGCTGGGGCTGAACCCGGATCCTCGCTGTCGCTGCTGCTTTCAGAGGCCGCGCGCCGCCGGCCGCGGAAGTTGCGCTGGGGCCGCCGGAACATCTCGCACCGCGAGCAGCCCCACACGCACTTCCCGGCCCCGCGCGCGTGCGCCGTCACCTCCTAAGCCCCGCCCCCTCTCGTCCCGCGGGGCGGGGGGCGGGCAAAGGGGCGGGCAGGAGCCCAATGAGGACGATGGGGTGTGGCCGCAGATTTAACCCTTGAGGCGCCGCACGGCGGGCGGGAGAGTGTGGAGTGCATGCAGGTTTGCAGGAAGCCTGAGGGGCTCTGCTGGGAATTAACCGATCGCTGATCCACAGAAATTAGGTTAACAACTGGACTTGATGATCTTAGAGATCTCTTCCAGCTTAAATGATTCTATGATTTTGTTATGTAAATTAATATATTTAATTTTTAAAGTGTAATTATTCATTAATAAACTGGCTATTTTGTAATTATTAATAACGTAAATAATTATAAGTCTGCATGATAATAATACAGTATTATAAATGTGAACCTTATTAAAGAATCACAGAACATCAGGGATTGGAAGGGACCTCAAAAGATCATCTAGTCCAATCCCCCTGCCAGAGCAGGATCACCTGGACCAAGTCGCACAGGAACATATCCAGGAGGGTTTTAAATGTCTCTAGAGAAGGACTGAGGCTTGATATCAGGATAGCCCGCAGAAGTATAGACAGAGGCAAAGAAGGTGTTCAGTATCTCTGCTTTCTCTGTATCCTCTGTCTCCAGGGTACCCACCTCATTTAGCAGGGGGCCTGCATTGCCTCTAGTGTTAGTTTTACCTGCAATGTATTTGAAGAAGCCCTTTTTGTTGCCCTTGACCTGTCTTGCAAGGTTTAATTCCAAGGAGGCCTTGGCTTTCCAAGTTGCATCCCTACATTTTTTCGCCAGAATCACCCCAAGTGGCCATCCCCTCCTTGAATGACCCGTAGACGTTGCAACATCACTGTCATTAACAGTAATACATGAGTATTCTCGAGGTTGAAATCTGACACTTTCTTCTCAACTAGTCACTACATCTGTAAGAAATTTTACCATTTGAGACCTTTCAGTTCTGTAGAAGGAGCAGTTACGGAAAGAACCCTGTGTATTATGACAGGGTATATATGTGCACTTAGCATAATAATTTCAAAAAAAAGCCCACAAAAGCAAACAAAAACCTCAGAATAGATC
This sequence comes from Phoeniculus purpureus, assembly GCA_028565055.1. Lineage (NCBI taxonomy): Eukaryota > Metazoa > Chordata > Aves > Bucerotiformes > Phoeniculidae > Phoeniculus > Phoeniculus purpureus. The sequence continues at coordinate 38,223,215 of JAOXOE010000874.1, forward strand.
TTGGATTTTAAAACCATAAAAGCTGGCAGAATACAAGGGGCTGATTAAAAAGTTTAACAGATAAGCTCATAAATCTGGATATATAGAAGGACTGAAATTTAGTGAAGTAAAAGTACAAAACTAATCAGAAGTATCACAGCCCTTACTTCCAGAGCTACTGAGTAACTTTATCAAACAGTATACAGAGCTAGACAACCCATTAAGACTTTGTAAAAATACTACACAGTAAAGTGGTACGTATTGTAAAAGAGGTGATGAACAACTTAATATCAGTAGCAAATTCTAATTCAAGGAGGGAAAGATCCTTCAGTTTTGCTGAAACAAAGTAAGCAACACGGTTGCCACCATATGCTAAAGACAGGCAGCCCTCAGATTTTGATTTATAGTAGATTCCCATAGTGCTGATTGAACTACTTGGTTTTTATTTCCACATTGAATATCAGTTATGCCCATCCAGCAGCAAGATGGACAATGGAAATTAAACTACAGAGGCAAAAGTGAAAGCTCAGACACTCGATGTGCTTGAATGATCAATGTGGGATAAACTCAGATCTTCTGCTCTAGAAATGCTGACATAGTTACACCAGGCCAGCAGCAAGACTTTCTAATCTTGACAGTCAAATGAGATATCTGGTGATAGAGAAAAATTATTATATTATATTTAAATTGAAGGATGGCATTTACAGGCTAATAAACCTAAAATTAAACCTGTTAACTTCAGAAATGCCTGTGAGAAAGACAAAATAAAATCGGTTAAACTGTGACAACCAAACTACATCAAAATACTCCAGCTATGCTGCATGAGACCAGACCTGTGTTTAGCATGTCATCCAACAGTGATCAAAAGGGAATGCCAAAGAACACAATCATTACTTGCCATAAGTACTCTCCCTTAGGCTATAACCACCTAAGAAATTTTTCCACTGTCATCTTTGACACATGACAACTCATGTTCTCCATAATGTGTTGTGGCAACGTGTTTCACAATTTAAGTGCATACGGTTAGGAAAGCCAACACCAACTGCATTGCCAATTATTTTATAGATAATTGGTTTTCTAGATCTGCAAAAAGCAAAAGGAAAAAGCAATGAAACTCCTTAACCTGACGCAGCTGATGACATACAAATTTTTTTATTGTATTGTCCATCATAAACGTTGTAAATGCTCTGAGGAAAAAACTGCAGATTGAACAGGGCTAGGAGATAGTACACAGAGCATGAAGTAAATCTCACAGATGCTTAGAAGTGAAATTGCAAGATAATAAACATGAGGGCAAAATAAATAGCTGTGTGCTACAGACTGGAAATTCAGTAATTCATAGACCCATGAGGAAAAGACATATTTGTACAAGATGACCACAGCACAGCTGTCAGCTGCCAAGCTGAAACCAAAATAGAAATACAACTTCGGGGTACAACTTCTGGGTGCCACAAGAGAGATAAACTTTGGTTAGACTTCACCTGCAATATTATACACATTTCTCTGAAGATTAACTCAATCAAAATACAGACTGAAAAGCTCTGTTTCATCAAACAGAGAGATAATCCCAAGCAGAAGCCAAAGAGCAATCTGAAAATCAGGATGGTAACTGTGTCAATATTAATCCGGACTGTACAATTTCGATAGCAACACAGAACCTCTCTAAGAAGAAAACTGAAATTGTTTCTTTATTTGATGCAACACATTTGCTTTCTCTGTCAGGAAAGCGGATTATTCACTTTCAAGATTTCTTTCCTGGTAACACACACACTGCAATGACAGACCACTCTACTATCTCACCCTGCAAATACTTTTGCTTAACCTGTGAGTCTCTACAGAGCTTTTAAAGTTATTCCTCAGATGTGGTTCAGAAAACACTAATCACTAAGGTAATTTGTTTTCTTTTGATGTTCTTAAAGAAAATAATTCCTTCAGAGAAACCATTTTCTACAGAGCTAGAAACAGGGTGTACTTCCTAAAAAATAAAAAAGAAACATGCCTGGCGTGTTATCTGTGACCACTTCCATTAAACGACATAAACAAATGCTTTGCATAAATTCTCTGTTCATGTGTGTATTTCATAGGAGACAACTGCAACTGGTTTAGGCAACACCATAGTGCTCTGTGCACGTTATGACACATATGCTTTGCGTCGCAAGTAAGTGACCTACAAAAATCAGAAGCGGGGGGAAATCAAAGATGTGCATACTGCAAAAGGAAAAAGACTTTGGGACAAACCACTTCCTAACCTGTAGACCTCGTAAGATTTTAAAGAAATTGTATTGCCACTGTTGATTTTTTTGCCTGCTAAATTGTTTGGTTTGAGGTTTTTTTTCCCCTAGATTAAACAATTTTCATTCACAAAAAAAAAGATACTATGCTTCTTATGCTTTTACTGCATGGTGCTCTGCAGTAGGAAGCACATAAAGACTTCCAAGAACATCTTCATCAAAAGAAAACCTTAAATTAATCCACACACAATGTGCTCTATATTAAAAGAAAACACAATGCTGAAATAGTGTCCCTTTACTCATACAGGTTCTCAAAGTCTAATACAAAGGTATTGTATGAAAAATTGTACTGGAGTGCTGTAAGACTGCAGTTACTGTACAAAATAAAAAGCCAATAAAAACGAGGAAGCATTTAAATATCATACAATCCACTTGATAAAGACTTAATTGCAGTGTATTGACATTTATGTAAGAGCAACTTTATTTCATTATCAACAAGAAACCACTTGCATTGAAGGAAGATATACCTGCAATTCACACTGATGCCACATTATTGATTAATAAAACCAGCTGAGAAATAATAAGTGAACGTGAGAAAAGTACTCCACTTGTACAAAGCAAGCAGTTATTAAAATGAGAATCTGATCTTTAGAAAAGGCTCAATAATGTTGCAAATTCCTAAGCCTTGCCAGTCTTTCAAAGGAAAGCCATAAAAGAAACAAAAAGCACTTGAAAAGCTGTCCCATAACACTAGGACATTAATGATTTATCATGAGATAGTGCTGTCAGAAGGGGTGAAAATTAAACAGATGCATGCCTCATGTATGGAAAATTATACACATAATCTACCAAAATACATATCCTTCCTTCTTTTCCTAATAGATTATTAACTACACCTGACTCCATAATACAAAGCATCAAGTCAAGGTTGTTTACATTTTCCCCAAAGAAAGAACTAACCCAGAAGGTTATTTATTAACTGAAAAAAAAAAAACCTTTTATATTATGCTCTTGATGGACTAATACCCGTTGAACATCCAATCTCAGAAAAAGTTTCTATTCTAAGCCAAATGAAAATTTCCTGCAGACTACCAAATTGTGGATAAAACATGTAATTAGTACTTTTAACATTATATTGGAAGTATTAAAAAAGTATCTGTTATTTCCAACATGATGCACACCACTTAAACATTTACTTTGATAAAGTTGATTTTTTTTAAAATTCATTAGGAACATAGGTAGTCATCACGCTAGCCAAATGTTCATCTCCTAGAAAAGTACACTCAGTCAGGATTTCTGCTGGGATACTTACAACTTGTAACAAACAATCAGAAAAGATTCTCTAGTGAATAAAAAAGTTTTAAAGTCCTTCAAAGGACTTTAGAAGGTATTTTTAGAAAATTTAAAAGACATTTCCATCAGTTATCTAACATTAATGTAAAATGCCTACACATCTAGGTTTAGTCAATCTTAGAATATAATTATTTGCCATGCAATGAATTTAACCCTTAGATAAGAGAGCTGGAACCTCATCACTACAGTTCATCTACCTTACTGTCTATACAAAGTACTAATTTATCCTGAAATGGAGAACATGAATCACATGAATCAGGCATCAACTTCATGCACACATCAGATTTCCAGAATGACAGCTTAATGACAAGAAAGCAGATAAAATAAGATGGCACAGCTGTATCAAAGTCAAATTAAGTTTACCCAGTGTCCACCATCTCAGAAATAGAGGTGGAAAAAATTCAAGCACTCTTTCAATTGCACTACAGGGTCCTCAGTTTCACAACATTTTTCAAGTACACCTCAAAGCCAAATCTGAGTATTTTCAATATATAATTTTTTTTCTGTCTTCCTCTTGCTGGTTTGACTTGAAGAAAGAAATAGACAGTGGAAAGTTTGTACTAAATAAGAAGTTCTTGCTTCTTTGTAATGGGCATTTTCCTGCTTCAGCATTGTTGCCACGTGAAGTATTATGACTTTTTGTTGTGCAACTTATCCATCTTTGTTGCAGTAATATACTGGCTCAGTAGGATTTTTTGTGCCGCTGTATTGTCTCACGTGCCTTTGTAGTCACTGTATTTTCCTTGATACTCATGAAGACTCAGTTTAAATACATGATGGTTACACTGGATCACATCAGCAAAGGATCTGCTTTCTAAGATTTAAAAGAGATAAAGTGATTCCACATGATTTAAAGTGCTCACAATTCAAATTCCATGACCTTTTTTTTTAAAGGAACAGAATCAAATAACCATTGTCTGAAAAATGAGCACATGCAAATCAATCATCAACAGGTAACAAAAAGTGTCACAAACTCCTCATTCTCTTCCCTCAACACACCAATGTCACAGTTTGGCCAAACACCAGTTTTCTTACCATTTGTACTTCAGTTTCAAGGGAAAAAAAGCTCTTACCTAAGAAGAGGTACAAACCTTTATCTAGCTTCCCAGTCAAACTACCACATGGGTACGTTTCTATATCTTAAATACCGTACCTATAGTGACCCTTAAACCATTCCATTGTATTTTACCTACTAACACCTAGACTGTACCACTTTGGTTAGCACAAATAAAACTCGAGCAGCATTAGCGTAGACCACCTGCTGTTGTAAACCTATACAGTTCAAATGGTCTCTGCAAACGTCAGTAAAAACAGCTAGAAAATAAAGTACGTTCTAGTTGTTAACCAAAATAAAAGAGTAGCACTAACATTTTGAGTAAAAAGTTAATTTTAAATATTTTTAGTTTTGAGTTAGAAAGCTGGAAAGCCATGTTAGCTTAACCTATAACAAACTTTAAACAAAACGCTTTTTATTTTTAATAACAACAAAGATAACTTTGGAATAAAAAAAAAATAATCACAGCTTTCAGTTGTTTTACTGGATTGGAAACAGAGATAGAAAAGCATACTGATGTTGCTTCCAAGTACCACACAGGAGAAGCTCCTATTAGCATGTGAAATATGCATGACATGAAGAGAACAACCCTGTTGCTAAGATGAATGCCAGAGTCACCCAAAACTCTTAAGACCAATGTGAAAACTTTGATGTTGATTTTGTGAGCCGACATTCAAGAATAGAGGGACAAGCACTCTCATGTTTAACAACCCTGGTGTCGTTCTGGTAGCACCCAACACTAGGCAGAAACACTAGAAACTATTATGAGAGAAAAGAGGGGAAAGGCTAGGAAAAGAAAACAAAAGACCTCATAGAAATGAAGAAATTAGTATGATGCAAGAAAAGATGAGAAATCAAAGTGAAAATTGACACCTGCAGAGGCTAAAGCAGATGGAAAATTTGATCTGAATGGTTAGCAAAGTTAATTTGAGCGATTACAATGGGTTAATCTGGACAATTGCAGTTGGAGGTTGGGAAAAGATCTATCATTGCTTCGTGGAGATACGTTACTGAGGAATGGTGTTCCTACAAGTGTAAGGACTGCAGTCCTTTCCTATCGTCACTCCCAAATGTAACATACAAGCTTTAGTTCCTGCAAGCACTTATGAATACCAGCTCCAAATTCTTGGTGTATGTTTCAGTTAATTCTTGTAGGTTCCTATGCTGCAAATCTGTTTTTTCTTCTTCTGTCTGAGAGTAACTAAAATCTAGATTCGTACGACAGGCGGTGAGAACTCCATGAACAAGTACTGCTTCAACTTCAATGTAGAGAAAGTTTTTCAGCTAGTTTTATGTTTTCAGATTAATAAATATTTATTGTAACATCGCTTTTTTACTAAATATATACCTGAGTTTTAGACACCACATCTGGAGTACTGTGTGCAGTTCTGAGCTCCAAAGTACAAGCCAGATACAGTGGAGCTAGTCCAGCAAGACTGGGAAGGCTAAGGGCTTGGGGTGCTTTTTTATGTGAGGAGCAGCTGAAAGAATTGGGACTGTTTAGCCTGCAGAAGAGGAGATACAGGGGAGTCGTATAACAATGTGTGTAAATACTTGATTGGAAGGAGAGAGAAGATGCAGCCAGACTTTTCTCAGTGGCTCTAAATGAGAGGACAAGAGACAAGCGAAGCACATTGAAATAGAGGAATTCTACTTGAACACAAGAAAAAATGTTTTTACTGTGTGAGTGATTAACGCTGTAATAGGTAATCCAAAAAATCACCATCCTTGAAGATATTTAAAAACATGATCCTAAGAAATCTGATCTAGTTGATTCTTGAATGAGTTGGGACAGTTTCCAGGGTTCCTTTTCAATTTCTAGTATTCTGATTCTACAGTATTTGTCCAATAACTGAACTTTCAATAGTTAATTTAGCTGGACAATTAGTCTGTTATTAGTACGAAAGAATTCAGAAAGGTAATATCAGTTATCTTGCCTGGTTTTAACAAAAAGACAAGAAAAAGATGGAATATAATTAAAAAAAAAAATGAAACCTTGACAACAAAGCATGCAAAGAAAGAATTATAATTGGAGTTTTCTAAACCTCATTACAGGACACAGTTGCATGCATATAAACCAACAAATTACGATGGAGAGGTGAGCCAAAAATGTTAATTTGTTAGTGTTTTCAGTTTGTTTGTTTGTTTTTTTTAATCTGCACCTTTCAGGCCACATTAGCTGCCTGCTTTAACACAGTAGCATTTCCAGTGAATAAAATATGTTATTAGACACAAAAATTTTGAATACTTTAACCACTTGTTTCAATTTCTGCAGCTGAATGGAAAACACAAATGAAGTTTTCGGTTCTAAATCTAAGTCCTGAATCACCATGCAAACGTTCCCACTTCAGGCATATAATAAATTTCTCAACCTATTTCCAGAATTGTTAAATTATCTTCTTCCTTTACTTTGACAACAAATTATTATTGTTCAAGTAAGGATGTATTACTCTGCTTCTACCAAGAACCATAATAAAAAGAAGATCACAACACCATGTTATGTGAAAGACTAAAACAGTTATTGCAGATTTACCAGAAAACGCTAGAGGAAAAAAATTAAAGCTGTTTTAAAGCGGCAGGATTTTTCAGATTATTGAAAATAATCCACAATGAAATCTGGAAGTGATTCAGCATCAGTGCTCTCAGCCTTCATAATGTAATGTGGCACATGCTGCATGAAACAATGGATGGGTTTGCTAACCTCTCATGACAATTTTTACAAAAGCAACAACTGTTTGGAGGCAATTGCCCCTCACTATTCCCTCAACTGTAGTACAATAATTTTAAACCTAAACAGGATGCCAGCAGCTCATCCACCAAGCCCTTCCACCCCAGTCGTTCAGCACACATGTGACCTCATGCAGGGAAACTATAGTGACAAATCTGCAAAAGGATTTTCCCAGGCCTTTTGCAGTGAGAGCAAGCTCCACTTTTCTTCTTCTGGCTATAATAAGAAAGGTAATTTTGAAGAACTGCAGGTAGCAGCAGCAAAAATGACCAAAGTAAATGATGTACGGAGCTAAAGAGAGGCTGTGAGAGGAGAAGGCATGTGTGGGCTGCACACATACATTCATGGCTAATGTATTAAAGATTCAATAAATAGGTAATACGCACCCTACATTGAAATTTCAGTGAGATGCTACCACAAGACCTTTACTTTAAGAAAACACACATTAGCTGCCGTTTACTGTATCATTAAAAAAAAAAACCCTATCCAACAAACAACAAAAAGCTCCACAAAACTCCCCTAAATCAAAACAAACAAAAGCAAAACAAAAGTGTTTAAGACCTGCCTCGATGTGTTCCTGTGCAACTTGGTCTAGGTGATCCTGCTGTGGCAGGGGGATTGGACTCAATGCTCTTTTGAGGTCCCTTCCAATCCCTAATGATTCTATGACTCTATTAAAAAGCCTAAGGACCAGCAGAATACAACCTATGTATAGGTACCTCTATATAGGTAATATAACCTGTCAGACACAGGTTGTACACCATGGACAGCAATCCATATGCAAAACAAACCCCTTTGCTCTACCTATCTCACAGCAGTAACCTCCATTTTAGAAATAAAAAATAATGGGAACACCTGAGCAGTATGTAAGTGGGCTGTCCCTAAGGTCACTGATGATTCAGTCCACTTGCTTTCCAAAGAACAGGTGTAATGTGCAAAGGAGACTGTGAGCCACCAGTATTTTAGCAGCTTTACAAGACATGAAAACTAGAAGGGGCTAATTAAACTCTAAGGTATTGTGAAGCAGGCACTATGGGAAAGTACTCTTTAAACTTGGGGATGTTTGCACCTCTCCTGCACCTACCCCAAAAGGACTATTAAGCAGTTGCGTAGAAGTAAGATTGTGAGCAGTAATTTGGCTCACAGCTTTTGTCTGGAAGTGGGAAGGCAATTCCATAATTTTGTCCATTGTGAATAATGGGAACAGAATCATTGTTTAATTTCCAGAGGAAACTGGCACAAAATCTGCAAAACTTCAACAACAGTCCTCTGTTGCAAGTCATTGTTCTTGTAGAACGCATTTATACACAAACATGGCAGCAACAGATTCCTCCAAATTTAATAAAAATGAAGCAGCCCATAATGAATTTCTGTCGTCCTCAAACTTTCTTTGGTTTCTACTGAAACAATGTAAAAATAGTACTACGACGGGCTGAAGTTTGTCCCTCGCTGCTTTTGTTTTCTGTATCATGGTCTCTATTGCACAGACTGTGTGAGGTTCAAATTTTAAAGCAAGGGTACATATTTTCACTGTGGTACTGTTTATGTTTGAAAACTGGATTTATATATGCTCTATTTAGCCCATGGTTGCACAATACGCAATACTATCAGGAGCATACTATTGCATAAAAGGAATGAAGTAGCTGACATGAGTTCTTATAAAAACAATATAGCTAGCACAAATTGACAGTATGCTTCTTTCTGTCAAGACTAACAAGCAATGCTCTATATGCACACTAACTATTATTTTCATTGTATTATACAATTCAATTATTAATTCTTAGTAGCTCAGGATACAAATTAGGTATAGAGAAACATTTCCTTGCATATCGGCATTTACAATGTTACTGACACAATCTTAACACATGGAGTTGTTTTAGTTCTATAATTTTTATTACTGCCAGCATAGGAATTTTATCTTAATATGTTTACACTTTTTTGGTGTGTATAACTGTACAAACACTTCATAGATCACAAGAAATTAAAGGAAAGGAAAGCTATTATTCAATTACCTTCAATCACTATTCATAGCCCTGTATGGACCCTTGCACAGATCACAATAAAGTTTCTGTGTAGTACTTCTCTTACATAACGAATCATACTCTGCACCCAGAATAAATATCCAGATAAAGTTCATGATTACATTTATCACTAAGGACTGCAATAACAAATCAGAAAATGTCTGCTGCTGGATAAATTAGCAGATTTAGAAATGAGCAATGCCATTAGTCATACAATGCCTTGGTCTTGGAGTGGAACTGGACCACAACCACAGCTACAGCAATAAAAATTGTAAGACAGTTTCACTCCCTCTCCTGCATTACTGAGCAGATCTGCATAAACCACGAGCATTTATCCACTAAAGATGGCAACCAAAATACATGCTTAGGGACAGTATTTGCATTTATTTAATTTCTAATGGTAGAAACAAGTACACACAAATGCTTCTTCCTTCAATTGCCACTATCTAGCAGAAAGAGCAGTAAGAACTATACATCTTAGCAGAGATCACTTGAAGAAGGAGAAATAAACTCAAACATTCTACCTACTCTTAGGTTTCTATAGAGTATATTCTGTATCTGTGCTGTAATACCTCCCCACCTTATCTTCATGCAGGGATATGAGCCTAAAACATTCTTCATATGGGTGTCTGACTTGCAGCTTGTGCATCAAAGATAGATACATGATTGATTGTTGCTGCTCTAATCCTCCTGGTGGATACAAACTTCAGCTTTTTAGTTTCTAGATTAGCAAGCAAGAACCCGAGTTGCCATCTGGACTGTTAAATGAACAGAAATGGAATGGAAAACACTGGTGTTGAGATGGTAATATGCAAGCCTGTAGGCCTGATCCAGAAATGAAAGTCATGGAAAACATGACTACCCTCCACTTAAAAAGAATGATTACTGATCTGTTTACAGAATAAGGTAGTCTTCCCCACAGTAAACTTTGTCAGGGCATTTGGGGAAAGGGCTTGGCATCTACATCATCATGTAGAAAACATTACTTGTTATGCCCAAATTTTGCAGGTCACAGCCTTATTGAAAATACATGCACCACTTAGATGGGGGAGAGTTATCTACTTTGTCTGTCAGCAAGACATTTTGGAGGATTTAAAGCAGAGGAGGTAGACTTGGAAAGCCTGTAAATTTACTGATGCATGTTCAATGCCTATGAAGCCTTCTGTTCCTCCTGCACCTCCATTTTGAATTATTCTAAACATTGGCAATAGCTACACAGCTGCTTCCTTTCGATAAAAGGTTGAAGCGGGCTAATTGGCTAAATATAGCTAGCTAAAAGCTATACACATAACTTCCAGGAATTTGTTCTGCATGAAAAATTTTTATTACTACAAAAGTATTTAATTAGTAACTATAATTATTTATTATTTAATAACTACACTTATGTTTTAAAAATAATTAAATACGCTATTTAGTTAAGTATTCCTTTATTGTGAACAAGCACAAGGCTAAAGAAATGTGCAACATTATCACAAAATATGAAAACAGGTATGTCCTAAAAATTATAGTATTAAGATTATACAGATGTCTGTGCCTTGCAGTCCACAGGGGCATATGCATACCTCCTACAATGTCTTCTGAAGCCATCAGAGAATTAGGATTAAATTGTTTTGAATGTAAAATGTGTGATGTAATTAGTACACATGTTCTGGCTTCAAGTAGTGTTAGCACCTCATTATTTAGGTACCTAAGAGCCTGCAGAGCATAACTTAATAACCATCTTTCTAGATAGATTCCAGAGTAAAAGGTCTTTTATCAATCCTCCGGTGGATAATTTAAGGCTTCACCAAGCTAATTTTGAAATAGTCTGGTCCAAAGGAATAGTCAGTGTTACACAATTCTCTTAACATTTTCACTTTTCTTTGGAATATTAATCAAATAAAAGCAACCCAGCCTATTAACTTCTTCTTGCACAAACACACATTTCACTGTTATTACACAAACACATTACTTTCTAGCAAGAAGACAAAAGGCGACAAGTCTCTCCCATCCTACAGAGGATCTGGAGAGGACTGCAATCTAGAGACGACTAAGCTGTACATGAGCTCAGACTCTGGAGTCAGCACCACTCCATCCTAACGTGTCCCAGCCACCTTCCGTCGCCATCCCTAGCCTTTTGCAGTTACCTTAGCCTAAGCAGACCAGACCAATTCAGAAGAGTGAAAGAAGAGACAGATGTTACAATTTTGAGACAGAGTAACTCCTAACACATATTTGTTTTAATCCATGTGATTTAGTCAAATGTTATTCCAGAAAATACATAAGCTTCTTGGTTTGTGCATCTGGTTTTAATAGTGGGGACTATCCTGTCCCCACTCCTTTCACATTTTAAATACAAAAAATGCTAAAGCGTCAATTAGAAAAAGCTTTGGAACAAAGGCCAGATGCAAATACATGAACATAATTAAACTATATAATGCTAAATGTAATAAGACATACAAATATTGTACAATCATACTACTCAGACTTATAGTTTCACAGCTCCAAAATGAACTGTTCTTTCAGTTCGACAGTACTTTGAATATAAAATTTTGCAAAAGACTACTAAAAGGTGCCAGGAGAGGACATCCAGCCTATCTCAAGTCCTAAAGTGCTAGATTAAGCATAATCTTAATAAATAATAATTAAAGTCTATTTAATTGTAACACATTGGTAGACGTAAATAGGAAAAAAAAGGTGTCTATATTTTCAGTCTAAATATAAATATAAATGTAACAGCACCCAAAAAATGCCATACTACTGCAGCAGAATTTTAGGCTTTTTTAACCTAACAGTAGTAAAAATAATGAAAAGCTGTTTTCAGATTACTGTATTCCTAAGTACAAAATAAATAAACAAAACCCAAACAAAGCTACAACAGAAAACATTGTTGTAGGAGAGCCAGACTGCAACAAACACACAGTGATAAAGAGGAGTAGCCAGAACATTTCCAGAAGAACACCATTTGTAGTGAAAATGTAAATTTATTTTCTCTACTTATCACTTTGCCTGACCCTATGGTAGGGAATCCCAAATGATGCACAGGTACACCTCTATAAGGAGTATAACAAAACTAACAACAAGCCAGCTTTCTATATGCTTTAATGAAATATCTGACAATGCTTTCTAACACCTACAAGTAGCCTATGAAAGAGACTGATTACTACTTTACAATATAATTGATCAACTTGTTTTCACGTAAACAGACATTGTGGATGCATCCAGAGTTCTTGCAGAGATTTACTTCACACTTCAAAAGGCAGACAATGAGACGTACTCAAATGGCAAATTTCTGTGGACTTTTCAAAATCAACGTGATACAAATTGTGTTCAACACATATCAATAATATTGCAAGCAGGTAGAGAACGGCATATGCAACCCTATCACAGCTGTATTTGCAAGACATATTTAGAGCAAAAGACATATTATGCAAAAGCTCATGTGTAGTTATAAAGGAGATTTATGTATCCTTTTTATTTATAAAAATACTTCTGTTTTCTCAAAACAGGTACTCCTGACAATCTTTTGACCCTTCAACAGGTGCACAGTACTTAACAGAATCACCATTTTTCTTAATTTACTTTTCCCATTTCACCCTATTTGGGAAAAGGAGTTCCACACGAGCCATTTCCCCATCAAGTAGATATAAATCCAGTTCTCTTTCACAGATGCAGTCAGTCAGAAAAGACAAGCTTGCCTAAATAAAACATGCCACAGCAAATGATGACATATTACCTACACGTACAGTGATCTTGTCTGCTCATTTGAGAAAAGCTAGGACCGATTATGTCCAGAGAATGATTTACATTCATGGGACAGATCACAGTACATCCTTTCCAGGTCCTAAAAATGTGCTTCTGCAGAAACAGAAGCCAGTTTGGTCTGTCAGTCTTGCAAGCATAGAATGAACTGCCCTACAAACAATTCTCTTCAAAATATCTGAAAAGGCTCAGATAGCAACACTTAAAGGAAAAGAGAAATTGCAGATACATTTTCAAAAGGAGGAGAAATCTGGAATTCAGCATGAGAAATAAGTAAAACAGTTATGGCTAGTGAGTTGTGTATTTATACATCTTCTATCTGAAGCTCTGGGTGAATTTTGGATTGCCTCATCTTGCTAAAATCTGTCCAACGAAACTTGTTGACAATGTCATTCAAATAGAAAAACTAATTTTTGATACCAAAAAGCCCACTGCCTTTTATAAAAGTCAAATGCAGAATTATAAAGCAATGCAGAGAGATTCTGGACTTGAATTTCGGTGCATATAATCCAACCATCTGTCGACCAGTTGCATAGCAATATCAAGATAACAGGAAATCTCCAAACTGATAGCCAGATTCCCTTCCTTCATCTATAGTGTTTCCTTGCTGAGGAACATGACCGCGGTAATGGCTCTCAGCCTGCAATTTAACTTAGGGGAGCCGACACACGCCACCAGCAAAAGAAAGATTGCAAAGGCAATCTTGCCAGATTGGCGAGATAAACAGGGCTCTGGACTCCCAAGGAAGCCGCCTGCAGAGGCAGAAGCGGACTCTGTCTCGCCGGCACTACGGAGCCGGGCAGGCACTCTTCGCCCAGCAACCCCCAGCCCTCACCGGCGCGGATATCCTAGTCTGGCTACTGCCTGCGTTTGAATATGTACCTGCACCGTGTAGCCGAAAAGTTAAACCCGCTGTAAGGGATGCGGAGCCACTCCTGACCCTTCGGCGCCGTTAGGATGCTGGCCGGCGCAGCCCGCGGTCAGGCAGGCTGCGAGTCCCGCAGCTGCCCCCAACACCGTCCTCGCCTAGAGAGGACCCCTCAGGTGCGGCACCTTTGGCCTCCTAAGGGAAAAAAAAAGCCCAAAACAATTCCGAGGGATGCGCCGAGGTGGAGAATCCTCGACAACAGCCGCGGGGAGCACGGCCGACCTCGGGAACGCACCGCACCCAGGACGCGGGGCTCCGGCCGCCCCGTCCTGTACCGGACTACATCAACAAGACGCAGTCGCCTGCCCCGGGGCACAGCCTGGGGCCGCCCCGTGCCCAGTATGGACACCAGTTGCTCGACCCGAGGTGAAGAAGTGGAGAAAAGAGCCTGGAGGCGGCAGCTGAGCCCCAGGAGAAGCAGGGCCCATGGGCGAGGGGTGCTTCCCCCCACGCCGGGGCAGACCTGAGAGCCAGCAGTGCCACCCTCCGCTTCTCACCTCCTTAAGTTCCTTGGCCACGTCTTTCAGGTCCCCCAGGACTAATTCCAGATCTTCCACGATTATCTTGATCTGCTCCTTCACCTTGGCTTTGGAGGCTGCCGGCGGCCCCTCGGACGGCGACGAGGAGGAGGATGCGGTCCCTTTAGACTGGGCGGACATCCTTCGGGGCAACCCGGCGCGGCCAGAGGGGCACTTAGGTCAGGCGAGCGCGGCGGCCGCCGGCCGCCGATCCCGCCCTCGCCGCACCGGTTCGACGGGGTCCTCGAGGGGGCGTGGGTCGTCGACCCGCCGCCCTGGCCGGTGCCCGCGCCGACCGGTCCGCGGCAGCTGTGG
>JAOXOE010000874.1:38245230-38269599 GCA_028565055.1 Phoeniculus purpureus
ACAGACTAATTAGATGTCTGCCTTTTGCTACATGATATTAAGACTTAAATTCTAGCACACCTAAACTTCATTGAATTTGAGGCATCAGTCAATTAGACAAAGGAAAAACAGGTCAATTTTATTAGACACCATGACTCAGGCAGTTGATTACACTGAGAAAACACAGGGCTTGGTGCTTTAGCAGAGGGTTTGCTGTTGTAATTGACTAACTGCAGCTTTCTGCTCTATTGACCTTCACTAATTTGTAGTAGTGTCTGTGATTCCTTATCTGCAGCCAAGTGGGGAGGTTCATAGGTAAACACCAGTGTTGGTTAAGGTCAGAGGGGACTGCATCTGTCTCCATAGCCTGTTACTTTAATTGTGTGTAGAGCCAAGCTGCAGGCTTTCTGCTATTTCATTCTGCATGTCTTTCTGAAAATCCGCAGTCTTTGTGACACTGTGCTTGTTTTAGCAATAATGAAGTGAATAATGAAAACAGCAACGGGCCATCTGAACCCCACAAGTTTCTTTCAGTGTTACAGGGTAGCAGCACCACCTGAACAGTGTCTCTGTTTCCACGTATGAGTTCTGCTGGTCTGCCCTGTGTCGTGTGGTTTGCTGTGAGACTCTGTCCCTTTGGTGAGTCAGTGGGAAGGCTGAAAATCAGAGAAAACTGCACAAGACCTTTAGTACAAAAAGGTTGCACTTCTCCATGTTTTGGATGCACCTACCTGGAGTGGAAAAGTGTTTCAAGGGCCTGCCAAGCATATGACTTTTGAAGAAAATGGTTATTTGCTGTTATTAGCAGTGCATTATTGAAATACTTGTGGTTTTCAAACATCACAGTGTTTGCAGTCCTGTTAGGCAGAAGCATGGTGACAGAAGTGTTGTAGGATCACTGTTGTTTGGTAGTTACTATATAGTCTCATTTCTGCTGCAGAATGATTGCATATAAAGTATACTGCTTTCCACTTTCCGTAAATACTTACTGAGTTTCTGTTCTTTTCCAATAGTCCGACTTATTTTAGCACAAACTATTTTTGGTAATAAGTGTATTAAATGTCTTTGTTTTAATTACATCTCTTTGTTCGGCATAGCAAGCTTTCTGTGTCAGCAAATGATTCTTCCTCCTTTGATGTTTATTCCCTTTGGATATTTGCATCCACTTACTTTGTCTGTGTCTTTACTTGGGCTAAGCTGGCCTGTGTGATGGCCTTTTAAGTCTTTTCACAAAATCAGCCTGTTATGCTGATACTGCTTAGTTTGAAGCTTTTCAGTGAGTTGCCTATATAAACGTTCAGAAATCTTGGTGCTGTCCCTTTGCTAGCAAATGACTGTTCTTGTCTGTTCTGTAATGAGATGAAGGACTCGAACATAATTTTTTACTTTTGTGTTTTCTGTATATATCCCGCAGAGCTGTCCCAATTAAGAATCAGTTTCACTTGAGTATTAGTATTCTGAATTATTTGTATTCTAGTGTGACTTTATTTTCAGATTAATTTGCAATGTGTACAAACCCAAGGGAGACTGAAGCTTCAAGGTCTGGTTGTGAAGCAGTCTTGAAGGTATGGAATGACTGTGAGTCCATTAATGAACAATCAGCAGTTTCAATGTGGTAAAGTCAATGACAGTGTTTTTAATGACAGATGACCCACCTGATCCTCGCTCCAGCCTTGCTGCTTCAAAATTATCTTCAGAAACCAGTGCTAATCTGTACTGAATGCTGAGAAGTGCTAAAACTCATTCTCCACATTGTGATGATTAGTTGAAAGAAACAGCTTGATGAATTTTCTAGTTCAGTAAGAGAAACTGCATTTCTGAAACACAGCAAGCTGAGACAAAAAAGTTATTGCCTCTAGCAGAGGATCTTTGATCTGGCTCTGACTCATGTTTTATAGCTGTGAATTCCTCTAGGTGATTCAACATCAGTTCTGTGCTGTATTACTTGCAGATCTGGATGAGGAATCAGAAAAATAACTTGTGTACGTATTTAAACCTGCATCTGCGTTACATGGTGTTTCCTTGAACTCAAGCTTGTGTTTTACTTCTTGAATGAACAGTGCCTTTTGTGTATTTGGGAACCCTAGTGGTGATAGCTCTTCCTCAGTGTGTCACTCCTCTCTACTAACAAAGTGTGGAAGAAGGAAAGGAGATGAATTGGGGCTCTTGGGAATTTGCAGTAAAATACCCTCCTACCTGTCTTATAGCAGTACAAAAAGAAAGCAATCATCCAGAAGTTCTCTGCAAGCTGAGGAGATGGGCATAATACCAGCCATGAAGGATGCTGTAAATTCCTTGTACAGCTAGTGTGAAGAAGGAAAGTCCTCAGAAAGACTGTGTGCTAATAGTTGCATATAAATCGAACGCACTTTCTTGGATGTTATTTTTCTGCAACAACATGTGTCCCTCTGCCTTAATAATATTGCTGTGGTGATGTGAAGATGATAAGTGAAAGGAAATGAAGGCAAGGTCAGTCCTAAAATGAAACAGCATTTTGTTTCAACAAGCTCTTTATTCCCAGACAGAACGAAAAGCTTTCTTTCCCTTAAACAACACTTCATCTTAGTGACAAGTGACTGCACGCAGACCGAAGCAGAGAGAGACAGGGGTAATAGTGTTAATTCAGTTTGGCCTATGTTTCTGTGATTTGATCAAAGACTGACTAATTTGAAGGGAGTTTTTGTTTTGTTTCATTTAAAAGAAAATAAATTAATTACAGCTTGTAAGAAAATTGTCACAACCCCCTAAATTTATGAATTATGGTATCTGGCTACAGCACTGACACAGACTGTAAATAAATAATGCATTGTTTATGGTGCATTTCATCAAGAATTTCTTCAAAGAGCTCCTTTGCTAATAACTGGCACTTGCTTACGGAGCTGCATGGTAGACAGCAGAGGCCAAAAGAGCATAATGCCCATCTTAGAAAATTACTTTGACATTGCTGATAAGCAAAACCACTTTTGTTAGAGCACAGAGCAAAGGTGTCAGTGACCAGGGAAAGAACTTGTGTAGAAGTGGGGAGTGAGGAGGTTCTTGAGAGACTGGCATCAGGACTGGAAGGAATGAGTCAATGAACTAATGGGGAAGAAATTCTGAACAGGAATGGATGGCTGATATTTACTGTTGGAAACATCAGAGGTTGTGATGTTATTGTGAGTTAAGTGTCTGCACTGCGCCTATGTCCACGGTGCTGTTCAACACAAGGAGAAAATCTGCTGTTCTGCATTATGATGTGAAAAGGAAGTGGGGAATTGTTCTAGCACAGTAGTTCATGGAAACACTCTGAGGCTGTTCAAAGAACCTGATCATTAGGTGTCTAGGTCTAGTTGGAGAGGAATCACAAAACAGGAAAACCTCCTAAGCCTGCCTTCTTGGTTCTCACGTTTATTTGTTGAGTATACTGATTTCCCACTTTCTACATAGAGAAAGACACACTGACGCAGGACACTGGGTGAGCCGACACCACACTTCAGAAAAGAAAGACAGCCCAACAACTGAACTTGTTTACAGGGACTGAAAAAGGCAAATTGCAAACACACAAGGGTTTTTTGTTGTAGTGTGCTTTTCTTTTGGTGTAAGTGTTGTCATGTTTGGCTGCAAGTGAATCTGACGCACTATGGTAAAGTGAAGTAGTTCTTAGTTATAAATTTGGCGACCAAGTCCACTGCTCTGCTTCTCTGGCCTTCTCACCCATGAACAGAAGTTTTGTGTAAGAGCACCCAGCCATGGCCTTGCCTTAAAAACTGACATTTCCTGAGGCTGTGATTTACTTGTTTCAAAGTCTGAGTGCCCTGAGCTGCTGAAGACTTGCACTAAGAAGATAAAACCTACAGGGACTGTGGAACATCACTGGAATCAGGTGAGCCTATAATGAGAGAAACTGGGTGCTACTGATGGCTGTGGTTACAGGGTTAGTGGTACCTGTGTCTTTCCACTCTCTATGGCCCTGTTTTTGACCAAGTCTGGCATTTTAAATGTTCAGCTGTGGCCTGTACCTTTCCGAGAGACTCAGTCACGGCTGAGGAGCAGGGAAATGTGTTGCATGTGCTCAGATTCTGTTGACTTATAGTGCAAGGTTTAAGGGAAACAACATTTAAGAGGTACAAGATGTGGGGTTTTAAAAATGTTTTTGTTTTTTTATTTCAGTCTTCTGAGTAGACTCCTACAATTCTTAGTTTTAGCCTGAGTCACCAGCATGAAATACCTGCATTTATCATAAGTGTTTTATCTGTAGTATAATTTTGGCATCGCAGCGGACAGGTAGATGCAGCAACCTTAAAAATTCTTGTTTAAAGATGCCAAAAATCGTCTCCTTTTATGTCTGCTTTAGGGTGATAGCCCTATTTGAACAAGATGCAGAATTTCAAAGGCTACAGCTCCAACGGTTTTGAAACGCAGGCTTTGCTTGAACAACCTGATCTCCTTCTCCTTCTGTGACCAGCTGATCCACGTAGTGGGTGAGGGGAAGGCTGTGGATGTTGTTTACCTAGACTTTAATAAAGCATTTCACACAGTCTCCCACAGCCTTCTCCCAGAGAAGCTGGTGGGTCATGGCTTAGACAGGTGAATTCTTCACTGGGTGAAAAAATGGCTGCATGGCTGAGCCCAGAGTTGTGTTGAATGGAGTTAAATCAAGCTGGCTATCAGGGTGAGGGAATTGAGTGCACCTTCAGCAAGTTTACAGATGATACCAAGCTCGATGAGTGTGTTCATCTGTTTGTGGGTAGGAAAGCTTTGCAGAGGGACCTGGACAGGCTGGATCAATGGAGCAAGATCAATTGTATGAGGTTTAACAAGGCCAAGTGCCAGATCCTACACTTCATCACAACAACTCCATGCTATGCTATAGGTTTGGGGAAGGGAGGCTGGAGAACTGTTTGGTGGAGAAGGACTTGGGAGTGGTGACTGACTGCTGGATGAACATGAGCCAGCAGTGTGCCCAGGTGGCCAAGAATGCCAATGACATTCTGGCCTGCATCAAAAAGCAGTGTGTCCAGCAGGACTAGAGAAATGCCTGTCCTTCTCTACTTGGCACTGGTAAAGTCTCACCTGGAATATTGCACTCAGTTTTGGGCACCTCCGTACAAGGTTATTAAGATGCTGGGCCAAGTCTAAAGAAGAGCAGTGAATCTAGTGAAGGAGGACAGGTCTTACGAAGGATGGCAGAGGTAACTGGGGTTACGTAGTCTGGAGAAAACAGGCTGACGGAATACTTAATCATCCTTTACTACTGTCTGAAAGGAGTTTGTAGAGTCATGGCAGTCAGTCTCTTCTCCCAAGTTGCTAGCAATAGAACAGGGAGAAATGGCTGCAAGTTATGCCAGGGGAGGTTTGTATTGGACATTAGGTAAAAACTCTTCACTGAAGGTATGGTCAAATGTAGGAACAGGCTGCCTAGGAAAGTGGTGGGGTTACCATCACTGGAGGTGTTAAAAAACATGTATTAACTTGGAAACATAGGTTAGTGGACATGATGGTGTTTGGTTTGTGATTGGACTTGGTGATATTGGAGGTCTCTTTCCAACCTTAATGATTCTATGACTCTTGTGCTGTAGTGCACTGGTCACCTGTTCATTTCATTTCTTACCAATGCATGACCAAACTACAATGTTTTGTGCTGTGATAGTAATTAAATGGAGAAACAGTGTGTATACATTTCTTATTTTCACTGCAAACCTGTATTCGACCTGTGCTCTTTAACAGTCAGTTTTTACCACCATTGCCGGTAAAATCTCTGATGTACCACTACCGATCATGTCTGTGATTTCCCTTGATTTTCCTTTGGAATTGTAGACATGATAGAACTTGGCACATCTGGGCAGAACAGAGAGCTCCTTAGCTAAGTACTGCCGTTACTATTGGGTGTGTGGGTTTGCAGCACCTATCCCATCCTCCACTGGACTGTCACTTCTGAGTTGTACCCACACTCCTAGTTTTCCCTGGTATCCTGCATGAAGCCTTGGGATCAAAGCTGAGCATACAACTACAGCTAGCAAGGCACCTGTTTGGTTTAGGGTAAGAGTACACTTAAAGGAGAACTCGTTTTGCATGGGTTTAGAGGATTTGGGAAGGCAGACGGGAGCAAGGCTGATGCGATGCAGTGCGGGTGACTATCCAGAAGGTGGCAGCTGAAGTATTCATTTGCAGTAACAGCACAGACCAACCGGTAGCTAACGCACTTTGTACCTCTTTGATAGGGAAAAGGCTGTACTTCGTTAGCGATGTGCTAAAAAGAAAAGTCGTAGTGGATGTGCGCTTTTATCCTGCTACCTCGAGCACCTGTCCCAGCCTTTGCATTAGTTCTGGCTATTGTGCAGTAGGACTCAGAATTAAATCAAAATGTGGAAAAGGGTGTTTGCTGTTCTATGCCTGTACCTTTTCTTTGAAACAAACTTGGAAATCACTAGATAAATTCTGGTCTCTTATCAAGGCGTGTGGAGCATGTTTTTGAGATATTTGGTACATTTTTTCTTAATGTTCTTTCCAGAGGTTAGTGTCCACTTGGAGTGGCATAGGAACCCAGAAGAACCTTTTCATCACAGCAGTGATTTTAACCTTGCCAATTGGGTTTAAGTGGCATCAATACAGCTTGCACCTAACTAACAATATAAATAAATAGATCTGAAACGCCTACTAAGTCTACAAAGTAAGGACAAACCACAGCACAACTCCGTGGTTAGACCCTGACTCTGTTATCCCTTTCTAAGCAGAAGCTTTACAGTAGGGGGCATTGTTGACTGGCCTAATGGTGTTGTGGAGGTGATGGCTCTTTCATCTAGCTGCTTTAGGTAGTTAGAAAGCAACAAGCCACAGCTGGCCTGGTCTCTTTTTTTATGAAGAGAAATTGAACAGGCACAGCTAGAATTATAGGTGTTTCAAATTTTCACCCTTAATAAGCCGGAACAGCAATCTGGGGATTCCTAGCGTTTCATTAAATGTTTGAAGCAGCCAGCCTTTCCACCATACAACTTCCAAAATGGCAAGTGTTGATTTTTCTCCCTGAGGCAGCATGTGAAAATATACCTGTACTCCATGTTAAATTTAAACTGACAAACCAAACCTCACGCCAGTCATACTCAAATCCTGGTGTCTGAAGGTCATGCACTTCTGTAGTTTGAATGATACCTCACAGCTTTGCGGTAAGAGGAATTCCATCCTATGAGGTCCTGAACACTTAAGAGTCCAAGGCATGCCCTTGAATACAGGTCTAAGGATGTGTTTAAAAATTTTCTGTGGTGGATTGATTTCTCTTCTGATGTTCATGCACGTTGGAGACATACAAATGCTTACTTCTACAGGATGATAATTTCACTGCAATGGATGGAACAACAGCAGTGCCCACTTGGAGAGCTGTAGTACTCAACCAGGCATCTCTTAATAGTAAAGTCTTGTTTGGGCAACAGTGATGGTTTAACTCTTGAAAGGAAGAGATGGATGAATAGCAAATACATTTTCACTTCTGCCCTGTTTTCAGTCAGTCCTGAACACTTATTTGCAAGGATTCTTAGAAAACTCGTGTGATTCATCTGAGAATGTCCCATAGCCCAGAGCAGATGATTCAACAAACTTTTATTATAGTTTCAGAATTCTTTATAGCTAATTTTAAAAGAACAGTATATATAATTTAGTAAAAATTTAATATTGGGCAGAATATTTGTCCTTAAATCCCTTTTGATTTCTGTTTGTCTTACAGTGGAAGGGAACATGCTGGTTATACCTTTGCCATCACCAATGTAAGTGAACTTTAAGTGGACTTCTGAGGCCAGTTCAGAAGAGCCAGCATGAATACGAGGCATGCAAGCTGACCTCCCCAGGCCTTAAGTGTGTTGTCAAGTCAGGTTTGGAAGACCACTGTAGATAGATAACACAAATGAGTGGAGCATACTCCTAGGTGCTATGTGAATGTAAAGCCTACACTTCAATGTTGGACTTGTGAGGAAGCTGAGGGATTGTGTCTTCTGCATTCACGCTTTTTAATACTGCTCAAGGGTGGACATGTTTGGCTGAAAGTGATGGATCCAGAAACATCACATATACTTCCAGCACTATTTTAAAATTTGCTCACTTACAAATTCTGATTTATTTCCTAGCATGCTTTTAAATGTGTTTTTCTACTTGGCAAATACTGATAGCAGAATAAATGCTTTTATGTGAAGCATCTGTTGAAGACACAGAACAGCATCTGTGTAATACTGTAGTAAATTCATGAAACTTACTTTCAGTACTTTGTTCTTTGATGTGTCCTCCACTGAACTCATGCCCATTACTTGTTTCTTACACTCTTCTGGTTAACAGTAAAATAAGCAAAAAAAGTTGTAATGAAAAACACACTCTTTACCCCATAGCCTCGTGTCTGAGCCTGTCCTGAAGTTCCAGCAGGATGAGGCTTCAGTGCAACATCCATCCACCATGCTTTGTGTAGAAGCTGATTTCTTTCAGTCGAGGCCTTTGGATGCGATAAGAGACAAACCTGGGCTGATCCTCACACGCTTTGTAGCGTGCTCTTTTCTGATGCTGAGTGGAATTTGCATGTGTATTATGGACTTTCCAGGGGTTGGACTGCAGTTCCAAAGCACCAAAAATACAGGTCCTAAACAACTTGATGCAATTCCCTTTCAGCGTGCTATTATGGCATCAGGAAAAAGGAGTAGCTGATGTAAAAAAGCAGATCTCATGGCAGGGAAGGGAGCTTTATTGTAGACAGTTACACACATTTAATGTAATTTGAATTTGAAAGTTTGCAACAGCAGAATACATTTCTAGTAAAGTTTCCTACCCTCCTAAAGCTGTGCTTTATCAGGGGAGTTCTTTTAGCTCGACTACAGGTTATAATTTTGAACGATATGTTCCACTGAGTGGAAAAACAACAGCAGAAAGCACTAATGAAGAAACTTAATTTCCTGGGTTTACTCTTTTGATGAGCCAAGCCTTATTTTATCTTTAAAAATTTCCTATAAACAGCAGCCACATCCCTGTGAGTTTTGCCAAAACAAATATTCCCATAATTTTATCTTGTGAGGTAAGCTGATGTTCCATAGACTTTGTTTCTAAACAGGCTTTCTGTCGTAAAAGAACCGTCTGTATCCAAGGTGAGTTTCCAATATCCATGCCTCTCTGCGAGAGAACAGCAAATGCTTTGAGAGTGTTTACTGGACCCTTACACCAAATAGGCTTGTCTAGGTGTTTGTTTATTTGTGTGTAGGCAAGTGGAAATACAAAGAAAACTCTTTTCATTTATCAGACATTACGTGTGCTGCGGTAGAATTGCAGTCAAACAGTAAATGAATGAATTAAAACCGCTGACAAAACAAAACCTGTATTATGTCTGGCATGCCGTCTGCTGAAAAGCTTGTCAGAGTCACCGAGACATTATGCACATCTTGTGTTTTGGAAAAGCCAGGTAGTTGTTGTGCTGAAATGGACCTGTATAAAACGTTGTGCAAGTTCTTCTTTTCTTCAGTAGTTGTAAAAACCTGAACTTAACAATGAAAATGTACTAAAAGACATGTCTTGGTAGAAGACTTTAGAAAGGTATTGGCCAGTCAGGATCATCTCTGTTCCAGCAAGCAAATGTGTCTTTCTGCAAAGAAGCACTTTAAGAGTGTTAAGACTAGTGAGTAAATTTTTCAAACATGACTTATAACTTGTGGCCTTTGGTAGTATTTCTTTAGCAACCACTACATGACATGACCTTTTCAGCATATTTATCAGTCTCAGCCTCATGGATGATGCAGAGTTATAAATTTTGTTGCTGGGCAAAAAGGCAAATTACAGGAGATTGGTCCAAAATCAGGTTTTGATGGGTGTGATTTGAAATGCTCATGTCCTGTTGCATATGTGTGACTTCTGCTCTGACAACCAAGTGTAAGCACAACTCTAATCTGGAGGAAGAATTGATTGAAACTGATCTTATATTGAATAGCAAATAGACTGCATCTAATGAAACATGAGGGCTAGTTTTAATGGAAGATGCAGAGTTACAACATCCTACTTTGTGTTTTAATAATACACACACATATATACACACACACACACACACACTCATTTCTGAGTCTTGTTCACAGAGCAGAAGTGTTGCAAAACTAGTAAATGACCTAGTTTCTGAATAGGAACATGAGTTTAGTTTCTCATAGGTTAAAAAAAGCCATTTATGATGCAATGTATTGTCCTCTAATGAAACAGCCTTTAATTTTGTTGAATGTTCTTTCTTTTTTTGCCTTTTTAATCTCCACAGGCATGATCATTCTGTGATTCCTGTGGTAGGGAGTCTTATCTTTGAAAGATAGAAGATTTTATATTTAAGCAGTATATCATGGTTGGGAGATAAGCTGACCTATAAAACTGTTTGACTGATACTCCACTGTGACAGTTTTTTGCATGCATCTGTGAAGCTTCAGATATTACTGGAATACACCTTCATAGCACTGAAGTCAGTGACAAAACTTGTGTGAATTTCAAAGGTGCAGGATCAACTGTGAACTGCTGTACTGATTCAGTGGTTCTGCTCTTTACTTCTGAAAGGAGCCCCTTTTCCACACACACACACACACACACACACACACACACACACACACACACACACACACACACACACACACACACACAAATAATCAAAACATATCTTCTGGCATTAGTCCATTTACAGAAGAAGGTAATTATGTATGTGTGTGAATTCATGTGCTATATTCCTCTGCTATGGGGCTCAGTTTATGCTCCCTTTCAAAACTTCCAGATCTTTTACTGGCAGATATGAATAAGCAAAGAAAGTTTGTAATTTAAAGGCAGATGGGGATGGGACAAAAAATGCCTCCATCCACTGTTTGTGATACGGGGAGATGGATGAATACGGTCCTAATAAATTGCCTCATTTCAATCTGTAGTTTCTAGTAGAATGAGGTCTGTGTATGGTGTTAGTGACTACAGCACTGCTGTCTTAAACCATTTTAAGCAGTTATTTCTGATAAACTTGATACAATTCTGATAAATTATAGAGTTTCTTAGTCTATTTAATATTTTCTCTCATATTCTGTTTTACGGCTACTTCATAGGACTTCATTTACACTGTGAGTTGATTGCTGGCATTAGCACCTGTTTTAGATCCTGGAGCCCTTCCAAGGAAGGAGCTTACTTCATAGCAGGTGCTGTGTCAGACAGCTGCAAAATCTGGGATGTGAACAGTTAAAAAACTCTCATTGTATGCCTTCATAAAGCTTTAATTTTGCCATTTATGTAGATAAATAATACTCCTCTCTGTGACTGGCTTCATATCACAAAATTTGTCTCAAAGGTCTGTTAAGGCTCCTGCTGACTGTCAAGATGTTACATGTGCTGAGGCCCTGCCCCTGCTTGTTGCCGAGACTTGCTGTTTTGGGAAATAAGACGCTCTAAAATGTGAAATGAAGTGTTCTTGCGATGCATAGGTTACGGAATCCCATGAATTTGAGTTCCAGCATCGGCTTATATTGATTACTGCTAGCTCTGAGGTCACCTGTGGCTGACCCCTTGCTCACAGAAAGGACTTCCCAGTTATTGCTGAGCCCTTCTACTCATGCTATGTAAATGAACTTAAAAATGTGCAAAACTACTCAGGTTTTTTTGTTTCATTGGAGCAGACCTCCAATGAGAAATACCTGAGACTTCCAAAGTCCTGTTTTACAGGAGGACACATGTCTAGATTCATGAGGTAAAGCCCATAGAAAGGGAGTGGTGCATTGGTGTTTCACTTGGACAGAAAGATCGAACACAGCCTAGGTTATGTTTAAAGAATGACCCCTTGTAAACTTTTATAAACAATTCTTCTACTTATCGAGAACTACTCCCTGAAGCGTCATTCTTGACAGAAGTAACAGATTTGAACTGCAGACATCTGATACAAAACATTTTGCAGCTCCTAGGCAGAGCTACCTCCATGAGAAGTGTGTAATTTCCATAGAGATCTGTTGTAGCTTGTGATGTTGTCTACATTGTGACAATTCTGAGATACTTTATAGCCTGTGTTTGCCCCTAGTTTAAGCCGTGCTTATAGAGCAATTCATTCTACACCAATCATGAACACTTTCAAGATCTCATGAAGAGACAATGACAGACATTTAACAGAAGGTTAGGAGGCTACATCCAGCTGGAATCCTCAAATTACAAGCTCTCAGAGAATCATAAGAAATTTTATCTTACGCTACGGTTGTTTTCTGCCCCTTTTCTGCATCTTTTGTTAATGCTAATATGAATTACCACAGTTCTGGTTGATGCTGGTCTGGATTAGAGAATACAGACACTGCTGGGGTCCAGCAGAGGTTGTCTGGTACTGTTCTACAGTACAGAGATGAATTTAAGGAGACAGACTGCATAGTGGAGTTTCAGAAAAAAGACAACAGCTGAAACAAGTCGATCTTTGAATTGCCAACACGATGCAAGACCAGACTCAAACAGGCATACTTAAAAAACCCCACGAAACAACAGCAAGAAACTCTGCTGTTTTTATTTTTGACTCTGTGTCAGACTTTCTGTTTCTTCTTTTTAAAATTCAGTTCTGTTTCAGAAGTATGTGAATGTGTCCTCAAGATCTGGATTTTAATATTCTAATCCTGCAAATCTATGTATCTGCAAAGCTTGAAGGACACACGTTGGGACCAAGAAGCTATTGGTCTCAAAGAGAAAAAATCTCCAGAAGAAAAACATTACAGCAGGATAAAACGTTCTAACTCTTCAGATCACGTCATATAGAAAAAGAAAATAAGCTGCTTGGATAAACTTCAGAATTTATGTTAAACCCGTGTATCTTCAAACAAGTTTGAGTTTAGAATGTGTTTTGTTTTGCTTTTTTCCTTACACACTATACCGCTTGAATTCCTTTAAAACAGAGTGGCGTTGCTTTAAGGAGTGGGAAGAGAAACACTGTACTTGTCCGCTAACCAGAAAAGGTATTAGCCCAGCTTTCTGAGAGCAGCTACGAGAGTGTTCAGAGGTAGATTTTCAACTGGTATACTGTGGGAATGAGTTTCCTGTACACCAGTAGAAAACAATTACCCGGGGAAATGAAATCAGTCAGATATGAAGGATCCTGGCTAAAGTCTGTGGCACAAAATGAAATTTCGTTGTTTCCCTGTTGTTGCCTGGTATTTGTGATGTGGGTGGTGCTGGGGATGTCACCTTGTGAGCTCTGAAAGTCTGATGCTCAGTGTAATGTCTGCAGCCCATGTGTGCTGCAGAATGCCTGCAAGGCTTCAGCACGTAAATCACGACTGAGCACAGACAGCCAAGCTTAGCACAGGCTGTACTGCTTCTTCATGCAGAGACTTGGGAGAGACTAGGCACAGAAAAATTAAGTGACAGAATGATTTGCTGGTTGGGATACAAACTGTGTCCTCTGGGTAGCTGTACCTTCTTTGCAGTAGTACCCAAAATTAGTCTGAAACATTTCACTGGCTTTTAGAGTGGTTGTGTTTGAAACAGTGCTATCAGAGAAAACTTCTCTTTGTTGCATTTCCTGATATCTGCCTGTGGGAACGACTATTAACACCTGTCATTATACTAAACTAGTTTGTTTTTCTCTGCCACTCTGTTGAAGTTCTTTACGTGGCTGAGTTGAATTTCGATTGAGTACTAATGCCCACATCTCTTACACACCACGCTTTTTCTTTATTGTCTTGTCAGGCTTGCTAACCTTTTTCATTCTTACAGCAACCTGGATAGAAAGAATCATTCCTGGCTCTAAGTTCCTTACAAAACAATTTCTGATGTTTTCAGTTTGAATGTGAGGAAGTACACGGAGCCACATATGAAACCTTGTATGGGATGGATCTTGACACATAGTATTACCTGTCAGAAAGAAATGAGAATGCTCACTGCCAGAATGTGCTATCTCTACCCCAAATTCCATTTTTATTTCTGTTTTTCTTGGCAGAACAGAATAATAATAAATATTGATTTGATTATTTTATTTTTTTTAATATTTTTGAGTCAGTTTCTAGCCTAACTCCAAAGACCAGAGTAGAGATGAGTTCCTTGTAGATTGGCATCCACTGATCCCTCAGTAAGGCAGCCTTATCTGCCCTAAACATGCTAAATCTCCTGGCAGTGCTGCACGGTTTCTGCCAGGTGAGAAGCAGGCTGTTTACAGTCTCACTTCATTTGACTGGTAGGCTGGCTTGAGTTTTTGTTTTGTGAAGTAAGTCCTCAGGTTTCTTGGCTAACCTGAGCCAGAGATCAAACGCTCTGATATTGAATCAGAGCTGAATTTTACTGTCCAAATCATTACAGGCTTTACACCTGGCTCGGCTGTGGCCACGGAGAGGAGATGGTGTGCAGAAACAAACCTGATAACCCGCAAAGAGTTGTACAGCAGGTGTGTGTTTATTTGACACCTGATGCAAGGGAGATCTTTCCACTTGGCTTGCACCATGAGACCTGTAACAGTTGAAGTTATATAGGGCAGAGTTGTGCATACCCATTAACAGTTCATACATCTGCACAGGACTGCCGAGAGAGGGCTGGCCCTATTACAGTTAGAAGTCTTTCTCCCTGTAAACTTGCACCCTTAGCATGAAATGCGGAGTTGCAACCACGAAACTCATGAAACCTTGCCCTGTCTTGAACAGTTGTTCTTACAGACAACAGAGTTCTTGCTAATTGGTTCTCTTCGTACTTCTAACTCCTAGCCGTAAAGTTGACTATTTTCTAGCCGCGTATCAGAGGAACAGAGATGGAACCAGAGTGCCTGGAGACACTTTTGCTGCTTACACACTGAGATGGCAGGGAAACAGGAACAGCAGCCTCTCCACACACACTGAGTACTCATTGCCAGCCAGAGGTAACTTGGCAGGTTTGAAAGACAGACCCGTGCAAACCTCATGAAGTTCAACAAGCAGAGTGCCATGTCCTGCATGTATTGAGATAATCCCAAGCACAAATACAGACTAGGTGATGAGTAGACTGTGAATAGGTCTGTGGAGAATTACTCAGTGGATTGAAAAAACTCATACGAACCACCAACTTGCTCTCATAGCCCATACAGCCAATGACATTTTGGGCTGCATCAAAAGAAGTGTAGCCAGCAGGTCAAGAGTGATTCTTCCCCTCTCCTGCACTCTCATAAGACCTCATCTGGTGTACCTATCCTGGGGCTTCCCAGGATAAAAAGGATGTGAATGAGCTCAAGCAGGTCTAGAGAAGGGCCACTGTTTGTTTCTGAGCACGTATGAGATGCCATGAGGCTCCTGCTCCATTGAGAAATGTTTATGTTCTTACAAAAATGGATTAAGCTTCTTGGCATACCTATGTTACAGCAACCATGGTAAAACGTCAAAAAGTATTATGCAAGAGGAAAAACTTGAGGACAGTAAGTGTGAGGAGAAGTGGTTTCTGTGCAAAAGCAGAAATATGGAGACGATTTTGGGTTGGAAGCTGTTCTGCATTTTATCCACGAGAGAATGGATAAAATAAATAGCATCTAGAAGATTTCTCATAAGGACAGCAGCTGACTGAAGCACCAGCTAAGGCCATATTACATGCACCAACCTTTTCTTACGGTTCCAAATTGTGATCATTTCAATACAATTAATCAAGAATTCAACACTTCATCATCAGGTGCATTATCCTGAATGCGCTATTGCTGCACACAGTTTCTTTCCAGATTCAGGGAAGATTTTCAGAAAGCTTTGTGCTATGGAGACCCTCGTGTACTACTTTAATCTGCCCTTGGTTGTGTCGTTCTGTCTAGCTGTCTCTACTGAGGAGGCCACAATCTGCAGTGGCATCTTTTACATTCAGAGGTCAGGAATCCAGCACTGCTAAGTGTGAAGAAGGAGACAAAGTAATTTTTGTGCAGCTGGCCAAGGATAAATAATTGCTGTGTGGTGAGTAGTGCAATATGGAAAAAAAATAAGCATTTAATTACCAATGGAAGAAGACCTAGGAGGCTTTGGGGTGTTTCCATGAGTAGTGGATGCAACTGAATTAAAAAAGGATTTCATGAAACCACGATATGGCGATAATAGGGGTGTTTTTGTGAGAACTAGCAGAGCTAAGAGACTTGAAATACACTACATCTCGTACCTAACTGAAAATGGGGTCTGGCGACTTCTTACCTAAGATGTTCACGGTATTTGTCAGCTCTGTGTCTTTAATAAGTGTCTATGAATTTTGATGTTTTTTTCCTTTTATATTGGCTGCTGTTTGGCCTGAAATTCACAGTTTGAATTTCTTGATTTTTCCACCGCTTGTTTATTCATCATTAAGATTTTGTATGCAAATGTAGCGACTGCGGGATTTCTGCGAGTGAATAGAAGAATAGCACAATGCACCAGCTATTACAGGTCTTGAACAACTAGTTAGACCAAAGTGTGATCAGGAGAAGTAACTGAATTAGTTTTACAGTTATGGACAGTGAGGCAGGGAGAACTGAAATATTTCACCTGAATTATGTGGCAACCCTTGCAAATTTATGCCAGCCTAGAATGGTGACCCGACTAATGAAGGCACGTTTAGTCATTCTTATTTAGACAGCTTTTCTCCAGACATTTTGCCTATGAGTCCTATGGGTATTCAAAAAAATTCTTTCCCCTTGGTCTGTGAAGGTTTAACATGAAGGGGAAGGAAGAAAGAAGATGCTGTGACTGGCATGGGCTTCCCAGCATTACAGGCAGTGGTAGACACTAGTGGTACCAATGGGAAAGGAACGCTCATCTGCACAGACAAGAACCTGTGAGAGAGCGAACACGGACACTTCTTTGACGACAAACATACCCTTTGGACGTTGTCTCTGTGGCCCTGCTGAAGAGTGGTTCCACACAGTCACTTTCTGTGTGGGAAAGCACCTGTTAATCTGTTTGATGTGATTAATTTGTGTGATGAAGTTTAAAATGAAATAGAATGCTTTAAAGAGTAAAGAAACAGAAAAATGATAGTATCAGCCTTGCTGAAGTGTTTAAATGAGGCCTGGAGTGCTGCTTCCCGTGTTGTTTACAGAGAAAGAGAGGGTAGTGTTTTCTGTGCTGTTCACATCTCCAAAGGGTCAGGTCTCATGATCTGAAGGATGAAAATCCTGTGTTCTGCTTGGCCCTTAAGACTTTTGCCTCCTGAAAGTACAGGGGTGGAAAGCTTTCTGAAGAAGACTGTTCTCTTCAAGAGAGAAGCTAAAGAAAATGTCTAATGAAAGGATCTTTTCCTTTCCAAAATGATCTCCTTTTTCCAAATAAAAGTTTATTTCATTAGGGGACTGCAGAGTAGTTCTAAGACCGAAGTTATTACCTGTTGTTTTTCTTTTGCCAGCTTTTTTCTGATGTCAAGCTATTGAAAGCCTATTCCTTTACAACCTTTTGATTCTTTTTTTGGTATTTAGCTTATTTGAAAAACTTCAGATAGTGCGGCCTCTCTGAGGGGAAAAGGGGAAAGGAGAGTATTTATTCTCTTTGATCACAGGCCAGCACTTTCTTTTGAAATAGTATTGTTGTGTATAAATACAGAAGAAAGACTTCAAGAACTTCTTCCTACAGAGATGTGTGAGGACAGAGGAGTGGTGTTTTCTGAGACAAAGATTGCTGAGGAGAATAATTGGCACTGTGCTCATAGGGCTGAAACTGATGCTAAGCTTTCATGTCTAATATAAAGCTTCTATTGCTATCTAGTTAGTATAGATCCCCAGTCTATTAAAATGTTGGTGTTGTTTAATTCCCATCAAAGAAAAATCTTCATCTAAACATGTTCTCTTTGAGCAGAGAAAAAAATTATAATTTACTGAGCAGATGAAAGCTCACATTTCTCCTGAGAGAAAATATTTGCATTTATAGCAAGAACAGAAGATGCCTTTTCTCTTCCTGTTGTGAATTAGTAAGTAGAAAAGGTCTAACATAGAAAAGCTTGCATAGGAAAGGAAAATAGGTTGCAGGGAATAAAAAAGGCCTGTGACAAAAACATGCTTTTGGGGAAGAAATGAGGTATAGCCAGTGCAAAGGTTCAGCGCTAGAGACAATGGGTTTGCACATAGCCATCCCTTAAACCTGTCACGTATTTTCATCACTTTCCCAATTCATTGTTTTACAATATAAAGTTAATCCCTAAGAGTGATCGCCTCTTTGGACAACTATACTCACAATGTCATCCACTATTTAGGTCCTGTCTGAGGTAATAAAATACCTAGAAACATGTAGCAGTAATTACATAATAAATTTGGATCACTGGAGAACTAAATTAAATTAAATTAATTAAGAGTGGATATTAGAAAGAAAAACAAGATGGCATATTCTCTGGCACCTTATTTTTAGAGCTCCTCTTATGAAAATGAGATAAATGTTAAATATGTCAGGGCGAGTCCTCATCCTGTATGCTACTAGCTTACTACCCTCAAAGCAAGAGAAGTTTCTTTGGATATACATCAATGTCGCTGGAAGCAGAAGTCGACTTTGACTGAGCCTTGTTGTTTGTCAAGATTTGTAACTGGTGGACAAATACGTGTTAGATATTGCATTCTGGTAACAGCCAGAAGAGCATTTTCACCCTCGTCACAAACTTCAGGATACTTTTTGAGTGGGAATGAAGCTTTGAATTTCTGATAATGAGTAGCTACGCATTTGAGAGCCAGGGCGCTCAGGACTCCCAGATCAGTCATCTCTGGCAATGAGTTTATGTCATCTAAATAGAAGATACAATGTTCACACACAGAAGATTAACGTATTTAAGAAAGGGACAAACCCCCAACACTAATGACAAAGAGCAACAAAAACCACTGCTTGTCTCTGGTAAAATCTTGTATCTAAGAATAGGAAATAAGAATGTAAGATGGAATCAAAACTGAATGTCAGAGTAGAACACCTGGATGAAGAGTCAGGGCGATGTTTTGCTTGAGAGAACATGCAATTCTTAAGACAATTTGAACAGGTTATTTCCTTCGTTGTTCTCTGAAGTATCCTTCATATTCATTAAGCTTATTATGAACCAGAGGATGGAGGGTTTTTTTTTCCTGTTACTGCACCTATGACGCAGAATTTTATAGCAACAGCGTTAATGGCAGTAAGGTCGTGTGCTTATGCCACACTACACTAATTCTTGGCTGTGGACCACTGTGGTATTACAAATGTATGTGACTAGATTTTACTCTTACTTCCACGTGTGTGCTTTTGAGGCTTTGAAGCTGAAGAAAACTGCTTTTGGCAACTGGTGGCATAGGCACTTCACACCTAAGATATGATGTTAATAAAGAACAAACAAGTCTCGTTAAAACTTTATGCAAATGATTCAAATTAGAGTTATTAAAAATTATGAAGAACAGGGAATTTTTAATGACTAGCTGTGCTGTGCATTGTCTGAACGAAAAGCAGATGTAATGATGCATTATAAATGCTGAGAAAATTAAATTGGTGTAGAAAAAGAGTATAATGAAATGGTTGTTTAAACACTGCAAAGCTAATGTTATAGTAATTTCTTCCCATTGAGCAAGACATGGTGCACATTATCTAGACTATGTTTGATTAGTGATCCTGTCTATGACGTCTTGCCTTTCCTTAATTTACCTTCAGTATCATTTAAAACAATCTTCAATTCAAATCACAGATGTAAAAACAAAAGCAGGCATGACATAAAATTAGTTTCTTCTTCCTTTTCCATTCTAATCCAGTCTGTGTAAAACTCTGATTTACCATGGCTGTATGTGAGGAGGGTGATCTTTGTGCACAAAGCGATACCAGCATTACTCGTAATGGTACCCTGTTAGAGTTTCCCGTGCGAGACTGACTCCACACAGACTGATGCCATCACAGTAGAAGCCGTTTATTAGTTCCCACGCTGTCCCTTATATACAAACTTTCCCTCCACGTGATCCCACAAGTCATAACAACAAGTAGTGCTATCTTGCTCACAAGACAATCACACCTTCTAGCTAGGTTCCCAATTGGTTCTTCCTCAGGTCTTGCTGGCAGGCAGGCAGGCACAGCTCCCCTGCTCTGCCCCAGGTGACCCATCCCTGTTTCTTGTGGCCTTGTAGGTTATCTCGTCTCCGTGGCACCTGGTTCTTCTTCGCCAGCTAGCCGCATTCCTTAGCTATGATTTCTTAGCCTCGAAGCAGCAGTGTCCACCACCACAGTACTTGGCTTTTTCAGAAAGTCCTTGTAGGTGGTGTATTGGAATACTCTGAAGTTTTACTATGTATTTTTTTCTAAGATTGTTTTAAATAAACAAAGTTGGGATTTCACCATAGATCTCTGTCAGTTCTTCAGAGCCTGTAGGGATACTTTTCTTACTAATGGTCATAAACTAGTCCCTAAAATTAATTGTATGGAAAATTCCAATCGTGGGTCCTCTTAAAACTGTAATGCTTATATAAGATTAGATAGGAAATTCTTATCCACCTTGTCTACTGATAATTATTTAGGGGTCCTGATTTAGTATCTGTATTAAAATCATAGAGATGCTGTATTGTGTCTGATGAGCTTTTAATTATGTTTGATGATAAATTATAGATGGAAATCAACTGTTTCTCCAGTGAATGACACTTAAACCAGTGAATGTGTTTTATGATATGTTCACCTATCACTGAATGCAGGAAGTTACGTCTTCGTGCTGCTTTTATGAGAGCTGAAGTAGAAACCCTTACCTGAAGGTTTATAAATCATCTTGCATTACTGAGGATTAAACCAGAAAAGACTTGCTTTGAAAAAGTGGAGTAGCAATCTTTTACAGAAAAACCATGTGTTGAGAAAAAAAAGAAAGAAGCTATTAGAGAAAAGAAGTTATACTGTCCCAGTAAATTAAATTAAAAACCACCTATCTATACTAAGTATAGTTGTGTTACAAATTCTGCATCCTCTTGTCTTCACAAGTATTAGAACAGTAAATTTATAAAAGGTAAATTTCTAGCTTTTAGTTTGAGCATGCAGCCAATGCATTATTTTGCATTCTTTCTCTCATGGAAAAAACAATTACTTAAAAAAACCCCAACTCTAACTGTGATTTTTAAATGTTAATGTGTGAAATCCATCAGCTGATATTGTCAAGGCAAATTTTATTGATGTTTTTAAAGTCATCAAGAGCTTAATGTGATAGAAAACATTAGAAAGAGGAAAGATCTTTAGTGAAATGTTCCAGTTTTGATTTGTATGTGGACTGGAGAACTTTAATGGTTTTGTTACAGACTGAGGATTTTGAAGTCAGACCAGTTAATGTCTGACTAAAATAAACTAAACAATAATTAACAAAAATGGATTGCTGTGGTTTTGGCTGATTGCTCAGTTTCTTAGAGCTGATAATAACAAAACCCTCTTTTTGTTCCTGAGATGCGTGATCGTGTCTGTTTGTACGCCGCGTGTATATTGGGAGTAAGTGCCTTTATTTTTTTTTTAATCCTTCAGATAATTTTGTAAACCTTTGATTCCATTAAAAAAACTAAGAACACATTTCAGAAATGAATAGCCTACTGATCTCAGTCCTAGGTACCAGTTGGTGGTACAGTTGCTACCATTGGCATAAGCCTAGAAATGAAAAATAATTTTGGGCTAATTTGAGAATGGAACAGGTGAAATGATTTAGCAGCAAGGAGAAAAAGAACAAGTAGCAGCTGCTGCAGGAAACATTGGCTTGTATCATTGTAGCATATGGAAGGGCAAATCATAAGCACATTATCTGATCACTCTTGTGACGAAGAGTTTGTATTCAGATCAACACTACACAAGTTTTATTGTGTTTTGGTTAATAAAGAAGATTGTTTTATGGCTCTTCCAGGAGAATCTTGCAGAATCACATAAGCCAAGAACACGGCTTCCCCCCAGAAATGCACTTTGTGTCAAAAAGAGAGTCTTAAATCAATAGCAGACTCAATGCTGAACTGGCTGACAGTTAACGTAAATAGAAAAAAAATACAGAAAAAATTCTGCACACTTACCTAGTTAGTGTGTTTGATTTTGCTTAAATGGTATCATGCTCTGTTTAAAACTCATTCTGAGGTCTTCAGGTTGCATGATTCCTGCAGTCTTTATCAAAGTAAATGGTGTGTCACTATCAGGCATCCTACTTTGTTCAGAGACTGCACTTTTGGATCATATCGTAATTGCAGTCATGACATGAAGATATGGGGCACACTTTACAGCCTGATTTATCTCTGTCAGAGGGGTAGAAATGCTTGGCACTGAAATCCAGGGTATATGTTACTCTAAATAGATCAATTTGTTAAGTGTTTCGTTGACACAAATTGAAACAAAACTAGTTCTCAAGACTCTAGAAGTCACTTTGCAACAGGAACAATCCATTGTCTAAGTATACACAGAGGAAAACTTTTTCACAGTTGAAGTTGATTTGTGAGAGATGGATGTACACACATAAAACTGAAAACTCATAGGTCACTCTTGTGAAGTAAACTACAAGGACTGATAGACTCTAGTATTACTTGATTAATAACCCATCAGTTCTTCCGAAAACTGTCAAGTATTTCAGCCTAGTTGTCATAAGGAAACACACCAATTACCCGCTTCAAACTTTATATGAAACAAGTGTGTTTTGCCCATATATACGTATTAGAATACTGTAGACATATGTCCACCGTGTCCGTTCTTAAGAAGAAAGATATTTCTGAAAGATTGTACATTTTATTTCACTTACGTCTCACTTTCAAATATTTATTTCGGAAACACTCCTCTCTTGAAAGTGCGTTCTCTTTCAGCCTTATGGTTTCAGAAGCCTGAATAAAATATTTCCTGCATTAAATCTTGATTCTGTCACGGAAGAAGAGGAGGTCTGCGATACAGAAACAAACTGCGCTTCTCTCTTTTGCTCAAAGAATGTTGTGATGTGAGAAAAAGTAAGAGAAGACAAAGAGTAAGAAGTAATGGTAAGGGTATAAAGAGTGAAATACAAGTTCACATCTGCAGTAAACTATATTTTGTGTGTGCCAGTGTTTTATAGTCGGGAACCATAACTACTGCTGGCAGGCAAAAGTCATCAGAGAGAGTGTTGCTGATCAGCAATGACATCAGCATGGTCCCAGTGGTGTAGGTCTTCCAAGCTGGAGGAAGATTACTTTCTGCTGCAGAGCTCTTATAGCACTTCAGCTCCTTTTAAAGGATGCAAACTTGTCTCAGTTTTCACTTGTGTGGCCACTCTGGTTGGAAATGACAACAGTTCACATCCAATTTACACGTGGGAGAAAGATCCTAGGCTGCAGTAAAGAAGCCCAGTATGCAGGATTTTATTCAACGTTCTGGCATCTCTTAAGGGCATTTTCTCACTGAAATATATCTGGAGCTTTGTATCTTTCTTATAGGGTTAAAAAGACACACATTAAGGAAGCAGTAATTTGAAAACCATGAAGATAAAAGAAAGCCCAAAATTTAGACTGAAAGGTGGTAATACGTTTCTGTCTTCTCCTCTTTAGAAAATCTCAGTTTCAGGCATCCAGCAGAGAGATAAGTGGAGATGTGTGGTCCCTAGATATTTTAGATCAATGGAAAAAACCTCAAAATCTTGGGACCACTACGCATTTTTTGAGTAATTTTATGTGTAGGCATCATAGATGTTATTTTTCTGTACTTGTTTTGTTTTCAGAACTTTGAGAAATATTAGTCTAATGTATTTGGGAAACTGAGAATCAGTTCAGGGTAACAATTTTCTGCATTGGATAGGAGCACTTTCAATAAAAAGAGCCAAATTGTCTTATATGTTAAGGTTTTAGCTAGCAAAACTTCACTGGCAACAGAGATAGAATGATTTTCCTACTAATTTTCAGTTTGCAAATAGCAGAAGCCTTTCGTAGCAGAACTAATTCTGCTAATGTTTGTCACTGGGAAGAAAACATCTTTTTGAGTTATCTTGCCTGTTCTGATCCTTTAGATGTCTGTTCATGCGCTCGCACTGGCTCTCCTGAATTTGTATGGTGTTCTCAGACAGATCAGAGCTCTAGTTTGTCAAGAGCAAGTTGTAGCATAAATTGCAGGATAAAATATATAATTTGGAAGTGCAAATTCTAGTGCTGCTCAGTACTGAAGAAAACAGAGGCTTGGAAAAAATTTAGTTTACTAACTATTGTGAATACTTAAAATTAAACAAACAGGATAGAGATTTTTGACTAGTGAAAACGACAACCAAGGCTAGAAATATTTAACCAGGTAAATGCAGTATGTCTCAACCTCTGAGGAAAATAAATACCTGATGAAACAACAAAGAAGGAAAGGAAAGCTTATGCATACTGAGATGCTTGATGACTTCTCATTGAAAATACTGAATATTTGGAATAGGACTTTGATGCAGAAGGAATATCAATTTCTCTTCAGGACAAAGGTTTAAATTATACTTGCACAATTAGGCCAGTCTTCAGAAAATTTCATCGTATTTCACAGAATCATAGAATCATTAGGGTTTGGAAGGGACCTTGAAAGATCATCTAGTCCAATCCCCCTGCCACAGCAGGATCAC
>JAOXOE010000874.1:38278378-38320287 GCA_028565055.1 Phoeniculus purpureus
GTCAGGCAGGATTTGCCCTTGGTGAAGCCATGCTGATTGTACCCAATCACCTCTTCACTAGTCTCCTGTCTCAGTAGCGTCTCCAGGAGGATCTGCTCTATGATCTTACCAGGCACAGAGGCAAGACTGACTGGCCTGTAGTTCTCTGGCTCCTCCTGCCCACCTTTTTTGAAAATAGGAGTTACGTTTCCCCTTTTCCAGTCAGTGGCGACTTCGCCAAACTGCCATGACTTTTGGAATATAACAGAGAGGGGTTTAGCAACCTACATCTCTACAATATCCTTTCAGATAACTGTAGAAACTGTAGAGAAGACTTACTGCTTTGTAAAGAGAGAGGTTACAATCATTCCTAATGACACACAGTGGTAGCAAGTGAATCTTCAGCAAGTTTGCAGATAACACCAATGTCTGATTGATTCTCTAGAGGGAAAGAATGCCATTCAGAGGGACTGAACAAGTCTGAAAGGTGAGCCTGTGTGAACCTCATGAGGTTCAACATATCCAACTGCAAGGTTCTGCACCTGGGACAGAGCAATCCCCTGTTAGAATACAGGCTGAGGAATGAAAGCAATGAGCGCAGCAGAGGACTTTAGGTGCTGGTGTATGAAAAGCTGGACATGAGCCAGCAGTAAGCACTCACAGTCCAGACAGTCAACAGGGCAACACTGAAAGTAGTGTGGGCAGAAGGTGTTAAAAAGATGTGATGCTGAGGTGATTTAGTGGTGACTGTTAGTGGCATACTAATAGCTGGCTTTGATGATCTTAAAGGTCTTTTCAACCAAAACAATTCTGTAATTCTTCTCTACTCTGGTAAGATACCACCTGGAGTATAGTGTCCAGCTCTGGAGTCCTTAGCACAAGAAGGACTTGCTGGAGGACAACTTGCTGGAGGAAAACTCGACAAAAATGTCGAGAGGGACAGAACAACCCTAGTCTAAGAAAAGGCTAGGGATGTTGTGGGATGGTGAACATGAAGACCAGGCTCCAAGAAAACCTCATTGTGTCCTTCCAACACTTCAATGGGACTTGAAATAAAGATTGACAGACTTCTTATCAGCACCTATAGTAAAAGGAGAAGCAGTAAACAATCAAAAAATGGTTTAGGTTGAAGGGACCTCAGAGATCACTTAATTCTAACATGTCTGCCATAGGCAGGAATACCTCTCACCAGGACCCAGCGCCCCATCTAACCCAGCCTCAAACACTTACGTGGAGTGGCACTCACAACTTCTCTAGGCAACTTGTTCCAGTCTTTCACCACCCTCACAGCAAGGAATTTCTTCTTGAGGTCTAATCTAACTCTGTCCTCGTTTAGCTTAAAAGCATTCCCTCTCGTCCCATCATTATCACTCATAAGAAGTTCCTCTTCAGCTTTCCTATAAGCCATGTTCAAGTATGGTAAGGCTGCCATAATATCCCGCCAGAGAATTCTTCCCCAGCCTGAGCAGGCCTACATTGTTCAGCCTGGAGGCATGAAATTTTCTCTGCTTCCTCTTGTTTATTTCCCTTGTCATGTGTCTTTGCACAGAAGCATTTAATTTGGGCTCACAAAGAAGTTGTCCTACTGGCTGGAGTGACTGTAACTCCTTTGGTCTTTTGTCTGGGTGCTCTGCTGACCTGTGATCTATCTCCAAGCTCTTGGTATCTATTGCTGGCACTAGCATCAAGCTGGTAGGAATGGGATGAATTGAGGTTCCTCATCCCTTGCAAATTAAATTAGAGCCCTATTTGCGGGTTGGCAAACCTATAGATCCTGTGACCCACCAGTTAATGAGGTTTCTTGAAGTGAGTGATATGGTCACAGCCCTGGCTGTGGTACAAGTCCTCTAACCATTTGTTGATTCGCCAGATTCAGTTGCTCCTTTCTAGCTAGATCAGGTTCTGATTTTGTAAGTTTTAGTATAAACTAAAGTGTTTATTTATACATTTATGATTTTCCCAGCCACAGAATCACAGAACACTAGGGACTGCAAGCAACCTCAAAAGTTCATCTAGTCCAATCCCCTCGTCACAGCAGGACCACCCAGATTAAGTCACACAGGAACATATCCAGGCAGGTTTTAAACATCTCCACAGAAGGAGACTCCAAAACCCACCCTGGGCAGCCCGTTCCAGTGTTCTGTCACTCTCACCATGAAGAAGTCCCTTCTCATATTCCATTTTTGGCATTCATCATAGGTCCGTACCTTGTACCAAGTTACATTATCACACACTACCAAACACAAGACAGTGAACCAATAAGGTTTTTTTAGTAAGAACTCACACACTGCCTATTAAGGAACACACGCCCCCCCCAAATATAATTAGGAAATTATAAAACCTTGGATTCAAAACTGAGCTTTCCTACTGTAAATAATTAGTAGTTCTAAATAAAAGATCTTTTTAAAAACTGTCTTATTTAACAAACTAAATGGCTTTATTTACCAATTTTCTACAGATAAGCCATTGGCATCTACATTTAATTATATCAACTAGTGACTACATTTTTCTTTAACATCAATAACTTGTCCAAAAGAAAAACTTCATATAAACTGCAACACTGCAGTCACCAGGCATGATGCAAACAACTTTGATTAAACAGTTAAATGATCTGAAGCTAGGACCATGTTCTTGTACCCTGTTAAGATATTTGTACAAGCCAAGTAATAAAAACAAGTTTTATCAGACTATCATTTAAAGATTTGGCCTTAATTCTTCTACCTACTAGAGGAAGTGGAAGACAGGCTTGTAGCTTACACTAATTTCCAAGCTGTCTAAAATCAGACAAAATAGATTGGATTCAAAGACCTAAGATTAAGTTGCCCTATAGGTGAAACTAGCCCTTGCAAATCTCTGGAAGACATTTTTTAGAAGCTTATATACAAAAACACATTTGTAAATATAAACACATAATTACATGCTGCTTTAGGATGATGAAAAATTTCCTTCATTTTTTTTTCCCCCTCATCTCCCTCTGGGAGACAGAAAATTAAGATCATGTCCAACATTAGAGAAAGACAAGAATGTGCCATGTTCACCCCTTCAAAGCCAATGAAGGATTGTATCATATATCAATTCCTAAGCTGCTGGTACTTCAACGTAGCTTCACAAGGTACCAGCTTCCAACAAATTTCAAACAGATTTAGGGGGCAATAATGAAAAACAAATCCAACTCATTACTTTCGTAACTAGAAGACAGCTCTTCTATGAACCAATTCTATCATCCAAAGGGAAAAATAATGGAGATGCTTCAAAGACAATAAAGCCCAGCTACTATGGAGAAAACTGTTGACAGCAGCTCTCAGTAAAAAACAAGAAGGTATATAATTAATAAGCTTCAAATTATACCTGGATTTCTTCTAGAAAGGTACAGAATTGCAACCTAAATAAGTTACATTATTGACATTCTGCTTTTTCCTATGGATTTAAAAAAACGAAGAATAATTTGGAGGTAAACAGAGGTAAAATCTGTGTGTCAGTAGTGATGAAGAAGCTGTAAAAAGAAATTTCATTCTAGCAACAAGCTGGAAATGACCCCTCCAGCCACCAGGTAGATTCCAAGCCATTCAATGCTTAGTATTTCAAGACCCTGCAAATAGATCTAGTCTAATTGTTAACAGCAAACAATATCAACTTGCAGGATCAAAATTACAATATAATTTTACTTTAGAAACAAAAAATGCTAAAACTTAGTACATTTTCTGGTTTAATATGTTCATAGGTGTTAATTTCCAATTCAAGGACAGTTTGTAATTTAAATGCATGCAGTCACTATGACCTTGTAAATTTGCAGAAAAGCATTTATAAGGTTATCTATGATATGTGATCTGCGTATGTATTTCACAATCTGTTAATGTATGGCGAGTGTACTCAAAAAAACTTTCTAGTTAACAATGGAAAAACACGTGCAGTCTGCATGGCTACAAGACACCAGAGACACAGAGGTGAATGCTTCTTTTTGATTTAGGTTCCTTCGCTACCACTG
The DNA here is from genome assembly GCA_028565055.1 of Phoeniculus purpureus. Classification (NCBI taxonomy): domain Eukaryota; kingdom Metazoa; phylum Chordata; class Aves; order Bucerotiformes; family Phoeniculidae; genus Phoeniculus; species Phoeniculus purpureus. The sequence continues at coordinate 38,282,343 of JAOXOE010000874.1, forward strand.
CAAGAATCTATAAAACAAACACAAAAATAGCAGTAACAGATAGTGTCTGGGGATCACCATCATAGGCTTCACGTGTAAACACAACCTGATTTCTGTGCAGAGGCTCTGTCTCAATACAGACACCAGAATCTAACCAAAACTCTCATCAACTTTTAAGCCTTGTAGTGATGTGCAGAAGACTCATGTTTGTTTCCTCACTAGGACAGGTTTAAAGAAAGCAACAAGGTAAAAAAATACTAACTTCTTATATGAGACATGTACACAGATACAGTTTCTACTGAATCAGTGAGTAGCTTAATCACACTGCGACATCCCCAAGGATATAGAATTACCTGGTTTGTTTTTTTACTGACAGAACAATTGAGAAAGACATCTATTAAGAAAAAAAAAAAACTTGAAACCTATTAGTGTCTAAAATACACTGCTGATCCAGTTTACCTGTATATGAAAAATGCAGAGCATTCAAGAAATCAAAACCCTATCCAAAGGTAATCTTGTCTTTATGCATTGCTTGAAAAGGCTATTTTTCTGGATGAACTAACTGATTTTGGTGGAATCACTGCTGCCAGACACTAACACATCAAAGCATGGTGATGACATGCCCAGCAGCATGAAGCTATAATGAATAAAAGACCTTTGCTTCCACTTTACTAATCAGTTTTTAGTCAAATTCTCACTATCTTCCTCATGCAGCTTTGTGCGTATCTATTTCTTTATAGCCCTACAAAACTTCTACAATCTCATATTTATGATTGGTATTTTGTACTCACCATATGGCCTATCACAAAGACATGACGCAATCAGGCATTTTACTGCTCCTGTGTATTTGCTTTAATTTGTAAGTTCCTGAGAATGTGCTTAATATGACATTGCTAGAATATTATTAGTAATACTATGTACCTTCCCCTGTTGCATTGAACAGTCCACACATCCCACTTGAATGTTTCCATGTTTTGCTCCAGGGATTATCTGTAATCTTTCAAAATCAGTCCCCAATACCACAATATCACATCCTGAGGCATATGCCTAAAAAAGAAAAAAAAAGCTTTAGCTATTGACAGTATATGAGTCAAGTATGAAACAGTCCATGTATCCTATCCATGTAAGACCCTACAAACAGAAATACAGAGGTATTTGCAGAAATACAAAAGACATCTACAATTTAAATCAAGCAATGTAATTGGCAAATCACTTTCTTGATGTTTAGAAGTGCATCTTAACACTGAAGTAACAAGCAAACATTGGTATAAGATAGAAGAAACAAAAGAGTAAACAGTTATAAAAATATCTAAGAGGAAACAAAAAGCATGAGGAACAAAGCTTGTGAAAAGTTGGAAAAAGTAGTATTTTTCTAAACTCATTTTAAAATAAATGCTTGAAAAGCAGAAGACAATTGAGGAGTTGAAATGGTACAAAACATTTAATAAGGCATACAGTGAAGAAAAACTTTGAAAGGATAACATAATGAAGCTTAGTTACAGAAAAGACTTTCAGACTTGAGTTTCCTATTACTTGACTCATAGATTAATTTCATTCTCTCTTACATTTACATTGTCACTAAGTAATTTGATAAATCTAACACCTTCACAGAGCCAGCTAACTGAGTAGTGCAATGCCTGAGCCATAATTTATTTGTATGCAAGTTTTGTTAGAGCTAAATAACATCAGGGAGAAACCTGTGGAAACAGTCTGAGTACAATCACCCAATACGCATAAGAACATAGAACTGACAGACTCTGATTATACAGCTGAGATGCTCAAACGATTGTAAGCAAATAGAAGTAAATTTTCCAGCAGGGTAAGGGTAAAAGCCCTGCATCTGGCAAGGTTGGAACATAACAGAGACCAGCATTTTATTTGCATAAGTATGCTTATGATGGGAACATGATAGGCTGCATGATAAAACAGTGGTAAGTTCTTAAGTCCCCAGAACAGAGTGTCCCTTACCACTGAGGGTTAAGAAAACACCTCTGGCGGCAGGGTATAAGAAGAGAGATTGGAACTGCACTGGGTAGTCTTCAGCCCCACCCAGACCAAGACATGCTGAGAAACTGACAAAAGGACTGCTGGAGGCATCAAAAATATGCAAGGTTAGGAAGTGAGGCAGGACCCCATCACTGATCTCTGCCCCTCTCCTCACCATCCACAGAGCTGCCTATGTTGAGACACTGACTAAAAAGACAGCTGCAGACACCAGAGTTCTGCAGAAGAGAGTAGTCAGAGCACACTAGTTAACACTGCAGTCCAGAGCGGTGATCTAAAATCCTATCTATTATTTCTTTGTTTTTTCTCTTCTCTATTCTTTGAGGAGAGCAGCTAGTAACTATACAAAACTTGAATTTTAGGTAGGCCTATAGTGTGATTCAACCCAAACAAATCTATGAACCTGAGTCACTATCTTTCCCTTCTCTGATCGACTGGGATGTGATAACAGCATTCAATGATGAAAGTCTTAGAACAAGGAATGCCACACTGATTCACAGAATCAAGGAGTCATAAAATGGTTTAGGTTGGAAAGGACCTTGGAGATCATATAGTTCTAATACCCATGTCATAAGCAGAAATACCTCTCGACCAAGTTGTTGCAGAGTCCCATCCAACCTGGTCTTGAACACTTACAGGGAGGGGGCATCCACAACTTCTCTAGGCAACTTGTTCCAGTACTTCACCATCCTCATAGTGAGGAATTTGTTCCTAAAGTCCAATCCAACTCTGTCCTCATTTAGCTTAAAACCATTCCCCCTTATCCTGTCACTAGTTTCCCCTCATAAAGAGTCCCTCTCCAGCTTTCCTGTAGGACTTTCAGGTACAGACCCTTCTCTTCTCCAGGCAGAACAAATCAAACTTCATCAATCTATCTTCATAGAAGAGGTGCTCTAGCCCTCTGATCACATACTTGCGGTCCTCATCTGAACTCACTCCAACAGTTTCATATCCTTCTTGTATTGGGGACCCAAGAACTGGGCGCAGTACCCCAGGTGAGGTCTCACAAGAGTAGAGTAAGAGCATCACCTCCCTTGACCTGCTGGTGACACTTCTTTTGATACAGCCCAGAACACAGTTGACCTTCTGTGATGAATAAAAGAGTAAGGAGGCAAGCAACAAAATTCAGAGCACAAACAGTGAGTAAGAGAACACTAGAAGACCCAAAAGTGCCATTCTAGTTGGCCAAAAGATTCAAGGGCAGAAATACCACAGAAAAACTGCAAATAGGAGATTTCCATACACTGATATCAAAGTTTGCGCTGCACAACCAACCTTACTAATTTCTCATATATTAGCTAAAACCACCTCCGATTTAAAAAAAAGCAAAAAATTGATTGCTAACTTTACAAATTTGAAATCTGAGTATGATGTTTTCAAGAGTTTCATGAAAGAGTACTTTTACCAAGCCTGACCTAGGCTACCATACCATTACATACATTAAAATCAATAAAATAAAAGTATGGATATTTCTGTCCAGAGTCAATTGCCCCCATAAACGGTTTAGTGTATTTCACAAAATCTTAGCCAGAATACTGTTATCACCATTCTCAGACAACATTTAATAACAAATTTCCAACCAACAGACCAGCCTCTCTTAAAGTAACTTGATAAATTAAAATGTTGTCTAGAATGCCTCTGCAGAATAAACATAACCATATATTTATTATTATTGGTCACACTTTTGAGCCCCTTGCTGCCCTGGCACCTCTTCAGCTTCAAGATGAAGTTCAGGTAGTATAAATCTTCCTCAAAAGAGCAGCATTTATTACAAACTGACATTTATACCATATGCTCAACAACATCCTAATTTAAAAGCAATTCCAAAAGAGGATATTGAGTACTATTTTTTGCGATATTCAACCATGTGAAGCTTCAAACAATGACATGAACTTTGGACTTCTTCCTCATAGAAGAATTTTTTCTTTAGTTAAACCATCTTACCTGGTGACTCTCTATTAAGTCCATAGTTCACTGGGAGAAGGTTTTCCAGAAGTACATGTACAAAATGTCTTTGGGAAAATTTGTAAGTTTAGCATTCTATATTTTAAGGAGAAAAAAAGCATTAAACAAAGCAAGAAGTGTTTCAAGAACTCTCATGGCAGAATGCCTGACTGGACCATAACCTGCAAGAACTCCTTTGATGCTAGTCACAAACATAACTGAGGGCATGTCCATATAGAATTAGAGGGTCTCCACATTCCTGCCTGGAAGGACTGACAGTTAAAAAAGACAAGGAACTACTGGAGAGAGTCAAGCAAAGGGCTGTGAACATGCTGAAGAGACTGAAATGTCTGTTAGATGGAGAGGCTAAGATGGAAAGGCTAAAAGAGCTGGGTCTGTTTATCCTGGAGAGGTGGAGACTGAAGGGGATCTCATCCATGCTTATAAATATCTAAACAGTGATTGTCAGGAGGATGGGATCATGCTCTTCACAGTTGTGCCCAGCAATAGGGGAGAGCAATGGGCACAAAATCAAGTATCAAGGGTTCCATCTAAACATAAGGAAAAACGTTTTTATGGTGAGGGTAACAGAGCACTGAAACAGGCTACCCAGAGAGTTGAGTCTCCTTTGAAAACATTCCACAACTGCTCACATATGTCCCTGTATGAAGCACTCTGTGTGATTTTGCTCTAGCAGGAGGGTTGGACTGGATGATCTTCAGAGATCCCGTCCAACCCGTATCATGCTGTGATTCTGTGTGTTCCTATCAAACACACTATACACTGGAACCCTTAAGAACTAGTACATTCATCAATGTATCTGGAACAAGAACAGCAAACAGTATATCAGAACTCAAGCTATCTCCTCCTAATCCAGGCTATATGGGACAGCAGTAGTTCAAAGAGGTATGCACACCTAGACTCACTGTTTCCTGAAAAAAATCATCTTAACAACATAAAATTTCATGCTTAGTATTAATTACTTGCCCAACTTCACATACTGTGTGTTTAAAAAAAATAATTTGTCAAATCAAGTATGAACTTTCTGAAGAACAGCTGGGGAATGTCTTCTCACTGTAGTGCTTGTCAGTCCTAACAATTAACTACAAGTGCCTTCATAAGAATCCATGAGAATGGGAGTGAGAACACCATTGTTTTAAAATGTTATTTTTGGAAGAAAAATACTAGTCATCCTTAAATACCTTAAGCTCTGGTATTTCTCCACATTAGCTAAAAGAAACTTACATTTGGGGGAAAAAAAGGAAAAAAAGTGTCACTTCTGACACCAGTATATTTAGGTGAATTAGATCTTACTTGATCAAGCTGACTTCCCAATACTCAACAAGCTGAACCATTGACTAGCTCCTAAGACTGTTGAGCTGATCTGGCCTCAAAGATATAGAAAAGCAGAAAACAACATTATTTTCAAAGAGCTTCCAAATGTAACTACAGTCAAGCAGAAGGATGATGACTTGGAGATTTTGATGTTTAGCCCATGCTGACCTGCAGAACAACCATAATTTCAAAGGCAAGAAGCAAGTGATACAGAGAAGAGGGATGCTATGCATTTTGATGAAGAAAAAAAAAGTATCCAAATAGAAGGTAACTACTCTGTACAGCAAATAAAATTGCAAGAGGCTTCTTTTATTACTGTATTGCCTACCATCCTAATCCCATTACACTTCATACTAACTAGGCACTTATGGAAGTAAGCTTCAGCATTACCCTCCTCCTAGGATGCATGGTGGCACAAAATAATGAAGAAGCAGAAAACGCAGCCACAGGTTTGGACATGAGGAATGCAGCTGGCTGGTGACAGGAGTCAACTGTCACGGTAATGAGATAACGAAGAACAAATTAACTGCAGTGGGAGGAATGTGGCATGAAGATAGAACAAGGGGCACATACAGATGAATGCCAAAGGACCACTTGTTTATATTGTACCAATGAAATAAGGACACCTGTGTGTAGAAAGGATACAAAAGGAGGGAGCCGACCTAAATAAACTGTAATTGCTTGCACATTAAACTTGAACTATGTCATTTCTGGACACCATGACTGAGGATGTCTTTCTTCTGGCACTCTGCCATCCTCACTGCAACTCATCCAATACTGTCTCTAAGTTACATCCTGGCATCCAGAACACAGTTCTGAATGAATTTCTAAGCAGTCTATAAAGACCTCTCTAAATCAAGGGCACAAAACTAAGTGCTGTACTGGTTTTACACTTTTTCATATTTTTTTAATCTTACAACATATGAAGTATTTCAGCACAGAATGGAAATCAGTACTCAGGTGTAAGGGATATTTTCCATACCCTGACAGTCTCAAACACAACAAATTGTGCCAATGAGTCACTTTTTACTGCAAGACTTGTCCACAATAGCTCATGTGTCATCTTCATTTTGACAAAAGCTAATGAGATGGTATTCTTACAATATATGGAAACTAAGGGAATAAAGGTAACTGAAGTGTTAGGCAAGAGGTCATTTCAGAGTATAAGCATTTCTTGTATCTGTACTCTAGTATACATTACCTGGCCCTTGGGGACAAGGACAGAAGGGCAAAAAACATCATACAGTTCAGCTAGGAAATAATTTATTAAAAAAATTTAATAATTTAATAATACTTGTAATAACAACAGGAAGCCAAATAGGCCTTTCTAGAGTGAACAGAGCCTCTATTATTTTGGCAAGCCATAACAGACTTCAACATTAAGAATGTCCTAGAATGTTAAGAAGAAAATTGTCTTTCTACAAAGGGACAAGTAGATAACATTGACATAATAATGGTTTTGAATGTTTATTAAACAGCATTTTGTTCTGCTACACAAATAAACAAGATAGAACCAGTTTAAGTTGCATGAACATGAATTTCACTAGCTGTTGACATAATAAAAGAAGCCTGAAATTAGGAAGTGAAAGTTATTTCAAGCCTAAGAAAATAAAAGTCATTTTGCATTCAGTGCTGGTTGTTCACACAATTTTCACCCATTCTTTTAATCAAATGTCAGGTATTATTTCTAAAACCATATTATGTGAAGGGTGGGTGTCAGGAGGATGGAGCCAGGCTCTTCTCAGTGTCATCTACTGATAGGACAAGGGGTAATGGGTGTAACCTGGAACATACGAGTTTCCACATCAATATGAGAAAGAACTTATTCACAATGAGGGTGACAGAGCACTGGAATGGGTTGCCCAGGGGCATTGTGGAGTCTCTGTCTCTGGAGACACATATATGCCTGGATGTGTTCCTGTATGACTTGGTCTAGGTGGTCCTGCTCTGGTAGGGAGATTAGACTAGATCTTTCGAGGTCTCTTCCAATCCCTAATGTTCTTTGATTTCTTCAGAGAAGATTAACAGTCGTTTTGAAAACAAGAGTTGTTTCAAACCATGCTAGTTTGAACAGAAAAGAATATAGACATGTAACAGTCTATATTAATTTCTTTCTGAAGTGAAAGCCTGATTACACAACTCTGAAACATAGCTAATGGTACTGCCAAACCACATTCTACTTTCAACAGAAAAAAATCAGCAGGGGTCTTTACCTCTGAAAAACGCAGCACCTCCAAACCAGTTGTTTCCCCTATACTTGACCCTCTTCATATATTTGTGTACTCACAAAGTTTTCTACACCTATCTTGCACAACTTCCACAAACTTTATTTAACCTGCACCTCTTACATAAGGGATACAAGTATACCTACCATAGACTGCCAGCTATTATCCACAGGTGAATACCACAGTACGTGTGTGCATACGCACATATTTATGAAGTAGTAAGTCTATCACAGAGCATTAGGAACTGATCAAAAGACCACCTAGCCCAATTCCACTGCCACAGCAGGTATATAAATAGATGCAAGGGGGTGTGTGTGTATATATATATATATATATATATATGACTACAAAGACAGAACTCCTTGCTGAGCCCAAGGTCATACAGAACCACCTAGCTGAAGCATACCAAGGGACAGCATTTAACAGTTCTCAGTGAATTATTTGGAAAGGTTGCCTCTACCAATATAGCCATACTAGAATCTGACTAGTTCAACTCACATTACCTTTTGATTCTTTTGCTTTACAGCTGATTAACTTGGACATCATTCTCAAACCACATTAAGGCCATTATTACTACTGATGGGTCTCAATGGTTCTTATATGCCCTTCAAATGAAACAAAACAAGTACCAATGGTCAGGATTCCAGGGCTTTCAATCAAGATTTAATGAAAATTCTACAGTAGCTGAATAATACTTCTACCACATTTAGGAGTGCAAGTTTATAACACGTATTTTTACAGCCTTTATAAGCCTTACATCTTCAGGAATGTTCAAGTCAAAATTTTTTTTTTAAAAAAAGCTATTCCTGGAAAAAGCAATGTAGAATAAGAACATAAGCTTACCAAAAAAGAAAAAAATATTGAGTATATCAGGTATCTATGTGTTCTGCTAGTTTGTGTACATAAATATAACACAGTCTTACTGTGAGAGGACAAAGCACTGCTTATATATAACACAGGCACAGGTGGAATAGAAATATTTCCTTGTCACACTCCTCTTATTTTTACTCTCAAAAAAAAATTACAAAGGTAACTCTTACAAAAGATAAAAAGACAAATCCACTGCAATGCCTGAATTTTTCTCCTTTGCAAAGACTATTCAAAAACCCAGAAAAGCATAGTCACAATGAACCACACAGGGCCTCCCTAAATTACTCTATTAAAAATAGATCCCCCCCCCCAGTAGAGACACAAGTTTGCATCAAACGTTTTAGCACGGACAGTCCTCACAACCTTAAACTAGACTTACTTTTATATACATTATCTTTCATTAAGAAGACTAAATTAAGCAATATTCTTCCATCACACTTTGAGGGGAAAAAAGTGTCATCTATAAACTGAACTAATTCACTTGATTAGCAAATTGATCAGCCATGCACTTAGAATCATGAGCCACTGAAACTGCACCCTTTCTCAAAGTGTGAAAGGGATTTTCTCCTTTTTTCCCCTCGAACAGATTATCTGGAACATGGGGGAAAAAAAAAACCCAAGAAGTACTCAAAAGGTTTCCTTCCCTTTTCTAAATCATAATCCAGGGACAGGTGTAAACAGTGTAACTACTTGAGTGACTACTGCAAACGGCTGGTTATCTTCTTTTACTATAGATAACATTGTCTTTGTATTTAGAACTCCATGGTAAGTATTTTCCAGAGGGTAAATAACATTGTTACTGAGCCAAAAAATCTACTCCTGTTTACCAAAAAAACCTTACAAAGCTGGAAATCTTCAGATCACAATCCAGTGTCTGGAAAATTTAGATAGTTTGGTTGCAATCAAATAACCCCACATTTTTTAAGTGATTTTAAACTTCACACTTGAAGATCACAGTTTCATCAATGATACAAAGCAAGTCTCCAGACCAGGATGAGCTTAACAATGCACATAAAGGAAACCTGTTATTTTGGTTGCACAGAACTAAAGCTACAATTTCTCCTTTTTTTTTCTCAGATTTTCAACCCTACATATCACTGCTATTTTGTAACTTCCACTGCCAGTCCTGGGGTTTGTGCTTGTAAAGCTGCTGTTGCTCACTATGGTTGTTTTTTTTTTAATTCTTCTAATACTTGAAAAAAGGGAAAAGCTACGATAGAAGCAGAACTGTCCAAGTAAACATGTACAAAGCAAACCAATCACAGAAGTGGCATCTGTGCTGGTTACCCTATAACTTAAACACAACTTCAGTAAGAACTAGTACAGCAGTACCATGCATGATGAACTCCAGGAACTTAATAAACAAATGGGGTTTTTTACTCAGTATTTCAGACCCGAAAATATATAAAAAAGTAAAGCATGCATTCCACTATGGATAAGTGCAGGGATAACAGAACAATGCAACTGCAGGGAAGCACACAACTGCTGCAGATAAATTATAGGTGTGTTTCTTGTGATAGCTTTGTGCTTATCAGCCTTTTTCTATATATAAATAAAAGATGTGCCAAAAATTCTTTTATCAGTTCTTTCAAAGGAAGCTTATGCTCCACTTGACACTTCACGATCTAGTCCCTTTCACTTCTTTATCCTTCAGAAAACTCTTGTGTATTTAACATAAAACAACAAAAGTTGAATGTGTGTACAGGAAACATTATCATACTTATGTCAAATTTGCCAGTGTAAAAAAGAAACCACAGAAACAGTTACTGAAAACTGCACTTCCTCATCACTCCTTTCTCCCCATCTTACTCTTCTTATCTACTGGTGAGCTCTAACACTTTTGATAAGACAAAACGTAACAGGCAGATAGCACTTCCACAGCTTCAGTTTATGAAGTCTTCCAACATGTACTTGTTTACTCTAAACAGGTACATTCACTGTTTGGACAGGGCTGTAAGGTAAACAGACTTGGCAAATTCCAGCCTAACTCTGGGGAAGCTGCTCAGTTCAAGACTCCTTCAATGCAAATGTTGACTGTACCCCACCTTTCCAGCACAAACGCCTCAATGCTGCCACAGAGTGAAGCTACAAGCAGCTAGAGCAATTTAACCGTGTTTACCAAACAGGACTGAAAAAACTGCATTTCCTAAGTCTTCTACTTCTCTACCGTTCTCCAATGAAACTCATACGCACAGTGCGCTGCAATTAGGACAGACCAGAAAAGGTAAGGGTAAAAATACTCAAAACGTAAAAACTTTGTTCTGCCCTGTTTCGTTCCTTTTCAACCCAAAGTGGAAGGCAGGAAGGGTACGTTTCGGGGCACTTTTTGGGGGGAGAGTGGAAGTAAAACACAGAATAAGTCTGTTCATAAAACAAAAGTCAAGAGGAGGGAAGCAAACACTGGTAACAGACTTTATCTTTTACTAAACACCGTAAGACTTTTCTCTCCTTTCGACGTCTACACCGCTCTACTGAAAGTTCAGACATGATTTTGAAAACTTATCAGGGCACACTGTTTTAATACAGTCGCCAACTATGACCAATAAATAATTTCAATTACCCATCTGACTGAACGAGACACAAGCACTGTCACGTACCGACTGCCGTTTATGTAATCTTTTATCAGAGCCACCATGTTCCTGCGCTGGCGGACCCCCGCCCCAGAAGGCCGCATATGCGCACCTGACCCTAGCGGGCGCGGTATTCGACCCGCGCCCATGTTCGCCCGGCCGGCTTTGCCCGGCCCGGCCCTGCCCAGCCCAGCCCAGCCCAGCCAGCACCGCCGCTCTAGCCCCGGGCAGGTCCCGGCGTGTCACAGGCCCCTCGGGCAAGTGCCCTCCTAGTGTTGGTGAGAAGCCTTTCCCTACTACAGGGGTCACTGCTGCTGCCGCGCCTGAGGCAGCCGCTCGGGCCCCGAAGAACGCAAGGGCGCTGGGGGTGTGGGCCCGGCAGCGACTCACCGTAAAGGGCTGGTCGCGCAGGCTGCCCACGGAGAAGCAGTTGTCACCGGGGTTCACGGCCCCCGTCAGGACCTGGTGCAGGTTCATGACGAAAAAGCGCTACAGCCCTCCGCTCGGCCGCTCCTGCGGCCGGCAGCGGCGCTCGGGTCACCTCTCGCAGGGGAGGGGCAAGAAGTGCCTGGCCCAGGGGCGGTGCACCGAGGTGCCGTCCCCTGACTGAAACCGGCACGGCCGCCACAGCTCTCGCGAGACCCCGCCCCGCTGGCGTCACAGGCACCGTCACGGCGCGACGCTAGAGGCGGGGGCGGTGCCTCGGGACGGCGGTGGGGTTTAAATGTTTTGTCCCTTGTAAGTTATAGCTCCCACATTGATTTTTGGTCTCATGTTATCCCAGAATGAAATATTAGAGCCTCTTTCTGCACATAATGCAAGATCGATTTCATTATGTACTATGTTCCTGTGGTTCTTCTTGTGTTACTTTTCCAGTCTTTGTGTAAGCAATGTCAGCCTTACACACTTTCAGGTCTCACACACTATCTTAGTAAATATAAGGCTCGCATCCTTCGAAAAGCAAACTGAAAAGCATCTCACTGTTTGCTGCAGTAATTCTTGTAAACGAAATAAAGATTTCTGTTATTTTTTAAAGTATCTTGATGTGAGAAAAATCCATCAGAACTGGCACTGTGTGTATAGAGACGTACCTGCAAAGAGACATGTTTTTCTTGTGCTGGTTACAGATTGCTGTCACGCTGCCTATTTTTGTTTTGCAAAGGACCAAACAGTTCTCCCAGTGTCTCCCTATTATCCTATTATCAATCAATAGTAACCTTAACCTTACCACGAGTGGCTATCTCTGATAAGTGAACTTGTCCTTCTGCTAGTTGCAGAATCTCATGAAACAACCATAATGAATTTTCCTGTGAACAAAAATTATTTTCATTGAGTGCTAAGCAAGAAAGTGAATAACTTAAAACAGTAGGAAGCTTTTCTCTGTAATTTTCCGCACAGCTGTCTGCTACCTGGCTCAGACTGAAATGTTTCAGATTTGGCTGCAGTCAGCTAATACTTCTTCCCACACAGACTGCTTTGGAATGTGCTGGACATAAAAGGTCAGCCCCATACTTGTTTTTCAAGCCTTATTTACTCCATTCTACAGATGCAAAGCACAAAAAACTTTCAGCATCGCAAGACAACAGGGTTAACAGTAGAGAGCAATCAGTCCCCAGTGTGAAGAAGGCAAAAAATGCGGGAAAACGGGAAAACTCAGAATACCAAGTGAAAAAAAAAATCGCTTACTGATAACTGCTTTTAAATCTATATCTATTTGCACAATTGAAAGTGTTCTAATAGATTGTTTTGTTGATACAAACTCAGAGGTTGGATTTATTAATATTTCAAACCTTCAAAACTTGACAGTTACTAGAAGGTAAAGAAATCGAATCTCAGAAATCTAATCACCATCACAAAAGTGTTTGCTATGCTTTTTGTTCATTTAGTGTATTTTTCTCATGTCCTCAGTAAACAGTTATTTCCCAAAAGAAAAGTGCTTTGTTTTGCCTTTCACTCAGGAATATCTAAAAAAGGAAAAGGCATTGAGTTTGCCCTGCAGGATTACAAGATAACTTTCACAAGCTCCTTTCCACTGTTTTGCCCTGCAACCTCAGCAAATCTTTCTTTGAGCTTTTCAAGAGCTGTAATTCTTCTTACAAGCTGCTGATTTCTCTCATTCACATAAGTGTGCTGCTGAGCATGCTCACTCAATCCTTTGGCTTTTTAAAGGGATGCTATATAAAATATTGTCAAGATCATAATAAAAAGAAGACAGGAGAAGATTATGACTATTTTAACATACAGTGGTTGTGGCTGTTTTGAAAGCCAGCCAGCATTTCAGCATTTGTGCATGACTAGAAGTGTTTGGATGTGATTGATTTTTGGTTATTGACTAAAGCACTACTTTTTCAATAACAATGAGGCCTTTGTATGCTCAAAAAACCAGTATCTAGTATGTACATATGCATATTTCATTATTGAATCCTGCGTGCATATCCCTCGTCTCCAAGGAAAATCCAAATGAAAATGTTAAGTTATATAACAGTAAGTTTCTTTTAATCTCAAAACTGCAAGCCTGCAAAGCAAGTCTGTATCAAAAGCATTGCTCAATGTAAGGCAGTAGAAATGTGTTTTTGTAAAATATTTCACTTACTGTGTGTGCTTTCTGCCCAATAAACATTCATGAGTCACTCATTAACAGCTGTTGTTTATGTCAATGATACACAGCCAGCTTTGAAAGAAGTTGGCATTTTAAGAACATGTTTAGATTTTGTCTACAGTCTTAGAAAAAGTTCTTCCCTTATTTCTTAATAATAAGCTACAAGGAGGTAGAAGTCATCATTCTTCCCTCCAAGTATCGAATTAATTACATTTTATCTTGCCTCTTGCAAAAACAATGCACTGCACCAGGGAACAACTGTTCCACCTCATGTACTCTTCAACCTTGTCTGTGCCACCCTTGATCTTTCTGCAAGGTTTCCTTTGTTTGTCAGTCCCCCAGGTAAAATTCTGACCTTAGTGACATCAAGAGAAAAAAACTGATTTCCCCAAGGTCTGGAGTTCCCCCCTGTGTGTCCATACTGTGAATCACCTACAGAAGTATTTGATTCTCTTCTTTAAGTTTTATGACTTGTAGCCATGTAAAAATAGTGAAAAATAGTGAAATGTAATAACAATGAAAAAAGAGGAAATGCTAAATGCATAAATACATAAACATTGACATTTAGTAGCACAGTCCTAAACAGCTGAATATTTTGTGAAAACTTTATTTGCAAAAAGCTTGAGTCATTCATGTGTTCAGTACTTCATGTTATATACCTGTAGCCTGCAGGTATACAGGTGAGAGTGATATTTCCTTCTTTTTGTGTACTGTTTTCATTCAGTGAAGGACATTTTGTAACAGCTCATGTTGCGGTCACATTTCTTGATATGTACAGTGCAGTACATTCACTTCAGTGATCAGATACAACCTTTAGAATGGTGAAGGAGATCTATGCTGACTGGCATTCTCTCATAAAGGAGATTAGTAAATATGTTTTTATTTATATTTTTTGGCTTTCGGTGATACTGCCGTTTTATGGGCTCAGAGTATCTTCGGTGTATTTTTCCAAAGTACAAGCAAATCATTAGAACCTTCAAGCTTAGAAATTAACACATAACAATTATCAAACTTCAAAAATTTCCATTTGTGTTCTGAGTTTTACTTTAATTTCACAGACTGAGATAAAATCTATTTTTGAAAAAAATCAGAAAAGAGCTTCTGGATAATACATTATATGTCCACTCTTTTCCTGTGTTTTTATAAAACATTATGTGGTTACTAACAGCTGAGGATGCTGAGCTTGAATTCATTTCTCAAGCAAAAGGAGTAGAGGGGCCCTGGGGAGGTGTCTCACCAATCCCCCTATCTCTTCCCCATCAGGCTGCTGACAGGTCTATACCAAAGCAGGGCTCTAAGAGCAAAGTGGGTGTTTCTGCATGAAGCCACTTTGCAGAATACTTGCTGGTGGACACTGCAGTGTGTCATTGAAGCTGATCTTGCACGTTGTCTAAGAGTTATATTCTACTGCAAATGCTATACAGCATCAATTTCCAGATGCGTCGATCAGTTTTTAAATCTGCTCATGCAGAACTCTGATTAAGCTGCTCGGAGTTTATTTTGAAAAATAAATAATTACTTGAATTTTACATGAAAGACTATTGGATAATGCATTATGCAGTACTACTTACCAGAATATACTTGTCCTTTTTATGTAAATCTAAATTATTTGGCAAGTCTGTTCTGAGATACTGTCAATTTGAAGTGGAGAATAATGCCAAGTATTTTCAGTTTACTATGAAATGTTGAATGGTATGTAAATAAATTTATAGCTTCCACATTCATGTATTTATACATGAATAGGAAGGGCAATAGGGCTAGTGTATTCTATACAGAATATTCCATTATATATTTTGAACTTTCATACTTGTTTTCAGTATCATATTTAACAGGGTGATACCTGAGGTATAATGTCCTTTATCTGAGTTTTTGCTCTTCCTGTCATGTTTGTATTGTTTGGATGTATCTGTTTCCAAATTTGTTATCAGAGTATCTCCATAAATCTACTGCATACAGATGTTAATATTTAGGCCTTTAAAATTGCTTAAGATCCTCAAGGCTTAGCCTGGAAAAAAAAAAGTGATTTTGTGGCATTTCATTTTTTCAACCTTGCACTTCTTAAGTCTCTTTATGTTTAGGTTTAAATCTTGTAGGAGAGCATTGCGAGCTTGTGACAGGGGACTGGTTATTGCCACATACCCAGATGTAAGCAGGTGGCCATTCCAGTAGTGAGAAAGAAGAAAATACAAAACACATCAGCCTGTTGCAGTGTAACTCAAATAGAAACAATGTTTCCCTCGATTCCATACAACCCTTTTTGTCGCAGCAGCTTTGTGAGGTGTTATTATGTTTCGTTCCTTTGCAATCAGTTTTATCGGTACAAAGGGAAAGATCAACAATCGTTTCTTCTTCTGCATGCTACAGTTCAGTAATGGATTCATGTTCTGCTCAGGGTGCCTGAAGAGTTGGGCATACTTGCTTTTTTAATACTAACAAACAGTAACATTACCTTAATGATATTGCTTTTATTCGCAAAAGATAGGAGAAAGCAAGAGCAACCAAGTGAAGGACTCTCCATTTTTGTATTACTGCATGTTCCTTCCAACATTTGATGGCATTTTCATAGCTCTGTAGAAGTATAAAAAACAAAATAAAGACTAATAAAACAATAAAAGACTAATAAAACATTATTTCAGCCTGGTTGTAGATTTGAAGCTAACCTCTATGCTCTGAGTAGAAAGTGGTATTGCAGGTACTTATTTTGACTTGAACTAGCCACACTTAATGAGGCCTTAAAAGAACTACCAAACTTGCTGTCTTTCTCAGCAATTACCTGTATGTCACCTGTTTTTCTTTAACTGTTTTCTGTATGAGAGAATGGCACTGAAAACCCCTTATTTAAAAATAACAAATTGTAAAATGTTTATAGCATAGTTGACTGTATCTGAAATTTACACATGCACATTTTAAGATATTAAAGAGTGGATGGAAGGTGGTTCATCAGTACTAGAATTTATCTGTTTTGCAGCTAAAGAAAATATTTTTTTACTAAATGTAAAAAATAAAAATCTTTGTCTGGATTTTACTGTGACAGTAAATTGTCACTCTGTTTTATGAAGGCTGTGACTTCCCTGAAACAGCATGTAGGTTTGTGATGTAAATGATGTAAACTGTTTGATATGCCCAAGAGCAATAATGCCTTCTCGTGACTCTTCCAATACCACACATTGTACACTCTACCTCAATGGACTGATTTTTTTTTACTGCTGAGTCAATATTTACCACTTTGTTACTGCCTGCAGTAGTTTTAATCCCTGTCTGAAAAACTGGTACTAGGAAAATTTTATTAATGCATTTCTAGTGAAAATTAAGGCTGCCTAGGATCCCAAATTGCTAGAATGAAAATCTAATTGCAGAAACCATGTGTAAACTGCCAGATCTAAGAAAAATCATACATTTTTCAATTTCAAGTTTGATTATTCCTGTAACACAACATTATTTGTATACAAATTTTTATATTTCATGGCAGAAAAACAAAAGGAAATAGTATTGTTGTATAAAGCTATCAAGGGCTAGGTCTAGGTTGGTCACTTTATGAGTGACAAATACTTGGTTTCACAGATGACAGTTGGCATAGACCATGCTAGGATCACATCTATCCTAGCAAAAGCACATTTAATGTAACATCAGGGGGAAAAGAGGATAGCTGCGTAACTATGGTAGAGAATTATCTGAGGTGTTTTGATTATCTAGGTAAAGGTTGTTGACAGCTGTTTGGTGGAACAGCAGCAGCATCAATGAAAGGAGGAAAATATGCTGTCACATTTACTGGGTCAGGTGCCAGAAGCAGAAATAGCTGTGTGAGTGGCAGCTGATGCAGGGATGACAGCAGGGAAGGTTTTCCTGTCATATACGGACACTGTGAGAGAACGATACTGGTTATGTTTTATTTGCCTAATCCTTTATTTTTACTGTTTACTGCACATATTGCCATAGTCCTGTGGGACTCAACTGAACAAAGGGGAAATGCTTATGAGGCAGGGCATGTATAAAACCTGGAATGGGCATTTTCCACAATGTTGTTCTACCCCTGTGGAGCAAGTTACACAATTTTTTTCTATGCATGTCTGAACAGAAGTGACCTTTTTGTATCAGAAGAAATACACCCGAGAATGGACAAAACCTAAGAGAAAATAAGGGAGAAATAAGAGCCATCAGGAAGCTGGTGTCCTACTCTGCTTTGGTACACTAAATCACTTGGTAAATACAGACTCAGATACAGGCAAGGCTCTTTCAGCTTTTTCTTTCAAATTAGGTTTATTTTTAGTGTAAGAATTTACCAGGTTTTCAGGCAATGATTTGAAAAACACAAATCTTGCTTGAATCACACAGATATTAAAATGCCATGACAACAAGAGAAAAATAGCTATGCAAAGCTTAATTCAATACATGCAGCAACCCTGTGTGCAAAGAATTGTATGTGGTTGAGGTAGACTGTCAGATGTATTTTAGATACTATGTCCTTAAACACATTTTGGAATAAGAGGAATTTATTTCTCTTCTGTAGTTCCTGTCCTGTTCTGTATATTAGCTGCAGAACTTCACTGCAATGGCCATTGTAATTCAGTGGCACTGATAAATAAACTGTAGCATTTTCATCAATACCACTGACTAGAAGTAATATTTGTTTCGATTTTAAATCAAGTACATTAGGTCTATTTTTTTGTGGAGACCTTGCAAAGAAACAGGTAATAAATAAACTCAGATGGCTTGATCTCCATTATGCTTTTTATTTTTTTTTTACAGCTTTCTCTGTCTTATTCCAAAATAAAAATAGAAAGACTCAGCCTTGCCCCAGGAGGAGAGAGAAATCAAATTTATAGTAACCAGATATAAACTATAATTAAGTTCTGTGTTTAAATACAGTGGTCACATAGAAAACTAACTATTCAGCACTCAAATCCCTGAAAACTGTCAGTTCAGTCTAAGAAATTGCTTTCTGGTCTTGATTTCCACATAAACATTAAACAGTCCCCCTTAGCTTTTCATGAGTCTTTGTGTGCGTATGTGTGTGTCCTTATGTGTGTGTTTTTGTGTGAGAAAAAAGAGAGTATGAATCATCACTAATGCATGCTGCTTGGGATATTTTCAGAAAGCACAGCAATAGCAATGATTACGTGAAATATGAGGAGATATGGATCTTTATTTCACTGCTAGGTGATTCAACCAATAGTGCATCTCCCCTCAATTTACAAGTTTACCATTCTAAGAATTCACAGTATTTTCATATTATGTAATGAGTACTGTGTAGTATAAAGTGGATTTTTTTTCCCTTTATGTAGCACTTCAGCTTTTGCATTAACACTGAAACACCAAATGACTGTTTGGACAAATCAATATTTCATTATTTAACATGCTATATAATTAGCAGCAGAAAATATGACATAAAGTACCCAAAAAATTACCTATTTGGTTTTTGTCACAGGTACATAAAATCTACTGTGACAGCTGTAGCAAAATGTTATATCTAAGTTTCAGTACTTCTTCCACAGTTTTAAAACTGTCATCTTCAGTAACTTACAAACCCGTAAGCAAAAGAGGGCTAAAAAAACATCTTGAACTAACAAAACAAAAAGCACTCTAGAACTCTAACAAAGCAATATACTTATTTTACCAAAGGATATAGGCATATCTAGGGGGACCTTTTTCTGTAACTTACATGTTAATTCTAAACTGGTCTTAGTTATGGAAGGATTGAATTTCTGGTATCCTACCTTGAATGCTAATAGTTAAATCTTTTTTATGAAGAGACATTACATAAGGAACATAGATATATTTTACATTTGGAAAATAGAACTTGTTATAATACCACTTGAAATGATACTATATTAAATAGAATAATCAAATAAGATCTTTAGTGTTTCATAACAGAAGAAGAAATGAGCAGACTTGCTCACAATTGTGTCTTGCCCCCTGGTCAGACTACAAGAAGAAGAATGGAAATTAATGCACAATGCAAATCATGCACTAAATGTATTAGCTGCTAATTTTATCCATTTTGCTGAAATCTACTGAGAAAAGTATCAACAAATAATTTAATTTCTTCCTAAGGCAAGTGACCCAAGTTTCAGTCAAAGCGCATTTTATTTGCTGTTGAGAGGAAGGAACTGAGAGAAAAACCTGTGAATTTTCCAAACACTTTCATACCTACTACATATATATAAAATAAGAGTACGATTTTCTTTTATGTAAATCAGATAAACAACATCTGTCTTGGGGTATGAGGTTGACAAATACAGAAGTATATAGATACTGGTGGAAACACCTTACCAGGCAATATGCTTGGGAACCTGTCCATGGAGTGGAGTGAGAAGCTCACCAGTGCTCTCTAAAGATGATATTTGTTGCCCAGTTATTGCAAATATTTGCCAATAACCCCATTTGGAGACTATGACAAGGCATGGTGTGCAGAAATTAAGTGAGGAAAGAGAGAAGTTTGCCCCTACCATTAACTATTAAGTGAAATATGTGAGCTCTTGGCCTGTGATGGCTCGAATACTAAATTTATTCATAGCTGATATTGTTAAAATCTAAATTTTTTTAAAACATCCCTTCCTGTGCTTTACTGACATTCCCCATTGCAGCAGTAGTCAGCAGCATTAACCTTCCTGTCACGTCTATTCAGGCTCATATGCAGCTCCCTCTGTTGCTGCTTCCAATCTCCTTAGAAATGGGCCATGAGCACAGGATATATCAGGTGATGTACAGTTTCCAACCAGATTATTTTACAGTTCACTTCTCCCCATAAAAAAAGGCCAACACTTCTTTACCTCTACAAAAAGGAGTTTATCCAGTGCAGTGCACCATCCGAGCACCTGGTATAAATGTGTGTTCCAAATAGGTTAATATACTCATTTGTACACTTTTTTTTGACTTCATTATGCACACATCACACAAATTTCTGTTGCATTCTATTAAACAAGCTAGGTATATGCAAATCAAGGCAATCTGAAAATAAATCCTTTACAAGCTACCTATGAACTTTTCACTGTTGTGAGTTTCACATCAGTAGAACCTTCTTGAATAAAGAGGCTGTTTTATTAATTTTAGACCTGGGAAAGGCCCACAACCTTGACAGACTGAAACTTCTTTCCCTTTCTCTGTTTCATAACTTTAGGTGGCAGCAGCATAACCTTTGCTTCACATGATCACACAAACACACAACAGCAAAATCAGCCAGATATAGTTCAAACTACAGAAAACTATATTGAGCAGTGAAGGAAATTGAGGTTATTTAGTCTGTAGAAAAGGAAGCTGCTCATCAAGACACTTCCACATCCTTAAATACAAATCTATATATGCAGAGAATTAATACAATGGAAGAAAAAAATTACTGCTTTCTGGATTAATCATTTGCGTGTTCTTTTTACCACTACACTTTCAGCATTTACAAGGAACATATGGGGATCGTTCAGGCTTTTTAAGGAAGAAGACCGATAGCCAGACTGCAGTTGCCTCCTATGGATGTCATGTTAGGGGTTGCGTCCTGCTCCAGTGCTGTATTGCGGAGGCTGGGGCACCAGGGTTGGTTCAGTTCAGCCAAGGGGGTCCTGGGGGCACCCTGTGTCTATAAGTGGCTGTTGAGAAGCTGTCAGGGAGACAGGAACCTCTCAGCAGGACACAGTGGCAGGGCAAGGGACAGGTAAGGCTGGGAGCAGCCATAAGGAAATTTTTCTCTGTGAGGATAGGTGAGCAGCGGCTCAGACTGCCTGGCAGCTGTGCAGGCTGCTTCATACCCTGAGGAGCCTGGTCTGACCCTGCTGGGAGTAGCACCTTGCACCAGGCACTTCCCAAAGCTCCCTCCTTACCTGGATTGTAGCTGTGTTGTCCTTTGAACCTAGTTCTTCCTTGTTTTTCATGACAGTAAATCTATTATTGACATTAAAGTAAAAATACTTAACTTTACAATTTTGTATTACAACCTCTTATATTACAAGCTCTTTCAGTACTAACCATCTCAAAAGTGCTTAGGAACCCTATCAAGGCTGTGTTTGATGAAGCAGGTCCCTGAGTGGCACATTTTTATCCTTTTTGCTTGCTGTGTCTGCTGACACTTTTTCCATGTGAGAGCTATTAGAAACTGGTTCCTATAGTTGTTCCACTTTATGTTTACTTCATTGTAACATATTCTTCCGTCATATTTCTCACTGAAGATCCTGCAAGATTGTCATTCAAAAGTTTATGCTTCATAGGGATATGAGCAGTTTCCAGTAATAATAGTCTCTTGAGTCTATCCCACACTGCTGTGAATATAAATATCATTTTGAGGCTTTAGCATCCTGGATCCCAAGGCAATTTACTTTTTCTTGCATTTTTATTGTCTTTTTAATTACTTTGTGTCAATTACGCTTTTTGCTATCTTAATTAAAGAAGCATTTATGGGTACTATTTAATTTTAGTTAGCAACTCTTCTTGGGCTTCTCAGTGTTTTAAGGCACTGTTCTGAGGTTCAGCAGAGCCAAGCTTGGATCCATTTTCAAAGGCTAAACTTTGGAAAATCTATTTGCTTTTCTATTGCACTTTCCAGTATCCACGTCAGTGTTTAATATCTAGGAATGTATGTTTTACATTCAACTTTTTAATCTTCAACTACTTCTTTAAAATCCTGAGCACCCATTATAAACTATTAGTACAAACATCAATTTTAATATTTTATGTTTTTCAAATATCGATTCACTGTGTAGGGTGACACGATTTATTATTAGAGTCTCTGATAATGTGATTTTAGGCTACTGACACATTATAATATCATTTTTTGCCAGAATGATTCAGATTTGAAATCCAAACTTCAGATTTGCCCAAAACTGCATTCATCCACTTCACTATTTTTCCTAGGTTCCATACATACTTATTTTACTTTTTTCTCTCTCCACAGACTTGACTTTTGTAGCTTGTGGACTTCCTCATATTTTCCTGAAACCTGCTGTAATACTTGTACTGACACAATTTCATTACCTTACGGTGTAGGTCATCAATGGAATGTATCTCTGGATTGAGCTGGTACTAAGGGGTTCAGTGTTTAATTCTCTAGCTGCCTTATAGGGATGACTTTAATGAATCTATGCAATGTGTTATATTTTGCTGTGATTGCTGCAAATTTATTCCGCATAATTTCTGAGACTGGATAATCTACAAATAAAACCTACAAACATAAAATTCTGCAATTGTCAAATACTTTTGAAAGCATTCATTTTATCAGATGCATTACCAATCTTTATTACCCTGTTTACCCTCTAGTATTGAAACATATGCAGTATGTTCTATTACAGTAATAACCTGAGTAAAAAATCCTAATCACTGTATTTCATTGTAACCCATTTATCTTTTCTTTGCTATAAATATTGTGAGTTATCTTGAAAGAAATTTCATATATTTAATTCACCCAACCACCAACAACATAATTTTTTTGCATCCCATAGCTATGAGGCACTTTTGTTTTTACTATTCACCTGTAGTGTAAAAAGAGAGTTTACATTGTACATTCAGCATCTTTCTCATGCTACCTATAGTAAGGTATAAAAATAAGGAATCCCTGGACACTTAGTATTCCACAGGATCCACAGACAGTTAATTCTGCTACTAAATATATACTGATAAAGGTATAGTAACTCCTTTGCTTCTTTTTTTCTCTTGATAAATTCTTGCAAAATGTTTACAGAATAAAAAGCATGTTTTGACAGACGGTACTTTTTTATTATATAAGCAACTATTTGTAGGGGTAACAAATTCACAAAGTTTAACTGAAGTCCTTTAAATGTGTGATATAATTAACAATAACATTGAGAAGATAAAGTATTAGCAAGTACATTGCCAGAGTAAGCAAAATAATCAGAAGCAAAGCAAAATCAGAATCACAAAACCTGAGATGTTTTATCAGAGGTAGTTAAGGGGGAACCTTACTGCAACACGTAACACTGCTAATATTTTGCCTAAAAATTATCTTCCTTCTTTACATGCACTCATGTAACAATTAAGGGTTAATCATAAGAATAGATAAAAATTAGAGATATAGCTGTGATAGATGCAGTGTGTACCAGTGTGGAAGACAGGGACAAGAAACAGAATTTAACAACATACCTAAATGTTAGATACAGACATGTGTATTCCCTGTGACAATGAGCAGGAAGTATCTCAGAAAGGTCCTGTCCAAGAAAGAGTGGTGCTCTGAATCATTACTTTGAATACACTTCCCAGAACTTGCTAGCACAAAGGAGAAAATGATCTACTGTGCTGTATACTTTGCTGTCTAAGGCATAGTTTTGTTCAAAATTCCTTCTGCTGGAAATTTCTTACCACATCATATACTCTTTTCTCTCCTCTTATTACATAGGATGAACTTCTGGTTCCATAATTGCCCCACTCATGTACTACTACAGTCTGTATTCAAACTACAGTCTAGTCCTACAGTAAAGTGGCAGATATCCAGATACACTATTCAATAGTAGATTAAGGTTTGGCTCATAAATCCAGGATCATTGTTCTGCATGAACAGCGCTCTGGAAGAAAATAAATTTTCTGGCTTGCTATACATCTTCACATCTGTCAATAATTTTCTTTAATTTATGAAACTGTGGGATGTTCACATTTTACATCTGGCAGTGTTATTTTCATATTCTTTACTAAACATTTAGGCTGAAGCTCCTATTACAGCAGTTGCTATAACCTGAGGCTCTGTTTGATGTAAACTTGTCTGGGAGACTGAGTTTACAGAACCAGAAAAACAGATGCTATTGAATGTATTGTGCATCTGCTCTGTGAAACTGCCCAAACTAAGCAATGGTAAGATGTTGCTAAGCACATGGGCATGAGTAAAGTTGCCCTGACCTTTTCCCTTTGCACTGTCATCTTTTCCAAATGAGCAAAACCTCCTGGGTTTAAAGAGATACTTCTCCTTTTTGGAGGTGCATTTTTGTAGCCAAGATCATCTCTGTTGGTTGCGTATACCATTTTGACATAAGGAACAATGAACAAGCTAAAAGTTACATTACAAGAAAGGTACACTTTTACACTAAAAGCTTTTTGCTTATTTGTCAGTTAAGACTGAAAGTAATGCAGCTACATTTTATTGTGGAAGGAGATTTAAAGAACATGGAGTAGTTTCCACATGTGTGTGGTTCCAGACTCCTTTGACCACCTAGAACCTGCCATTAGTGACATCAGAGCAGGAAACACTTAAGAAATACTGCAATTATATTTGAACAGATTCCCCACAGAGATTTGTGAAACAGGTGACATTTTTGTTACTATGCCTTGCTGAGTGCAGTTTCTTAAGTCAATGGAAAAGGTGCATCTGATATCCCAAATGGCCCAGCAAACAGAATATTAACTTTTAGACACCTTTAGTAAAAACTCACAGTTAAACATTTCAGTGAGCATTCTCTAACCAGTGCACTCACAATCTTTTCTCTGTTACAGATCAACTTTACATCAGCAGTACAAGCTGACTGATAGAAGTGAATTCTCTCTACATCCTTGTCAGCTTCCCAGAGACAGTTAACATACAGGAGCCTCCTCTGGGTAGTCCTGAAAACTGTAACAGCCCAATGTAGCTCAAAAGCAACAGAGCTGTGGAAGACACATTGACCCACACCTATAGTATTTTAGCAGGTACCATTTCAAAGCTTATATGTCTGCTGCTTATAGAATCATATAATAGTTTAGGTAGGAAAAGACTTTGAAGATCACTGTGTCCAACCATTAATTAAGTCTACCAAGATCATCATTCCATCACTGAATTTAACCTGCTTTGTTTTGCAGCTGCCCTTTATACTTTCCGTTGCAATTTACAGATACCAAATGAAATACATGGCATACCAAAATTATATGGTAATGTAACTATAGAGTGCATAGAATTTTATTTTTGAACCTGATTTTGGGCAAAGATTTTGAAATCAGCGTGAAGGTCTCAGTTTCCTTTTACTCTAACATGTTCCATGTCATCAGAGTTGCATTTACAGGCTGCAATTACAGCTGCAGTGATTAAAATTACCACTGTTATTACCTCAGTATCATGACTGATTGTTACCAAACTTTCATATCAGTACTGAAAAGACTGTGCTTGAAAATGTATTTATATTTTTTAAATACTAATTTCTTTTCTTTTAAAAAATAAGTGCTTGAAAGTGAATGATCTGTGACATGATGTATTTCATTCATCTAGGTTGCTTGGTCTAAGCTGGTTCAAAAGGGAGATCCCACTTGCATATGACCTCATGAAATACCTTCACAAAATTCCATTGAGTTTATCATGTAAAAAGCAAGACCTTATGGCAACAGATAAAACCAAAAGCAATGGAGAAAGCAATCAGTTTTACACACAGAAAACCTACCAGACTGATAAACTGATTCTGGAAACAAAAAAAGTACTGTAAAGTATTTTCCTGGGTTATGATCTCTTCCACATCTTTTGCAACTAACCACTAACAGTAAAATGAAGAATCAAGTACACAGAGATTAGCTAAATTCTGGAAACACAACACCATGTGACACAACACATTGGCACAGAGCAGCTGGCTGGCATGTTGCTTCATAGCACACTCTGTCATGAACAAAATTAATGCTGCAGCAGTAGACCAACAGGAAAGGAAAAGTGGCAACTTGCAAAAGGAAGGGTGACAGGAAAACACCTCAAATGAAGCTGTCACCAAGAGTTATTTTTAGCCGGCAACAGTTGGATATATTACCATTTACTCTTCTAATAGATCACGACAGGACTGGCCTACATTGAGACAGCTATGGAGACTGAGGCCAGCATCTGCAGGCTGCAGTGCACACACAGTAAAGCAGTATTTTTAACCTGCATTTACATTTTTACTGGTCTTTTACTTTTGGAGTGACTCCAGAGATGTTAATGTAAACATCAGGACCTTTTTCTCCTCTGCATTCTTCCTTCAGTATGCTTATGCCAGCCATAGTGTATGGCTAGCCACAGGGTAAACTGAGCTATTTTATCTGGTGCTGCTCTGGCAGGGGGATTGGACTATATGATCTTTTGAAGTCCCTTCCAATTCCTAATTGTGCTGTGATTCTGTGTGATAAACAAGAGAAATATACGTGCATAGTGGTTGTGTGGGCTCTGACTGACTTGGTTCAGCACCAGAGGAGATGTAGATAGTGGGAAGAAAGGCAATATCATCACATACAGTGGCAATGGAAACTTACACACAACTTCAAATAATTCATTGCCTTTAGAAAAATGCTGCAGTTTTTAAAGTTTGCTTAATATATGTGGGTTCGAACAACATGCTCATTTGAGCTTGATGGAAATGGACTGGAGGCAGCCTGTGGCAGCATCATTTAACATCTGCTATGCTGCCAGCACTCACCAGTTTCTGAGCTGGAACAAGCTAACATTCTTCTAGGTGAACTCAATAAGCACGTTTGTTGACAGTTCTTTTTAGGAGGTCACTAATTCACCATTAAAAGCAACTACCTTATCAGGTGTAAGTGCCTGCAGAGCCATAGGCATCTGCCCACCAAATAATACAGAATACTGAACTCCAAGCACCGATAGACTGCAAACACCCACACAAGCACTGCAGCATTTATTAAATTCACCTGAAGCAGCAACCTTTCTGTGTAATTAGTAACCTTTTATAGTAACATATGCAAACAAAATGCTCAAAACTGCCTTTCAGTAATTGCTGGAGTAACTGTGTCCATGCCAGAGGCTTTGGGTTCTGCTAGTACACGTATACTAGATAAAACATATTTGCAAGAGATGAATGATTCCTCCAGAAATATGTAGTTGCAGACCAACCTTCAGCCTTCTAAGGGATTATGCCTTCAAAACAGGAGTAAACTATCTATGCCATTTAGACTAACGTGGGTTACTTCAAAAACAAAGCTGCAGTCTATGCTGATATTTGTCATACTTCAGTACTTTCCATCTTCTTGGAAGAAAAATACTACAATGTTAGTCCTTTGTTTGAAAATAGATCCAGTGCAGGCTCCCAAAAGGTTTCAGTGTTGTAAAGAAACATGGTTCTGCACTATTACTTTTCCAGCATGGTAGGTAATTATCCCTAAGAGAAAATGAGAAACAATACATTGTATTGACAGCAAGTGAAAACATGCACTCTGACAGTTTTAATTATGTAATTGTTACCTTGCAAAGTCACACCCTCATTATTTCACAGTTACTTGTTTATGTAGTTATAACCAAAAAAATAAAACCTTACATACAGGAGTTAGCATGATACTATTTTGAGCTATTCCCTCACATGGACAAACATCAGTATCCCTCAAATCCTATGATTCTGGGAAGGAAACAGTGTTCTATCAAGTCTTTCAGCAAACACTGGGGAAGAGAGTTGATAAAGAACAACAGAGTCAGCTCTGCAGAAGGGTTTTTGTCGTGCAGAATAATGACAGAATCACTGCTGCAAAGCATTTTGGAAATGATTGTACAAATTTTACTTGTTACATTAACAAAAAAAGACTGTAAGTTAAGCAGCAAAAAGGATGTTTCCGTCACTGCTACTTTTCCTGTAGTTTATGTAAAGGACATTTCCAACCACCCAGTAGTGACTAAAATATCTGAAATTAATTGTCTTTTTCAATCTCTTCCTGTCAGTTTTTACAAAGCAGCGAGTTATTGTGAATGACAGACAAATCCAAAGACTAAGTAGACAGATAATGTCTGAAGCTTTATGTGTTTATAGGTAAGGGTGGAAAAGGCCAACAAGATGGATTCTCGTTAAGAGTCTGTTATAGATCACCCAACCAGGATGCTTTTACTCCCAGTTTTTGTGTTGTGAATCAATTACAGTACAGCAGAACAGAGACAGTCACACACAGCTTTTGCCCTCGAGCCTCACAGTGTCTTTGTGCATGTGGAAAAATATACCACCTCCAGATGCAGTCACCAAGCCCTTGGTGGATGTTTGGATGTTGGTTATTCTGTCTTATCTCACTACAGAATTTTCCATACCTTGTCTCATTAAATAATTTTTTTTTTCCTTCCAAGAGGCCTGAGTTGGAAAACAGGTGAGCTGGCAAACCAGATCAGTGAATGCTTGTGTCAGACACAAAGCAAGCTCTTCTGCAGAAATCACCAGTTTTTGCTGCTGAGTTCACGTATCCACAGACTTGTACTGCACAGATATCTATTGCCATACATAGCGGTATTAGCAACATCGCTCATGATCCCCCTTACCTAATCTACTACTTGTATATGTGCATATAGGCTTCTGTTCATTCACACTGACAGCTTAGATGGTGCTTTGTGAATACCATTCTTCCATACAAATAGCAAATATCAGTCTGTCCTCTGTTGTGGGAAATTTAGACAAATGTAGGAAAATGGAAAAACCCCCAATATCTTCTTTTTCATTACAGCCTTTGTATGAACATCTCCCACCTCATCTGTCTCCAGCCTTGTTTCCCTTTGGGTCAGTGTTCAGTTCTCCAGGCTCACCTGTGCACTCTGACAGCAGTTTAGCCCATTGTGCCTTACAAGCTTCAAGTGAGTGCTCTCACTTCACTCATGCAGTCTATGCTTCATGCTGACAGTGACTGTTCAGTGAGCTCACTCAGGCAGTTCATCCAGTTTAACTGCTGGCTTTTGGATCAATCTCTTGAATGTATGGCCAAGTATGGGGGTGGACAGGAAAGAAGAACAACTGGCCTGAATTCAGTGTTGTGAGTTGCCATGAAAGCACACTCTGTGTGATGATGTAGCAAAGCAATAATAAATCCAGTAGGATTTTAAATTATGTGTGCTGGCATTTGAAACCAAGAATCAAGCCAGGGAGTAGAAACAAGTAACTTTGGATTAATTAAACTAGGTAAAGCTGCTGGGGAACTACAGCTGCCACTTAAGTATCTGTGTTTGGGAGCTGCCATCTCAATAGCTTCTTCCTATCTCTTACATACATACTAAATTTATATTTTACCAGGTAGGGACTTCACTGGGTACACCCCATGTAGTAGTATGAAAAAGTAGCTTGTTCTTATGTGGCTGCTGTATATGCTTTGACAAAGACATGACAACTGGAGTTTGCCAGAGCCTGGCTTTCTTGTGCGCTTGCCCTCAGCTAATTAGAATGACCACAGTTCAGACCTGACCAGGCTACAAACAGAGCTCTGCCACAAAGCCAAGTAGAGTCTGTCCTCCTTGAAACAGTGATGCAAGGAAATTTTGTTTCTTTGAAGAAAAAATAATTGAGGAGTGAATCCTCACAGTTCTGAACCCTACGTTTTGTGAGTGAATATTTCTTCCTGATAGATACTTGAGTGAGCCTTGTTCTTTTGGGTGAGTGATCCCCTTTCTAGGTACCCATGAATGGGAGATTTTCCCTACAGTGAGTATGCCTGTTTTTTGAGTCACCTTTCTAAAAGAATATTCACAAACCAGACATGAGTTATGCAGTATTATACTCCCACTTGACATCTGAACTCCTAACTCACTTTGGTCTGTTGGAGGTAACCTTTGGTTGGAAAAAATCTGCCTTTTGCATAGTTGCTGCTGTATGTCCTGTGCATACCTCCATGACAATATTTAACAAGCGCTTGTCCTAGAACTACAGAGAAATGGTTTATTTAAGAATACAGAAGAGATTGGGCATGCAGAGGAATTGTTCTTTCCATAAAATGTAATGGACTTTCCATAATAGACTGAGTCTACAACTAATCACTAAACATGTGATCACTCATGATCCCAAAAAGGGAACAGTTCAAAGTGAACTGACTCCAAGTATGAAGCTCCCAGTCAGAACATAATTTGCAAACACTGGTCCAACAAGATGCTTCAAGATCCTCGGGTTGCTAATATTATGATTACGATGTTAATTTCAATTTAAATACACACACCAAATACTTGAGGTAGTCACACATTGAACAGGTGACGTGGACATATCTACCTGCTGGCCTGCAAAAAACTGGTGCTCAAGATCTATTTTTCTCTAATATGTTGTTTATAGTTGTATCTGATTTCATGTGCAGAGTGTAATTTCCATCTGAATCCCACTCTGTACCCAACCTTCATTTCATGGGAGTAGATACTCCTGAGGGTGGAGAAAGCAGTCAGAGATAATGTCACTTTGCCACCCTCATACTCAACAGAACTTGTGCTGTTGACTCTCTCCTGGAGCTACCCGAGATCAAAAGTGTTCAGGGCCATGGGAAGGCCTAAACGTCTGCTTTGAACTACTTCCAATAAAATGGTCACATTGGTATTTACCGTGTTAATTTTCTTAAAAACTCAGTGTTTATCTCAACCTCCACCATGAGCGTCACCAGCACCAGGGGCTGTTTCCTACAGTCATTCACACGTACGAGCAGGTCGACAGCTCCCAGCCCTCGGATCGGTTTCTGTGTATCTCGCTAGCTCTTTGCCCCGCCCCAGTTCCGGTACCGAGGGGCCCCGAGAAGCTGCGACTGGCGGTGTCCGGGCACGGCCGCCAGGAGGGCGAGTGGCACTGAAAGCGCTCGGGAGGGACGCGGACCACGCCCGGTTCCCGTAGCGACGCGAGTCAACGGCACCTCCTGCCGGCCGCGACGCTATTCAACTCGCCGGGCCGAAGGTCTCTCCGCGCTGCGATTGGAGGAGCCGCCGTACGTGAGAAGGACGGTGCCCTATGCTGCCCGACGGCGCCCCCTGGCGGCTGGTGGCGCCTCCCGCGCGGCAGCATGGAGCAGGATATCGCGGCGAGCGCGGCGCGGAGCGAGGAGCAACAGCAGGAGGAGGAGGACCCCGGCGGCGGCGAGGGCTGCGCTGGTCTGTGGGAGCTGCCGGTGGAGCGCTGCGAAAGGCGGCCGCACTGCGGGCGCTGCAGGTGACACACGGCGCAGGGCCGCGGAAGGCCCACGGAGGGTCTTGCTCGCCTTGGCCCCGCCCCGGCCCTGGAGAGGCTGCGCCGAGGCACTGGGGCGGTGCCAGACTGGCGGGTGGCCAGTCTGTAGCCGGGCGGGTGGGTGTTTTGGAATCTTCTCCATGAGGCTGGGCGCGTTCGGGGGTGGCAGCGAGCCAGCGGTAGCTAACTCTCGGGCCACTTCAGGGAACCGCCACTCCAGCAGCATGTGGCAAGGGGGTAGAGAGAGGGCCTGCGATCACGTAACAGGCTGGCATCGAGCTGATGGGAAGTGTTCGGGCTTTTGTGTTTTAAAGTCTGTGCTTCTCGGCCGACTGATGCACTAGGCCTGCATCCTATGTTGGCAAGCACAGCCTGCCTCTGTGACAGCTGGGCAAGGTGGAAAATGTGCCCTGCAGTCTGTCTTCTGAATACCACACAGTGAGATACGTGAGACCTTAGCACGACTTGGATGCTTTCTCAAAAGCAAATCAAGAAATTAACCCTGGCAACAGGCAATTTTGAGATCCTTTCAAGAACTGTGGAATGAAAGGTTGATATAACTGGAACTCAGGTATCTTTTTAAGACAGGTAGTGACCTTTAGTCTTACAGAGGTACCATGTAACATATGTCTGCAGTGAGCTGGTACTGAGTCATTTGTTCCTGAACTGATCTACTTGTGCAGCACTGCCAGAGAAAGACATTTCCAGTACCTCTATCTACTTAATCAGTTTCTGTTGTTGTTAAACGAGATAGAAAGGCATGTAGTTTTACTAACAATGTAGCTGTCTCTTTAAAGCAGAAGGACCTTATTCTTTTGAGGTTGTTGTAAACAAGTAATACTCAAGGATATGTATACTGTAAGTTGTAACAGGTGGCACTTCCCTTTTGCTGTTTCCTTTTCTCCACTGAATTTTAGCTTGAGACTTACAGTTTTGTGTTTATTTAATGGGCCCAAATATTCTTCTCTTCTTTGATTTTCTGCAGTCCCTGTTGAACCTGTGTAAGGTTTTGTATGTGCTTCATCTGACTAGCAAAACGACGCCTATAAACCTTCCATGGAAAGAAGAGCCTTTTTGCTTATTTTGGTTTTGTTTTCTATCATCATCGTCGTAATCTTTTGCACATTGTAAGAAAGGTGTGAGCAAGACAGAGTAACATGGGTAATGTGTTTATACTTACCTGGGTGGTTAGCCAGTTGGCTAAATAGGCTTACAGAGGCCACCTGGGCATACTGTTTAATGTTGAGCATCTCACTGCAAGAAAACACACTGAGGTGCTGAGTATGTGCAAGGAAGAACAACAAGGTTGATGAAGGGTCTGGAGAACAGGCCTTGTAATGAGCCTCTGAGGGAGCTGGCCTTATTTAGTCTGAAGAAAAGGACTGAATAGGCGGGGTATCTAAAAACTCTCTGAAAAGAGAGTGTGGAGTCGTGGGTGTTTGCCTCTTATCAAAAGTAAGGAGTGCTAGGACAAGAGGAAATGGCCTAAAGCTGTGCCAGGGGAGGTTTAGGGTGAACGTTAAGCAAAATGTCTTCGTTGAAAAAGTCATGGATAATTGGAACAGGCAGCTCAGGGAGGTGGCTGAATAGCTGTCCCTGTTTAAAAGTTGTGTAGGTGGGGAATTTAGGGGCATATGATTCCTCATACTGTGGCTGCTTGATTTCCTAGTAAGCATTGCAGAGTCCTGTTTTTTTGGATGTTATTTCATGTTTGTCATTTGTAGTCCTGAGGTGCCAGGGTGCTGCTTAATGAGAGTTAACCATCTATCAGTCCTTATTCAGCTGTTTAACCTTGAGTTCTTTTAAAATGCCTACAGGGTGCTGCTGATTATTCTGTTAGTATGTTAAATAATCTCTGCTCTAGTTTCTTTGATTTTGAATAGATTCTCTGATGGGTCTCCTAAAAAAGTTGTTTCCAGAAGATGCATTGCCCACTTTTCTTTTTTAGTAAAACTTTGTATTTACTCTGCTCCTCATTACTGTGTAGCCTTAAACCAACAGCTTTCTAAAGAGCTCTAAATTTCTTTATGTTTGCTGTGAAGAGCACAGGTATGACAAGGACAGATGCTTTTGTACAGAATTGAGACCATCATCACTATAAACTTTGATTCCAAATACTTTTAAGTCAATTCATTAATGTGCTTTACAGTAAAAATCTACTCTAGAATTTATAATATTGAGGGATTCATTGACAGGCATCATCACCACCATGACAATGTTCAGACTAATAACAGTCTTATTCATTTCCACAGCCTTGTCACTAACTTACTCACTTCTAAGTCATGTCACAGAATGTTGTACTCACTGAAAAGTATAATTTAGTTCTTCTTGTGAGGAAGATGAAGCAAAAAAACCAGGCAGAGTGCACAGTTCGTGATCTCAATCAAATCTTTGGTTTTAAAACTGTCTGCTTCCCTTGTTTCTGAAAACTTTATTTCAATAGTGGGGGAAAAAACCCACAATAAATAATTCCTTTGCTTATATCTGAAATATTACAGATGCTGTACTTAATGTAGTTACTGTGTGAGTATTCTTTATAGACTGATAAAGACACATGATGGCAGAGTGCCTCTTTGTGTTTTGAGGAAAAATGTAATGTTTTTACATGCGTCCCATATTTGTTAGTAATCTTCTTAACTCATATAAAGGCAGAGTCTGAAGAAGCAGTGTGGTCTGTCTTCAACACTTTAAATATATGCACTTGCTTTATAGCACTTTGGATGGTATTTAAGTGTAAACACGAATTTTAAAGTTTAATTAACTATCAGAGAACGTGAAGTAAACGGGCGTTAATTCTATTAGCAATGCCTGCAGCAAGAAAATAGC
This sequence comes from Phoeniculus purpureus, assembly GCA_028565055.1. Classification (NCBI taxonomy): domain Eukaryota; kingdom Metazoa; phylum Chordata; class Aves; order Bucerotiformes; family Phoeniculidae; genus Phoeniculus; species Phoeniculus purpureus. Next base: position 38,316,490 of record JAOXOE010000874.1, read on the forward strand.
TTCTTAGCCTCTCATTTCTTTGGTCTTCTTAAAGATGAGGTCTAGGGGTTTTTTTTCCACTCCTCTTAGTTTACTGCAGTTTTTCACTCCCAAAAGTATTTATTGTTATTCTTAAATAAGCTTCTTCTATGAATGAAACTATATGTATCCCCTGCAAAAGAAGGGACTTACTGTTCTGTAGGATATTTTTAGAAAATTTCATAGGGGTTGGAGTAAGGAGGGAGAGACCCTCTTTTCCCTGCTAGCAACCAGTAAGACAAGAGGAAATGGTTGCAACCTGTGCCAGGGGAGCTTTAGTCAAGATTTTATGAAGAATTCGTTCATTGCAAGGGTTGCAAAGCAGGGCAGTGGTGGATTTACATACTAAGCCACCTGTGGATTTTGTGCATGTGGTGATGACCTGGCAGTGTTGGGTCAAAGGTTGAACTTGAAGATCTTAGAGGTCTCTTACAGCCAAAGATATTCTGTGATTCTGTGATTTTTCCTTCACCGTTAGTATTAGTGTGTGTGAGTAGGGTGCTACTGTGAAGGAGAGTTAGTACTAGTCTGTGAGTCTGATATTTGTGGTTAGTGCAGCAGTGATAACAAGGTACTGGCAATGTAGTTCCTTCCTGAAGTGCTGGTGAGGAGGAGTGGTATACCATGTTGTACTTTGGGGTGATTTTTTTCTGTGTTGAGCGTCGTTCCTATCAGGATGTAATTGTCAGTGATCACTGTCACGGTCCAGCAAGATCAGGGTTCTCAGGTACAGCTGAAATGTGATCAGTTTATAATGTCTACTGCTTATATCACAGAATTACAGGATGAGTGAGATTACCAGTGATGTCCTGATCTTGTCCAGACTCCTGCTCAAGATGGGTCAGCTAGAGCAGGTTGTATAGGACCACATCCAATAGGATTTTGAGTATTGCCTAGGATGAAGAGTCCTCAAACCACTACGTGAACCTCTTTTAGAATTTGACCAAGAAGGTCAAGAAGGTTTTCCTGTATTCAGATAGAGTTTCTTGTGTTTTACTTGTGCTAGTTGCCTCTTGCTCTGATACTGGGTATTGCTGAGAAGCTCCTTAAGGTTGTCCCCTTTGGTTTCAAGGGTCTGGGATTCCCAAAGGCTGGTTTTACTGCTACAGACACAGGCAAAGAAAGCATTGAGCATCTTAGCCTTTTCCTTCTCCTGTGTCACTGGTTCCCCTGCCCTCCATTCAGCAGTGGGCTCATGTTTTCCCTAGCACCTTTCCTGCTGTTTATCTACTTGTAGAAGCTGGCCAGATAAAACTCAGGTCACCCTTGGCCATCCGTAGACACCTGGGCTGCAGCTCCATATTCCTTTTGGGTCACCCATCCCTGCTTCCATCTCTTGTACGTTTGTTTGTTTTTGAGTCTGAATTTAGTCAGTAGCTGCTTGGTCCTTCCTTGTAGGCTTTGTCCCATATGTACCGATTTCCTACTTGTTGGGGTGGGCCTTTCCAGAGCTTGGATGTGGTGATCATGAATATCAGTCAACTCTCCTAGATTGGTTTTCTCTTCCTTTCTACATCCTGTGCAAATGACTGGAGAAGTTTAAGTCAGCCCTCCAGAAACAATCTCTGTTCACTCTTAGGATCCTGAAACCCATCCTATCATGATCAGACTAAGGCTGCCTCTCCTTTATTCCTAAGCATTGCATTCATCAGAGCAGCTTTTCTTGTGGGTTCCTCATTCACCTATCCCAGGAATTTGTCATCAGTGTACTTAGATTTCCTAGATTGCTTGAGTCCTGCTGTATCGTCCTTCCAGCATGTATCAGGGTGATTAAAACTGCACACGAGAACTGCACACGAGGTCTGCTTATTGACCTCAGTTCCTAATGCTGTTAAACGTTTATGTTAATACTGAAGACTCACAAACTGTTGGTAGTGGGTAGTTTTCATTTAATTTTATATTTGTCTCCTCATAAATGTCCAGCTATATCAACTTTGTCATGTAAAGGAGGATGTGCCCTTGCTGTATTTTGTCTCACTGGGCACTGTCTAAAAAAAACAGACAAAATGAGTCCTGGAGGCTTAATCTTTGGCTCTTCTGCCACAAAAGTAGTAGATAATAGATAATTTATATTGTAAAGTTAACTGGAATTTTTCGTATCTAATGAGTAGTAGAATGCTTACTGTGGCTGAATTTTATTTCTTTATACATACTTTTCTAAATTGTTCTTGTGTTAATGATTGGTGAGACAGTTTTCTGAGTTAGTTAATGGCTTTGGGATTATTTTTCTTCAGCACTTTTTTCCTTCTTTAGGCAGTTAATTGTTACCTGAAAGACTAGAGATTTAAATAAAATTCTGCGTGTATGTGTGCGTGCGCTTTATGTTTTTAAGTACCGCCCCCCCCGTGGAAGACAGACTGTTAAAGTGAGATGACAATATGTGCAACCTTGCAATATTTGTTATGAAAATATTTATTCAGGTGTCACGGGGTAATCATTCTTCCCTATACTTGTGTTTAATACTTCCACCTCAGCATTTCTGTTTATTTCAAAATCCAGTGTTAATGAAATTGACAATAAGTGAATTGTGCACTAAGGGGAGAATAAGTAGAGCAAACTGTAATGAATATGAAATGTTCAGGAATTAGGTGTTCTGATGCCTGTGCCAGACAGTGGAAAGAAAATGTTCCTTACCTTAAACAAAGCACTTGCAGTTTGTGGGTTTATTAAGAAAGGCAAACTTCTGGAGAAATCAACTGCTAGAATAGTTACTCAGAGGTGTGATAAATGATTTAGCCCAAACAGGGTTCCAATCCAATTTATAATTTATTAAGTGAATAAATACAAGCAAAAACAGCGTTGGGTACGCCAGGGGCCTCTGCCCTCCCAAGACACACACTGCAAACAACAAAGCAGTCCCTTATGTAACCCAACACTCGCATATTCATAGGAGGCGGCTTTTCCATGAACTCTCCACCTCCAGGCAGCGCATGCGTTGTTCCAGAAACTTCTTACACTCTTTAGGCAATGCACCCCCAACTAAGTCATGAGAAGCAGCAGAAGCAAACAACAGACACCTCCCCCCCACCAACAAACACACAGAACAAACCGTAAACACAGGGACCATATACAAGGGCATAGGTATGCAAAACTGAAGGTTACACTCCATCATGGTCCCAAAATTACCCCACACCAACACGAATCAAATTTGACACATTTCACAATCCCCCATCTGCTTTTTCATGGTATTGATTCATGTTTTTGTAATTGGTATCAGGGAATGGATTTTCTCTATCCCCGGTTCTGGATCAACAGGCACTGTGAATATTTGCATCCCTTCTATAACTGAGTGTTTTTAAACATGGAATTATTAACAACCCTCCACATATTCCCAGTACAACTAGTAAGCCAATCACCGCCCATACAGCTCCTCCATTCTAAGTCTGAACTGGGACATGTGCAATTTTTACAAGTTCTTCTACAGCTTTTCCTTCATCATTAATTTCTAAGCAACAACTACTAATGTTAAATTTTCCACAGACTCCTAACGCTTTACCAATATTCTCAGCCAGATTTACAAACAGATTTTTAGCAATTGTGGGAATCTCATATTTTACTCCTGTTTCCATTTCATGGTAAAAGGAATTGAATAATATATATTCTGCCCAATGTTGATACTGTACTGATGCCAGTAAACCCCAGGAGGCTGATGGAGTCTAGGCGTACATCCATAGGAGTTAGATGCCAAGCTCAATTTATTGCACAGTTGTATCTGCTTTTATACTGTTTTACACCCGTCACGCGACTTCAACCATAGTTTCATTGGTTTCATAGTCGTAA
>JAOXOE010000874.1:38320387-38340792 GCA_028565055.1 Phoeniculus purpureus
TTGCTGGCTCATGGTCATCCTCATGTCCACCCGAGGTCCCTTTCTCCTACACTGTTCTCCAACAGGTCAGTCCCCAACATGTACTGGTATGCGGGGTTGTTCTTTCCCAGATGCAAGAGTCTACACTTGCCCTTGTTAGAGTTCATTCAATTTCTCCCCACCCAGCTCTCCGGCCTGTCCAGGTTCCACTGAATGGCAGCACAGCCTGCTAGGGTGTCAGCAACTCCTCCCAGCTTTGTGTCATCAGCAAAGTTGATGACAGTGCACTCTAATCCCTCTTCCAAGTCATGAATTATTAGATTCAGTAGTACTGGTCTTTTATTTTGGTTTTCTAGGAGCACACATGAGGAAGATAACAATTAGAAAGCAGCAGTTTAGTTGGCTATAGCTAACTGGAACTTTCATGAGGACAGGATGTCCTTTGTCCTTCTTTGTTCGGACAGTGGAACATGCAAATGGACCTCTGCAGATGCTCTAGAGCCACTTCTTAATCTTAGCAATTTCTGAGCGCAGCAAAAGCAGAAATATCCAGACTAAAAGCACTCCAGAGGGCTAACTCATGGTACTTAGTTGTGGCAAAACCTAGTCTCTGATGCAACTGAGGTGTGACAAGCCACAAGACTGAAAATGTCATTGACTCATTAGAATTAACTGAAGGGTAAAGAAGAAATCACAAACATTCCTTTAGATGTATTACACCATATCACAATAAAATTCTGTCATCTGCAAAACCAGCATGGGACTACTTTAACAGTGTATCAGAAAAAAGCAATTTTAGATACTTCACTTACAGTAAAATATGAAAACACATTTAACATCTGAGTAGACTAAGAGGTTTGTTTTCAAATACATACTAAAACACTAAGCTAGTATGTACTGCATTTTCTAATGCAGGTGGCATTTGCAAATAGTGCTAGAAGTGCAGATAACCGTTATTTTTTGGTAACAGAGAAAAAATTGAAACTAAGAAATTACAAGGAAAAAAATTCACTTTGATTCCAAGACCTCTACTAAAATAAATCAGACCTTTAGTGCTCTGTCATACATTCACATTGAAAAATATTAAAAAGAAAAACTAAAACATCCTACAAAAAAAAAAAAAACAACAACTCACCTGTTCTGCAGAGGCATGTCTACACCACAGCATATTTTTTGTGCAGCTATGTGATTAAGATTCACTTAATCTAAGAAAACTCATTAATTACCTTGGTGAAGCAGTTGTGCTCGATGTACAGGAGGAAGTGAAGTTGTTAAAAAAGTGTGAAGCCGAACAGCCAATAAAAATTTTAAACCACACTCATCAAGTGTTTCTCCTCCTGAAATTAAACAGTTTTATAAGCACTTCCTTAAAAGTAATAAAAGTAGCTACTGGGTGTCCTAACAGAAGAAATACTTTAAAACTCTGTGACTATTAATGCTTTATACTCATAACCACAATAGCTCCATTCACAATTCTTTACTTTAAGGAAAGGGAAAGAGAAAAAATTCAAATGTAAAGAGTTTAAGTTACCTGTTCTTTGTGGAAGAAACAGAAGAAGTATTGCCATATAAAAATATCCATAACTGTCTCATTTTTAACACATGGTGCAATAAACACTGATCATTAATAAATTTTTCTCCTCGAAAGTCGAATAGAAACAATTATGATATGCAGACTGATGCACTAACACTAGAACTATCATAAGCAATACAAAACTTGATTTTATGAAATATTGATGTCTTCAAACTTTAAACAGTAAATGCTATGATGGCATAGTAAACTACACAGACCACACTATAAGATAAAGTTATAACATGCTTCCAGAAGCCATAAATATATTCCAGAAGAGGAAAAACATCCCAGGAAAGACTGCGAAGCACAGTAGTACCTTTACTTTGAAATAAACAGCTTACCCTGATTTCTGTCTCTGCTTTCTCCAATTTCAGTACTGGTAGTAGCAATTGTGTCTGCCAAGGCCATCAGTGACATCTGCTCCATTCTAGTCAGCCCTGGCAGGCTTGAATGAAGCAAGTGACGAGAAAGAACTTGAGCATGCTCTGGTCCAAAATACGTTGGGCTGTACTGAGAAAGATTAATGACTTCTGGTTTTGAACTGTCTTCATCCACATCAAATGTAACAAGTTCATCTGTACTTACAGCAGTACTTTGAAAGAGATCTTCGTAATTGTTATCAGATACTTCTTTGTTATCTTGACTATTCTGATTATTAGACTTCTCTAAACAAGAGTAAGATGAATCATCATCTGCAGCAAGCAGAGCATACAAAGGCAATGGTGGAACAGAGTCTATTTCAATATAGTCTATAGTCTCAGTCTTGCTGAAAGTTTTAGGATCTTTTGCAGTACTTCCACTGGCACTGATGGTCAGAGACCTGAGCCTCTTGTCATGATTAGGTTCAGATTCATTTATAGCAACAACTTCCCCAGCAATGCACTTCACCAGATGAGATAAAATGGCCTTTGCTCTACGTACTTTACCAAGATCCATGAGTTCCAAAAGTTGATATGGATGGTATTGAGGTAAAGTGGGAGACAACATATGAGCTGCTTCAAAAAGACCAGAATCTTCCATTTCCACAGACAGATCACTGGCTGATCTTTTTCCACTAAGTTTCTGTGCAAGGCTGGTCATAGATCTGGTCAAAGCTTGCTTTGGTGGATGTAGATCTGAGGTGGATGACTGGCTTTGTTTTATTAAGCTAGTTATGCAAGGCATACTTCCACTGCAGGAATCTCTACTAACTCGTTCCTGCTTGGAAGGAGATTGCCATTGAGAATAAACATGCATTTCACAATCCATTCCAACCACAAGAATGCCATCACGCACCCAAGACAAGGAAACTGGAAAAGGAGATGACCCCTCAACAGATGAGACCAAGTCAACACAACGCAGTAAAACAAACCTAGAAAGGTTTGTAGCCTTCACACTGCCACTATGAGAAATTGTCACAATCTCCTTCCCATTTTGTTCTTGCATTTTCCCAGACACTTGACCAAACATATACAGTTTTGATCCAATTCCCACTGTTAGAATGTGTGACCCATCCTCCCTAGACATCCAGTCTAAGTGTACCAAGAGGTTACTGCTGGTCATTACACTGACTCCATGAGACAGAGAAATATCTGGTTTGTTACATGCCCCTAAGCTGCTATCAATACTAACACCAGAGTCTAACATGCTGCCTATCTCATCTAAATGAAGAGTCTGTTCTAGAATCCAAGAAGAACCCCCTGTAGATTCACATTCAAAAATACTAACATGTATTATAAAATCAGGTGAAAGTTTACTACTTTTAGATATTACTTGCTTGTATGCTACTGCTAATCGATTTGTGTGTGCACAGCTAACTTCAGTTGGAGTTCCTGGAACAGTAATAGCACTAGCGCTAAGACGTCCATCTTCAATCAGCAGTGGCCATTCTTCCCATACATATGTAACATCACTACGTATACTATATTCTGGCACAGAAGAAGCTGATGATTCAGTGGTAACTTGGCACCTCCAAAATCGAACTTTTCCATCAGAGCATGAAGTAGCCAGCAGATAAGGGGCACGACAAGCAGGATATATAGAAGAAGAACTCAGATGTCCTAAAACAAAATAAAATATGCTTTTATTGTGGGAGACACTACAAAGCAAGAAAAAAATAGAAGAATTTTTACGCAGTTATAATTCTCTTATTCTGGACAAAAACTAGTATTACCACTAACTAACACAATAGATTGTCTCCTGTGTGAGGCCCTAAAAACAATGTGACAAAAATACTATGAATCATTCCACCCTTTACTTCCATTTAATGCTTTTAAAAAAATCCAAATGATAACACTTGTATAGTAATATCTATCATCACTCCCAGCCAATAAAAATTTCCTATTCACAAATCTAAAAATCCTTCTATTATTAGAAGACTACCAATACAAGCTCAAATTTTTCCAGTTATATCCTACCACAGCAAATTTTATGAATGGCTACAAAACTAAATTTGTGTTTCTACAACTTACTTAATTTCAAGAACTAGTATTTCAATAAATATTGTACTTCAAATATAATATTTTAGAATTAGTTCCAGGTTTGAAACATAAAGTCAAGTGAGCAATTTTTAGCAAACATTTTCTATCCACTTAAATTAATATTGTTAAAATTAATTCAATTTTAACAATAAATATCAAGCTTACTTTGCTATTTTAAAACTGAAATCAGAAAGGCAAGGATTCCTTATTGCATTATTTTTTTAAAAAATTACAAACCTGCAGATGGCTTTACACTTATTATCTCTACTCCTTCTGGCAAACTCAACTCTTGACTATAAACCATTTTGGAAGACAAAGTAAGCCAGCTGGTGCTTTGAAGGTTTGCTCTACAGGTGTGGTATTTTTGAGTAAAAGGTGATTGGATCTTCTCTGGATCTGATGAAGAATACAAATCTTCTGTTTGTGTTGCAGTTTCAGGTGTATCTGAATCTGTTTTCATGAAGAAAATTATACATTGTTAATTTAAACACTAAATTATTTCTCTTAAACTAGGAAGTCATTTCTACTGACCTTAAAAGTTCCAAACAGACAGACTTTTAAGTCATACTTACGTACTGTCATTTTAATGAAAAGCATTGACTTAAAGAGAAATCTAGCACATATCAGAAAAATCACAGAACATCAGGGATTGGAAGGGACCTCAAAAGACCTCTAGTCCAATCCCCCTGCCACAGCAGGATCACCTACACCAAGTTGCACAGGAACACATCAAGGTGTGTTTTAAATGCCTCCAGAGAAGGAGACTCCACAACCCCCATGGGTAGCCTATTCCAGTGCACCACCACTCTCACTGTGAAGAAGTTCCTTCTCATACTTACATGGAACCTCCCATGTTCCAGCTTGCACCCATTGCCCCTTGTCCTATCACTAGATGACACTGTGAAGAGCCTGGCTCCATCCTCCTGACACCCACCCTGCACATATTTATAGACATTAATGACATCACCCCTCAGTCTCCTCCAAGCTAAAGAGACCCAGCTCCCTCAGCCTCTACTCATAAGGGAGGGGCTCCACTTCCTTCATCATCCTCGTTGCTCTACGCTAGACTCTCTCCAGCAGCTGTGTGTCCTTCTTGAACTGAGGGGCTCAGAGCTGGACACAACACTCCAGATATGGTCTCACCAGGGCAGAGTAGAGGGGGAGGAAAACTTCTCTCAATCTGCTAACCACCCCCATTCTGATCCACCCCAGGATGCCATTTGCCTTCCTGGCCACAAAGGCATATTGCTGGCTCATGGTCATCCTCATGTCCACCCGAGGTCCCTTTCTCCTACACTGTTCTCCAACAGGTCAGTCCCCAAAATGTACTGGTATGTGGGGCTGTTCTTTCCCAGATGCAAGACTACACTTGCCCTTGTTAGAGTTCATTCAATTTCCCCCCCACCCAGCTCTCCGGCCTGTCCAAGTCCCACTGAATGGCAGCACAGCCTGCCGGGGTGTTGGCCACTCCTCCCAGCTTTGTGTCATGAGCAGACCTGCTGACAGTGCACCCTAATCCCTCATCCAAGTCATTAATGAACAGATTGAAAAGGACTGGTCCCAGTATCAAACCCTAGGGGACTCTACACTAGATACAGGCCTTTAGTTAGACTCTGTCCTATTGACCACTACTCTCTGACTTCTATCCTGCAGCCAGTTCACGATCCACCTCACTATCCAACCATCTAGTCCACACTGCCTCAGTCTGGCTGCGGTAACACTGTGGGAGTCTGTGTCAAATGCCTTTCTGAAGTCAAGACAGATCACACATCCACCGCTCTGCCATCATCTATACACCTGGTTATGCTCTCATAAAAGGCTATCAGGTTGGTCAAGCATGGTGTCCTTCTGGTGAAGCTCTGCTGACTGTCCCTAACGACCATCTTGTCCTTGCTGTGCCTACAGACAGTGTCAAGGATAAACTGTTCCATCACCTTTCCTCCGATGGAGGTGAGGCTGACCAGTCTACAGTTACTTCGGTCCTCCTTGTTATCCTTTTTGAAGACTGGAGTGACATTTGCTGTCCTTCAGTCCCTAGGCACCTCTCCTGATTTCCGTGACTCAGCAAACATGATGGAGAATGGTCTACCAATGACTTCTGCTGTCTCCCTTAGCACTCGCAGGTGCATCTCATCCAGGCCCTTGAATTTACGTACATCCAGTTTGCTCAACTGATCTCTAACCCAGTCCTCATTAACCAGGGCAAACTCCTCTCTTGTCTCAACTTCCTCTGGGGACGCAGCAGTCTGGGGCCTGGTATCAGGACCACCCCTAGAAGTATAGATGGAGTTCAGTACAGAAAGTGTTCAGTATCTCTGCTTTCTCTGCATCCTCTGTCTCCAGGGCACCCTCCTCATTCAGCAGGGCATCTACGTTGCCTCTAGGTTTACTTTTACCTGCAATGTATTTGAAGAAACCCTTTCTGTTGCCCGTGACCTCTCCTGCAAGGTTTAATTCCATGGAGGCCTTAGCTATCCTGCTTGCAACCCTACATTATAAGAATAGAGTCTTATAATCATCCCAAGTGGCCATCCCCTTCTTCCATGACCTATAGACTTTCTTCTTCCTACTGAGTTTGCCCAGCAGTTTCCTGTTTAACTATGAAGGTCTTCTGGCTCCCTTCCTTGACTTCCTATCTGTTGGAATGCTCTCGTGTTGTGCTTCCACGAAGTAGTCGTTGAATGTTAATCAGCTGTCTTGGGCCCCTTTACCTGCCAAAACCCTGTCCCATGGGATTTGCCCTAGCAATTGCTCAAAAAGGCCAAAATTGGCCCTCCTGAAGTCCAGGGTTGTGATTCTGCTAAGTATTCTTTTCCTGCCAGATGAGATTCTGAACTCCACCATCTCATGGCCTGTAGAAGACCCCATCAACTTCCTTGTCCTGACCTGGTGGCCTTTAAGAGATATCCACAACAGTGTCACCCATGCCAGTCTGCCTCCTTATCCGCACACACAAACTCTCAGGTCTCTCTTCATCAGCCTCTGGACAGTACTCAATACACTCCAGTTGCCATATCATGTGAAGAGCAACTCCACCATCCCGCCTTGCTGGCCTGTCTCTCTTGACAAGGACATAGCTGTCCATGACCACATTCCAGTCATGTGAGCTGTCCTACCACGTCTCTGTAATTGCCACCACATCCTAATCACCTCCTCCTGCTTGTTCCCCATGCTGCGTGCATTGGTGTACAGGGAGCAAGCTGAGTGTTCCTATTTCCCCCGAGAAGTGTGGGAAGCTGCCTGGTTTTCATCAAGACCTCTGTCCCACTGGTACACATCCAGCAACAATCCCACCCCCCTCTGAATCTAGTTTAAAGCCCTCTGAATGAGCCCTGCCAATTTCTGCCTCAGAACTCTTTCTCCCTCTGAGATAAACCCCTCCCATATGTTCCTGTCAGGTCTAGTGCCTTATAAAACCAGCAATTATCCATGAACCCAAAGGCCTGCCTGTAACACCAGTCTCACAGCCAGGGATTTACGGACTTAATACTTCTACTCCAGCCCATGTCCTCATCCCAAAATGGAAGTAATGAAGAGAATATAATTTGTGCCTCAGACTCTTTTACCAACCATCCTGAGGCCTTGAAGTCTTTCTTCATTCTCCTCAGGCTATGGAATACAGCTTCCTTCCCACCTGTCTGGAAGATCAGCAGTGGGTAACAGTCAGCTGATCTCACTAGGTATGGGAGCATCCTAGTGATATCCCTAATTCAGGTTCCAGGTAGACTGCAGACTTCCCTATGCTGAGTGTCAATTCTGCATATTGGGCTCTCAGTTCCCTTTAGAGCGAGTCTCCAATAACTAGAACCCTTGTCTTCTTCTTTGTGTAGAAGATTGTCGTATTACTGGAAGACCTCTCTGATTTATGAGACTGTGCTACGACCTCAAGAAAAGGTTGCCTACCCTCTAATATCCTTACTCGACTGACTGTCTTCCAGGAGGGACTCATATCTATTTCTCAGCGGTACCTGGGGAAGTGAGGCAGGCAAGGGAGGTGATCACCGTCTGCCATGGCCTTGCACTTGCCTCCACTCACCCCATCTACTTGGCCTTCTGTCTCCACCTGAGAAGTGCAGGATACAGCCTTGATTCTGGCTCTTAATTTAGCCGTTGTCCAGACTGCAGAGCCTGGCTCCACCAGTCTAACTCTATTTCAGCGTCTATAATGCTTCTGAAGCCTTTCTACTTCTGCTTCTGGCTTTTCAACCTCATCTTGCAGCTGTGCCACTTGGTTAAGCAGATAATTTACCTGCTCGCACTACACATAACCTGCGAAAAGTGAGAGACTGTTGCATTCCCTGCAGCCTGTCACCTGCACGGCCTCATCTTGCTGGGGGACTCGTTTCGGTTCCCACATCCATGTGCAGTGGTGACTGTAGCCTGGCCTTCCTCTGCTGCTAGGTTGACACATTACACTTTTTTTTTTTGCCCCCTGGCAGCTAGAAGCAGCTGGCTCTGTCGCTGCTCCATGCAGTCTGAGCATAACTTTTGGTTTCTCTGTGTTTAAAGATCTCACAGCTAGGACCCCACCATGTTCCTTTCTGGCTTTACCCGCAAGAGATTCCAACCCCTGCCAGCTCCCTTTTAACTCCCCCCGAGAGTCCCTGTTTAAGGGGACCTCCGAATCAGCCAAAAACCTCGATAAATAGCATTCAGGGACCAGACACTGGCTCCGTCACGGCTCCGTGTGGTCTGAGCATGACTTCCGGTTTCACTGTGTTTAAAGATCCCACAGCTGGGACCCTATTGTGTTCCTTCCTGGTTTTTCCTACGAGAGAGTATTAGACACTTCTAAAATTACACAACTGCTCAGAACTTACAGGGGTTTTTTAGGCTTAAAACTATTAATCTTTAACCAGAAACACTAAAACTGCAGAAGAAAGATCTATGTGTGTATGTGGTTATCCACGTACACAAAATGCCTGCATCTTGAGAAAAAAAGACGTTAAAATGTACACACCTTGCTTTACTAATTGGAGAGTACATAGGAAATACTTTTCTAAAAGTTACTCACTTAAAATGTACTGTCACATAATCTCAGAGATCCGACTGTTTACTTCCTTTCTTTTTCCCCTCTCAAAATGGAACTCTACAGTGAAAGTATCAATTAGGTAGATTAGGAACACAAAAATTGCCAAAATGTTGGTTGAAAACCCTTATAACTAATGTCAACATCATACCATTAATGAGAAAATTTAGACCTTTCTCAAGAAATTCTGTCTTTGAAAGCAATAGTAAGATCAGGTTGGTTTAAGTAACAAAAACATGCATTATCGCAGCTTCTTCTGCCCTGTGCCATGAATGCTAGATTTATATTTGCTTAAAGTCCTCAAATATTAACAGAAAACTACTGAGGTATCTCTTACGTAATTTACTCCATTATGGTTGGAAGGGGCTTTTAAAGGCCATTGGGTCCAATCCTCCTGCTCAAGTAGGTTACAATTTACTGGAAAGCATAATCAACTAAAAAACCTAAATGAACAACACAAAAATGCATCCAGACGGGTCTTAAACATCTCCAGAGAAGTGGACTCCATAGTCTCCGTGGGCAAACCATTCTAATATTTAATAACCCTTAATGTAAAGAAGTTCTTCATCATATCGAAGTGAAACTTCCTGTGTTCTAGCTTGCATCCATTACCCTTTGTCCTGTCTGATGCAACTGAAGATTAGCTTGTTTAAAAAGCTTTATACTTTTTGTGATAGTTTGTTAGTCCGAAAGAGAAACAAGATCTTTCATAACTGTATTTGTACCTTTAAATGTGTAGGTGCTTCAGCCTACGGTCCTTTTTAGATGTTGTGTATACTCAAAATTCACATCAGAAAAAATTCTGATAAGCAAAATAACTGTTAAGCTACAATAAAATCAGATAAAAGTATCTGTCTTTAGAATGCACAAATAAATATCAAATTTTGGGCTCAAGCTGAACTCAAAAGTGTCCACATTTTTGAAGATTAAGAATTAATCAAGAGAGAATGAGTTATGATAAAAGCCTGCAACTGAAGAACCACAGATTCTTTTCAAAAAGCTAACATGAAGTTTAAAATAGCACATGTATTCATAATAAAATTTAACTTTTTTGAAGTGAAAACTACACAAAAGAGTGCTTACCTACTGAGACCGGAACTGACTTCAAATACAAATGCCACATATGTAGTAATGACTTGTTCTGAGTATACTCTATTACTATTAAGTAGAATTTTTCAGAGAATCCATTTTGCTGGTTTCCTGAGGAAATTCAGAACAGGAAGGTCAGAATTTATTCACCTGAAAGCAAAACTAAACTTTGCTGGTGAGCAAATGATAAGCTGTCAGTAAATAATACTGAAATCACAGAATTGCAGATTTGGTTTGAAAACACCTTTAAGAACATGAAGTCCAAGAGTTAACCTAACTGTACTAAGCGCACTGCTAAATCATGTCCCTAAACTCCATGTCCATCTTTAAACCATTAAAGATGTCCAGGGATGTCAATTCAACCACATGCCTGGGCAGCCTGTTCCAATGACAGATGACTCTTCAATGAAGTTTTTTCCTGATGTCTAACCTAAACTTGAGGCCATCTTCTCTTGTCACTTCTTACTTGTGACAGGAGACCAACACCCACCTCCCTACAGCTTTTTGAGTACCTGTAGACATGATATGATCTCCCTCAGTTTCCTTTCTTCAGAATAAACAACTCAAGTTCCCTCAGCCACTCCTCTTATGAGGCTTGTCCTCCACACATTTTGCCATCCTTGCTGCCCTTCTTTGGATCCACTCCAACACTTCCAAGTGTTTCTTGTATTGAAGTGCCCAACACTGAATGCAGTAATTGACTTGTGGCCTCACCAGAGCTGAGTAAAAGCAGATAATCACTTCCCTGTTCTTGCTGGCTACACTGTTTCTGATCTAAACCAAGACGCTGATGGTGTTTTGCATCACCAGAGCACTGTTGGCTCATATTTAGGTAACTGACAGTCATTACTCCTATGCCTCTTTCTGCCAAGCAGTTTTCCAGCCACTCTCGCCTAAGCCAGGTATGTTACATTGGATTACTGTAACTGAAGCGCAGGCAGAACCTGGTACTTGGCCTTGCATAAGCTCATACAATTGGCCTTGATCCATCAATTCAGCCAGCCTAGATCTCTCTGGAGAGCCTCTCCACCCTCAGGCAGATCAGCAAATCCACTCAAATTTGCGTTATCTGCAAACTTAGAGGATGGACTGGATCCCCGTGTCCAAATCATCAATGAAGGTATTTAACAGGAGTGGCCCAAATACTGAGCCCTGGGGAACACCAATTTAGGAGCAGGACATCTGAAGAGCAGCAGTAGAGAAAGTAACAAACTCATCTATCAAACACAAGCCATCCAGATTAAATATGTAGTCTAGGAAGTACAATGCTTCTTCATATAAAATTATTTCATGTAATTTCACCCAGCAAAAGACTACATTAAATGTTAGATCAGTAAGGAGTCCATTGCACCCAGTCATTCTTCCTTAGCACCAAGGTAAACATATTAGGGTGCAGAAGCAATTAGTTTAGTAACTCTTTTCTCCATGGTTCCTCCAATCCTTCTTTTGGTGTGCATCTAATAGAACATGATCAAGAACAAGCTCTATTTGCCCTGTGGGTTTAGTATTGGGTTGTTTATGGTACTTTAAAAATACACAAGGAATTGATTCTTTTTTTAAGAACGTGAGTCAAAAACTTATTACAGAGGAAAGAGTGGTGTTTTAAAAACTAAAAAGCTTTAACTTTTTATGAAATAATTTCTAATTAGAATTTACACACAAGATACACCTAATTTATAGTATTTTGAAGAGTTCATGTAGCCCAATTTATTTTTTTTTTGTTTTACACAGCATTAATTCATACAGACTTCCGTAACACACACATACGCATACAGCTGCCCTTTTTTAAGATCAAATAGTAACACTTGTTAAGGAGCAGTACTTAGCCGATGTAATGGATGCAATAAGCTTTGTCTATGTCATACTCTATAGCTATATGCTTTACCTACAAAACCTCTTCCCCCTCATGTGAGAAAGGCATAAGCAACAGAATGCTTAATAGAGTACAGGAAGGGTATCTTATGACTTAAATGACTTTATCTAAAATTTGTTTGCATGCTACTCTTAAAGGAAGTGAAACACTCATGAGTTTCATTTTCTTCTTTGGTACACAAAAATCTCTGATTAGGTAAGGTATCTGACATTAAAATATTAAAAGCGGTATAATGAGTTAGTTTTCCTCTGTGGAAGGAATACAGTACTTTTTCATGGAGTACTGAAGACAAAGAATTCTTTACCAGAGTTTGATAAATTGTTCCTCTTTTCAGGTATTTCCTTCTCCTGGTTATTCAAAATGAAGTCTTCTTGAAAAACATGGAATAATTGTGTTTTCCTGCCATGCTGGGAAAGTGAAAACGCACAAGTAGTAAACATCATTGTGTGCACTGTTTAAGACCATGCTCCAACATGGAGCTTTAAACTTGGTTACACATGTCAAAGAAAGATTTGCCAAGAAAATGCACCTTTGTTGCTCAAATTCTTCTAAATTTACAGGCACCGTGAAAGCAAAGAGCAAGTGTATGTCAGGATCCATTTTCAAATACCTCATCTTTACCTGACTTGAGAGCTACAGGTATAGTCTTTATTTTTAACACTTTTAAAACAAGCCATTATGGTATAAAATGAGTACAGAAAAAGATCTTACAAGCTCTGTGATAGCATCCAGTTCAATGATACATCCTGGACGAGCGGTAGATTGCTGACTTACGATGTTAAAAACTTCACCAACATATTTCTGTTCAAAAAGAGTCAGGGGGGTGGTGGCGTTAACTCAGTTTTGTGTGTTTCCATGGCACAGGATCACTAGGCAACATTAACTGAATTATTAAACATACACTGGTTGCAATCAACCAAAACCATAGGTAGCATTTCCAGTTTTGTCAAGAGTTTTTCATGGGTGAGAGGTGAAAAGTACATCTGGAAATTCACTAGTTTATTATCATTTCCCCAAACTGTACTCTTTTCTTACGTTTCTCTGAAGACTGACAATGCATATAGGTCGTTGCTCTGACTCCTTGTAGGGTACGTGTTTCAGAGGTACTTTCCAAGGAAACCTGACCTGCCTCAAATATGCAGAGTTTCAATGGTATGCAGTAGACCTACCATTTTAAAAAGCCTTACCATACAAACCTAGCTAAATCACCATAAATCTATTAATTCCTCAGTCACTATCTTCATCAGTTACCACCAAGTCTGCAACTAGTGCTAATGAATAAAATTCCAACTTCCAAAACCTTGAGATAGCTTTCACTTACAGAAATTTCTGGATTGGAGAGCTCACACAAAAGTTTCTTAGCATCTATTACAGCTTGATATAACCTTAAATGCTGTCCATCACTAGCCACAAAGCAGGCACTTGGAGAATTACAGTATGCACCTGAAAAACAGGAACACAGTAAGTGCTCAAATATTCAAACACTAACTTGTTGGGTGGTTTTTTGGCAAATGGCAATTTTGAAGTTACAAAAGAAAACAACACAGCACCAAAACAAATAGCTCTTAATCTGGCTCTCAAGCAAAAAACTACGAAGTTTAATGCTGTGGTCAGCAACCAAATCAAAGTACATGAAAGGACAGAATTCCATTTGCCAGCCAGATCAAAATCTACCTCTGAAATATGCACTAGCATCTAAGAATTTTACTACATTAACTCATAAAATATCAAACATAAAAAAGGGCACAAGAACACAGGAATTCTTGACACCAAATTAAACAATTTCCAAGTACCAGCAGCTTGTAAATTAGTGAAAGAAAGGACACATGCTTGAAGGATGTGTCCTTTAAGGGGCACATTGCACTTTTCCCAATGCATTCAAATATACTCCACATTATCTATTTAATAGCATTATTAGATCATATTACTTTCGTTCTAGAACACTCTACAAATCTTAACACAAAACTCACCAAGGCAATAGCTGGGTATAAGTGTGGGCAGCCATGCAACATTCGAAAAAGCTGAAACATGGAGAGAATTGATCCGAGCAAGTTCAGAAACTCCACCAGAAAACGATAAAGGCCCAACAGGGTCAACTCTCCAAAGAATAAGTTCGCTGTAAACCACATTGGGATCTTGGGATGTTACATTTGCATTGCCTCTACTCTGAAGTCTTACTGATGACTCTTGAGACTTCAAAGATTCATGTGCCTGTTTTGCATTCTCAACATCTGGTGAAATTAGAGCATTGTGATGGGATGTTGTAAGCAGCAGTGGTAATACTGAATGGCAAGCCAAGTCATTAAGATGAAAACGGTGACCACAATATCGAGATTTATGTGAAATACTGACTACAGTTGAAAAGGCAGATTCCTCAGCAAAACTCACTAGCCACTGGTTCAGTGACCCATCTGCATGTTTGGAAATCATCATAACATTAGGTGTGAAGATACTTAGTTTCAAACTGTTGGTTGATTTGCTATGTCCAGAAGAGATAAGCATAGATGAAGACCGTGTAAGGCTAGATGGCTTTTGTTTGCCTTGCTGAATAGCTAAGTCAACATTTTTGGTACAAGCATACATCACTATACTTCTGCAAAGTGAGTTTGCATCACCTGTTGGAAATGCAACAGGTATTCTTGAGACAAATGAGACCTGGAATTTTAAGAAAGGGAGAAAGAATAAGTATTAAGTTACTTTCTCATCATGCTTAATGAATAAAAGGCATGATTTTTAAAAAAACTAAGTACCTGCACCTGGCGAAACATGCCAGGCTGGTATTCATCTAGCCAGTCAACATGCCACACCAGCAGTGAACCATCCACAGAATGTATACTGAACAGCATGTCAGCATTTTTATTCCATTCAGAAAGTAGTACTTCAATTTCATGATCAATAATAGCAGAAGATAAAGGAGTAAGGCCTGAATTTGTAGCAGTTTTCTCACTCAGTTCCTTTTCTTGGTTTCCTTTTTCATCTCCATTTTCATCTCCTTCTGTAACACAGACATACACACACACACTTACATATTATGTTTAAAAGCCAAACTACAGCAAGCAGTGTCATTTAGGCATTGCAACACCTTTCATGCCTTCTATAAGCTACCCATGTAAGCACAAATTTAAAATAATGAAAAACAAATGCTGCAGTACACTTCCAAATCAGTCCAAAATAGTTTATATCGCGCCTTTGTTTGAAATACTTTTCCCCCATTTAATCTAATTTTTGCACACATAGGCAGAAAAAAAAGTCATCTCTAAACTAGATATATTTAAGGTAATGAAGTACACCATGTTACAGAATAAACCTATTTAGATGTACATTGGTACTAAAAAAAAAAGTAACTCTAAAGTTGCTTCTAGCTCCTTAAAAATGTTAAAATAATTCACTGTCACACAAAGGCCTCAGAGTGTTCAGAGTAAGTAAGTCAAAATCTCTAGAACAACTATGAGCAGATTCAAAATTTCTAGATACAGAATTTTACACAACTTTGGTACTTCCAGCATAAGGAAAATAAATGGATAGAAATGCTACTGTAATCTGTCTGCATCCTTGATGTCAAGTTGCCCACCTCTTACTTCACATGAAATCACATTACTAACTACTTTGTTAAAATTAAAGCTATTTCTTTATAACACTTGTACCTTCTGATCTGCCATGCATTTGATTAGATTCCTCAGTGTTAGTCTCAGGAGAATGATGTTCAAAGCTCTTTCTAAGTTGTTGCAAAAATACTTCCATGGATAAAGTAAAATGAAGTTCTTTATTGTTCAGCCAGTGCACAAGAAAAGGTCCACTTTTTTCTTCATTTTCACCAAGACTCAGAGATGTAATAGAAGGGAGTAGAGGAATATCTGCCAGAAAGATGTCCACATTTTTGAAAACCACGCAGTTTGGTCAAAAAATACTTTTAGAGAAATTGTTTTTAAGTAGAAACCCTACCATGAAAAAAACGCACCTAGCATATGACCACCTGTCATTTCTTCCATCAACATCATCTACTTTTAGAATAGCAATCATGCAATTTACCTAAGAGTTATTGCACACACAGGATGGAGACTTGTTACAATTGCAGCATGTCCCCTTGATGTTACATCTCCATATTGCCCATACAGGCTAACCTACCTGGACCACCAGGATTATGAGCAATTTTGTTGTGAAGAGGAAATGTAGCAGACAAATGGGGCAAGAAGCACACAGAGTACTTAAGAAACACAGTCTGTCTTCCTACAAAGCCCAATTAAATGCCAAAAAATAGCATCAAAAACATTGTAATACATCTGGTAAAAGTAGAACCTGGAGGAAAGAATTGTGTTGACCCCCACTTCGGAAGATAAAAGTAAACATAAATAAGGTGAACTGGAAAAAAATTATCCTTTCAAACAGCAGATGGTCAGACAAAAAGTTTAAAAATTGTACTTGTAAGAGAAAGCTTAATTAGTTTAAGAGATACACTGTTCATTAAGTCTAAACACAGGAAATTACATCAGAGCAGTACAAACTTAATGAAAGGCCATTCAACACTGCACTTTACATAGCTTTTCAAAGAGTAAACATGCATCTCATTTTCAGCGTATACAGATGGCTGTCAAGACAGAAATATTAGCAAATTCAGGCACTTTCCTTTTTGCCTATCAATGTATTGCTCCAGTGCAAGACAATATTAAAGTTTATGGAACATAAGACCAGAGTGTGTTTTACTTCTTTCAGAGACAAAAATGAAAGTGCGCAGATGTGTGCTTATTTAAGGTACTCATTTTTAAATCAGAAGTTTCCAAGCTTCTCTTCAGTGTGCTCCCAATATCCTACACAATTCCCAGTGAATTTGTAACTCTAGTTAAAAATACTTAATCTTCTGCATCTCAGACTACAGTGCGTCTCAGTTAAATGATGACCAAGAATGAAAGATGGGATCACAAAAGACGAGATTATTGTAGAGGACATGTATTCAAATAATTTCATTACCGTGGAAGAAGGTTCTTCCATGCATTAAATTTTGCATGATCACGTAAATACATATATATATATATATATATATATATATATATATACACACACACACACCCCCCCACCCCCCGAGCCATTTAAGCTTACAGAAACCTAACAGAAATTGTAGCCCACTGTGGGAAGGATTTAACACACATCTTACCTGTGGCTGGATTGATACTGGCAGCAATATGAAAGTGACAAAGCGCATTTGCATGAGGAGAACTGTTCCTGTGAACTTCATGAGGATCCTGCTGGTGTGGACCATATCCAGTATGTGCTACAACAGCACCTGGCCGCCTCCTTCCTCGTCGAAAGTGTCTCAGGTTTAACTGCAAGAAGAATAAGGTGTAATTTTAATTATTTTCAAAAAGAAACAGATTTCATCTGTAAGTTGTTCTCTAGACACTAGTGAATTAAATTTTTCAGTTTAAAAGCTACTTTAAAAAGTGGAGTACATTAAAAAAAATTACACCGCTTCGTATTTCATTGTGCGTACATTTGTACAACTCTTAACATTACTTTTTACTTGCTACACTTTGCATCTTACCACAGAATGCTCATGTAAAATAGGTCTCTCACAGTTTTTATGTAATTATTTCAGATCTGTGATGTTGCCTCTTTTTTCCCCACAGGAAGGAACATAAAACTGTCTCCTACCTCCCTTCCCCTTTACTCTTTCAATATTTTTAATTTGCTATGTGCCTTTCACCTTGTCATATTTTTTATTTATGCCACATGGAGTAACAAAGCACAAGGGTACTGACTACATCACTTCTAAATAAATGCACAATACCAACATACCTTCTGTGCAACTCTAGAATACCACTAATGCTTCACCTTACCCTTGCATCCCACTGGTGAGAAAACACTAACTCGTAAGGAAAATTCACCCTAAAAATACAGGTTACAAGCAGTCTGGTCTATAGTAGAAAGGTATCAAAGATATCTTTCTTTTCTCTGCGTTGTAACTGCTTTTCCAGTTGCAGATGTCAGAGACATTGCACAACTTCAGAAGTAATAAATGAGCCCCTACTATACATTTTAGGGCAGCACCATTACTGTCTTTCATATAACCTACATAACATGTGCGCTCCATGCTGCTCCTAAGCCTTTAAACCGGATACTATAAAGCACTTTGCTTCAGTCATCACAGCAAAAGCAGCAACAGTGACATAAGAACAGTGTTTTTTAATGTGAAAACTAAGTAGGACAGATGTCCGCTTAGCCGCCTTAAAGATGATGTCAAGTAAATTCAGTCTTGTATAATGTTTCATGCACACTAACAATATAAAGTATTTAAGCTACTAATTACAGTCCTGTCTAAAACTGTGTGTACACGTGTTTATTCTTACTATTCAATTTACATTCTTACCTCTAAAGCATTTTGTACTTTTTCCTTACTTGAAGTGTTTCTCTTAAAGTTATTTGTGAAGTTCACTGCTTCACTGCAATTGTATTCTCCACCATATAACAGACTGTCATTGGGTAACAAAGTCTCTGCCCAGAGACGACAAACACTATCCTTACAAGAAGTCAGGAGTACATTGCAGACAGCACCACTAATGAAAGAAAATATAACGTGAGAAATTCCTACTATCACATAGCATGTTTTTCATTATCAGTTTTTAGAATTGCACCAGGTAACTTAAAGATACTAAGGAAAGAAAAAAAATCATTACAGTCCTAGGAAAACAAGTTGCATATGGAAGGCTTTTGTATCTATCAAAGTACCTGAATATGAATTAACTCAATGGTCATTAAACAACTGTGCAACATGAAATCATGAACCTCAATTTAACGAAATAGTCATGGTTAGCATAGCAATATTTATGTTTCTGTCTTTGAAGTCCCTCACATAAAAACCTCACCATAGTCTGGGTACCTATTTTCACTTCTCCAGATCATACTGCTATACAGTACTTAAATTATATAGAGGAACAAAGGTAATATCAGGAATATCAGAGCCAATTTAAAACTACAAACTTTTCTTAATTATTATTTTTCTGAATGAAAAAAATCCAATTAACCTAAATTAGGCACTGAAAAAAATTATGCAGGTCATCTGGTTTCCTGTTCATATTAAGTTCTCAAGACTTTATGTAAGACTTGAAAATTATATGACAGAACTTTTGAATTGTTTTGATTCCATTCAGACAGAAAAGAGATTAAATGAATGAATGGTCACCTAAGACAGTGCAGTCAAAAAAAGTGTAAAGAGAGGTAATTTTGCAAAACTGACTTTATATTTGGTCCAATCTCTAAGCCAGTGTGTGGGACTCACTTCAATCCTTCCAGTTCCTTTCCAGGTAAGAGAATGTTTACCATCCCCTTAAGAACTTCAGCGTGAAGTAATTATATAAAAGCACACACAATATACAAGGTATGCAAACTCTATTAACTGAAGAAAACTGTGGAATTTGTATGATATTAACTGTACAGCTGGGAAGACTGAGCAGTTTGAGGTTTTGGGAGCAATTCACAGAGCTCAATTTATTCGAAATACCAACCGTGGCATGAATTTACTGGTTTTCCTCCACGAAAATGCATTTACTGATCGAGGATGAGCCAAATAAACAAATGAAAAGTCAACTTCTTTTGCTTGTTTTTCTGGACTTGCACCAGGTGGGGTTACAGCTGATCTCCAGCTGTCTGTATTGTACCATACTTTCACAAGACAATCATCCTGGGAAAAAGAAAAAGACAGCAAATAAGACTATCTTGCATAACAATATAATGCACTTCAAGAACTTCTGGATACAATTCCTATGTTTTTATTTTTCTTTCAAATAAAGTACTTCTCTGATGACAGGAAGTCAGTTCAGTAACTAGAACATAAAAACCTGACATTGCAAAAAGCACGGTAGCACAGAATCATAGAATCATTAGGGATTGGAAGGGGTCTCAAAAGATCATCTAGTCCAATCCCCTTGCCATGGGCAGGGACACTCCACTCTAGATCAGGCTGGCCAGAGCCTCATCCAGCATGGCCTTCAACACCTCCAGGGACAGGGCCTAAACCACCTCCCTGGGCAACCCATTCCAGGCTCGCACCACTCTCACTGTGAAGAACTTCCTCCTCACAGCCAGTCTAAATCTACCAGCTCCAGCTTTGCTCCATTCCCCCTAGTCCTGTTACTACCTGAGAACCTAAAAAGTCCATCCCCAGCTCTTCTGTAGGCCCCCTTCAGATACTGGAAGGCCACAAGAAGGCCACAAGAAGGTCACCTTGCACCCTTCTCTTCTCCAGACTCAACAGCCACAACTCCCTCAGTTTGTCCTCAGAGGAGAGGTGCTCCAGCCCAATCATCATCCTCATGGCCCTCCTCTGCACACGTTTCAGCATGTCCACATCCCTCTTGGAATAAGGGCTCCAGAACTGGACGCAGTACTCCAGGTGGGGTCTCACCAGAGCCG
>JAOXOE010000874.1:38340892-38377906 GCA_028565055.1 Phoeniculus purpureus
CAGTTCCTAACCCACCTCACTGTCTGCTCTTCCATCCCACACTTCCTCAGCTTGCTCACTAAAATTTCATGGGAGACAGTGTCAAAGGCCTTGCTAAGGTCAAGGTAGACCACATCCACTGGTTTCCCCGAATCTAACCATTCAGTTATTGCATCACAGAATGCTATCAGGTTAGTCAAGCAGGACTTCCCCTTGGTAAATCCATGCTGACTACTCCTGATAACCTCCTGATAAAGACAACTAGTAAATCTGTATGACTTCTCACTCATCCAAAGATAAGAAGTGAAAATGCTTTACAACATGGATCATTTCTATTTATTGATAATGAGTGCTTCTATCAAATGGACAACGAATGACTAACACTTCCTGCAAGGAACAAGTCTTGGAACAAGTCTAAAGCAATCAGGATTTTTCAGTAACAACATTGAAGAACTGTAGAATCAGATGAGACTTCAAATGTTTATCCTTAGACACTGAATGGTCAAGCAAAACTCATAAGCAGAAATACAGCTGCTTAAGGCAGGTCAAAATCCAAACCTTGAATAACTTTAAATCATAATTTAATAACATTGCCAACCAACAGACACATCTTAGGCTGTTCTTTAATCAAGGTACTATAAGTAAGTGTGACAACTGTGATGTCTTTTAAAACAAAAATAAAGGCTTTCTGTTGATTCTACAATTACAGCTGACGGTAAGATTAAAATGGCAGAAATTTCTTTAAAGTGACAATTTATGAAACTGAGCACAATCTTCAAATAGCAAATACTTCTTCTCTAGTTTAGGGAAATACATGATTAAGAAAGTGATTTTATTTCCTCTCAATGGTGGGGCAGTTAGTTAATTCATTGTCCCCTACCCTTAATTATTTCAAGACAAATATGTTACTCTTTATTATATTATATACCCTAAGTTTTCCACAGAGGCTGTCAAAAACAGTATGTGAAGCTTAGAACTTGAAAAAAATTAGAAACTTAACTTTTTTTCCCCTAGTCTTGCTTTAGACCAGAGATCCATAAATTCTAATGTGTACCAGTAATTACAAAATGAATTACAACAGATCTAGAAATTGGAATTATAACTTCAGTAACTACTATATCTGCTAACAACATGAGGCATGCTGTATATTAAAGATGTTATCATCAATCCTTACAGAAGTTAAGACTCACCTGAAAGGAGTGTTTGTAGGCTCAAGTAAGGTTTTATGGCGAAGCAATGCAGGACCACCAGCTAGGGCATCTTCAGACGCATGAAATGAAATATAGTGTTGAGGTGGACCTCCATAGAGTTCAAGACGTCGAAGAAGTACTTGTTCCCAGCGCTGTAGTGTTTTCAAAACTGCATGGCATATCGGGGAGCTAACTGGAAGCTCTAGAAAGACAAGTAAGCAACAGTAAAAATCTTTCTTCTCCATTGCAACCTCTATGAGGATAATTCCGCAGTCAAAGACTGACGTGTATTTCAAGTATTTTTGAAAGTAAGCATTATTCAAACCTCAACTTGGTATTTGCACGTATAAGAAGATTAATTGTTTTGTGCACAAAGACTCTGAGTGATATATGGCCTGTGAACAGCCCTGTGGAGAACTTGGGGATACTGGTAGATGAAAAACTGGACATGAGCCGGCAAGTATGCTTGCAGCCCAAAAAGTCAACCATATTCTGGGCTGCATATAAAGAGAGTAGCCACTTGGTCAAGGCTGGCAATTCTGCCGCTCTGTACCACTTTGGTGAGTCCTCACCTGGAGTACTGTGTCCAGCTTTAGGGCCCCAAGTACAAAAAAGGCATAGACCTGTTGGAACAGGCCCAGAGGAGGAGACTCACAAAAAACAAGTCACAGGGATGGAGCATCTCTCCTGTGAGAGTTCTTAGCCTAGAGAAAAGCAGTTCTGGGGAGATCTTATTGCATCCTTACAATACTTGGGAGGGGACTTGCAACAATGATGGAGAAAGATTGTTTACCAGGGCTTGTACTGACAGGACAATGATTAATGTTTTTAAATTTTAAAGAGAGTAGATTTAGATTAGGTAAGAGGAAGAAACTTTTTACAATAAGGGTGGTGAGACATAGAAACAGGTTGCCCAGAGAAGCTGTAGATGCCCTATCCCTGGAAATAGTCAAAGTCAAGTGAGACAGAACTTTGAGCAACATAGAATCATAGAACGTGATCTAGTGATCAACATCCCTGCCCACATCAGGAGAGTTAGACTAGATCTTATCAGTCATTTCCAACACAAATCATTCCATGATTCTATGCAACAAAGAGCAGGAATGATGGCACGTTAATTACAAAATTCTGTAACAGTTTTCGCCAATTACTAAATATTGTAAAAAAATTTTAGTGACTAAGGAGGTAAAAATTAAGTATACAGAGACTTCTGCTCACTGCTGAGCATTTTTTCATACCCTTTCATCTTACCCACCCACCATGTTATTTCATAAATAATCTGTATGATAACAGTATCTGGATTATTCTCAGATCATGAAAAAATTAAGTACTTTTGAATTAAAAATAAAGCTACAACATTTATATTATTAAACACACTACTGATTTTAAATGTGCTTATTAAGTATGAAAAGACAACTCTGCTGCTTATTACCTGAAAGATCATGTCCAGCCAAAGGGTAGAAAATCTTCAAATTGTGAAGTACCAGCTGAACCATTGCCAATCTCATCAGTGACCAACTAACAAGAAAGCACTAGTAAGTCATTTACTAACAGGAAAATATTTTTTTCTCAGTCACAATTTGGATTCAAATTTAGAGCTTTAAATCCTCATTATAAACTGCTGAAAACTAAAAACTCTGTTTTAGAGTATTACAGATTCTTTGAACTCAGAATTAATACCATATATTAATAAAATTAGTAAAATAATTGTGAAAAATTAACTAGTAAGTTTAGATAATGCATTGCCATGAAATATCAAGTAACTAGTGTGCAATATCAAAAACAAAAGGCCAGAAATACAAGTCTAATCATTGCAGAACATCTTGCAAGGAGTTCTAAAGCTACTTACCTGTATGAGTTTGAATTAGAATGCTCCTGATTATCCGAACCTGAGGCAAGCATATCTCCGTCAGTATCTTCTTCATCACCACTTTCCTGACTCTCTTCTGAATCATATTCCACTCTGCTTTGCGATGGAAGAAAAGGCTAAAAATTTAAACCACATTCCTTCATTATTTTCTAGATACTATTGTCATAAAGACTGTATCTTTTGGACTTTGCACCTCATGAATAGAGTAATTGTCCATGAGCACTGCATACTTAAACAGCCTATTTTTTACATTACTCAAAATTCTAATGCTGAAAATGAAGATACTAGCAGTTTTCCAATTACTATTTTTCTTTACTTTCACTTCAGATGTATCAAACTACATGCAGGACATGCTTGTTATTTGTTAGAGAGGAGCCAAAACCACCGATGTATTTTCTACCTAGTTCTCCTAGGTGATTCTATCACCAGTTTAATGGAGTTTAACGTTTATGGTAAGGCCACCATCAGTGCCCCACGCTGCAATATTCATTATTTCTAATTTCTCTTTTTCCCCCCTTTCTCCTAAAATACTGCTTAGATATTTTGCTTATATGGCAGCCTGAAGACAAGAAGACTCTGGAGGGTCATTACAGCAACCTTCCAACACTTGAAAGGGGCCTATAAGAAGGCGAGGGAAGAACTACTCAGGAGGGCGTGTAACAACAGGATGAAGGGTAAGAGTTTTTGGCTGGAAAAGGGTAAATTTAGGTTAGACAACATGAAAAAGTTTCTAATCTGAGAGTGGTGGATCACAGGAAGAGGTTACCTAGAATGGTGATGGAGGCCCCGTCCCTGGAGGTGTTCAAGGTCAGGCTTCATAGGGCTCTGGGCAATCTGTTGTAGTCAGTGATGTCCCTGATTGTTGTAGGGGGTTTGGAAGACCCTTTAAACCCAATACATTCTACAATTCTATGGCTAATATTTTATATAAAAGTGTACCATAAAAATTCGTGAAACTATATCTAACTTTCTGCCAAGAATTATCTGCCACAGCAGATGTGTAAGAAGGGAACATAACTTGCTTTCTAGTAAGTGTACACATTCATTTCACTTAACTGAAACAAACAGTAAGAAACATCTCACATTTCCCGTATCATCTAGAGTAGTTCTGTAATTACCTATACATTAGTGCTCTGCAGCGGTAAAAAGCAACATGCTTTGTTCTCAACATTATCTAAAAACAAATTTATTTGTAAAAACAAAAAACATTTAAAGGAAGCTGTTTTACAAATAGCTGTTTTACAAATATCTAACAGGGAGCATTTAAAAATATGAATTAAAAAACCAGGCAGCTTCTACCTACCACACATCTAAATCAATAACTGGAATGAAGACTGTGAAGAAAACAATTACAATTTCAAAACTGACAGAAGACATTTTCCTGTCATAATAGCAAAAAATTACCTTTGCAATGAAATAATCCCAGATGCTAAGCTCAGGAGGAATAAATCTTTCTCTGTAACATGAAGAGTCCCGGTCTACCAGTGACAATCCAGACACTTGAGAACTCTCTTTTGGAGCAGTTTTTGATGAAATTCTGTAAAGTTTTTGCTGCATGTCCCCATCATCTACAGAGGAAGAAAAAATACAGTACATTGCTTTAAACTGTCTGCTCCACTGCTTTTAATGAAGTGCTTTATAATAGAACTCTTCCTCATTAAAACAAGTCTTCCTCAATACATAATACCTCTTCTCAGTTTTTATCTGTTTATTTCAGTTTTCACAATTTTCTCTTAAAATTTCAGTAATCATAGAGAATGTTACTCCTCAATTTCACAGATCTACTACACAATCCAGCAAAACTTCCCATTTTAATATATTCATATATATACACATGTGTCTTACTAAACAGTGAAGGATTAATTATTTGTAATATTTCTTTAACTTGCATGAGTAGAGAGCTCCCCTTTTTCCCTCAACACTGACTTTTTCGCTATCAAGGAGAGATTTATTTGAATTCTTGATGGTTATGTCATTCAAGGAAACCGTTTATCCAAGATATCAGAAATACGTTTTAATTAAACGTTGCATCACAAATGAACACACAAGTCTCATTTCAGATCCCTTATTTTCTTGTTCATTGATAAGTATCAGCTTCACAGATATGGAAAAATAATGGTTTACTTAAAAAGAGGCTCACGCAACCATCTGATAACCTGAAATCCTTCTGGTTCTTGCTAGAGTCGTTGTATTCCAATACAGCCTGTTAGCAGAGGAAGAATGATATTGTCACTGTTCCTGAGCATTATGCTAGTGTTCTGGCTCAACAGAACACTTCTGAAGTGGAAGGGACAAGGTAAAAGGGAATCAGAAATAAAGATCTGATAAAACATGGTTGTCTTCATCTTTAATCCTACAACATTAGGACTAAAAAAAGGCTTATTTTTAACTGCTTTTTTGAAGTCCTCAAAATTTTAAACACCTACTTAACAAAGTACTGAACATATGCAACATTCTGAAGCATTTCAAAATCTCCATTTTCCAGTGAAGGTCTGAAAATCATGACGTCATCCACAGGGATCACAGGGGGCTAGACTGGCTGCAAGTATGAATACAAACACCAAACACAAAAAGGTGCTTCCTTAATCCCTTCTGCTACCAAGGCTCACAAAACTAACTCCCATTGAAGCTTCTGAAATTACTTTTTCCTGTTAATGTTGGAGATGGCAGAAAGAGCTGACATCACTATAAAAGCCTGAAGTAAAACAATTCAAAGAAATACTTTACATATGCTTTAGTTTTTGTTTAAGTATTCTATCCACAGCAGACCTTAGAGCCTGGATAGATGCTTCAAAGACTGTTTCCGTCAAAACTCTTCTGCGTAATTCAATCAGTTGAGAAAGTCTAACACTACAGACAAGAATTTAATAATAGTTACATTTCACAAATATGACTTATAGGATCGTAAAACAACTGAGCCAACTGTAAACCCTAAGAGAAGTAATGTTTCAGTTAATATTTAAAGAAAAACTTTAGGGTTTTTAATACCTTATAACTATGTTTTTTTTTTTTTTTGTAATTTGGACTAGGAAAAACTCATCTTTTCCAAGGACTTCCAAAAACATTTGTGACCACATATCAATGTAATTATGACCACTACAATCAGCTGGGCTATAAAGCACATTATATACAGAATCTCGTAAAAGCTTAAGACAACATCTCATCTTTCAACTTGAAACTGGGGTACTGAAAACTATAGTTTGCAGTACTATACTGTGTCAAAAACCTGGTTTTTGCTACAGATATCATTTGAAATCCACTTACCTGTACTAAAAGTTGCAAACAGTAGTACAAAGCATTTTCATTTAAATATTTAAAGCTCGTGAGCTAAGAAATAGCATGCACATGCATCACTATGAATTTTTAGCAACTGCTTTACAAAAAAATGAAATTAACTAGATGTGAAATAAGGATATGATACAGAAATAAGCAAGTATATGCTTGCAAAAAATGTTTTATTTTAAAACTTTACTTCTTCATTCTGTTTAATCATTATTTGTATTTTTAAGAATACTGCAACCTAGCCACTGGAAAAAAAAAATCTCATGCTTAAGGCAAATAACTACCATCTGAGTGGTCTGAAATACATATTACTAACACAAATTTCTTTTCTGCATTCTAAAAATCTTTAAATAGATTAACAAATAAATATAATTATCATTTGGGGTTTCAGATGAGTCATTACACTCACTATCAAGTTTCTCACACATTTCTTGTTAAAAGTCTGTTACACGTTTTTTGAAGTCAAAAGATTTGTATTTGGTCCCATTTTACTCAAAATTGTAACATTTATGTTATTTTCTAGAAATAACGTAATACTTTACAGATAAGGAAAATACTTCTAGTTCTGCCAAGACCTAAAACATACATTGATACTCAAAAGGTCTGTTACCAACATCATCTCCCTTCCATCTTCCCAGGAGAGCTAAAAGGGTTTTGAAATTTTCAAAAATACTAAAATACAAGTTTTACTGAAAACTATGTGCAGGCATGAAGCACCAATAACCTCTGAAAAACCAGTTTTCACTAAGACATGTAAAATTAAAGTAGTCGTCTTACAACGGCAACAAGATATATGTGCACTGCTGAAGCCTGTAAGAGTGGAATGATAGATCTGAGAAAGAAATATTGATGCTCATATAGTTTTAGTAAGGGCAAAGTCCTGCATAATTGTTTCTAATTCTTCAGGAAGCTATAGAAACCTACTGCAAGAGCAGCCTGTTAAAGACTACACTGCTGGTCAACTGCAAAACTAAAAGCAATTTACAAGATTACAAATACTTAAGTTTTCAAGATTACATTTTACTTACAGGCAATGAAATTAATGAACTAATACTCAACAGCAGTTGAGTTCCATAAGCTGCAGTCTGATTGCTGCATGTACAAAATACTTTAAATTCTGTTGTATTCATCTACCATATAATGATTAACAATTCACTGAAAAACCTCAAAGCAAGTATCTGTTACACTTTCAGTTGTTTTTGAAGATGTTAAGTATGCTGTGTGTATTTCAACAAACAGTGAATGTAAACCTCTCCAAAAAGTGGATAAGCACAGCAAAATCCTTAGTGGCATACACAAACTTTGTTGACACTTGCTGTTATTTAAGGTTTCCTCTACTGAGCCAAGTGACTCTATCATTCACAGTGCAAACACTTCAAGTCAATAATCTGTTTTAACAGCAGACTTAAATACGAATAAGACAGCAACACCAAAAAATACTTTATATAGAACAGAACAGCCACACAAGTAGTGAAGTACTTAGTACTCCAAAGTACCACAAGAAAACAAGCCAAACATCGCAGTCTCCAATTATGAGCTGGAATTCAACTCAATTATTCTCCCACTGACTTTTCCATTTCTAACAATATCACAGAGAATTCTGCATGAAAACAGAACAGTTTAGCATGGTTGTTGCAGGACCTTACACAAGTTGGAAGGCCTAGTAACTGCAGAAACCGATATCCTTTTAGCTATTCTGAGATTAAGCCACTCTTGCAGATAAGTCTAAATCTGAGTACTTTTATGGTTCATTTGCTAAGTAAACCGAGTAGCAAATATATAGCACTGATGGATCTAGTCTGAAGCAGAAAGCTTTTACTATGAAAAACTAGAAATGCTACTTCATATTTTGTTGATTTATTTTAGATTCTGGATGAAAGCTATGGAACAGTAGGTACAACAAGCAGACAAATGCAAAGGTTCTAGACAGTTGTTTTTTCTTTAAAATTGACTAAGCCGAACTTGACCAAACACCAATCTTCTACATGGATGCTTTGTTACTTAGACAGTTATAAAATCTGTAAAGGCAGTATGTGTTTTAGGACGTCATGAGTAATGATTTGTGGAGAATGAGCAAAACCTTCAAATTAATTCAAAGGATCTAGCTAGGGAAATATACAAAAGAATTAAATCCTTTGGATAATTTTTATGTGCACATCCTCATTAGTAGTGCAACCATTTCTCAAAACATTCTTCTGCCGTGCTAGGCAAAATTTACTACAGTGAGAGCTAACCTAACAAAATATTTGGAAATAACATTTCTGTTAGAACTTTAATTGCTTAGAAAGATAAGACAATCAATAAATCAGTCAAGCATTATCAGGTTTCTGATTCTCTACATCTGAAACCCAAAATGACAACTTTAAGCATAGCTCTAATAATCTCAAGTTTTTGAAGTAGTATTGCATGTACTTTATTCTTAGAGCATGGAATAACTAAAAAAAAAAAATGGAATTATGGATTTCTAACTGTCAAAGCAAAATTCAAACTTTTCCTTAAAAATTCTCTAGATTACCACCTCTATATAGATTTAGATTACAAAAGCAGTTCTCAGACAGTTTTGAAGATAAACTAATTATGATTATAGAAAGCCTCTTTGAAAACAAAACCTATACACAGTTTTAAGGTATAACATAAAAATTCTTAAATGTTAGTCCAGTCTGTTAAAATCTCTTGCTGCAACTGCAAAAATGAGCAACATAGCTGGAAAACAAAAGCAGGCAGCTCTAAAAGGCATTCAAACTGCTATGCTTTGTCTACGAAGGAGAAACTAAAGCAATTGTTTTCCAGAAAAAAATAATTCTTTACAGAAGTCTAGCTTTTGTAAGACTACTAGGAAATAATTTTTTTATTCCTGTTTCTTACTTTGTGTCTAAAAGAAAGACCATAATTATTTAAGAGAAGTTTCATATTCAAAGGTATTATTTGCTCTAGTCAACTAAAACAGAGCAGAAAGAAAGGTCACATAACTGGCCACATATCGACCATATAAAGGACTGGGATAAGGAGAAGACATGTAGGACTTACAGTTTTATGTTACAATTTTTTAAATTAATTATTCTTGCTTTTCATGTCTGCTTGAGAGTTCTACAAATTTGGTCCAACCCCTTTCTCAGAATTGGGCTTACAGTGGTGGCCTAGTGCACTTATTGTAAACTCTTTTAATAACAAAAATACTTTTTCTTAATTATATTTTTTAGTAACTCCTAAGATGGAGGCTCCACAACCCCCTACAGACCTTTTCCAGGGTCTGATTATTCCTTATAATGGAGTATTTAGAAAGGTTCTTTCTTCCCCTGAAATTTTCAGTTTCAGCTTCTTGATTCTTTCAGTAACAGTTTTATTAATTCTGCGATAAGACACCATTAATTTTTTAAGAAAAACATGCAGCAGACAGACATTTAGTACTGTACTCTGAAATATATACTATGCAAAAGTAATTATAATTTTATAATAGTAGCAGCAGCTGAATTATGTATGTGTACAGACACCAACCCAGAATTATGCTTTCTGACAAATCCGATAGAGCAAATATTTTTACCTTAACCCTAAAAGTTTACCTAGAAGGCAAATTTTTTACCTTCACCCTAGAATTATAATTAGGAATACTTATTGAATACCACAATGCAAAACGATCAGTTCTAGAGTAAGTCACATTTGATTGACGAAATCTACGCTGAAATTACTTTTCTAAATGTCAGACAAATACTGTATTTTAACTTTTTGAGCTTTCCTGAAGTGTAATATAAAACATAATTATATACTTAAAAACAATAATGCAATGCAGTAATTTAAACTGTATTTTAAAAATCTTGTATACATATATATAAATAGATGTGATGTACAAACTCAGCAGTTTAACTTTTAAAAACATTCTTGAAAAATGTTCTCATCTGTAGGATTCTTAAATCATCTGTAGGATTCTTAACCTTGGTTTTATAGAGGTGCAACTAACTTACAAAGCACAAATCCGTACCAAAATTTACAAAATTTATTTTGGAATATAATCAACTGAATTTAAAACTAAGTTTGTTTGCTTTCCTAAAGTGTTCTTGGACTTAAAAGACATCTTTATCCTGTTTAGAAAGAACACTTAGAAATCCACATGCATAATAATAATTAGAATCAAAGCGCAAAACCAAGCAGTTCTTCAACAAAGATATGAAACACTTCTGATCCTTTCAAACCATGGTTAAATTCACTGTACAGTCAATACTTATTTCAAATAAAGTGTGGTTAAGAATAACATAGCACTACAATTTATTTTTTCTTAAGTCCCAATTCAAGTGCTGTTTTAGTTGTAAAACTTCACTCTAAATTTTGATGTCATGGCTTGCAAACAGAAGTTTTTCTGTCTTTCTATGCAAAAAAACCCACACATAGCAAACTGCATGTAGAGGCCTGGTACTATATCTGGTATCTTGCCTGAAGATTTGGCAGGACTACGAGTATTGAAGGCTGTAACAGATTTGGAAAATCCCACACATTCCATGGAGAACACGACTACCTGATGTGGACTAAGCATTGGGAACTGCCTACCTGCCAAAAAGAGAAAACATACTGCATTTGTAACATGTGACTATATCTCAATGATGAGAGAACGGGAAAGCTCCAAAAATGACATTAAAACTAGTCTGTAGGAGTACTGAGAGCTTTCTCTTTAAGATTAACAAAACCTCTTAATATCATAGCAGCTGACTACTTGGAAATTGTTCTAATACTCACTTCTTTTTCCTACTCTTTTCTACACAATATGCCAATTTTAAACTCTTGCCATATTGAATTCTTACTCAACACAAACTAGTTCAAGCGATTACTTTTAAGCTTTCAGCATCACATCATTTTGTGGAAAAACTCACAAAGACAAATGTAAGTAAATCAACACAACTAACCGGTTTTTGTCTTTACTGGCTCTTGTCCTCTGTTGGGCGTGCGAGCTCCTCCTCCAAAGACAGCAGACCACATTTTATTGTTAAGTGGATGAGCCATAATTCTATACAATTCTTGGCTAGAATGTGTTGCTAGGCCATGGATGAAGAGGCTGAGATAGACTGCTGTTAGAATTTCACAAAGTAAAATTGTGAGACCTGGCTGAGCTTCCTCACCAGCAGAATTCAAGAGTCGTATCAAAGCTGTTATACCTGTTCATTTTAAAAAAAAAAAAAGAAAAAGTATATATGCTTTGTGAATTTACTCTTGATTACCTTTCAATGTAGAAAGGTAGAAGGTTTAGAGGAAATTGAAAACTCCAGGAGAAAGTGGTATACTGTTTATTGTTATCACGATCCAAAACATGAGATGCAAAGCTAACAGTTAAAGAAACACATAGCAACATTTGAGAATAAGGGTGGGAGGGAGAAAAATCACAAGAAAGTACTCAAATACTGCAATATATTACATAAAACACTGGCAGCTTTAGTTCAGTGCTCTGATCCTGGTACACTATGATACAACATTTAGTTTTATTAGCTACATGAATCTTTCTCCCACCAATGACTCAATGTTTTATGTCTCCAATTCTGACAGCAAAGGCTTAGCTCTTTATTATCTATTTTTTAACCTACTACTTCACAGTATATTCAATACATAGCATGCAAATATTTAAGTAAAAATACTAATCTGCTCTTGACTTCACTGTGCTTGTTTTACTAGTTAGGTTTGTAACAGCTTAACACTAGGAAAATGCTGTATCTCAATTTACAGTGGTAAAACCAGGTAAAAATCATGGGCATCAACTTAAACTACACATTCTCTGATGACTGTTCTTTCACCTAAACATCAAACATCTTGTAGCATTTCTATGCTCCCACAAAAGTTTCTGTGTTTCAATGTGTCTGTGTCATTTTGCGCACTTAAGTGAAAATACAAATAGCAGTGGCCAAGTAATTCTGCTTTTCATCATATTGTCCTATTTGCACACAAAGCATATGAAGCTATTAAAAAAAATTACAGAAATCAGTTCAGGGTGATGTTACCTATAAGCATAACTGTTAATAATTCCTTGCCTCGTACACCAGAAATGTAACTCTGCAACTAATTAAATAAGGAGGAAACACTTCACAATCTGATTTTACTCTAAAATCTGTAGATTTAGTTACAGTGTTCTGTAGAAAAGAAAAATAGTATAGCATCAAACAAAGACTGCTTAAGATTCTCAAAAATATTTTTAATGTGAAATTATTATTGAAAAACTACATTTCATAATACAAAAGCATATTTCTTGATTACCTTTAAACCTACTGCTGTAAATTGAAGCTCATACATTATACTGCTTATACTCCCTCTAATGGGCCAGCACGGACCTCAGCACATGTTAAAAATTACCTGAAGTCCCATGTGGGTTTTAGAGCTAATGAAAAACACAATAAACATCTTACTATCAAGAGGCTCGTGTTAGTTCAAAATATGTACATCAAGTACAACAATTCTAAGATGAAGCTCACACTGAACTAAGATAGTTTTTCAAGCACTTCTCACGAGTACGGAAATAGAAAAATGATTAAGACTGATCTGCTGCCTGCAGGGGAAACCAACAGAGCACAGAAAAACACTTCATCTATTCTGTTTACACTTCATCTATTCTGTTTGCCATTTACTAGAGCCCCTACTAACAATTTTTTAGAAAGACAAGGCAATACGTATCAATCTGACCTAGTGAATAACTAGAATTACAGGCTTAAATTTTATCTTCATTTTGAAAAAGCTATAAGAAACTTACTTTTCACATACAGCTATTACAAAAAGTACCAGAAAGTCCAGAGCACAGCTGGACATGCTCTTACAGAAGATCCAGACAATTAAGTTTTCCTTAAGAGGACAGAAACAAATCAACTCTAGATACCTGGCCACTGAGCAGGTGATGTATTGGGAGTCACTGTTTCTTCTAAGCTGCTTGTTCTTAGAGAATGGCGCTGAGTTAATAGCACTGTCTGATACACTGTTCCAGTGAACTGATTTGCTTGAAATGAGCTGTGAAACAGAAAAGTGGGATGCTGTATTTTAAAAAAAAAAGTTATGCTTAAAACTATTCAAGTGATATCCCTTTTTAAATGTAGGCAGGTGTGAGCACCTTCTTGAGCACTATCTGATATATATCACCACCACAGTGAGACAGTGTGTCGATCAGTCTGTAAAAAGTACTTTTCATAGACTTTTACCTGTTGCTGTGGCCATTGCAAAGACACTGGTAGATGCAAGCAGAGAGTGATGCTGCTAAGGTATGCATTACATATATCTGCAAGACAAAATTTTATAAAATATATTAACACTCAAAATGAACAGTGGCTTGTATAATACATATCTTAGCATATCTGTAGATTTATACCAATAGAACTGCTGATATGAAAGGTATAAGAACTTACAGCAGAAATCACCCACAAAGCCACCTTCTCTTCAGAATTCAGTTCAGACAAATCAATTCATTTTGCAATGAAAGGAATGTGGAAGTGGTGCTCACTCAATACACCAATCCATAACAACAGACCAGCTCTAACTGCAATGTTTTAAATTAAGAAACAGCAACATACATAATTTCTGTACAACAACCGTAAGTGATTATAATCTAAGACAGTGGCAATACAATGGCTCAAAATACAAAGCCTAAAAAACTTAAGCTTAGTTTTTGAGCAATTCATGCACAGCTCTCATCTCGGACACACAAGTCAGTATCACACTCATCACTACTTTTATTATAGCTGGTACTTTTAGTGTGTAAAAGACATGTAAAGATCTAGAGAATCTGTTAATCAAAACTGATTCAGTTCAAAAACTGAGTTTATTATACTTGTCTGTTCCCTCTGAAACAAAGCACTGATTAAGAACTTAGTGATCTCTTGAGTGTTCTCAAGAAATCTCTACTAAAACTAAGCATTAAAATGGTCATCAGGCATTGGAACATGCAGCCCAGGGAGATGTCTCAATCACCATCCCCAGATGTGTTTAAAAGTCATGCAGACTTGGACCTTATGGACATGGTTTGTTTAGTGGTGGGGTTGGTACAGTTAGACTAATGGTTGGAACTGATGATCATAAACACCTTTTCCAACCTAAACAGTTCAATGATTATAGGATTTGAGACCTAATCCATACAAAACATCAGGAGATATTTAACCTAACACCTTAAGTTTGGGTTTCCAAGCTCGAACACTGAAAAAAGCTTACAGGGACTAAGAGACTGTAAATTTACTGTAGGAACAGATACACTGTTTCATAAAAAAGGTCTGTGTTTACTTCAGGGTGAAGAAAATCA
This sequence comes from Phoeniculus purpureus, assembly GCA_028565055.1. Lineage (NCBI taxonomy): Eukaryota > Metazoa > Chordata > Aves > Bucerotiformes > Phoeniculidae > Phoeniculus > Phoeniculus purpureus. Next base: position 38,355,462 of record JAOXOE010000874.1, read on the forward strand.
GACAAGTTTTACACTTCAAAATATAATTTTAGTTTGTTCTAGGACTGAAACACAGTTGTCCATTAGCATAATGTAAGTAATTATTGTACTGTCATATGGACAAAAGTGACAGTGACAGTGTAGTACAGCATACTTTCCATAACACATGTAATCTTTGACAAACACCCAGTCCTGACAGAGGCTTGTTAAGGCAGATGCTCAATAAGGCAGATGCTCAGCCCCTCAACAGTAAGTAAGAATCAGTTGATACTATTTTAGCCCAAGGTAAGTACGGCAGAAAATATTTATAGACCTGTCACAGGTAGACACATCAGAAAGATTTAATGCTGTCAGATAAAAAATTAATGACTTCATTGAATGGACAGTGACAAGCCCAAACAATTAAAACCTGCACATACCTTGTTGTTCTGAGTATCTGGATGTGGCGGTGAATCAAGGTTTATTACAGCATGTAATATATCATGAGTTAAATTACCAAGATGTAGCAATGGATTAGCTACCACTGTTTTGGCACTAGCCGTGCAAGCAAACAGGAGAGGTATGGAGCTTTGCTCTGGAAGAGCACTGGAATGGATCTGTATTGACTGCTCCTAAAAAACATGCAAGAAACACACACAAAGTGATAGTTCAGCTGTCTAAGTCAAACACAAGAAAACTTTTGAAAGAAATTAAAGTGATTCTGAACAACAAAATCTTCATAACTACAAAACTACAACAAACATACTAAGTTAGAAATATTACATTTATCATAAAACTAGTGCATGCTATAGGAGGAAGACTTCAACAAAAAATACCCAACACATTAAAAATAAAACCTACAAACTAAGCTTCCTGACATACCTGCTGAGATTCCTGTAACAGCAGAATTAATTCCATTCTTACAGATGCCAAACCTCCACCATGAGATCCATGAAGTATACAGTAACTAAGGAACATTCTTAGGAGAGACTGGTATTTCATAAGCCATTGACGTCTTTTCTGAAAGATTTTTTCTTGGTCAGGTATGTCTTCAGTGTCTTCATGTAAGGTAATTTCTTCTGGCATCATACTAACTCCTGACTGTACCTCTTCTACCTCAAGACAATAATCACACGTCTTTTGAAGAGCTACCACTTCTCTTTCAAGCCAGTGATAAAGCTGGTACCTCAGTTTTCCACCATCTACCTCATAGCCAGTGGACAGTGTACGAAGCTCCACAGTAAGAATCTTCAGGCATGCTCGAAACTTCAGCTGTGCTGAAATTACATCCTCTGAAGGACTTAGAATATCTTTGTCGTTAACTACACTATAAGATTCTGTGTAGCTAGAAGTTGTTTCATACAATTTTTCAGTTTTTTCCTGAGGTTTTAGCTCTTTCATTACCAGGGAAGAATCTTCACTCTCATCACTTTCATCACTGTCTAACTGTAGTTTTAAGGGTTCATCTTCAAATACCATACTTGGCTGGCTCCAGTCAAAGGAAAGAGTTGAATTTGAATGCTCTTCTGATAAACAATCTGAAGATGAACCTAGACCATTCAATACTGCCTGTGACCAGTCAACACTGGAAGACTGGTCTTTTGTCTCCAACTCTTTCAGTGGAGAAGATGCTGATAAATCTTTACTAGCATCCATTAAACTAGGGGATCTATGGAATGACTTTGACCTCCTGACAACTTTGGGCATCTTAGATAACACTTCTAAGGCCAACATAGGACAGCCAGCTTTTAGATGAGAATAGGCAGTAGTGAAAAACAGTTGTCTTTCGCCTAAATTGATTTTGTCAGCTAATCCATTTTCTACTGTTAAACAAATGTGTGTGGAAGAAGTTTCAGAAGAGCCAAAATGACGTCTCAGCAGGAGAGGATGTGTTCGTAAATAGTTATAGAAGTTAAACACTGCTGGGTTACAACTGGTTGGGCCACCTCCTTCATCTGAAAAGATAGCACATAATGATAAAAAGCTATCATTTGTGTGAAATAATGTATCTGTAAAGTTAGACATTCATCAGAAGCCTTTTAGGTCTAATAATCAACCCTCACTGCAACTTCCTTTCTTCAACTTTACTTGCACCTTTATCATTTGAATATTTTGGGAGAGAGGATTTTGCCAAACCTAATCACTACTAAAAAGAGATGCTTAAGTGGGAGAGTTAAAAGCTTTAAATCAAAACAGCTGTCATTTTTTTATCTTTGCAGTCAGGCTAGCTCAACCATTCTTCCTAAGACCTAAAGCCAAAAAACCCACTATGCCTTCCAGATTCTGCTATGTAACTGCATTCAGGTCTTTCCTCCTAGGTTGTGGTGCAATTAGATTAACTAATGAAGTTAATTTGTCTCTCCATCTTAAAGGTGCTACTGGAAAAAACAGCTGCACCACTGCAGGGTTGTTTTTATTATCCTGGTATTCCCATGCTTAGAGGATAAATAAAGTATTGAATTCTTGGGATAAAGGCAAATAACATTACAGCTACCATGTACTTTGTCAAAGCACACATGTGCTAAAGCAACCTATTTAGCCATGTTGAGCGCTTGTGAAGTACCTGGTCTTGTATACACTGTGCTTCAAGAAACTACTGCTTAAATGAACAAATAGTTAAAACCAAACTAACAGGCAAAATATTTATATTCTTACCTCCTTCCCCCTCAGTAGAGTAGTTGATCAAAGTGTCAAGTGCCTTGCTATAATCTTCCAAAATCCAGTAAGCCATACTTCGTAGAAAAGGGTCACTGTGCATGTTTCCTGTGCTCTCTTGTCCAGGAAATGCACTTCCCAAAATTCTCTTCTGTAGTACAGATTTGTAAGTACCAGATACTTCAAACTCTGACTCATAAAGTCTTGATATTACAAGAGCCAATTGAATGTCATGCAGTTTTTCAAGGCAGACCTAAATGAAAATATATTCACAAGACCAGACATTACAGTTTTCTTTGTAGTTACAATGATTGTAAAACAGAAAGTTATATGAATCTGTTCAGACTGACATACATAGTTCTATCAATTCAATAAAAAATTAGCAGGAACTATGCAAAACAGCTGTGGCCAACAACTATATGCAATGTCTTATTTACAATTTCTGCAGTTTAAGTCTGACATGGCAACTGATCTTTTAAATCAAATTGTTTTAATTGTCATTATGCATATGCCACCTGTCGAAGTTGGATACTTTGGTTATGTATTTTTTATAATAAAGAATTTTCTCTGTAAAGACGTTAAGCTCCTCCCATTTTTTCACTTCAAGCAGACACAGGAAACAATTTTTTTCATAAAGGGATTATAGAAGCCAACCCACATCACTACCAAAAGCCTTTGTTTTCAGTTCTGGAACTTCTTAATGAAAAATGGTATTATTTTCACATATGAAAGGGTAGACAATCTGAAGGCAAGTTAATTGTAGGTATAGGTCTTAAGACTACATAATTACAAGAAAACAATCAAGGATTTGTATTTCTCATTAATTAGATAGGGTGGAAAGGATTAGAAGAAAAAGAGTACACAGAATCTTCAGGGATCATACTAATGCAGAACGCAAGTCACATTCTATATATTTGTTATTTCAGAACAATATAACAGTGTTAAACAGAAAAAAATTCATTATTTTATTACCTCCACTGCATCTTTTAAGTGTCCTGCCAACAGGAAAAATGCTGCAGAATGTTCAAAGCGCTGTTTGCCAAGCAAGGAAAATGCATTTTTTAATGCTGCTTTACGCCACCTGTCCTCGGTAAAGTTGTTTCCAAAAAACTGTGTCATTTTAGTATCTTTTTGTGACCTGCAAATTGAACATAATTTATAGAAATACTACTTATTTTACCAGATGTGTTATGGCTTTTCATTTTGTCAGATGGTAGAATTCTACCCAGAACTTTTCATCAGGATATGAAAATGCTCTTAACACACTGTAAACATAGGAGGCTTCATATTTAAAGTAACAAAACAGTGCAGTAAATAAAAAAAACTATATAGTGTTTTCAGTTAACCTGATACAAATACAGAAATGCTCATGTGGGCTTTTAAGAGTAGCTGATAATACACATTACTTTAAAAAATTCACAGCATTGAACATTTTATCATGAAACATCAGTATTAAAGACAGATAATTCACTACTCTGAACTTAAGGTAAAATTTGTAACAATGAACACTTTTCTAAAAGATAGCTATGATTTCCCAGACATTACACTGGCAATCCTCAGAAGTAAATCAAAATCATCAGTGAGTGAGATTTTTCAGTAAAATTTTAATCATATGCCTTCAGAAATAGCAACTAAATTACCTCAGTAAATATAAGATGATTTTATCATTCAATGTACTAATCTAATTCAGAAATAAAATCTTAGTTTTCAATGGTATTAATTGTGCTTCTCTGAGACCACCACTAGATTCCACTTTTTCCCAAAAAGCTTCCCAAAAAGACCAGACAGTATGAAACCCCATGTAAGACTTTGAAAGCCTCCTACCTGTATAATCCCCAGATCACAGCCTTCTTTTTCATTGCCAGGTAAAAAATGGCTGCATCAAGTGGATCATTGTTTCGCTGAAAGGCTGCTTTGGCCACCTGTGAAGACAGTTTAAGAAAATAGTAACTCCAAAACATCCAAAATTTAAATTAGTGTTAAAGGAAGTTTCTGGTTTGTTTTTTTTTTTTTCAGTATAACATGCCCCAAAGCAATTGAAAATTCTCTTTAATATAAGATCTGTCCTCTTAAGTCTAACATAAAAACCTGTGAAGATACCAGAGTTTAAATCCCTGGCTTTTGTTTGATACTACTTACTACTTAGCTAATGCTTTTCCAGTTACAGAAGCTATTTGGAAGGTCAAATTGAAATATCTATTTCTGAAATCAATTCTTGAAATCAGAACAAAATTAATTTATGTTGTAGTTTGAAAATTACCAGAATTTTCAGATTTACAGATCTGTGCTTTCATGAAGAAAAGAAAATATTCTGTTGCTTTGAGAGGACCCCCTCCCTGCAGTGACCTGTCCTGGGGGAGGTGGCCTGTCCCAAATACCTGCCCTTAAGGGGTGTGTCTAGGTGAGCTGATAAAAGGCGACAGGGATCGAGGTTCTGTCTCTTTTTTTGCTGAGGGCTTCCAGCCCAGCACAGGGGCTACAGCCCCATGCTAACCCCCACCCCCCTTCCCGGGGCGGTGGACGGAGGAAGACTGCTTCCAGCGGCTCCCTGCCCCGGGACAGAGGGGGCTCACTGGGTCAGGTCCGCTCTGCTCCTGTAAGCAGCAGGGAGCAGCAGGGACCACCCCAGCACAGCAAAGACAACCACGGCCCGGCACAGAGCCCGGCGCAAGCAGGAGAGCCCCAGTCCAGACCTGATGCCACGGACTGGAGAAGCAAGACTTTGGTGCAGATCTACCACTATTCCCCTCCATGGTGCAGGCCTTTCAACCTCTCGGTGAGCTAAGGAACTCCTCTTTCTTCCTCCTGGAGCTGAGACAGGAGGAGAGAGAGAGAGAGGAGAGGATCGGGTCCTGGAAAACCCTCTCGGCCTCGTGTAGAGAGTGGGAGGGGGTGGCCCTGCTGACGCAGCCGTGCAGTTGGTCTGCATCCTGGATCCCACGTGTGGCCAGGGCCCTGCGGCCGCCGCCATTTTAGAGAGCCCTGATCAGCCGAAAGAGAGACTGTTGGTCACTTCTGCTGCTGAGAAAGACTAGGGGGTGATTGGTATTGGGGAGAATTCGTCTGTGCTTAGCTGAAGAAAGAAGAAGGACTTGAGAATCCTTAAAACCTTGGGCATGAAAGACAGAGTCTGAGTTCTTTGTTTGAAAGCATGTCTCCTGCACCGAGAGATGCAGTTCAGACGCTGAGGAATCAGGCTGTCCCGAGAGCGTTGAGCTGGAGAAGCTACGCTGAAGAATTGAAGAATTCACCAGTCTGGAAACAGCTTAGGGTGCCGCTGTACTGCAGACAGGGGTGATACATGAATGATAGAGAGGGTGGTGGTACTCATCTCTACATGACTGACATGCTCTTTTTCCTGCAAATCTCTGATATGAAAAAAGACCCAAGGACCAATATAATAGTGATCTGTATTTTTCTCAGAATATATGATGGCATTTGGGACACAGTTTCTAATTTGTTGCACTAACTTGCTTGACTTTTTTTTCTTCTTTTCTGTATGTAGTTAAAGAGTTAATAAACTCCTTTTTTTTTCAGTTCCCCTAAGCTATCCATTGTCTGGCAAATTTATCCGAGATCTCACCGAGACCTGACTGCTTTGTATTCCTTTTCCCTTATCTTAAATTGTGGTCTTAAACCCACCACAAAATGATTTTCGGGACTTTTATATCTTTTAGGGCAGCCTCTCAAGGGACTCAGTCCATCAGTCTCCTGAACAGGCTACAGTTCGCCCTCCAGAAGTCTAAAGTAATGTGGAGTCCCTCTCCTTGTTTTCCCAGGGATTGAAAACTCAATCACCTCATGATCACTGTGCCCTAGATGACCTCCAACCTTTACTTCTCCCACAAGATCTTCTTTGTTCACAAGAAGCAGGTCCAAGAGGGCACCTTCCCTGGTTGGCTCCCTCACCAGTTGTGTCAGAAAATTACCTTCGACACACTCCAGGAACCTCTGGGACTGTTCTCTCTCTACTGTGTTATATATCCCTCAGATATCAGGAAACTGAAGTCTCTCATGAGCACAAGAGGCAGTGACTGTGAAACTTGTCTCAGCTGCCTATAAAAATTTTCATCTATTTCTTATCCTGGTTGGGTTGTCTATAACGGAGTCCCACCACAGTATGTCTCTTGCTGGCTTTAGGACTAATTCTTACCCACAATGACTCAACCCTATCCTCACCTGCATTCTTTTGTATTGCATCATATGTTTAACATAGACGGCTACTCTACCACCTCTTGTTCCTTTCCTATCCTTTCTGAAAAGTTGATAGCCATCAATTACAATACTCCACTTGTGGGAGTGATCTCGCCAGGTTTCTGTGATGGCTACACAGTTTGGGGCTGAGTACACAGTTTAAGGGCTGATAGCCTTTCCAGTTATCTGTCATGCCACCCTGCCTCAGTTGTGCTGGACTGCTATACCCAGGGTTTTCACTAGCAAAGCCAGTTGTGTCCCCTTCCCCCTTCATATCTAGTTTAAAGCTCTGTCAATGAATCTCACTAACTTCTACCCCAAAATTCTTTTGCCCCTCTGGGACAGGTGAATCCCACCTCCTGCCTGCAGGCCAGGTGTCTTATATGGCCTGTAGCTGAAGAACCCAAAATCTGGTGTGTAACATCAGTCCTGGAGCCAGTAGTTCACTTCATGGCTCTTTCTGTTCATGTCCTCATTCTTGACTGACAAGAGACAGAGACGAAAAATAAATTATGCTCCCGATCCCTTAAGCAGCCTCACCAGAACTCTAAAATCTCTTTTAATTTATTTTGGATTTTTCTTGGAAAACTCATCACTTCCCACCTGAAAAATTAACAGTGGATAATAATCAGAGTGGTTTACTCTGGTGGTAAGTTTGTCTGCTACAACTTAACCCACGTACCAGGGAAGCATTAGACGTCTCTGTGAAGTGGGTCAGGACAGCATATTGGGCCCTCTTCCCCTCTCAAGAGAGAGTCACTCATCACAATTTCCTGCCTATCTTTCTTTTTAGAGCCAGTAGTGATGGTGGGTCTAGAGTGACTCAGTCTTTCTGGCACTTCTGGATTGGGTGAATCATTCTCCTCTCCAGCAGCCAGCTCCTCCTGCAAAACATGTTCTGCAAGATCAAATGAGATGATGGGGGAGGCTGGGAGGGGTCCACCTGCTTTTCCCAGCAGGGACCTGTTTCCACTCCACACCAATAGGGATTCTGCAGTGCGAACAGAACAAGATATAAGTAAGTCAGAAGATGGATGGCCTTCTCTCACTGCCTTCTTTTTTTAATTTGTGCATACCATGCCAAAAATAGTAAGTGCCAATTTCCCTCATGTCATGGATGATGGAGAAAAACAGCATGACAGGGGATATAAAGGGGATTCAACCAGTAGCAGTTGTGTGCTCATATTCCCTGTCATCTGTGGAGCTAACAATACTTAGGGGACAAAGAGAGCTGAGGACATCAAGGAGCCAGAGACAGTGAAAATCTATGGAGTCAAGAAGTGGGGGAAGAAAGTGGCCAGAAAGAAGTATCATTAGAGTCCAGGGTGGTAATCTGAAACTCTATTTTATCTCTCCTTGTATTTTGTTTCCTTTCCTTTTTCTTTCTCTCTTCTCTACTCTTTGAGTACAGTGTACATTAACTTCAATTATTTTATTGTGCAGACCTATGCTATAAGTCTCCCTAATTTGGCACAAGTGAATCCACCTATCTGAGTCACTGCCTTTTCTTTCTTTTATCGATTGGGATGTGACATCTTGGATAGAGTCACTGAGAGTTCTGCAATTACCTCTGTGTGCCTGAAATATGTTTTTACAAACCAAGAACTGTAAATATGTACAGCCTGAAACTTGTGGGATGACCCTTTGCCCACATACGGTTTTATCTGTCAAGTTAGGCTCTTCTCTCTCACAATCCACATTGTATTAAGAAAGGATATAGGCTACCAGCAATAGCACTCATACAACTGGCTGAAATTCTTGATTTCTAACGTGTGATTTACCTTCAAGATGTTGTTTTACCAATTGTCTAAACTGTAGCAGTGAGTGCTATAAATGGCATAAAAGCAAATTCTTGCACTGAAAAATTATACTTTCTAATATTTTATATTACTGACTTTTCTGAATGATACAACATAAAATCTTCCAGTATTTGGGGGATTTTTTCTGGCTGAAATATGCTGATTCTGAAGCATAAAAAGAGGCAATTCTCCATAAAAAATGCAACTCCTACAGATTTTCAAGAAAAAAGTCCTACAAGATTTTTTCCTTTTGAATTATGAGCCTGTGTCATATCATAACACATTTTAATGCTGAAGGTCATCAGAGAAAGTGCAAGTTTTAAATGTTGACATTGCCATTAAAAAATCATATATCTCTGTGAACAATATGAATACTACAACAGCATTCCTTCTAAGGAAGTGAATAAAGTCCAGAGGAAGATTGCATCAAAATGCAATGATTCGTCAGGTCAAAATCTTAGAGTTCTAGCTCATAAACACAGTATCACTGGATTAATCATCTCAGTGTTTAGGTCACCTTTAGTAGGTCGTGGAGAAACATGTAGGTCTCTCAGACTCTCAAGATCTGCAAATTTTCTGGAAATTTTTTTCTGCCTCCTATAAAATAACACAGTAGTAATAGTAAACTTGATACACAGTTGGTCATCATTTCTCTTCATTGCTCATTTTTTTTTCATTTGGAGCATAATTTGTTATGATAATGGAACCTGTAAGGTGATTTATAAATATGTATATGTTTTAGTAACTGGGCACAAAAATAAAGTCTAGAAACTCTAACAGAACTCCTCATAATTTTTTTATTATTAAAAGTAACAAAGATTGGAAAATTTAGGATTTTGCTTTGAAAAGCAGTTTTAATTATTTTGTTCCAAATTAAAATAGACATGCAAAAAGGCTTGTCTGAACAGGTGGTTCATGTGCGGGAAGCAGAATTATACAGAGTTTGGCAAAAGGCCGCAAAGGAAAAAATTTAATTATTTGTGAACCTGACAAAAATTTATTTAAGGTTTGCTTATTTTAGGTAACAAAACAGCACACTAAAGCGTCAGGATTCTCTTTTGTATGTGTTCATTTCACCATCCCAACTTGGTCTGAGAATAAAATATACATGGTGAAAAAGAAGGAAGTTGGCGTTGAAAGACGGACAGTGAAAACTTCAGGCAAAGTTTTGAGCTGAAGTTGCAAGACCTGCAAATTTGTTGTATTGTCTTTTCTTTCTAAAGTCACTGTAAGAATAGTCATATATCCAAGAGATGCTTTGCTTCAGGCTGAAAGTCTAGTACCTTCATCTGCTAGTATATGTTTTCATATGAGGATAATCCAATGGGAAGAAATTAAAATACTGCTTTTTAAGCTACAGACATTATTTGTAGTAGACTTGCAAAATGTTTTTCCATGCCAAAGTCCCAGCTTTCCAATACGTAGTGAAGAGAAGAAACTGGACTACGTATCACAGTAAATTTCAGAAATCTTAATTTGATTAGTTCCTAGTCATTTTGAGATCAGCTCCATAGAAGTAAAATGCTTCATAAAGAAGCAAAGCCTTTGGGTTTTGGCTTGTTATACAAGGGCTACTTACACACTACCATGTTCAGTCACCCAGTGAAGGTTCCAGGCCAGAGGCACATAGCCTCTGCCCATATTTCACTGGTAGTATTTACCCACAGAAATGTTCTCAAAGTATCAGAAACATGGACCATTCAGGAGTTCCAGCCATTCCAAGCGCTTCTGCTTCAGTATGTACCATATGGCCTTCATTTGTGTAGTGTGCTTACGTTGCACCAAGGGAGGTTCAGATTGGATATTAGGAAGAATGTAATTATAGAAAGATTGGTGAGGCATTAGAACAGTTTGCCCAGGAGGTGGTGGAGGCACTGTCTATGCAGGTATTCAAAATATGAGTAGACATGGTGTTTCAGGTGATGGTTTAGTGATTAGTGGTTGTAGGATGTAGAGTTGTACTTGATTGTCTTGAAAGTCTTTTCCAACCATGATGATTCTGTGATTCTAGTCACCTATCAGCTTAAGCACAGCCTTCCAGACAGGGCAGAGCTATCACAGGAAGTGTAAGATCATATTGAGAGTGCATTTCTACTAAGAGTGTAATGCAATGAGTTGTTAGCAATACTTGAGAAGCTGCTGAAGTGCATCATGTAGGCTATGATAACCAGTTACATTCACAGCAGCAGTGGTGCACTGTCAAGCTGTGGTGACAAGATAGGCTACTACAATGTGCCTCTGCACCCTTCAGCTAAACTCAGGCTCATCTTGGGTTTAACACTGATAGAACCTACTGTAGCAATCACACGTTCTTGTCAATATTTAATTAATTGGATGGAGAATTCAGGGTCAAAGGTAATTTTTATTTGAGTGTGCCAGGAAACTGCATGCCAACATATTTTGAGAAATTAGCTTACTGTTTCCCAGAAGGAAGCCATTGGCATATATCTTTTGGATACTGGGCAAAATGCCTTTGGCACGCTAATCCATGACATAGCAGTTTGATATCTGCAAATTCATCACTGATGTGACTTTAAAAGAACCTGAGAACTGTACACTTTCCCTGTGTGGTTATTACTGTCATGCAGTACAGGTTGTATCACAGGAGCCGTATGGGTCTGTGCCGATAGCATTTTTCTCTGGCCAACTATTTTATTCTGTTTTCTGTCTTTCAGTCAATATGAGCCCACAACAATGTAAATCAATTAAAGAATCTTTGATAAAGCATGATGTCAAAATCTGCTTGGATATTCAAAGGGAATCGGTTTTCAGCTATGAAAACAGCCCATCTTCCATTTATGTATCAATCATCTATTTGCCCTGATAAACTTCTTGATTCTGAAGTGTTATTTCTGACCTACATCATTAAAATTACATGTTTAACTCTACAGAATTATTGCTCCTTCCCGTTAGTCAATATTTGACATGATTTCTGCTTTGTTAAGCAATATGCACATATCTTGTTTCTAAATAATCCTTCACTTTGCTTTAAACACATCAGCTCTTTTTAGGTTTTTTTGGATGCTTTTAGGTGGATAATTGAAACTACATTGACAATTATTTGAGAATCTAATATGGTTTATTTAAACTATTTTACAGTTGTGTAATCCAAAAGCATTCTATAACTTTTGTGGATTTTCTTTCGTTATCTTTTGGGTAGGTTTTCTAGTTGTTTGTAAGGGTCATGTAATTTAACTGAAATATATCTTTTTTTCCATACTGCTTGGCTTTCCGTGTAGTCTTCTACTGTACTTCTTCATATATGTTGAGATATTGCCCTGATGAGTTAACTATCTCAATTTGAGTTAGTCTGTGTTCAAGTCAGAAGTTTTTTTCAGCTTGATTTTAGAATTTCACACCATAACCTAACCAGCCATGGCTTCACTGATCTTTGGTGCGCACCATGACTGCAACCGTTGAGGGCATATTGTCCACAATGTCCCTGCACAGCTCTCACTTCCTAATGAAACCTAATGAAAATGTGATACTGTCTTTGGATCTTTTGGGTTATTACCTACTCTCTGTAAAAGAGCAGAGACCATGCACGAGTGTCATTAGTTACTATGGATGATAGTATTTACAACCTCTTTGCACCTCTGACAGAGTCCAACTGTGGATAGAGCACTAGGACTGAGCCAACAGAGGTGACATCATGGGCCACACATAGTCTTGAGGAAAATACTGACTGCAAGGCTCACTGGAATCATTCATGACCCACATAGCATGCTGTGGCACACTCTCTGGGGTACTATTCTATTGACTCAGAGGCACTATGAATACTGGACAGTGTAAAAATCAGGATATTAAAATCTAAGGATACACACTTTTTGTCTCAACATGATGTATACCCGAAACAAACACAGTGGCTTGTAAAAGCTTTTTTTCCAGCCATGGTTTATCATGCTAAATACACAAAAAGTTACATTCTTTCCAAATATCACAATTTTCAAAAAGTCTCAACACATGGGCCAGGGACCAGTTGTGAAAACTTGTCCGGTAAAAGAACTTCTGTATTTGGAATTTCAATATAAAGTCTGCCTTTCTTTCAGATGCAAGCATCATCTGGAAAGCTACTCCAGACTAAATGTTTTGAAGCCTTGAAAAGTCAGGACTTTAAGGATTCTGAAAATGCTAAGAAGGAAAAGTTGTCAACTCACTCTTGTACCCTGCTTAACAAACACAAAGTAACAACATACATACATTTTTCTGAATCACTGTAGAAATGCAGAAAACATACATTTCTTCAGATCAAGTTGCCATTCATGACAGCTTAGCATCAGTGTGGAGTTTGGGATGATAGAGTTCAGTTTTGGTTTCAGTCACAATCATTTTTATTGCACAGAGAGACAGGGCATGCCCAATACCCAGCTGGTACAATCTCCTAACAACAGAATCATTTACCTGATAGAAGCAAGAAGTGAGTGGCTCTTACTTTTCTTTGGGCTAGTGTCAGAGAGGGAAGAAGCTTCCTCCAAAAATTGCCACAGCAGACACAGTTCACTTGAACTATTCCACTGAAGCTTTATCTTCCATTTTTCCTAGGACCTCCTTCCTCTCCTTTGTTCTCCTTTCTAACTCTTCATTTTGATTTGTTAATTTTTGGCTCCCTTTTCTGTGGTGCTTGAAGTTGTGGTGAAGCACATATTTCTTTTTTGAATGCTCTGTGCTATGCTCAGTCAGCTGTAATAAACATCTATCTGAAAAATAGACCAATAGCAGTGAAATATCACTCACACCAGCAATATGTTCCATTCAGAAATCTGCAAATGGTTGGAGTTTTCTCTAAATTTTTAACAATTTTTTAAATTTTAGTTTACTCTGCGGGCATAGATAGAAATGTTTTATTCTAAGGTGCTTTTGGTCCAACCAAAGAACAGAGATTTCCCTGAAAATCTGCCATCCTTCCCTCTGTAATTCTTTAACCTTGCAGGACTTCCCGGAATGGTGCGTGGATTTCTCAACACGTGGCTGTGCAGCCATGAGGATATCCAATTGGTGCAAGATTTGAAAGATGCTACAGCATCTGTGTCATGATTTGCCTCTCCGTAGAAACTCTTTTCCTGGTGAAAAAAATATCTTCCATGACAAGGTCCAAATGTTGCATTTCATGAACGTTGCTTCAGGACTAACACCACAACACCTCTGCTTCAGTGGTATTGGAAAACAGTCAGTGTCTTTCTCTACACAGTTGAACAACATTGTTTTTATTTGATTTAAATATGTTGGTTGAGTCATTGTTAGGACAGTTCACCCTGGATAACAGAGTTTTCTGATCTCACAGAACAAACAGAGAAAAAAAATGAAAGAGAAAAATACAGAGAAAAAAAGTCTTATGCCAGAGCAGGGAGTTTTCCAAACACCACTAAATTATTATGCCTGCTCTTTTTTAGACCTTAGCTGTGAATTGGATAAAGCAGGAAATCATGCTTGTACTGGCCAGGTGTTGCAGCACACTTATGTGAAAAACTTTAAAAAATACTAATATTAGAAAAATCCACATAGAAATATGTTTCTTCTTCTGTAATTTGCTAAAGATTCCAGAACGTTCTTAATTTTGCTCTGCCATTTAAAATGCTTTTACTCTTCCTGGGGAAGAAGACTTGATAAAAAATTTACTCAACTACATTTTATGGAAGTATCTGTAACAAAACCACAAATATGAGCAATGTCTCCCATACTCCTGTCCTTCAGCCCTAGTCCAGGGCTTCTCCCTCAGCTCATGGTGCCCACAGAGCTGAGGCATGACCTGGAGCACTTCCCTAAGCTGACAGCCACAGGCTTCAACTTAATTGTGTTTAGCCTGGCTCAGCCCCAGTTCAGCTTGCTATTTTGGCTTATTGCGTCAATATGTACGTCTTGGTGGCGGTAACCACACTGATGAAGCCACCACTTCTAACTAGAGAAATTATCATGGAACAATCACCTCATAGTGAGATTTAATTCTGACAACTACAAAGTACTAATCAACTTAAAGAATTAATCATGTAATGCTGAGGAATCTACGTCAGCATATTACTAAAAGGCGTTTTCTGTGTACCATAGTGAGCCTGTAAAACAAAAAATCACACGAGCAAATTTTTTTCCCTCATACAGAAGAGAAACTTTCACAGTATTTAATCAGATGATATATTAATTTGACAGATGATCAAGAGGCATGCTAAAACGAAAATAAGCTGCAGATAAAAGCATTTAAATGACAGGTTTATTGATTAAATTTTGTGTTTATTCATGTCAGAGTGAAAAAAAATTCTAACTGTTTTAGCTATTTTAATAATTTGCTCTCCAGAAATTCTTGGAGCAAGACTAGTTTAGAAAATAATTAAAATAGTTTCATTGAAAATATGTAGTTTAATTAATATGATTAAACTGTACCAGTAAAATCCATTCTTTCTGTTTGGCTGTGCAAATGGTGTGGAGTACCAGTGTTGTGATGTGCTGGATTTGCAGCCAACTGAGCCTAGCTTTAGTGAACAGAAGGGGGTGGTGTTACCTTAGCTTGTGTAAGCATGTGCACTTAAGAAAGGAACAAAAAAAATTACCTCTAATTTCATTACCTCCACTGAGAGAAGAATAAAATACCTGGGAAAAGAAACAGGCTGAATTTATTTTCATTAAATGTGGTTTCTAAAATATTTTATTGCCATCTGAGGTTTTTTCCCCCCCCTCACTCAGCATTGTGGTATTAGCTGAGTCAGAAAAGATACGAAATGCCTAGCAATACTTAGAATTAAGTTCTGCAGCAGCATTACACGGTGCCCTATTTCTTCATGCTATGTTACTCTTGAAAATCTGTTCTTTGCATTGCATGATAATGCACCCACAAGTGGCACATAGTTTCGGATTCGGAAAACTGTCTTTGTTCACAGATCGTTGGAGTCATGTGGCAAGTGAGAGAAAATGAGGCAGTATCTACAACCGTGGAAGAGAACCGCAGCTGGGTACCCAGCAGTGCTGTTCGTGGTAATGTCAGGTCGTATTCCCTGCTTCAAGGGAAAACCTACCGGAGAAAGATTTTTATGAACTAATGTTATCAGAGGGAGCTGTATTGTGTCATTAAGATGAGGAAACAAGCTGGAAGATAATGTACAAGCTAGAAAAAGGTTAAGATCTTTGTTGCTTGTGTGTGTGGTGGAGCTTGTGTGTTAAAAATTATAAAAGCCTTCTTCTAATTCTTTCACAAAGTAACAATTGGTCCTAACTACATGGTTATTCTTTCAAAGGACCTACTGTAACTCACTGACATGTTGATGCTTACATATGCAAAACTTATAATGCAAATAAATACATTCACAGCTAGACGTTTATAAAACGGACAAAGGTGTATGGGGTTAACTCATGTAATACCAAAAAGTTACCAAATTGTTATGTATCACTTTAAGAATATATTTAGTAATGATATGACAAAGATCTGCTGCTGTTCTAACAGCTTTTAGCAGTCTGATTAGAATAGTTAGTCTAGCAATTACTTTGGAAGCTGACTCAAAAAGTATGCTCTATACCCAGATATCATGAAGCAATCAGTAAAAAGACTCTTATCCAAAATCTTCCTCTGGTGAGGGAAACAAAAATTCTATAGTAATTCTTCTTGGAAAGATTTGCTTGTATTTTTCTATCTCCTGCACTATTGACAATTTTGATTCACAAGAATATTAAGAGTCTGTATTCCTTTCCAGTGGTGAAGTAACTGTTCTAACATCATGCAAATTGATGCGAGGAGAATAAATGTCTTCAAAAACATGCATTTATGACTCTTTGAAATTGTGAAAACCACTGGGAGACTTGGCAATGTATTATCACTGATCTTTTCTTGCAAGCACTCATAATTGCAGAGAAATTAATTAAGATTTTCTAAAATGTTTTAAAGATTTAAGATTCCAGATACTGTAAGTATGACACAAAAGTTTCTACACTATCTGTATCCAGAATAGTCTGCTTAGGGTAATATGTATGTACAGCGAAATGCTGCAAACAGCAGAAATATTAATTGCAGTGTGAAATGATGGTGTAGGAAGGAAAAGATACAGTTAGTAATATATTAACCTATAGACTATAGCTTCTTCTACACAAACGTAGCTTTCAGAGACACAAGTGCAATAAGTACATTAAATTTCTTTCCACTATCATCCAAGTACTGCAGCCTGCCTGTGGAAAGTGTCTATTTACTACTCAGAAAAAAAAGTAATCCTAATAATTTTGGTTTGCAGCCTCACCTTATGTCTTAAGTTTCCCTGTCATTGAAATGTAATGTGGCAAAATGTCACTAAAATTCAGCAAGAACCTAATTTTAAACACACATTTAAATATCATTGAAATCAGTAGGATTTATGCACATATTTAAGTGCTTTGCTGAATTTGGACCAGTAAAGAAATATGAATAATTGTGTTAATAAAGAAAATAGGAGTTAATCCCAGTTACTTAACCACAAACAGACTGGTTTTGGGGGAAGTGAGGTCCTTTTTAGATCTTCACTGTATTACACTTTGAATACAAGTGTCAGGATGGGAAATGAAACTTTCGGTAACATGATGACTACAACTTATTCAGCAGCACCTTCATGATTCTTCTCTGGCTTGCCTGAGCTACTGTTTTCCATCTTCCAGTAAGTCTGTGCTCAGCTCAGCTTGGCAATCCCTTTTGAGTTCCGTTCCTGCTTTCTCCTTCTTTCCTCTATGCCATGCAAAATCAGTTCTATCTGGATTTTGGCAAAACTATACACATTAGTGTTGAATAATTAATATAAAGAGAAATTGTAATTTGAGAGGCTTAAGGTCAAATTTACTGATGTTACTCCTCACAGCTTCACAGTGATGATTGAAACAACACGATCTGGCTTCTGGTTGGGATTTTAGACGTCAGGGTTAGCTTTTTTTGACTCCTTGCAGAATATCTAGAGAACAATTAAAGCAATTGTCTTATATTTACTATGAAAAACTGTTCAGAAACTAAATTTGTGGGGTTTTTTTTCCCTGTGTATTGCAAAAGACATACACAATCTTGATATGCTTTACTTTATCTGCAGGTGAGTAGTCGTGATTTGTCTCTATAAATGAGGTAATACATGATTCGATGAGTCTACACTTCCTGAAATGTAATTATTATGTAGAAACGCATACAAATTATTCCTTCAGACTTTGATTCAGACTTTGATGTTGTAAGGATTTCCATCTCAAAATGTTACAAGAGTGACAGAAAATGTGGGGAACATGATGTCAAAAAAATAAATATCTCTTTTAAATCATTTTTTTTGGAGAGGAAACCTACAACATATCTAATGAAAAAACAAAAGTTCAAATAACATGGTTCACATCATATCACAGAATAGTTTGCGTTTGAAGGGCCATTGAAGTTCAGCTGCTTTGCCATGGGCAGAAAATTCTCCCACTAGATGAGGTTGCTTGTATCCTGTAGGTTGTTTGTATTCTGCAGGTAAAAGTTAAGGAGACGTAGCACAGACTATCACGACAATTTTTTCTGTTTCCGTCTACAGAGTTAATTACAAATCTCATTCATGTTTGGATGCTAACTGCCCATTTTCGTGTTTGCTCTGCTTGAAGTTGCTGTTTTGCATGGGGGTGATAGGAATGTAATTGAACATACCTTCTGTACCTTTTATGTTTACTAGCTCTTCTCAGGTGATTTCTAGAGAGTGAACTATGCGGTTATTAAACAGGCCCAACACAATGAGTCTTCAGTAAATACAATTTCTCAGGTGTTGTTTACTTGGGTGAATTTGCCTGAAATAATATTTGTGATGCTTATAGCACAAAAACCAATGAGCTGCTAACAATTTTGTTGCAAGCACTAGGTTTCAGAAGTCTATAAATCAGGTGTAAAATTTTCTCTGAACTGAAATGCTCAGAACTAGTTATTGAAAACATTGCCTTGGTTTTCCTTCAAAAGAAACAGATTTGAGCTATGATTTTCAGCTGATATTCACTGAATCATACAATCATTTGTGATTCCAAGATCATATGAATCTGGGACTTTTAATATCAACATGTCCAACTATTAATCTAACTCTGCCAAGCCCACCACTCAAGTGTGTCCTTAAGCACCATACTTACAGGACTTTTGTCTTAACTGTTTGATGTGAGTTCAAATAGAGGGATAATTTGCACTTTCTGTGTACATTATTTATCTTTCCATATCTTTTCCCAAAAGTAAGTGGAGACAGATTAACCTATAAATCCATATGCAGAAATTAAAAACATGAGGAGTAACAGAGGAATAAAATTCTGGGCATGTAGCCTCCAACAACAGAAGTTTGTAAGTGAAGGTGAATAGTCCGTATCAGTTCTGACATTTTATCTATTCTCTGACCATCTTAAAACTTAAGGTTGGGAATATTAACAGTTCAAGATGGTTTCTCCTCCCTTACTACTCTTCCATGGTGGCAGGGCATCTGGAATATTGTGTCCAATTCTGGGCCCTTCAGTTCAAGGACACAGAACAGCTGGAGAGAGTTCAACACAGAGCCACTGAGATGATGAAGGGAGAACACCACCTACTTGATGAGGAAAAGATGAGGGAGCTGAATCTCTTGAGCTTGGAGAAATGAAGACTGAGGGTTGACCTCATTAATGTTTATAAATATGTGAAGTGGAGGTGTCAGGAGGATGGAGCCAGGCTCTTCTCAGTGTCATCTAGTGGTAGGACAAGGGGAAATGAGTGTTAGCTGGAACATAGGAGGTTTCACATCAATATGAGAAGGAATCTCTTCATAGTGAGGGTGACAGAGCCCTGGAATAGGCTGCCCAGGGGGGTTGTGGAGTCTCCTTCTCTGAAGAAGTTTAAAACCCACCTGGGTGTGTTCCTGTGTGACTTCGTCTAGGTGGTCCTGCTCTGGCAGGAGGATCGGACTCAACGATCTTTCGAGGTACCTTCCAATCCTACCTAATGTTCTGTGATTCTGTGATGCCCATTGGTGCAACTGTATAGCAGAGAGAGGAACTATCATGTCTGAATATCAGCATGTCCTTATGAAAATTAGAAAAATCTATCATTGGCTCAGTTTCCCAGGCTTCGCAGACATTGGACTGGCAAAGTGTAGGTTCTTTATGAACACCTTGAGAATCTTCTCCGCTTCAGGAGATCTCTTTCTTTTTGAGTTGTATTGTTCTGTTTAGAAATCTGTCCTGATCTAAGGTTACTGTCCAGAAATCTTCCAAATTTTCCTCCTGAGACAACAGAATTTTCAGGGATCTTCCTCTGACATAACCCAAATTAAATACAATACAAACCTCATTATTAAATATGGAATTTGGACTTCCTAGATACTCTCCATGTTTCAGTATCTGATTCTAAGGAAAAACAGAATTACAAACTTGGACCGGTGTAAAACTTAGCCTTTCCAACTATTACTATGTAAAAATACACAAAGGCTGAGGCACGACTCAATCAATGACCATCTTTCCAGAGCACTGGTAAGGCTCTTTCACTTGTTTTAATGGTTGTTGCATAAGATTAAAAACCGAAGAACTCTTTCCAGCCTTAATCATGATACTTATCTACACTCCTTGAAATCCCTAATGTTCTGTGATTCTGTGATTCCCATTGGTGTAACTGTATAGTTGAGAGAGGAACTACCAAGAAAGGCTACAAGGAATACCTCTTGTCAATACTTAGGTAGATGCCTGTCTTGCAATTTGCTCTCTATGGAAGTGTGGATTTATAGGTAAGGCAAGTAACAGTATTTGAATCTCACTATGCATCTTTTTCAGCATACATTGGTTCTTGTTTCTTCTTATTCTTCCTAACATAGCATGTGGGGTCCTCAGACCCAAACACAGTGGTGCAGTTATGTAGTCTATGGATTTGGAAACTATGCTACAGACTAAGTCTTATTCTTTCTTTAAAAAGAATAGAGCTATGAACAGCTACAAGTTTGGAAGGCAAGTTATCCATGACTCTTTTCCGTGATCAATAGTCTAGTGTGCAATCTAAGTTTTGAACTCAAGCTGCAAGAGATGTCTCAGTGGAGACTGACTATTTTCTTTGTATATAAAGCTACAGTCTTTGTGTCACTGCCTCTGTCTCATTTGCTACGAGTGTCATTTTTAATGCAATGATTCTGGGAACTAAAAGCTCTATTCCAAAATTTTGCATGCAGTCCAAAAAGTAGGAAAAAAAAGCAGGCATTTGTACATTTCCCCAAGAGCAAAAAGGAGAAAATTCAAAGCATTTAGTTTGATTCGTCACATACTTCCCTGATAATTACTTTGCGGAGGGACAGACTCTTCCAAAGCCATATTAGAGTCCCCTGTTGATATGTGTAGATTAGGAAAGGAAAATGTTTGTTTTGCCAAGAGTTTTCCCAGATTTTGGTTGTATTATTATTCTTTAGATATTCTTACAACCCCAGATTTGAGAGCTCAGGCAGAGGAGCAGGCATTGGCTCATATTATTAGTTCATAAATTCCAAGCATACACACACATACAAACACGTACCCTGCAGTATGTTAAACTGTTGCCTTTGCAGGGCATGCCAGTTTGTTATAAGCCTGAAGGGTGATAATACACAATGCCATGACACGTTTCTTCCATTTAATCTAATCCAGAGCTAGAAATAGTCCTTATGTTCATCTCAGTAAAACTTCCAGCTTCCCCATATTTACGGCAAAAGAGGTGAGTTGACTCTTTGCCATTTGTACTTAGACATCCATACAACTGTTAATGAACGATCAAAATTCTTACGCCTCAAAGATAACAGCGTTTTCCCTTGACACTATAAAGGACTGGATCCTTCCACTCCTATGCAGTAGTCACAGCATGGATCACACTTGCAGTAATCCCAGGTATTTCTTTCAAATTATCTATTTACATGTTCTGAAAAAACCCCAAATAGAAATTGTGCCTTTTAGAAGGCATCAACTTCCTAAGACAGTGTAGCTCTGTTTAACACATTGTCTTATCTGCTCAAAGCAGCAAGACCCTATTTCTGGTCTAACAATTTGTTCTGTAATATCCTCATGATCTGAAACACGTTTATATTTTCATATAATTTATTAACATTTCCTAACAGACAAAATTATTAATTTCAATAGCTAACAGCAACTATTTTTTATATTCTTTTGTCTTAAACAGAGTGCAGAAATTTTGTTGGAAGGATTATTCATCATCCTCTTTTATAGGACATTGATATAATAAAACAAAGTTACTTTGTGTGTGTAAACAGTCTGGCAACACAAATATGTGTCACTGCTGATGTCCACCAGAACACAAATACATACTCTAAGAACAGTAGGAAATTATTTGCTTTAGTCTTCTTGCCAACTGGTCGTGTTGTCTTTACAAGCAAAAATCCCTATTATTAAAAAAAATCTTATCTGTAGAAATTAAAAAAAAAAATTTAAAAAGCATATATACACTAACGTGGAACAAAGGAAAAGCATGAATCTGTTTCTGTGCGCTTACACATGCAGTAGGCTCTCACTCATCTGAACTCCTTATGAACACAACTAAACACATTTCTTTACTAGCCTGATATTTTTTTTCAACAAGCTAATGAAGTGCTTGTTGTCACACTATTAGCATACTCACACACATTTTTATTTAGTTGCACAAGTAGCAAGAGAAAATGCGATTGTTTACTGATCTTTCACAAGATTTTTTGAAAGCTATTGCACTCATTAGTGAACAAGAGACTCAAGGTCTTTTATATTTCCACTTCCTCACATCTGATTGCTGGATATGATTTGGAATATTGATGGAAATAACTTCCCATTAATTTCACAGTATCACAGTATTACCAGGGTTGGAAGGGACCTCACAGATCATCAAGTCCAACCCCTACCACAGAGCTCAAGGCTAGACCATGGCACCAAGTGCCACGTCCAATC
>JAOXOE010000874.1:38378006-38390544 GCA_028565055.1 Phoeniculus purpureus
CTCCTCGGGGCTGGTGGCGGGAGCGGCGGGAGCGGCGCGACGGGGCTGTGCGTGCGCGGCTGAAGCGAGCGCGGCTCCGAGGCGCGGGGCGGGGCTCGGGCGGGAGAGGGGCGGCTCAGCCCGCCGCGGCCTGGCGGGAGCGGAGGGGCGGCAGTAGGCGGAGGCACACGGGCCATGCATTCCCAGTTATTGCAGCCCAAGCCGTGGCCGCGGGCTTTGGGCCCGGCCGAAGCGGGTACCACCACGAGAAAGGGTGGGCGGTGGTTGAACCTTCCCCAGGGTCTGATAGGGGGTTATACACAGATTGAGAGGAAATCGAGTCTCCCAGTCTAATTTGGGGGGAACATCTCTTTGCCTCTTTCCCTGCTTTTCTTCCAAAGGATTTAAAATGAACAGAAACCCTAAGTAAAACTTCCTTCAGTCTGCTGAGTTACCCGCTGAAGCATTCTTAGTTTTGGCAGCAGCCCACTGCCCAGTGTAGAACTAGAGCCGGGGCACTCTCTGTATAACTCTAATAGAGATGGGAAACGGAGAAAGGAGTCAGTTCCCCAAGATATTGACAGGCTTTCAAGTTTAAACAGACAAAAAGTTGTGGAAGAAAATGTCAGAAAGAAGCACCATCACCACATCAGCCTCATGCCACTGAAAATTACTTAGAGCTGATTACAAACCCCAAAAAACTCCAAAAACTTAATACTAAGGCAAAACAAGGCACAAAAACCTAAGGCTTTAGAAAATGAAACCAAGACAGAAAAGGAGAAAGATCAAAACCATGCAGATTTTGGAACTAGAAATGGGGAGGAATAAGTAACACTAAGAAACTTGGTAAATCAGTATCTTTATTTTATAGAAAGTAGTTTGATCAGTGTGCTGAACCTGCCATGAGAGGTGGTTTTGCTATTTTTAGTAAAAATAAACATTTGAAAAAATTACCTAGGAGAATGTGTCATCTCCAAGCTTATTTTAATTATTTGCTTTTTTCATATCCTATTGCAACTAATCTAACACTGGATTGCCCTTAAGAGGAAGGGAGTGGTACCTAATGTAGGGTATCTGAACAGTTTATTTCCTGAAACTGGTAGCAAGGTTCCTAAAATGCAGCAGGACATGTGTCAGCTCACCTCGTGCCACAGTAGTGGTACAAAATCTGCATCTATTCCACTCTCCCTCGTTCTCTGTAAACATCCTGCACCATCAGCTGAGTTTTCTGGTTAAGTCACACACAGCAAGCCGGTTTAAGTACCCAGATGGCCAGAGTTTTAACTTTCACGAGTTACAAAAGAACTCAAATCTCATCTGTTTGAGGTAACAACTAATTAGCAACACAAGAATGACACACTCGAGTGCATTATGTGTTGCTACAAACACAAGTCACAATTGCTAGCCTGTTCATACTTCAAAGGGACATTATCAACTACCAGCGAAGTTGTTTCATGTGGACAGGGAATTACTATTGATTAAGCACTAACAAATGCAAACTTTAAGTTTCATTTGTGCACATGGCTTCTTCAAGCACAGAACCCTAGGTAGCCACTATTACCCTCCTGTTTCAACAACCTGTATAGCCACAGGAAGAAAGCATTAATTGCTGGAGGACAAAAGTCAGTGGAAGTTGTTAAGGGCAATAGTTGGCAGTTTTGAGTTCAGTTCTTCCCAAATGACTAATATTTAGAGTTCAGAGTGTTCTTTCAAAAGTTTTAGGTACAAGAGAAGTTAACTCATTTTGATTCCATTATTACAAAAAAGCTACTGATAAACTGACTTAAAACCATTGTCAAACATCAGTGAACATTATACAGGCAAAAAACTGATTTGTAAATGAAGTAGCAGCAACATAGAATCCTAGAAGGTCGCATTTCTGCAGGATTTATTGGGAGGATTATGAAGATCTGGCAAATACATTGTGATTTTACATAATTTTAGTTTTGAGAGTAGGTTATGGTAACTATAAGCATTATTGAATATGCCTGCTCACATGTCAGTTCTGTTCTGGTATAAGTGTTAAACTCTCCAAGATTATTTGTAGTGAAGCGTTACTTCAAAAAAAATGGCAACATTGTATGTCTTGGCAAATTACATAAAAAATCTGCTCTGTCTGCAGGTAAGACAGCTTTTCGTGATTGCCAATACAATAAAATGAGCTTGAAACACTGAAGCTAAGTACTTAAGGACAAAACATCAAGGACATTATTATATGATGTTGCCATGAGTTTTGAACATTTTCCTTTTATGAATATAACCTTGCTAATTTCACGTATGCAAGCAGCTACAAGGTCAGGGTTTCAAGGCAATTCTCTAGGAGTGTGCTACTCTTAACTCCATTGTTTTCCTTCTTTCATAAGACTAAGGAAATAAGAAACTCAGCCACTTAGCAGATAAGACATGCACTTGGCATGTCTGTTTTGTAAGGTGATGTCACTTTTAGTAAGTCACTTTTCTGGTCCATCACTGTACTTAAACTGTTTTGGTATAAAATTTTATTTTCAATTTGTAAGTGTTGTGGAAGAACACTTACAATTGAATCACTGAACTGAGCTGTACCAGTTCGAAATGTTGTCACATGCTTCTTCATGGCAAAATGTATTCACATTCTTTTATTGCACAATTTGAGAATTCAGGTTATGTGCATATAAACCTTCGTAGTGTTTGCACTGCAACTTGCGAAACATACATTAAAACATTTTACAAAATCTTTTAAAACAACGTTATATTCTTAAGACAAAAGCATCCTGAGAATGTTACAAAGTTCATTTTACAAGCCCTTCATTTCTGCTATGCTTTATTTATCCCCATAGTTCCTAATTTGACAAGCTTATTTTACAGTTAATATCTTGGTACTATATTTCACAAAATATCTTTTAGCAAAAAGTACACCATTGGCATTCAAGTAATCCAGCCTCACATCTAACTTACAAGTTAAACCTTTGTCAAGCTCTCAAATCAGGAAAAGTAAACCAAAATACTTACAGAAACAATTTTTAGCTGGCTAAAAAAATAATAAAGGCTTTGTGCATCAATGATTTGGTCAAACATTTAAGTTATGCAGTCTAATATTTTGGCAAAAAAATCCCCAAACAGTTCTCCTTTTAAAATTATTTTTCTTTCATTTTACACTAGATGAAAACATACAGTACAAAGTCTGACAGTATTAAAGTACTTTGCTGTTCAACTTAACCTTTTTACTTTTTAAAGGACTTAAGAAAAACAGAAAAAAATCTTAAGCGCTAAGAATGAACTGAGTATCTTTTGGCTAAATAAAAGTCTTACTGGAAAAAATGTAAAAATAAATTAGGGGGTTTTTTTCTCTACAGACATGTAAATAAATAGTATTAAAAGAAATACTAGTGCCATATCCTGAAGCAGTACCTTCCTGTATCTTTTTGATCAAGACTAAACTGCATACATAATCTTGACTATTTTACGAGGAAGATATTCATTAATATTTACATATTTTAGTAAAGAGAGTGTTCAGGATTAAAAATATATTTCTATTCAAAAGGTAAGCCCACCATCCTGATGGCGATGATTCAAACTATAGAATAGACGGCAAGTTATAGAATACCCTTCACTTTCTTACACACAAGATCAGAAGAAGGAAATCAGGTAAGTTAGAGGGGTAAGCAGCCTATATTCCATAAATGGAGACATATAGTTGTTTGTTGTATCAAGGCTTATATGACCAGAAATATCTACTCATGTAGGGTTTCTTTTTTACAGAGAAGTACAAGTTTTTAATGTCAGCTGACTCTGCAAGTTGAAAGACAGACAGCTACGGTTGCCACATCTCAGAGATGCTCAGGCTCATATGGCTGGAGCAAGCATGCGAGATTTAGAGATGGGCAGGGTGGAAGTTCACTCAGAGTGCACAGATCAAGGCATTTCACAGCCTTCTTGGGGCACTATGAGAGACTCAGAGTAGTTAGCGAGGAGCACAGAGTGCAGCACCACACGGCAGTGCACCAGGGATCTTGCACCAGGGATCTGCCAAAATGGTGGGCACTTGCCTGAGAACTAAAACAAGTGCTGACAACGTGATAAAGCCTGGGAAGTCTGATGCATCCACCCAGACAGACCTGACAAGGAAAGATGTTTCAGTGCAGATGGTGCCTTGTAACAGATGCCTAGACATTACTGCTGGTGTAAAGGCAAGTAACTGCTTTAAGTGTACACAGGTCTTGTAGTACTTAGTGGACAAATTGCAAGAACCAGTTGAAAGGTTATGCAGCATTAGAGGAGCCAAGATGGATAGATGGTTGCAAAACCATAATCCCTTATTGGGAACCACTAGAAATGAGACACCTTGGGTGCTGGTCACACATAAAAACAGGATCAAACATCATCCCCTGCATTCCCTAGCATCAGTATCAACAACAGATATGATACTAGAAGATTGTTAGACACTCTGAGTAAGTATAGTGAAACTTGATGAGAAAAATGCAGTGGTTATCATAAAACAAAATGGCAGGTGCTCACAGTGAGAGACTCTCTGTTAAAGGGCATCGAGATACCCATCAGCTAACCTGACAAAGGATCGAGCAAAGTCTGCTACTTCCCAGGAGCAAAAATCCATGACATTCCTGAAAGGGCACCACCACTTGTGAAGATGACTGACTACCCCCCATTGTTATTGTTCCATGTGGGCATGAATGAAAATAAGAGCAGGAACTTGAGCAAAATCAGTACAGACTATAAAGCTCTGGGAGCACACATTGAAAACATTGGGGCTCAAGTAATCTTTTCTTCTATGTTGCAGTTAGAAGAAAGGGAGCAGTGAAGTACAACCAAACAATGAAAACTAGTATCTGGGTATGTTGCCATCATAAAGGTTTTGGCTTCTATGACAATGGGACATTCTTCAATGGCTATAACCTGCTAAGATGGGATGGAATACACTTGTCTGGAGGGTTTTAAACTGAAGTTCTCAGAGAATAGGGTTCAGTGTGTCAATGTGTGTGCCATTGCAGTCAATGGCCAAACATACTTGACCAGTCATAACAGGAACATATACTCCTCAACTAAGTCTCTGAAGTGTCTGTATACCAAGGCAAGAAGCACAGGGAATAAACAGGATAAACTAGAAATCTGGGTGTGGCTGCAGAGCTATGATCTCACCACAATTACAGAGGCATGGTGGGATAGCTCACATGACTGGAATGTGGTCATAAGTGACTACATACTTTTTAGAAAGGATTGACTTACACAGTGAGGCGGTGGAGTTGCTTTTTATGTGGGTAAGCAACCTGAATGCATTGAGCTCAACCCAGTGGGAGAAGAGGGGAGGATAGGTTGAAAGCTTACAGGCAAGAGTTAAGGGACATGCAAACCTATATGACACTCTTGTGCATGTCTATTACAGACCACCAAATCAAGACTAAGTTGTTGATGAGGCCCTCTATAGGTAACTGGAAGTAGTCTCAAGATCATAAGCCCTGGTGCTCATGGGTGACTTCAATTATCCTGATATTAATTGGAAAGATCACACAGCCAGGCATAACCAGGCCAAAAAGTTTCTGCAGTGCATTAATGACAACCATCTGCTGCAGGTGGTTGAAGAACCAGCAAGGAGAGATGTGATGCTGAACCTTGTATTAACAAACAAAGGTTTGGTCACAGGTGATAAGACTGAAGGGCAGCCTTGGCTGTAGTGATCATTACATGTAGAGTTCAGTATTGTGAGGGAGAAAAGTAGAGTAAATAAGTAAAATTTCTGCCTTGGACTTTAAGAGGGCTAATGTTGTCCTCTTCAAAAATCAGCTTAGAAGCATCCCATAGGTCAAGGCTCTAGAAAGTAGCAGGGTAGGGGGAGTGGGGTGGAGGTGAAGGGGGCAAGACAGCTGGTTGATACTTAAATACTGCTAAGACAAAATTCCTCCAAAGATGAATGTATTCCATTAAAAGCAATCAAGTGTAGGAGGAAGGAGATCTGCATGGAGAAGCAAAGAGCTCCTGGAAAAACTCAGATGAAAGGGGGAAATTTACAGTATGTGGAAAAACTCTGGTTACTTAGGAGGATTATGGAAATGCTGCCAGAGTACACAGAGAACCAACAAAAAAGCCAACAGTCTCTTAGAACAAAATATGGGTAGGAAAGTGAAAGAAAACAACAGTTTCTTCAAATATGTCAGTAGGAAGAGTAGGGAAAAAGTGGGTCCACTGCTAAATGAATGGGAGAGGTGCCTAACAACTGGAAAATAGCAAGTCACTTCAGTCTTCAAAAAAGGGAAGGACATCCCAAACAACTACAGACCAGTCAGTCTCACCTACATCCTTGGAATAGTGATGGAGCGTCTTGCTCTGGAAGCCATTTTTAAGCACGAGGAACAAAGGAAGGTTATCAGGATTATCAGGAATAGCCAGCATGTATTTAATAAGGGGAAATCTTGCTTGACTAATCTGATATCCTTCTACAAAAGCATGACCAAAGGGGTAGATGAAGGGAGAGCAGTGGATGTCATATACCTCGACTTCAGCAAGGCTTTTGATACTGTCTCTCGTAACATGCTCATAGGAAAACTCAAGAAAAGTGAGTTACATGACTGGACAGTGAGGTGGATTGAGAACTGGCTAAACAAGAGAGCTCAGAGGGTTGTGATCTGAGCACAGAGTCAGGTTGGAGGCGTAGGGTCAGTGGTGTTCCCCAGAGAGCAGTACTGAGTCTAGTTTCACTCAATAACTTCATCAATACTCTCAGTGAGGGGATTGAGTGTACCCTCACCAAGTTTATTGATGATACAAACTAGGAGGAGTGACTGATACACTGGAAGGCTGTGCTGCTCTCCAATGAGATCTGGACAGAGTAGAGAGCTGAGTCGGGAAGAACCTCATGAGGTTTGTTAAGGACAAGTGTACAGTTCTGCATCTATCAATCAGGAATCAATAATCAGATTACAAACTGGATTAAGAACTGGCAATACAAGAGAGTGGTGATTAATGGTGCAGACTCTAGCTGGAAACCTGTAACTAGCAGTGTCCCCCAGAGATCAGTCCTGAGTCCAGTGCTGTTCAGTATCTTCACTAATGATGATGGAATAATGTGTCTACTCCGCAAGTCTGCTGATGATACCAAACTGGGTTGATTGGACAATTTACCTAGTGGCTGTTCAACTACTTGAGAAGATTTGGACAGACTGGAGAGTTGGGCTAAGAGGAATTTAATGAGTTTTAACAAGAACTAATGTAGAGACCTTCACTTGGAAAGGAATAATGGGATGCATCAGCAGCTAGAGAGCACCCCTAGGGAAACGGATTTTAGTTTTTGTGGATAACAAACTAAAAATGGATCAGCAAAGTGCCTTTGTGGTCAGGACGGCTATTGATGTGTTTGGATGTATCAAGAGGAGTCCGTCTAACAGCTCAAAGGAGGTTCTTGTACCCCTTTATTCTGCTTCAGTGAGGCCACACCTGGACTAATGTGTCCAGTTCTTTGACAGTTCAACACAGAGCTACGAGGATGACTGGGGGTCTGGAACAACTGCTTTATGAATAGAGATTGAGAAAATTGCGACTTTTTAGTTTGAACAAAAGAAGGCTGCAAGGAGATTAATTATTGTTTATAAATACATGAAGGCTGGATGCCAAGAAGAAAGGAATAATCTTTTCAATTGCATCAGACAGGACAAGGGGTAATGGATGCAAGCTACAACACAGGAAGTTTCCCCTCAATATGAAGAAGAACTGCTTTACAATAAGGGTTATTAAATATTGGAACAGGTTGCCCAGGGAGGTTGTAGAGTCTGCTTCTCTGGAGATGCTTAAGACCCATCTCAATGAGTTTCTGTGTAGCTTGATTTAGGTTTTTTAGGTAGTTATGCTTTTCAGGTATTTGTATCCTGCTTGAACAGAAGGGTTGGACCCCTCCAACTCTAATAAACTGTGTAAACTGTGTGCAAACTGTGTATCCAGGAATAACATCGGCCATTCTCCTGGATAGTAGCTCCATGGAGAAGGATCATGGAGTCCTAGTGGACAGTAAGTTATGTGCCCTTGTCACCAAGAGGGCTAACGGTATGCTTCAGTGCATCAAGAAAAGTGTGGGCAGCAGGTGTAGGGAGGTTCTCCTCCACCTCTACTGTGCCACAGTGAGGCCATACCTGGAATACTGTATCTATTTTTGGGCTTCCCAATTCAAGAGAGACAGGGATATCAGATATTAGAGAGAGTCCAGTGGAGGGCTATGAGTATGATTAAAGGACTTGAACATCTCTCCTATGAATAAAGGTTGAGAGAACTAGGGCTGTTTAGTCTGGAGAAGAGAAGGTTGAGAGAGTACCTTACTAATGTCTATAAATATCTGAAGGTGGGTGTGAAGAGGAAGGGGCCAGTCTCTTCTGGTGGTGCCCAATAATAGGACAAGAAAGAATAAGTATAAGGTAGACCATAAGAAGCTAAATGTGTTCCCATGTGGACTGTCCTAGGTGGTCCTGCTTTGACAGTAGAAGCAGACTAGATGATTTCTAGAGGTCCAGTCTAACCTCTAACATTCTATGATTCTACTATTATCTAAGGTTCCTATCTGGACAGACCTGCTTTTAGAAGGTGGCCATGCCTATATGGTACACTTCAGGTGGGAGTCTAACTACCTCTAAAGGAAGAGTAAACCATGTCAACATCTTCATAATATTATTAAGTATATAATTCAGAGTCATGTATAGCTTTTATTTTAGACAATGATCAAAATCTGAAGGACCCTGGTAATCTTTAAGGCATCAGTGCATGAGGTCTAAATGCTTCAAGTAATAAATATGGGGAGGAAAAAGAAAAAAAGCAAAAAATGCATCTTTGTGGCTATCATTGTATACCTACTTTGTTGGCTAGTTCCAGAAGTATTTTAAGTATTTACAGGGATGGCAAAGGGAAATGTTATACACTGAGAAAAATATTACATCATAAATTTCACATCATTTTTTAACACATCATTTAAAGGGCTGAATCTATCAGGCAATATTCTCATCTTTACTGTTCCATCCGCACCACAGGAGAATATGTGATTTGCTGGTCCTGTCTCAATTTGCATGACTCCTGTCCCAATGTTTCTGAAGAGAGACTGTCTAGCATGCTCATTGATGAAAGTGTGAAGAAGACTGAATGTAGACAGACTCCATACCTATGAAAGCACAAAAAGATCAATCTGTCATAAGGATTTTTCCTAGTGATCTTAAAATTCATGAGTAACAACTTCTAGAAAAATTTGACTACATTTTACATTAATTTTTTTGACACCATGTGTAAAGGAAGATATATATCAATCTGTAGCGACATAGCTATTCAGCAAAGGAGCATTACAAGTTAGGACTACTATTGCATAGTTAAATTAGTAAATATGAAAGACGGATTTGAGAAGAAATGCAGAACACAGATCTGGTTATTCCACACTTACGCAAGGGTGGAATCATTATCTTCATCTCTCCTCTCTCCCCCCCACATTAATACCTTTATGTTGCCTTCAGCAGATCCTGTGACAAAATACTCTTCTGTAGGATCAACAGCAATTGCTTTGACTGGAGAATCATGACTTTGGAGTAACTGTTGCTGCTGTTTTTGGCGAAGATCAATTATACATGTAAAGCCTTTTCTGCCTCCAGATATCAACAACTGATGTTTTGGAGCATATGCCAGCACAGTTGCTCCACTATCATGACAGATAAAACCTGAAAGACAAAGTAATTTAAATAAACACACGGTGCCTACCTTCTTCATTAACCTCTACTGGTTCAAGTAGAAATGACTTGGATGCTCTAACTGAATTGATCACAACCAGTTAATTTATTTCAACACCATATATATACACACACATATGTATACATATACACATGAGCCCAGGTTCACTTTAGATATCCTGAAATTGCACTATTTTCAAGTTAAGCTGTTACAACCTGCAAAATAAAACTACATGTCCTTTTTCTCCCTATCCCTAACAAACTATTAAGCCTCAACCAAAAAGGGATTTTTTAAAAACTTTCTGACACTTGTTATTTTAAGGCATATGTTTCCCATAAATGTCCTCCTAAATTACTTCACCAAGTATGTCTTAACTTTTCACTGGTTATTTTAATTTGCCGTTTTTCCCATCTGCTTGGATATTCTTGCTTCCCAAAATGAATGAAGGAAGTGAATGAAGATCATCAGAACAAGGCTCTGTATGTCAGATTAGACAGTATGAATCCCAACACATGACAGGTTAAGCATTCACTTAAATATTCATCAACATACTTAAATTACAGAGAGTTCACAACACTCTCTGAGATGAATTCTGTATTTCAGACATTTCAATATATTTCTTTTCCACCACAACAAAGTATTAGTAAGGCACCAAAGAAATCCCACTGGGTATTACATCTCAAAAATCATAATTTAGGAATAACTCTAAAGCATTTTTGTAATACTGTATGTAGATGCACATACATGCACACACAGAGAAAACATTTGAAAAATTCCATAGTATTTGGCAAAATACATAGAATAACAGTGCCACAGAACTGGTCAGTACATGAAAGCAAAAAGACACTAATTTATAAATACATCTTTTACTTAAGCTCTGAAAATTACTACATAATTATCTTGTGGGTGTATCTGCTTGTTTAATATGTTAAAAATACTTTTTTGAAAATTTGACATAAATATACCTTCAGAGAACTGTTGTGTAATCATGGCTTCTCTGAGAACAGGATTTTCAGATTGTTCAATATTTAACAGTTCATAAACAGCATGTTCTGTCACTCTCCAAACAGGTAACATACTCAATGCTCTTATCATCTAAAAAGTCCTGGTTTCAGCTGGGACAGATTTAATTTTCTTCCTAGAAGCTCATGCAGTGCTGAGTTTAGTGTGAAAATGCTGATTACTCACAAATGTTTTAGTTGTTGCTGAGCTGTGCTTATTCTAAGTGAAGGATTTTCCAGTTTTCTGTGTTCTGCCAGCAAACAGGTGCAGAGGCAGATAAGTATATAAATGAACTAACTGGTCAGCTGGCAGGGATCACTGCTTGGGCATCAGTCAGCCGATGGTGAGCAACTGCCTAGTGCATCACTTGTGTTTTCTAGGGGTTTATTTCTGTTATACCCCTTTTCACCATTATCAGCAGCATCACTACCACTGTTACTAGATTTTATTAGAATTGTTACTCTTGTTATTAGTCACTGAAGTGTTCTTCTCTCAACCCACAAGTTTTACTTTTTTTCAGTTCTCTTCTCCATCTCACTGGGAGAAGGAAGCAATGAGTGAGCTCCTACAAGATGCTTAGTTGCTGCCTGGAATTAAACCATGACAAACTAGTTGATAAATTGAGCAAGCTCTCTAATTTATGAGTACAGATGTGGCCATCAGAACCTAGAATTGAAGAGTGTGGATGCATATCCTGCAAACATTTTTATCTCATAATTGTGCTAAAAACTAAAGTTTTGAAATTTTATACCTATTTTCTTCTCAAAATGCTAGCTACTAGAAGCAGGAATTGCTCAAAACATTTCAAAAAGGAACAGAAACTACAAACTTCTACCTGTCAGTGGATGCATTTGTAGTGCAAATAAGGAAGATCTGCAGAAAAAGGTGCTTGTGTCCATAAAGCAAATAATTTATATATAGTACTGTATCTTATCTCAAGAATCTGTTTTAATCACATGACAGTGAATGAGTGTTTATTGCTAAATTAAAATTACTTCTCACTGTAACTTTTCCATAAAACAGACACATGCATGTATACTTTTAGCTGTGATTAATTCTTTTGTTAGTTGTATTTTACTTACCATGCACCAAGCTATTTGCAGGTGAAACTAAAGTATCCCAAAGACAAATATTTCTGTAGAACAAAAATGCAACATTAAGTAATTTATAAAACTGGTCATCATTCTCATAAAAGAGTCATATTGAGGTTACAGTCCTTTGTAGCTGAATTCACCTGAACATTAGAAATTTTTGCTCTCTTGATTAAAACTTTTACTAAGTGTAAAATGAAGAGCTACGCACAACACCCTGCACCTATTAAAATAATTTAGGACAGGTTCATATGAATAGAGTAATTCAGTTGGAAAGAACCTACAATTATCACCTGGTATACCAACCTGACCACTTCAGGGCTGACCAAAATTTAAAGCATGTTATGAAGAACACTGTCCAAAGACCTCTCAAACACTTGAGAGAGTGTTTGAGATCATGAGTCGATGCTTGGGGCATTGACTACCTTATTAGGAAGCTCATTCTAGTGCTCAACCATCATCTTGACAAATGAATGCTTCCTAATGTCCAGTTCAAAACCCTCAGGACACAGCTTTAAACACTTCCCACATGCCCTACCATTGGATCCTAGGGAGAAACACTCAAGAGCTCCCTCATATGGAACATGTGCAGAGGATTTGTGCTTCCCAGTCAAACATCATTTAACAGGCATGTGGAATTCAGCTTTAACACTGTTACACTTCCACTCCCACAAAGAAAGATAGCAGAAGTATGCATAGAATCATAGAATAATTAGGGATTGGAAGGGACCTCAAAAGACCATCCAGTCCAATCCCCCTGCCACAGCAGGATCACCTAGACCAAGTCA
>JAOXOE010000874.1:38390644-38423158 GCA_028565055.1 Phoeniculus purpureus
GAGGCTCTGAGGTGACCTTCTTGTGGCCTTCCAGTATCTGAAGGGGGCCTACAGAAGAGCTGGGGAGGGACTTTTTAAGATATCAGGTAGTGACAGGACTAGGGGGATCAGAGCAAAGCTGGAGCTGGGTAGATTTAGAGTGGATGTGAGGAGGAAGCTCTTCAGTGTGAGCATGGTGAGAGCCTGGAATGGGTTGCCCCCATTGGGTTGAGGCCCCATCCCTGGAGGTGTTAAAGCCAGGCTGATTGAGGCTCTGGCCAGCCTTATCTAGGGAGGGGTGTCCCGGCCCATGGCAGGGGGATTGGACTAGATGATCTTTCGAGGTCCCTCCCAATCCCTAATAATTCTATGATTTTTTGATTCTATGACATTATATGGAAACGTGAATGAAGGAAGTGTCAAGCCACAAATCAACATCAGGTGTCAAACCGAGTTTTGAATGAGTGAGCCATAGTGGACAACTAATAACACGATATCCAGATCCTAAACCCAGACATCATTTAAAGAGGTTGAAGCTGGTAACAAATAAGTGAGTTAAAAAGAAAGACCAGATCTACTTTATTTTGTCTCTTATCGAGCAGAGTGAACTAACACTTATTTATCATCAACTCTCACTCTTTTTTACTCCAGGGAAGTTTTTTTCCAAAGACCTCAAGCAGTGCTGTGCAATACTGAGGAACAACCTGTTTTATTCTGTTACGCTCAATGCCTTAGAGCAGGTAAGTTCTTTTATAGACTGAATGTTCGTGCCGCACCCTTAAACAAATTCCGTGTATGTTCTAAAGTGCCTTTTTTTTTTCAATTAACAGCTTAGACAATAGGGGTTTTTTTGGCTTTGTCACTTTTGTAAACATGGGATTATATGTGTTGTGGATAGGAGTCTAAATCCCACTGAAAATGCTTTCTACTGTCAGCTGCTGAAGATAATGAACACCTTTGAACCTTTTATTAAGGGGGAATAAATGAACCAGCTGACTTGCTTTTTATCTTTAAATATTGTTAAAAGATTGTTTGGATCATAAAGGTAATTTTCAAGTGCTTCATTGACTTTTTAAATGGTTTTGCTCATGCAGAGTTAGAGAGGCTTCTGCATAGGGGAACAGAGATTTCTTTACAAACGTAGGTGAAGGAGGCAACCAAATGTTTCTTGACATAAAAGACAACTATATGTGGAATCCGTGTTACAAACTGTGGCACTCTTCACCAAATGCTACAAATGCATGGCCTACAGTAGATGACAGCTTCCCACAGACTTAGCACCGTAGAAGTTCCTGCAGTTTTGAAGACTGATCGTTAAAGCTGTCACCAAAGAGGCCTCACTTGCAGCCAGGTATCACATCCTGAT
Organism: Phoeniculus purpureus; assembly: GCA_028565055.1. Classification (NCBI taxonomy): domain Eukaryota; kingdom Metazoa; phylum Chordata; class Aves; order Bucerotiformes; family Phoeniculidae; genus Phoeniculus; species Phoeniculus purpureus. The sequence goes on from JAOXOE010000874.1 coordinate 38,391,990, forward strand.
CACTAAGAGAAGAGAATGACTCAGGTTAATGGATTAATTTGGGGTCAATTTAAGGACACTTATAGCATAGGTTCACATGAACATCAAAGTTTACTGAAATTATCAGATTCTAAACTCAGAAGAAATGATCGAAGTTACTAGATGCCCAACTCAGACATTAGAGGAGAGAAGAAGGGGGAAAGGGAAAGAACATAGTTAAGAGCTGGGATCAGCACTGAGGACTGGCTCTGGCTCCCCACCACCCTGCCTCACTCTTTGGCTCTGCAGATCTCTGGAGACAGTTCTCAGTTTCTCTGGCTGTCTTCTCAGTCTCTCGCCACAGTCGGCTTCACGGATGATGGGGGTTGGGGGATGTGGTGGTGGTGACAGCAATAAGTCCCTCTGTGCTTCCTCAGCTGCACAGATTTTTGGTATCTCCAGCAGCTCTTTGTCAGTCTCTTGTGCTGGCTGCAGGCTGGGGAGGGCTGGTGGTCACCCCACACTGTTCAAAACATTCCTTTTGTCCCTGCTGCCAGGGGTGTTGTTCTTCCTCTCTCCAACAGTATGAGGGACTTTGATTCTCTCTCTCCTGCAGAAGAGGTCAGCACTCCACAGTGGGAAGGTCCCGGACCTCTGCCAATCTATCTGCAAAGCTATGCTTAAGCACTGAGTACATGGTGAGCTGCTACCTCTCAAGGACTTACTGGCCAGTGCTTTGTCTAACACCTTGAAAACAAAGTCACCAGGTCATCAGCCACCTTCTGTCTGCCAGTCCAGGCAGGTCACAGAGAGCTCTCAGCCCTGAGCTGGTAACAAACATTCATCACATACAAGCCAACTGTATTGCCTGGCTCACCCTACTGCATTCTCTTGGTAAGAATGGTGAGAGAAAAGTATTTATATTGCTTAGGTATATGGTTTTATGTGATAGAAACCCTCAATGTGTAATTCATATGGTGTTCCTTTCATGTGCAGGGACAGCAGATTGTACTGTTTCCATTCCAACTCATGTTCTCTTGCATTCTTTTTTCTGTAAGCCTACAGAAGTTACTGAGTAGTGGTTTTCTTGACATTGAACCTATTGTTTGACTCACTCAAAACTTGAAAAGCAGCTTTCCTGATGTGATGCAGAGGAGCAGCCTACTGCGTAGATAACCGTAGCAATATATAGTGGATATATTCTTAAGAACTAACTGCAGATGTAAACGCAAATATTCTTATAGCTCATGTCAACAACTCATATCACAGGAGGTCTCATGTCTCTGTTTTGGCAAGAAATGTTAATTTTGCCATTTGTCCCACATACCACTGAATTAAGTGGTGGTGGGGGTGTTACAAGTGCAGCGCCATGGAAACTATGTGCTTGATTCCATCAGAGACTTTGGGTTTGAGGGAGACTGATGCCCTGGGTCAGTTAGGGCTTTGGAGACTAAGCTGGTAATGCAGCAACACATAAGTAGCACAAACTCATTAAGCAGAAACTAGTTGTTTGTACATATTTACAGCTTCTAAGACACACCCTGTGGAGAGATATTAGCGAGGTATCAGTAAAATGTTATGGTGTTACTCCATTTCATGCAAAATCTAATGTCTTGGTCTCCTTGAAGGCAAAAACTAGGAGAATAAAACCCACATGGACTAAAATAGAGTTTAAAAGATTAGCAAATAAACATATGCTGCGCTCTGTGCAAATCAGATGCATATTTGCAGTACTATCAAGTTATGGGCACACAGATTCCACATAAGAGAGGAATCTTTAAATAATAGATAGAAGACTTGAAATACCTTATTCAGTGCAGTTGTTTCCTGAGTTAGGAGCAATATTGGTCTTTAGAACAGGTAAGAATTCCAAATGGTTCTGCTCATTGAATAAAACCAGACATTTAATTTAATAAACAGCAAACATGCTGAAAATACACTTTTAAATAGGGCTTCCTAAAATGGCCTCTTCTCTGAAGTTGCCACCAAAGGCATTCTAGAGTTCTTAATCCCAGTGTTACAGAAGCTATCCTTGTGCAGAGCAGCACTCATATTCCCAGACAACTAGCAGAGTCCCAGTTGTTTCCCAGAAATACCCACTCCACCGGCTTCCACCCCAACCACCCTAGAAAGGCAAATGAAAGTCAAAAGCACAGGCCCAGATTAGCCATATTTTGTGGTGAGAATTCCACTCCAACTTGCAGTACAGAGCAATTTAGACAATTTACATGAAGCCCATTAGCTGCAAAGCAAGATCTATAGAAGGAGAACAGCCGGTCAGCTAAGTAACAGCATAAACACCTTTTCCTGTAGGAGCTTATACTCACCGTCAGAACTTGCTTTGCTAATCAGGAACGAGATGAGAAGTCTGAATTCTCCAGTCAAAGTTGTCACTGCTTCGAACAGCAGCAAAGACTAGTTTTCATCAGTACTGTTTTTTAAAGGGTCACCTGCCCTGTTTTGGTATTTTGTAGCATAAGTTTCCTAGTTCTGGCTTTGTGATAAGCTGTAGATTGCAGCATCAAAGGATACTGGAACTGTTGAGTTTAAACATATTGCCTTACTTAGCCAAAGTCAAATGCCTGTGCATATTGCAAGCAGTTGACCTTATCACACTGAGGATGGTGAGGCAAACTTAATGAGATCTTTGATCACAGCCCTTTAATCCAGAAAGGCGCTGAGCTTTTGTTTTTCACATTTCCCTAACAGCCCCTTGAATGATGGCACAGCAAATGTACCTTTGGGAGTGTCCACACCAAGTCAGGCAATGTGTAATTGAGATAGCCTTTCATTTGGGCAAGGAAATTTACTTTAGTTCCAAGGATGAGACAGTTTTTCTGTTGCTGAATTATCAAATTCAAGTGTCTCACTAATGTAAGTGAAGAGCTCTACATGGCTATGTTTAAAGACCAGTGGGGGCTGATCCTCTGAAAAGGTGCCTGCAGGAGCTGGAGAACAAGTGGATGAACAGCCAACAATTCTCTCTTAAAACAATACATATTTCCCCAAACCTTCAAAATTGTAACTACCAAGCTCCACAAAACACCTACTGATTGAGGAAGGAAGACATGATGCAGAAGGCTAACTTCAATTTTGTTTCAGCTCGTATTTATGTGCATAATAAAAGTACATTTTAAACCCGAATATTTAATACAAACTGAAATAGGAATTAATTTGTCATAATGCACTGGAAAGCATGTTCTTGGAATCTGGTAAGATGTTCAGACTAAATAGTGGAAGGTCCTACATGTGATGATAAAAGTAACATATATCTAAACTGCAGTAACTGTAGGAAGCTCCACCTTTGTCGTCCACCTACCATAGCGAGACTTCCCCACAGGGGACAACAACAAATAGCAAACTGGTTTTGGTTGCTTGGGAAAGCTGAACAAGTAACATACCTCCTTAATTCCATTATTCCTAATCATAATAGTCTGCTGCTTTGCTTAACAGCATTTAATTATTAACATGTGTAATTGTGGGACACCCAGTTTAAAAAACTGTAACAAAATGTAGGTTAGTCTGTCAGATTTCAAACTACATTGAAAAAAAAAAAGGACAAAACAAAACCCCCGGTAACTGGTGTCTAGTTCTGTCTTTCTTCATTAAGTGACATGGATAACATTCTAGCTATTCTCCTCAGATGCATACACAAGGTAATGTACTCTTGGGGGGAAAAGAGTGGAGATGGAATAGATCTCCCTGAAGAGTATTTCTGCTGCTCAAAAGGGTGGAAAAAGCACATAAGGCCCAAGGAAAGCTATGACAGCAGGTTACCAGATGCTGAACACTCACCATAGAGAAACCACCTAAGCTCATACAATGTGCAGCTCATCCATCCTTCTCATAACACTGTCATCTTTGACAGTGATGGATGTACAAGTAGTGTGGGTTCCCCTCGGCTGGATGAAAAAAACCTGTGCTCTGGTCTCTTGAGTCAAGTGCAGAGTTCCAGTTTACCTTTAAATAGCCACGCTGTAGCTGTTAAAGCTATCCAAAGGGGCTGGAAAAAAAAACTGAAGCCAAGTCCCTTCAAAATCAGCGCTGTAGTTCCTTCAGACAATGCAATCTTTTTAGAGAGAGACATGTGAGAAAGCAGTTGGCAGTCTCCCTACTCCATTATTTTACAGGAATTCACTTTGAGTAAGGTTGAATCTTTTTTTAGAAAATATATGATTTGGTATTTCCTTAAAGGAAAGAAAATGAAAAAAACCCCATAAACCAAACATCCCACACAAGTTACTGGAAGCCTAGACTCCTGATAATCTCTGGACCTTCTAAATGGACATAAACCTCAAGAGGGCTAAAGAGTAAGGCTTGTTGTGCCTGATGTGCTTAGCCATTTGTGTGTGTTTGCCTGTGTGCACATGCAAAAGCACACGAACATAACTAAGGTGTGGCCAGAAGTTCTAGTGAATCCCTTTTAGGGTGGCACACACAAAGTGGCCATGATAACCCCCTTTTTTCTGTCTTTGTAAGGCTGAGATCACTGTTATTTAGTATGTCTTACAAAGGTATCCAAGGCCCCACTTGACTACTTTTTCAACCTTTTTCTTTAAACTCTTGACTACCTGGTCAATCTGACAAGTCTATTACAATGAAAAAACCTATTAATTTATTTCTGATTTTACGTAATCAAAGCCACTATTTATGTATGTTGCAGCAAAAACAATTTACTGCAGAAGTATGCAGTTTGAGTGCTACGTCATGCTGCTTATAAAGACAGGTCTTTGGAAATACAGCATTTTACCTCATCATTATAGAAGCTACTTCCTTGTAGTTTAAAATGAATGCCAGAGAACAGCTATTGTTACAGCATCTCAGAAGAATGTAACTAGATTGTGAGCTAAATACAACTTCTCATAGTTGTCAAGTTTTAATTCTTACAATGAAGTCTCCATGAGCAATTATTTCTCTCTAAAAAGTAAGACAGACAGTGCAACTGAGTATAAATTTACTGTGCCCTTGGAAACACCCCTAGTGTGACTCTGTCTCATATACACGTAAGTAGGTGTTCAATAACAACGTACAAAGACCATGCAAGCAATTTGTGTCCCAGAGAAAATTCAAATTTTAACAGTTAAAAGATTCTGGGACATGGATGGGGAAAATCTTTTGCAGTTTACACAGCACATGCATGTATTATGTCTGGTTCTAAATAAGGTACTTTCCTGTCCTCCCTTCAGTAACTGTGACTGTTCATTATAAGCTATTATGAAGAATCAGAATATGATTTGAAAAACAGGGTTTGTCAAGAAAACTGTTTCCATCTCTAGAAGTCAAGTTCCTGGGAAAAAAGTTTTGGGAAAAATACCCCAGCTTTGTCTTCCTAGGGAAAAGAGATATGTGGAGCAAATACATCACAATTTACACTATTTGTGGAATTTTCTTCATGATGTTGCATTTCTGTATGTGACTTCTTGTGGAAAAAAGTACAGTGTTTTATTGTTCCATTAAGACATATGATGTGGTCTTAAATGATATTGCTTAAGGTGCTATATTAATAACCTATTTCTTGGCAAATTCTGGTGTACTGTCCCTATTATCAGTTCCCACTTGTTCTAGCCTAGCACGACACTAGTGGCTCTGCATTTTGAAGACACATTTCTCTGGCACACTTCTGGCACTTTTCTGGGACTATTCAGACCCTAGTCACCAAAAAAACATGAATAAAAGTGAATTTTTCCTCTTAAAAAAACCCACAAGTAATGCTCAAGCCATTACGTCAGAGCCTGCAATTCCTTCATTGATAGCACAGGCCAAGTTCGCTCTTTGTAATTTAAAATGAAACAAGAGGAAAAAAAAAAGGCATGAAAAGTTCAGAGTGCAAATATTCTTTGGTTTACTCATTAAAACAAAAGGACACAGAAACAGCAAAAACACTGGCAATTAAATAAACAGCAAATTCTTTATATGCTTCCTAAAAAAAATCTTCTGGTGTTTGAAATGTATTAACCTCATGCTTTTAAGTACATTACAATGTGTCCACAAAGTCACATTTTTTTATCCCCAAGGGCAAGGCAGAGTGAAGATGAGGGAGAAGAAGAAGGGTGAAAGGTAGAAGGGAAGAAAATAAGAAAATCCCAACATTTATTCAATAATCCATTTTTCCATTAGATAAATAGTATATGACACGACGATAAAACTAAATCATGTTTCTAGTCTCATTGTACACAAAGCAAATTGGATTGGAATTTCTTTTCAGATGATTAAGCTTTCTGAATCTGCATCATCATACCTACTAGCCTAGTGTATAAAATATACCGATTCACACCTTTTCAAAAACAATTGCGACCTATTAAGCAGGATTCTAAATACCTTAAGGAATTGCACAGGTAAGTCATTGTGTTAAAAGAGTTAGTTATGTACCGGTGGTGGTTTCTAGGGAATACTCTTCCCTAGTTAGGCTGTTTTACCGTAGCTTATTCTTCAAATAATCCCCATATAATCAAAGGAAGCAAGCATCTGTGCGGGTCTATAAGGTTCTGTACTCAGTAGCCTTGCAGACAGGAAGTTTTCACCACTGATGAACAAGATTGTTAAGACTCAATGTGACAGTATCACTGACATTATTTAAAACTGAATGCTTCAGAAGGCAACATTAAGAAGCTGTGATTATGCAGAGAGCATAAAAGAATATAAATGAATCAAGTATATATATATATTTTACAGACATCTCAAAGAAATTATAGAGTGAACCATCACCGTGATAGTCAGTTACCAACACTACTGAACCCTGGTAGTCTAGAAATAATTCTGTAAATCTATGAAAGATGTGGATTGTCTGACAGCGTATTGTTTTGTTTTATATATTTATCTTGCAAGACTCTACTTGGATTGTTTTGTTTGCTTTTATCCAGTTGTTTCTGCAGAAAAAGCACAGTAAAGAAAGTCGCGTGCAGTCTTTCCTCCAGCTGGACTGTGAACAGCAACAGATAGCTCATAATAAAGAATCAATTTAATAAAGGTATTTTGGTAATATCTGTCATAACATAAAAAGCCCTTTTTGCATGCTCCCTTATTCCTTCATAAATCAACAGTGTTCAATTTACAGGTAATGCATCGGCAGTCAACTTTAATACAAGTACTTATATGTTCCCCTCATCTAACATTTTGTTGACACCATCACAAAGTTTCTGCAAATGAAGTTTATAAGGTCCAAAGGGATTGTACAAGGCAGCCAAAAATTCACAATCAGAGAAGTGATCAAATACATTGTTGATGCGTCCATGCGACTTTGCAGTAAGGTGACGCTGAATGATCTCATGAAGTAGCTCTCTACAATCATTTAGCAGTTTGGACAAGAAATTCCTGTCAAAAGTATACTCCACCTGATGGAAACTGACCACGGTCTTAGCCAGCTGATGAACTTTCTTCTTGAACTTCTCCATAAGTTGTATTTCATCTTGATTAAATTGGTTGTTCCTGTAGAGAATTGCCAACTTTAGGACTATTTTAATGAGATTCTTGATTATTTTCTCAGCTTCTTTTTTATTTTGTGTGTATTCCTTTGTCACTCTGTAGAGCTCATCTAAGACATCACTGCTAGTATCATCGATCAAAGTAGTTGCTATTGATTTAGAAACCATTTTTCCAAGGATCTTCTTCTGGGCCTGAATGGCCAGACTTTTGGAGTTGAAGACATCTGTGGCCACTGAAAGTAAAAGGAATAAAGAAAAAAAAATGAGATCAATACCTCACAAGAGTTAAGTTGAGAACTATTTCTATGTCTGTCTATCTATTCATGTTAGTCCTGCTACCTGCCACAAACACACAAGAAACATTTGTGTATAGATGCTGAAAGCCTCATCTTTTCAATCCCTAAAAATCTATTGTTTTAGTTTACACTCTTTCAGGCTGCTTTATTCTTGAGAAAACACAAAATGAGACAGAAATTGCCTATAAATGTTTAAAATATCTCTCTCCATATGAGTTGACAGGATTTCAAACTGAGGCAATGAACCTGTCCTATTGGATGACTTGTAAGTCTAATCTGATCATCATATTCGTAATGAAATCTGAAACCATTACTATCCCAATGCCACAATTACCACTTCCACTAAATTATAGATATTAATTCATTGCATTGACTACTAGAAAACTTTTTTCCTGCTTATCACTTACACAATCAATAAATTCAGATCCCACATATCTATTATACTACGGATATCTAACTTTTACACATATAGCCGTGTAGATAAACTACAAACACTAAAAATCCTTTGTCAGCAAACAATACTGAGCTTCTCTAGATGCACCCTGAGGAGGCTAGCTTTCAGATGGAAAGAAAGCATAGAGTAACGCTTCTGAGTCATACACTTAATGCAGAAGTAGCCAAAAATTAACTCCAGGGACTGCCACAACACTTGCTAGCATAACCTCATGAAGAAATATTTCTGTGACCAAAAAAGATTTCCACCTGCAAAAACTATCCTGGCTTGCACCAATATACACAACAAGAAGCTTCTTCTAACGCCTAAAAGAGCATAAGCATGCTTTCAGAAACTTGGTTTGTGACACGTTAACTGCTCATGCTCTGTTGCCACTGAAAGCACATCCCGCTTTGCAGCACCTTCTCCACTAAGGCACAGATTGAAAGGTCTGGGAGACAGCTTCCTTTATGCTGCAGCTTTCCTGGAGTCTCAGACAGGCTGAAGGAAAGCTTCACCCATTTACTTTTACTTCTCATATGGAAGGCTGCTTTACAAATATTTTCTTTTCCTTTTAATGGAAACAAACTCTGCAGATGCAAAACAGTAAGTCCCTGAATTTGAAAAGGTTTTCCTTTTAATTGTATTTGGGTAGATGGGTTTGTTTATACACAGTATGCCTCCGGGGTTCCGGCAAATAGAAAGAGCTTGTCCTTCAGGATGTGCCAGACAGAAATCTGTATTTTTTATTCAACAGTACCTTTGAGAAACTTGGTAACAAGCTCCTTCCTTACCATCTCAGAAACTTTCAAGCAGGTTTATTTAAGACTTCCAATGCACACCTGTATTTTGTTTTGAAGCATCTGGAGTTTGAGCTCATTTCTTAAAATGAAGGACACTTGAAAACGGAAGAACTGTCTTACCAAAGCACACCAGGTCATAAGACAGACATGTTTATCAACAACAAAGACACAGGAAGATGTTAAAGGTGTTAAGCATTCAATCTAAACAAAAAAATTTGTGTTCCCTTTTTGTGTTTTCAAATATGAACTTACAACTGTTACTGTGCAAATAAAACTAATCAAAGTATTTCAAAAGGTGGTAAAAAAACCAGAAATCAAGACTGCAATGCTTTACAAAGATCTACAGATGAATGACAGCAACACAGACTGTTCTGTCGTAATTTTAATTTCTCAGAGCCATCCAACTTACTAACTGCCCAAGATGCTGTCTTATACTCCACAAAGGTATTTCAAAGTTTCTTCATAAATTCATAGAGGAAAAACCCCCACAATAAAAAAATATATGTATTTTAAAATATCTTTCCCTGTAGTTATCCTTGCAAAATGCTAACTGTTTCACACGAAATTATTCACTGAACAGAAATCCGTACAACCTGCCTCCAGCAAGTCACACAAACACTCAGGGATGTTATAACAATTTATGCATAACAAGCTGCAAAGAAGTTTCATGGAATTGAAAACATAGGCGTTTTCTAAAACCTTTCAGTTTTTCAACAAAAACCCACTTATGTAACATAATGTTTGACAAAATGGAGCTTGATATGTAATTGCCATTGCCAAACAAAACAGGAACTGCTCACTTGCAAGAGGTATTAAACTCTTAATGACATTTCTCGACAAACTGTCCCAAGTTTTGGATACTCAGGACAGTCTATTTTCTACCTACTTAGAAATACACCAGAAGTCAGCTTCATTTCCCCTGTGTTATCACATGGATTCTAATTTAATTGCTAAATTTGTAATTTTCATACTTAAGTGTTTTTTTCAATCCAAAAAGGAACTTGCAAACCGTATTTTCCCTCATTGTTAATGGCAGAAAGACCTAAATGTACTTCATAGCCAATTGCTTACATAAAACTGAGTTAAAGCCAAAAGATTATAGAGCTCCTTCAGACTGAGAATATGTACTCCCTTAAAAAGCAGTAAAATTAATACTTACTTGTTCATCAAATGAAATTGCAGCTGTTAAAGCTGTCAGCAGAAAGAGGCAAAATACCTGGGGTGAAGGCTGGCCTGAGGCTGATTTATTCTGCAAATCCAACACACACTTTATCGTGCACTTTGAAATGCCATCAGAAGCCATCACAGAGTGAATACATTTTCTTTCCACTCACTGTAACAGCAGCTCTTGTCAGCTACCTTTGTCTCCTGCCTGTGGTGCTTCATTTTGCTAAAGCACCTCAGAACGCAAAAAAACATCGCAGGGGTTTCACTTCCTCAAAAAGCGAGCTGAAAGGAAATTGCACTGCTGAGCAAGCAGTGCAACACCGATAGCTGTTACTGCTAACGGACAACTGGAAACAACCACCAGAAAGGAAGGCAGAGAAAAACTCCTGTGACTTGAAAGGCCAGGGAATGTGTCAGGAAGAGGCTGAAACACTAACTCAGAATCTGAAGCAAACGCTGATTATTGACAGTACTGGAGATGCCTGACCACAGGGTGCTGTTGAGGAGCAGCCAGCCCCCCACTGTTCTCCGCATAAAGACAGTCAAGCACACTCTTTCAAACCTATGACTACAATTTCAGATGCGAGACCCTGAAAAAAGTCTGTAAATCCACATTTAGACAATTACTTAAATCAGCCTCATTTCCTCTGGGTTGATTGTATGTAGTCACCTTTTAGGGGTGACTGCAGTAGCTGTTCCGGATGTACAAATTTCTGACCACACCTATCGTGTTGACAGGTCTCATCCTTGCACTTGAAACTTACATTGTGCTGCTTTTCCTGATGACTACTCCTTATAGGTCCTATTTCATTCATATGCAGCTATACAACCCACTGTTCAAAAGCATTATCATCAAAAAATACCCTTTAAAAATCGTTTTCTGGACAATCTACAAGAACAAACATTGTCATATTCAGTGGGTTGCCCTTCCACAGAGGAGAACAGTCTGAGTGAAAAGATTCTCAGTGAAAATCCTGCCTTGATAACTTTGAAATTCACAGTACCTTAGAGATAAGGGAAACTTCTGCAATCTTTTAATTTATGATTTAAAGAAGCACACAATTTGCTAGAGACTGACTCCTGCAAAAGCTGGGAGCTTATTATTTATGAAACATTTAAATATTCACAACCGACAGTAAGCATGTTTAACCTTACCAATTTCTGTGTTAAAGGCAGTAAGTATGCGACATGTACTGTTCTGGATGTGTTTCCCCCAAAATATTTTACTTACCTTAGACACATTTTTCTTAAAACTGTGGTGGATGTATTATCTTACGGTGGGAATTTGGAATTGTGGGTTAATAAGCTCTTGAGCGACTGGTACAAAAGTACAGGAAGCCCCTATTACTTAAGAGCTGCATCCTGACTTTTCCCTGATGTGAAGGAGAGGATACTTCATTTTGTACTGTGGCAAATGCCTGTTACTAAATACTGTTGTCAATCCAGGACAAGTCTATTTCTCAAGTGCATTTAAATAAAGAAACAAAGTAATTTGAAGGGAAAAAACCCTACTTTTAAGATTATCTAACTGCCTTAAAACAGGGCAGGATTTTTTTTCCCCACAGGATTCCTGATGATGGTAGATTCAACACCACCTGCAGTTGAGTGTAATTCCATTTCATGTACCTTGACAGTGATTAATTTGACTCACTAAGTATTTTTAAGCTTGTAATAAAGAGGGATTGGGGAAAAAAAAAATCCAATAAAAACTTCCAGTGAACCATGTTAAACTCCATGAGCAAGTCGGGAGTTGAGCTTTCTGACATGAGTTGCATTTTTACGGTAACTACTTCGTACATTGCTACAACAGTCCCAGAGGAAGAGAAAGTGTGATTGTGGAGCCATTAATAACAATGCTGTCCAGTTCACATACTAGTGATTGGCATGCAGTGTGCCCGTACCTGTCAAACTCATGGTCCCAAAACGACAGGATTATTTTGGCAAAACCCAATGAACACTTAGGTGGGATTAGGAGGAAAAAGCCAGCACCAACTGAGCAGCACTTCAGGCAGCATTTAAAAGATTCTATCACACAGCTTTAAGAAACATGGCAACAAATTTTCTACCAGGCTTCATGTGTGGATGAGCTTTGTTTGCCTCTACAGTCCACAGCTGAAAGCAAGAGCAAAAAGCTTGTGCATGCCATATGAATTGCATGTTCATTCAGACTCCTGGAGACAGCACTAATTCCCCTGGAGCAAGGCATCTTGAAATCAAGTGGGATTTACAGAGCTATTCTCTGTGAGTGTATGTGACCATGAGTCATGCACCTCCAAAATCATGAGATTGTCTAGATATCAAGAGATTAAAAAAAAAAAAACACAGAATGTTAAATTTTTATTGTGCCTTCTGCCTTCAGGGTCTTTACAGCACTGCTCTTGTTTTTGGAAACTATAAAGGCCAGAGACATTAAAAAAATAAATACACTGAGGCATATAAATATATGACTTCATGTACAAACACATGACTTCAGTAAGGTAAAGCTCCAACAATGCCAAACTGCACAAGACAGCATCAGCGAGTGAACAAGTTCAGAAAGTACAGAGCAGGCAGAAATAGCAATAAACCTGTTACTAGGGCTGTAACAAGTTTCATAATGTACTTATGTAAGATTGGAAAATGAGTGGTACGACACAGAATATGAATTCTACAGATATGAATAAGGCAAGCTGATTTTTCTAGCTTCCACCATGATTTATTGTTTCTTCTTAACTGCCTGAGTCAGTGAGTCACAGTTTCAAAGAACATTTTTTGGTGTTCGGTTTTTCTTTTTAAATAGAAGAGCCAGTGTTTTGATTCATACCTAACTATTTCAACAGTTCTTGGGCAAAAGGTGTGTGAAATTTAAACTTTTTTAAAAGCGAAAGTGAAGTCTTGGCACTGTTGAAAACACTCTGAAAACACAGCAGCCCCCAGATGGCTGCTTCAGCATTTAGGCTGGTCTCTGTGTTGTTTGCTCACTTGTTGGCTTTTCAAAAGCTGACAAAAACTGAAACTTGTACCAGACATACAAGACCAGACAGTGCTCCAACAGCTTTCATTCTTCAACCTCAAACACTGAGACTTGGGCTTCTAAGGTGGCTGACAGCAGAGGTGAAAAGAGCCTAGGATAGCCCCAGAGTTCATTGAGAAGAGGACTGCAATAGGGCACACAGCTTGGGCAAGCAGTGGAAAATCTAGTGCAGAAGGAGGAAAAAAACCAAAACAATAAACAATGATCTGTGACTGTACTTTTCTTCCACATATGACTGTACTTTCTTGATTCAGGTACACAGAGTACTTACTTGAAGAGCAAGTATTTAATTTGGCATACTGTTTTTTTCAAAAAAAAAAAAGACATACAGGAATATAAATCTGAACGAGAAAATTTTCAATGCATTTGTTCTTAAAAGTAACTAAACTTTGCCTACAGCTCTCTTAACAGGTACAGTAAAGTGTACTAAGTTCTCACACATCACAATCTTTACCAACTGAACATACTGTAAGAACATGTACTAAATTTAACATTCACATTGGAAGGCCTTCAAAAGAAAAATACCCAATCTGAAGCCAAGCCAGATGCATGGCAAATGCACAAGCAGGCTTACTGGATTTGGAAGTTTGGAGTACCTTGCAACCTCAGACCTAAGTTAATCAAGCAATTTGGGGAAAAAAAAGTCTAGCTGATCAAGCACTTTTTGAAATACACGGCATGCCCAACCTGTATGCTTATACTGAAAGGGAGCACACACACTCAGCAGCAGGAACATGGGAAAAAGGAAAAAAAAACCTAACAAATACCACTTGGAACAACTTTGTTCTCTCTAGTTAAGTACTGAAGAAGTCAATTATCAATTGTTTTTGCAAAATACATTTGATATTTTTATATGTCTCCTGATTTTGCTAATCAGTTCCAATCTTACTGCACTAACATGTCCCAAATTTGATCAAAAGCAAAAGATGATTCACATTCTAGCTGCAGAAACAAAACCAAGCCACAATATAAAGGAAAACAAAATACTCTTGATCAAGAGGTGACAAGCGCTGCCAAAAAGCAGCACATGGAGGTTAAAGCTGGCTAGTGTGGCAAGGAAATATGCTATTTCCAACAAGAAAGTATGTGCAGGGTTTTACAGTCCCATGAAAGCAGTCTGTGCCAACAAGTTATTCTGGTTTTACATGCCTGTGCTTCCCACAGCCACCCTTGTGCATCACATGATACCTATACTGTAGCTGATCTAGACATTTTAAAAGCTTTCTGAAAAACCCCTTTTCCTAGAGCATCTGCATGTATTTAAATTAACATTGCAGCTTTAATAAGAAAAAAAATTCAGATCAACTTTTGATGACTAGTCTTAGAGAAGCATATTTTAAAGTATGTTGGATACTAAACAGAGAATATGACAGTCACACAAAGTAAGGTCATGAACTCCTCGTGGTATTTCATGCCTTTGCCACCACTTCTTATCCTTGCTGGAATGTAACAACAGGTGCCGTAGTGTTAAATATGCAGCCTGTATATTTCAGCTGTTAACCATTTTAGGGCTACATCACATTCCTCTGTATGCACCAGGTGTCCATGCACACTCAACCATACTACTGTGTAAATCTTTTCACATGAAATCGAGTGTATGTTAGGTCATTCCTTCCAATGAAGCAAATGAAATACCTTCACAATATTTGTTATACCAAACTGCAGCAAGAAAACAGTGCCAATCTGCTTAACCAAAGAGGGACTTCCAGTAAAATGATCTGTTCAAAAATGGGTATCGAACTGGTCTTACAACCATACTGGCAAAAATAATGTCTTCTCACCAAAAAACGTTAGCTGTAGGCACAAGACCTAGAGTTTAACAGAAGAGCTTCTGGCTTGAATGTAGAAAGAAAAGGAACGAGACCAGGAGCCCTCAACATCCTTGAATCCATCAGAGAGATTTACATGTGACGTGGGGCTGGGAGGAGTAAGTTAAGAGGAAGCTTAAGATGCATGTGGCAAAAATACAATGAAGTGGAAAGCTGAGACAAGATGGCAATCTGGCATGAGAGGAACAGGGAGTTCAATTACACAGACAAAGTAGCAGCCTGGCTGTCAAAATGCAAAGGGCATACATTTTGACTAGTATGTGAAGAAAGCCACAGCAGAGGCTTCAGACAGTTCAAATGACAGAAAAGTTTGGAGTGATTTTACAGTGGCTTTGAAAGTAGTTAAGGATGATTTTCTTGTATTTCTAGTTCAAGTTTCCTGTTCTTCTCAGTGTAGATCTGTACACCACCTCTGTCTATTTCTTGCAGACAGGATAGGAGTACCTCTATACCTGCATCTCTCTTTTGGCATAGTGTGGAAACAAGGCTGGATTGCTAGCTTGCACTTTTTAAAATATAGATTACTCTCTTATTTCCCACTGGTTGTCCTGAGAAATTAAATGACAGCTTCACCTTTATAATCCCTAGATTATAAAACACATGAACTTATCTAGCACTAGTGACTTAGGAGAAGAGACCCACCCCCCACCTCTCTCTATAACTTCCTTTCACATAAAAAGCGATAGCATCCCCTCAATCTCTTTTTCTCCACACTAAACATCACAGTTCCCTCAGGTGCTACTCATAAGACCTGCCCTTCAGACCATCATTCGTGGTAGCTGTGATTATAGATGACTATACTTGGTGGACATAGTGGTCTTTTCCACTGTTGCTGCTAAGATGCATTTCAATTATACTTCTCTCTTTCACAAAGAGTAAAATAAATCAGCCTCTCATTTTTAACTCATTTCCCCAGTATTTAGTAGCCACAGCCTGTTTCTTCTGTATCTGTATTACAGGTACTAAGACCTTCATCCAGACTTCCAGCCATGACTCCAGTGGTTTACAGTATTTTCTTTCCTTCATTCCTTTGCCTACTGCTTTGTCAAGACTCAAACGTGCAGCCTAGCTTTTGGAGGCTTTTCTTCAGCTCCTATTTGTTTCCACTTTGTATGCAAAGTACTTAACACCTACTGTGGAATACAACAAAACAACCACTTAAAAATCTTTGAATTAAAAATATACAAACTCTCCAGCACAAACAAAGACTGTTTAAATGTAGACTCACCTTTCCACGTATCTTAAGAGATTGTTATTACTTTCATTAATGTAATTGAGTCCTTTAGAATATAAAGCATAAGTGAAACATCGGGCCTTTACTTTCAGCAACATAACCTGTAGAATTAATTTTTCTTAAAGATCACGTGTATGACACCGTCATTTTCTTCTGTGCCAAGAAACACCATTTTTGATACAGAACTCTGGCAGTTAGCAAAGCAGTAACAATCCTATTTATCTTAACTGTTGCAAGTATACTTGCTGACTAAAATTAGACAGTCTCCAGAGGTCTCTTTCAGCCTCAACTGCTCTGTGATTCTGTAAAACCTGCATCCATTTTACAGTTTACTCTTTGGGGCAAAATGTAAGAGATTGAGTGCACTGGTTTTTTTATGGCTCTTGACTACCACAGAATTTAAATGTCCAGGTTCTTTACTTTGCACTGGCATCAAGTGATATTTTTAAGCAGGCAATAAACAGCACTGGTCAGCTATGAGGGGATATCCATCACCAGGAAAGGTTATAGATTGACATTTTCAGGCCTGTTACCCAAAAAGTAAGGAGGAGAGAAAGCAAATATGAACCCAGAAAAGGAAAGGCTTCAAGTGGTGAAAATAAACATAATAATTCTGAATTTTCACATTAGTTACATTTTTTCTGAAATAAAAGCATTAACAGATTCTCCTCACTCTATTGGGGTAGTGCCATGCTCTCCCCCTATACTGCATGGCATCACATAACAAGCCACAACAAACATCTAAACCCACTATAATTTACATCTCTTTCAGTTGATTATTACAACAACTTCTTGCTGCAAAAGAAAGCTTTGTTTAAATATACAATCAGGACAGTGATGTCCTGCATCACAGACTTCTAAATCTCTAAAGTCCAGCACTGAGTACAAGGTTAGCCTGGTGAAGACATCTTATCACAGATACAGACACCAAAGCTGATTTCTATTCTTACCCCTTCCTGGCGTAGCCACAGTTTCTGTTCATGGCTGCTCATATTAATGATTCATTGTTTCAGATTCTTTCTTAGTTTCTGAAGTAAAGGTTAAGGAATCAGCAGCTGAAATATTCACCAGAGCCATTTATATTCTTTTACCAATACTAAATTTCCAAATTTCCTTCTTTCACAAATACAATTACCATTGTAGAATAATTTCACAAGGCAGACACAGTAAGAGCAAAAACACATCTCACGAAAGCTTTAAAACAATGGAATTTCTGCATTTTTCAAAGTCAAAGTTTCCAGCACACCTCAATGAAGTTAATTAAATGGAAGCTTGTCTGTACATGCACTGATTCAGTGCTTTATTAATTCCTTTATGAAGTGAAACATTAAAATGTTGAGATCAAGACTTGAGGGTACTGCTTTCTTAGAGGTCTGCTGAAACTACAGGTAACCTACCAATTCCTTACAGAAACCTGTAAGTACTAGACCCTCATAGGCATATAAAATATATCTCAGAACATGTCCCTGGATTTAAAATTACTAACCTTTTACGGACAAATGTTCTCAAACAAATGAACTCCCACTTTAGTGCAATTTGTTATTACTTTCACACTAGCAGCAGGAACAGGACTCTCTGCAGACACCCCAGCATTCATTAAACCAAAATGTAGGTTTCCCCTACTGCTCTGCAAAACAGATTCAGATCTGTCTTTACCAACCTAGATAGTTATAAATATCAATGACGAATTCAGCAAAACCTAGGGAAAAATAAATTATTTTATACAGTGTATTTTCAATCCTCTACATTGCTTTGGCTGAAACAGATCTGTGGTAAACACTGTGGACCCCAAGACTGCATTTGCCCAGCCATGCAAAGACAGAGACTGTCTACTTCTCATTACTAATAAACTGAGCACTAGAACCAAACCACAAAACTCAACTGTGGCAGGGAATCAACTCATGAAACTGGAAAAAAAAAAAAAACACCACACCCCAACCCATATAGGAAATCTTATGAAAAAAAAAATACTTACGAGATAATATCTGAAAAGAATTAACGTAGAATTAAACTCACAAATGAAAGGTTTCCCAGTTTCTTTTCTCCTCACTTAGAACAAGACTGTACCCAACTGAACCCAGCTGAAGGCAGGTTTTAGATTTTGGTGCTTTTTGCTGTCATTATGATTAAAAGAAGTTGTTGGAAGTTGCATTTTGCATTGCTAATCTCACAGTCTATCCAGTAGTCATGATGAAGACGTGCCCATGAAATAAAGAGTGTACACATACCATTAAAAGTTCACGAATAACTCGGCAAATCTATGGATGCAGATAGGGAAACGATGAAAATCTGTAACTTCTAGATTTCCCACAGTACCAAAAATAGTTAATCCCATTATGCATGAGACTAATAAATGGCACCAGTCTGACCATTAATGCAGAAACGGTCATTTTAAGCAGTGAAATTTCTTAAAATGTCATGGATAGCAGTAATACCAACAGCAGAACTACAGCATACAGTTGGATCTATGAACATCTATTGAACAAACTAAAATAAAAAATGAATCTTTAAACATGAAAAGAAGTCAGTTTGGCCTTAAAAACATTATGAAATCGGGGGAGACCTCAGTGCAGCCTTCCAGTATTTAAAGGGGGCCAATAAGAAAGATGGGGACAGACTTTTTACAAGGCTTGTTATGACTGGTCAAGGGCTGATGGTCTTAAACTCCTTTAAACTTGTTTTTTATTTGATTTAATTTAATTGGAATTAAATCTGGCAAAGGAAGCAAAAGAGAACAAGAAAGACTTCCACTGCTGTATGAGGTGGAGATGGTGGAGTTACTGAATGCTTTCTTTGCTTTAGTCTTTATGGCTAAGACAAGCCCTCAGGAATCTGAGACCCTAGAATTAAGGGAGCAAGTCTGGTGGAAGGAGGACTTTCTACTGGTCAATGACAGTTGGGTTAGAGATCATTTAGGTAAACTGGACATGCACGTGGGCCGTGATGGGATACACCTGCAAGTGCTGAGAGAGCTTGCTGATGTTGCTGTGCCACTCTCCATGGTTTTTGAAAGATCATGGAGAACAGGAGAGGTCACTGAGGACTGGAAAAGAGCCAATGTCATTCCAGTCTTCAAAAAGGACATGAAGGAAAATGTAGGTAATTACAGACAATTCAGCCTCACCTCCAACCCTGGAAACATGATGAAGCACCTCACTTTGGAGGCCATCTCTAAAAACACGAACAAAAAGGTTATGAGGAGTAGCCCACATGGGTTCATGTTTGATTAATCTGATAGTATTCTGTGATACTGTGCCCAAACGGGTAGGTGAAGGGAAAGCAGTGGATGTTGTCTACCTTGACTTCAGCAAGGCCTCCCATAACATCCTCAAAGGTAAACTCAGCAAAATTGGGTTAGATGATTGGACACTGAGGTGGATTGAGAACTGGCTAAACAACAGAGCTCAGAGGGTTATGATCCATGGTGCTAAGTCCAGCTGGAAGCCTGCAGCTAGTGGTATTCCTCAGGGGTCAGTACTCAGCCCAGTTCTGGATGAGGAGTTAAGTTGCTATTGATACAAAACTGAGAGAATTGGCAGATTCACCAGAAGGCTGTGCTGCCATTCAGCATGATCTAGACAGACTGGAGAACTGGGCAAAGGGAAACCTAATGAAGTTCAAAACCACTAAATGTAGAGCCCTGCACCTGGAGACACACAAGACAATGCACCAGTATGGATTAGAGGTCCTGCTGCAAAGCAGTACCATGGAAAAGGACCTTGACGTCCTGGTGGACAGTATGTTGCTGGAGAGAGTCCAGTGGAGGACTACGAGGCTAATGAAGGGACTTGAACACCCTTCTGTGAGGAAAGACTGAGAACTGGGGCTGCCTACACTGGAGAAGAGGGGGTTGAGAGGAGACCTTATTAATGTCTATAAATACCTGAAGGGTGGGTGTCAAAAAGAAGGGACTAGTCTTTTTTCAGTGGTGCCCTCTAACAGAACAAGGGACAATGAGTACAAGCTAGAACATGGGAAGTTCTACCTCAACATCAGGAAACACTTCTTTTTTATGAGGATGATGGAGCACTGAGCAGGCTGCCCAGAGAGGCTGTAGAGTCTTCTTCTTTGGAGACTTCTAAAAACCACCTGGACACATTCCTGCCTGACTTGCCCTAGTTGATCCTGCTTTTGGTATAAGCATTAAACTAGATGATCCTCAGGAATTCCCTTCCAACCCCTACAATTCCGTGATTCTTGAAAGAGGGAAGATTTAGACTGAGTATTAGGAAGAAATGTTTTACAATGGTGGTGAAATACTGAACAGGTCACCCAGACAGTCCCATCTCTGAAGACATTCAAAGACATGTTGTATAGGGCACCGACCAACCTGGTAAAGTTAAATATGTGTCTATTCACTGCAGAGTGCATCTAGATGACCTTAAGTGTCCCTTACAGCTCAAGGCATTCTATGATTCTATAAGAACTATTTTTAGCCTAGTATTTCTTCGATTAGTCATGATGTACAGAAGAATAAAAAAACCAGGTTGTTTCATAAAGTAACATAAAAATCAGTTGATCCTTCACACCTATTTATGGAATGCTCTCACCACATTGTGTAAGCTGATTGTAACTGACATATCTAAATTGTTACTGAATAGTTACAGAGAACACAGAGCTAGGCTTTGTTTGAGGATACACAGCAAAAGACCAAGGAGCAACAGACAGAAGTAGCAGCCACTCCTTGGATAAGGAGCTGGCTGGATGGTCACACCCAAGTAGTTGTGATCAGAGCCTCAGTGTCCAAATGGAGAGGTGTGACAAGGGGTGTTCTTTAGTGGTCAATACTCATACCAGCACTATTTAACGTCTTTGTTGAGGACATGGACATTGGAATTGAATGCACCCTCAATAAGTCTGCTGGCGACACCAGACTGTGTGGTGAAGTCAACACAATGGAGGAAAGGGAGGCCATGCAGAGGGACAGGCTCAAGGAAGTGCTTGTGCAGACCGCATGAAGTTCAACAAGGGCAAGTGCAAGGTTCTGCATCTGGGTTGAGGCAATCCCATGCACGAATACAGATTGGGAGGACAAGGGATGGAGGACAGCCTTGAGGAGAAGGACTCAGGGTGGTGGTGGACCAGAAGTTTAACATGAGACATTAGTGTGCACTTGAAGCCCAGAAAGCTAGTTGTGTCCTGGGCTGAATCAAAAGAAGCATTGACAGTCAGTCAAGGGAGATTATTCTCCCCCTCTACACTTGTGAGACCCTACCTGGAGTAGCATGTCCACTTCTAGAGTCAGGACACAGAGCTCTTGGAACGTGTCCAGAGGAGAGCACCTCACCTAAGAGGGCAGGCTGAACAAGTTCAGACTAGGTAAGAGGATGCTCTGAGCTGACCTTATACCACCTTTCCTATACCTGAAGGGGGCCTACGAGAAAGCCGGGGTAGGGCTTTTTATTTGGATGTGTAGTGAGAGGACAAGTGGACATGGTTACAAACTTGAAGAAGGCAGTCTCAGGTTAGTCATTAGGAAAAAATTCTTTCCTATGAAAGTGGTGAGATGCTGGAACAGATTGACCAAGGAAGTTGTAGCTGTCCCATCCCTGGCAATGTTGAAGGCCAGGTTGGACGTGGCCCTGAGTAACCTGTGAAGTGTCCCCACCTATGCAGGGGATTTGGAACTAGATGATCTTTAAGGTCCTATCCAACTCTTGCCATTCTATGATTCTGTGATTGACTGAGAAAAGCCTAAGTAACCTCATCTAACTTGAATTTGGATCCAAGTTTGATACTATCTCTGCCTTGATTAGAAGGTTACGCTACTGATCATCAGAAGTTCTCTGCAGCCTCAGTTAATCTATGATCTTCTCTATTGACCAGACAGCTCAAGGGACTGTATCATTGAAATTAAATGTCTGAGTTGTGCAGTTTGCTACAGATTAAAAGATTTGATTGCTTAAGTGTATCAATGGAGTTTCCTCAAAGCAAGCATTCCAACCAACAATTGCAGCTAAACAATTAAGCTGATAACGAGTTTCAGTGATTCTCTGAAGTAACCTACCAGCTACAGATAGTGTTTATCCCATGTCTCTGTTCAAATTACCACCTAGCTTCCTCATCTGCTCCAAATACACAACGAAGAGATTGCTAAACACATGGGGTATGAAGTATTCTGTAGTAGGCAACTACTTTACATGAGCTTCCAAACATTTTACACAATGCAATTCATCAGTTCAACCCATTCAGTTCTGAGCCTGTAGAAAAAGCAATGAGAGTGGCCACCTAATCTATTCAGATTATTTTAAAGGTTACCTTGATTTGGCCAGGAAAATAAAACCAACCATTCTTCGCCTACTTAAGGGCAGACACGCAAAGCTTCTTCCATAGAGTTATGGTTTAGTGGCCTTAAATCAGTACTTTTACTGAGCCACTGTAGTACTGCAGCAGCTGCACTACAAACCACAGCAGCTGTATTCCTGTTTTCAAAACCTCCTCTTTCCTGTGTTTGCTTAATCACACATACAATCACCCCAACTACATTTTAAAAAATCTAGCACTTCTGATTAGCCTATGTAACATGGTCTTATTTCCTCCAAATTTCCCATTGCTCCTTCTTCATCAAGGTGTTTTCTTATTTCCCTTCTTCGTTTTC
Organism: Phoeniculus purpureus; assembly: GCA_028565055.1. NCBI lineage: Eukaryota > Metazoa > Chordata > Aves > Bucerotiformes > Phoeniculidae > Phoeniculus > Phoeniculus purpureus. The sequence continues at coordinate 38,414,742 of JAOXOE010000874.1, forward strand.
ACCACCACTATCTGCACTTCTTGCAAGGCTTTGTCCATGTGTATATATTATTACAGTGTGCAACTAGTAATCATGCTTTCTTTCTCATAAGCTTACTTCCTTTTATTTCCCTTCTCCCCTAAACTAAAGAAATGTATCTTGCATTTAGCTTGTCCTGTAAAACTTGAATTCTAACAAACTATAGAAAGGATTACACAAAATATCAAATTACTAAGCATTGCTCAAATTTATAGAGCTATGTGCGTGATATGTATGTCCCTAGTAATCTTTTAATGCTCTGCATGCAGTAGGCAAGTTATCTGTGGAATAAAAAAAAAAGGAACCCAAAAACCTCAAATTGACTAACCTAGAACTCTGCCACATTCATTGGAGCCAGATAATTACTCCTGCTCCTGAACTGGTCAGACTACTCTCAGCAAAGGGCCCCTGTTTCACTGGCCTTAATATTTTATGGAGACTTGTTCTGAAAAAGGAAGATCGATGAAGAGCAGATGAAGTAAGAGAAGTTCACATTGTGTAGTCTTCAGGGTGACAGCAGAAGGTGGGTTTAAGATGGGGCGCTAAGTACACATTGTATGGAAAAAGCTCTACTTGTCTAATTTGGATCTCCCTGTCATAAAAGCAAATAAGGTTCTAAGAAATACTTGTTTTGGAGATAGCAGGAAGGAGAATCACACATTACACACACCCACCACTATTTTGGATAGAATACAAGGTCTGTAGGAGCACAAGAGCAGATAATTTATTTCAGTGAACATGATTCTACCCTGCAAAACTTTCATACAATGAGATTTGACTGAAAAATCCACGCAAAAGCAAACCTATTACTATTTACAGGAGGGACTACAGACTTCTCACAACAGTGAGTGTTCTGTGATTTTATAACCCCTGTGCCACTGTTCTGATCTTTAAATAGAAGAAAACAGGTGAGCTCGTTCCTCGGTATTCTTATTTGGATTAAAAAAATGCTAATTCTGTCTAAGAAAAGTTTGAGCACTTGCAGGAATGCAGAGCTACATACTTTAAGTATGTGGTACTTTAAGTATGATAAAGGTGCAAAGCAGGGTCTCACTGCTTTCGAGTTTGAACCACAATACCCATAATTTCAGAGGCTACTATGTTCACTCTGTTATTATTTTAATTTTCCTTTGAGACATTAGATTTATCTCCAGTGGTTTTCTAAGAATGCACCTTAAAACCTGTAGAAGGAAGCTGACATTTTCTGAAGCTTTATATAAATTGCTATCTCAATGTATTGAAGAAATACTAAATAAGGAGCATCACAATAATTTTAGCCAGTACTGGCAGGTATTTAAAAATACATATTAATGAAGATTTTAATATGACATTTTAAATATGACAGCATTAAGAAGTTTTCCTTTAGATCTCAGACAGGAATTAAGTCAAGTAACAGCCTTAAACCAGTTTGTACCTTCCTTGGTACATGCCATACCACTATGGAACACCAGATTAAAGTATGCCACGCAGTTAAATGCTATAGACTTCTTGACTTGACGTGCACTTGACATGCTTTGTTTCATTCAGGATAGAAGTCACTACAAGAAAATATGCCCCTGTTATTTACATCACAACAGTTGTTGGAATCTGTAAATGCAATACAGATTGATGCCATACATGCACGTGCTCACACGTGCTTGCCACAGCATCATGGTATACAGATGAATACAAAGATTGTTCTAATGTTACTAAGCAGCATGACAGGAGAAAAAACCCCACGGTTTCATGTTACTATTCTAATATGGACCATGCAGAGATCAAAGGCAGAATCTGAAAAGCTCAAATATGCTGCTGCATACCCCATAAGCCAGCAACTAGTACAAAATGCAATGAAGTAAAGACTGTCTTCTAGCAAAGTCTTTTTCTTCCTGTTTCTGCTAAAAATTTAAGACTTAACTTGAAGTGAAAGACTATATTTACTCAACTAATTATAAAAAAGAAAATCTTTAGTTTAAAATTCAAAGTTGACATCAATATTGGGTTTCACAGTAACAATGGGTATAGTTCATTTTTACACAGTAAAATACTAAATAGTAAAACTGATAATTGTTGGCCTTGTTATGCATATTAAAAAAATAATCCATATTATCCCATTAAAACTACATTTACAGATATCCCAATGCTCTTTGGTACTGCAGTCCATTTGTAAAAAGTAGATGGAAGTGAGGTATTGCTCACTTTAGCATCACATAAATATGAGAAGGAACTTTCTCACGGTGAGGGTGCCAGAGCACTGGAAGGGGCTGCTTTGTGGGGGCTGTGGAGTCTCCTTCTTTGGAGATGTTTAAAATCTGCCTGGATATGTTCCTGTGTGACTTGGTCTAAGTGATGCTGCTGTGGCAGAAGGACTAAGATGATCTTTCGAGGTCCCTTCCAATACCTAATGTTCTGTGATGTTCTGTGATACTATTCATTTTTTATCATGTAGCAGATTAATCACTTTGTTTTCATCCATGACTTCGGCCTCAAAATGTACAGAATCTGGTAAAATAACTGGTTTAAAATTGTTCAGGTACACCCTCCACACCTTCCATAATCATTTCTAGACCTTTACCTACTAATTTATGGCTGGAATTCATAATGTATGGGTAAATAAGAATTTAGAGTGACATTCAATCTTGCACCTAAATGAGAAATCAACCCCCAGTGCTTTTGTGAACCACTTAAAAGATTGTATACCCTCAGTGCCAAAAGCCTGATCCCCAAATTCAGTTTGAATTTGTGAAGCTACTTTCTTTATGTAAAAACTATTTTCTTGAACAAACAGAGGTTGAAAGACTCTGAATGACTATTTTCTGCCACATACACAGGAGCACTATGAATCCACAGGTATTTAACTGTATTTTTCAGTATTCTGATAAGTGATCTTTCGCACCCTGTTTAATCAACCAAAGTAGTGTAAAAACTGCAGTTCTACCTATTCACATGTTAATCCCCGTCTTTATTCATACACATACCCTATCACCCCCCTCTTTTCTCATGCATCTTCTAGATATTACTTTAAAGATGTGTATGTATTACCAGAAAGACATTCACAGTCTGAGAAACCTTCTTAGTGACATCTGAACCACATCTTCCCACAATGGCTACTGTTATTTTCTGTCCTAAGCCATTAAATTTATAGGAGAGCAAAACCCAAATATTTTCCCCGCTAAAAATAACTAACCAAAATAGCTACCCTTTCTTTCCTAACTCAGCCACCTGCTCCAAATGTTTTTCTTTCAGTACGAAGATCCTGATAAGTTGTTTCCAAAGAAATGGACAGAAGAAGGCAAACGTTTTTTGAAGAGGATATCAAGAATCTGAGTGAAATAAGTAGGTAAGAGGTTTCTTTAAATAAGAAAATTTCCATTTCAAATACAGCAAACTTTGTAAAACTCTTATCAAAACACAGGCTATTGTGATTCATTACTAACTGGGTTCTATCTGCATTACTGGCATTGTTTGAGTCAGGCCAAGCTGACCTCTTAGCAGAATCAACAATACTTTTCAACATAAGTAAACACAAGTCCCTCATATAATATTATTTTTCAAGCTGTACAGTGTACAGAAGGAAAAGCTCTCAGAAACTTTATGAAACTTTCTCGTTTTAATGGAATACAAAATGCATAGGTTGTTTTACTGCTTGCTTACCTGTTTGCTTTTTTAAAAAGTTGTGTATTTCTGAGTCATATTGAATCTTCATAAGTTTGAGTCTCCCTAAGGACTATTCAAAACCATGAAACTTTAATTCTGTTCTAAGAAACCCAATGTATAACCCCACCACTGCCCTGTTCCCTCTTCTGTATAAATGCTCTTTTGTGTATAGGCACTTGCAGGAAATTGCCCTCCTCCTCCCCCACTTGCTCCCAACTCTTCCAACTCAGGCTTGCACCCCCTCCCAATCAACTGAATTGTATTTTTGTTGGAACACTTCCAGCTTCTCCACACGTTCCACTCCAGAAGCACCAAATGAAACCCCGTAGCTTTGGCACACTCCTCTCAGCTTTAACATATGCATACACAAGCATACACACTCATTCGGACAGGGAAGTAAGCAGCATCAAGCTTATTCCCAAAATAATGGCCTTTCAGTTCTCCTCCATGCAACTTCCTTTTTTGCTGAAAAATACAGTGTTTACAAGTTAAAAAAAAAATCTTCCTCTTTAGACATTCTATTACCAGCATTTACAGTATACATTACCAGTATTTCACATGTGAGTAAATTATCACAGCTGAGAGAGATGGATACTGCCGGGTGCTAGCACACCAGTCATTCCATGCCCAGTGAAATCGTCAGGACTTCAGATGGTTTTCCAAGGCATTTTTCCCCTCCCTTTTGAACACACAAAACTTAAAGCAAGCAGAAACTCTCCTCCACGCTCACAAAAGTGGTGCTTCCTCTCCTGTAAAAACACTTAAAAAGCATACCTTCCTTGGGTTCATCAGCCTCCGAGCTCATGGTGTCAGAGTAAGGCACGGGAGAACAGATTACAGCTGACGTGCACAGAGAATCAGCCGCAAGCCAACTTCTCAGAAGGAAAAAAAAAAAAAAAGCAAAACCAAAAAAATTGAGGTGCAGGGAGGGGAAAAAGTGAGTGCTGGGATTTTGCTGGGAAAAGGGTAGGAATTCAGCAAATCACATCTAAGCTACTAGAAGAAGAACCCACCCCTTTCCCAGCTGCATACCAGCAACTGTCTGGAAAACCAGCACCTTCAGAGAAACCTTAATTTTACTCGCCAGCAGTTGTCACTTATGCATTTTATTCTCCCTAGTCTGTAGGAAGGGTGGAGTTTCACTTGTTGCAGCTTGCCAACGTGGTATGAGAAAGCAAGCTGGGGAGACCAAAAAAGCCCTGAGCGTGGAGCCATGTCTGATTGTGGTAACTGACAATCAGATTTGGGGTCTCTTAACTTGCAGGAAAATCTAATTTAGATCAATTGTTTTTTAAGCCTAAATTGTACATTTCAACATTGGGTACTATCTGGAATTAGCTCTGTAACCTCTTTAATCACAGTAATACAGGATGATGAAATACGTGCTTAAAGGATGAGAAGCAGCAGCTGTCTTTCAAGTACTTTAAGCTAAATACTGTTGTTTCTTTCGCTCCTGCTCAGTGCATGGTGCCATCTACCCCCAAAGAAGCAATTCAGCTTTCCTTCCTGGAAAAACTTTTAGATTTCTTTGAGCTGCAGGATCTCTCAACATTTTTTTTAACTATAGCAAAAGAACAGGGGGTCTCATGCTCTGTCTGACACCCTCCCCGCCCCCTGCATGTCACTACGCACCATAGACACTTTCAGAGCAAAATCAAGGAGGATTTATTTGTAAGCCTGTTTTCCAATTGGCACAGCCTGCAACTCAAGCACCATCAAAAGGAATAATCTTTTCCTACTTATTCATTTAATATATTTTTAGCACGGCGATTAAGACAAAAACCTCAGTGGAAATGTGACTGCTCAGACACAAGGAGAGGCGTGATCTCTCAGAAGTCCTGATGGCACTGCCAGCTCTGACATGCATCTAAATTCCCACCTCCTCCCCCTCACAAGGTTAAATGCATTTACCTGAAGGGTTGCTGGGGTGGAAAGAACAATATCTGCAGTTTCTAACAGTTAGCAAACTTGTTACTGGAGTCAAATAGAAATAAGTGTATTTCAAGAAGTCAGAATGAGCCAAAGCTGTCACCTGCACAAAATGGGTTCACAGGGAAAAAACCAATTAAGTATTTCAGGGTGTAACATTCAGCTGTATTCATTAAAGCCTATGGAAAAACTGTAAGTAGGAAGGATGGACACACAAGTAAAATGTAGAAAGGAGAATTCTCCAGACATAGTTGCTTTGGGGACTGACGTAAATAATACCTCAAATTGTGAGCCACTTTTGCTCTATTTTGAGTGATTTTATTAATAATAAGGACTGCCCTCTGCCATTTACTTCTCCCACACTTAAGAAAGACACCTCTCAGTTAAAATCTCTTGGTGGCACTGATGACTTCTTATTTTGCAATATGCAAAATTTCATGGGTCCCTTACAGACATTTCCTAGAGATGCCAGCTATGCTCTACAGCAATACGGCAAAGCACAGCAGCTGTACCCTTCAAAGTGGAGAGAGTGACTGTACTACCTTAAGCATGGTCACAGAAGAAAAAGTAATTACAATACTGGACTAGCTATAGAAACCACATTATCTAGTTAAAAAAAAAATAAAGAATTACCAGTTCAGGTTAACTACAATTTAATAGATTGAAACCACTCAACCCACATATAAAATAGAAGAGAAATACACAGAAACACAGTGTTAGTCAGGATGAAGTGCAATTCATCATAATCAATTTGGGGTCTCCTCAAAGGGAGTTATGGTACAGCGATAAAATAGCCAGAATATAAACCAGTATCAAGAGCCCTGTGTGAACAAATTTACACAACAGATCAACAGATTAATGCATTTCAGTATTTTAGGTGGCAGCTGGAGATAAAGAGATACTGAGCCTTGTGGTTAAACATCAGCAAGTTCAGTGATTTAACATTTCTTAAATGTCTCAAAAACTCTCAGAACAAATAACAAAAGCATTATGACTTTGTGTTGCTTCTTCCCTACAGAGTCAAGATTGCATCTCCTCACTCAACCTTGTTCCTCCTGCATACTGGTGTCAATTCAGACTCCAGAAACATCTTTTTTATGTTTCATTTTGTTATTCTTCCTACAGCACACACACCCTGGCTGAAGAGTGTTTAGGTAGGCAATTTTCTGATCTTAGGTTAAGCAGTGACTTGTAATGGTATTCAATTATGAGGACATTATCACATTCTTCAGAGCATGCACCCAAAGAACTCCAATAATTTTACTTAGAAGACCAGTAAAAGTAAGCAAACAAGGCAGGTAAAAATAAAACAGTCCACGGACAACACCAGAGCCAGGGATGACACTACACCACCTGCAAGGAAGAGCTAGTTATTGAAGCACTCAGACTGATTTTTGTAGCTCACAATGAGTAAACTGCCTGAAAGTTTAAAATCCCTGTCTTTAGTCATAAACTACATCTGATACAGAGTAGGAAGGACAGAGAATGACAAAAACTCTAAAATTAGAATCAGCAGATAGAGCTAAATTTACAGAGCAGATTCTCTTAGGGAAAAGAGAAATAACTTCCTAAAATGAAGGACTTAAAATCCATCTCATATTTGAACAAACATCTCAAAGGAAAGGCCAGAATTTCCACACACAAAAAAAATGGGTATACATACTAAGTTTCAGTGACTAAAAGTCTAAAAGCCACAAGTCTGGGTAAGACAAGTGGAAACAGCCAAGTATAGTCCTTTACACTCTTCTCTGTGAAACAAAAAAATTGTGGGTTTACTTTACAAAAAACATTAGTCAGTTTTGGTTTGGTTTGGTGTTTAGCTCATTGTTCTGGGAAGCTGTGTTACAACACCCCCAGCCCAGATCAAAATCATGTTGATTTTTGGTGCCTCAATGCAAGCTGAGACAGCTTTAGAGAAGCATTTTCTTATTAGACACACAGGCAGCTAATCCTTCTATATATTTTGTAAATATTATAAAGTAATAATAGAAATCATAGTAACCCCAAAACCCAGGCAAAAATAATGCCAAGAAATTCTGGCGTACAATGCTGAACTGGCAAAAGAGACTTTTGACATTTTGGTAATATTTTGGTTGACAAAAAAAGAGGAAGCAGCACTGCTTCATGAAAAGCAGGAAGCAGCTTTCTAAAGGAGGTGGCTGCCATGGAAGCAGCAAAAACCAACTTGTATAGCCTTATGGCAGTTCTAGTGAAGGAAGTGGTAATGTAAAACTTTAGACATCATGTTTCATGGTGTTTGTTTGTTGGTTTTTTTTTTTTAATCTCGTCATGTTTGGATAATGTAACTGAAGTCATCTGGTGATAACTTCTGCCCTCGCAGAATGACATGTTCATTGGATTGCAAACCTTTAAACAACAAAAATAAGGTACCTGACTACAACTCCTTGCTCCAGACAACAGACACGAGTAATTTTCTAAGTCAACTACATGTCCTGCCAGTCACAAACTCACTGAGTGACTTCAAACAATACAACTGAACTCTCATTGGCAGCTGGGAAAGTCTAGGTTTCCCAGTGTACTCTCCACTGTGAAGAAAAAAGGGTTTAAACACCCTCAAAAATCGTAATACATATAACTGCTGGTATGGTTTCTTTAACTCATCAAATTTTCAGCACATAATGCAAATATTCACAGAGCACACACAGAATATTGGATACTGTCTACAAGCACTCACATGTATTATTTCTTCAAACATATCATTTGTAAAATCTAATGAAAAATTATGCTACATATCTGTACCATAAATATATTTCACTAATTCTCAACTGTGTGAATTTTTCTCAAAGTAATGTTCTAAAAGGTTACTAGATGCG
>JAOXOE010000874.1:38429654-38447831 GCA_028565055.1 Phoeniculus purpureus
CATGGATTTGTGTACATCCAGTTTGCTCAACTTATCCCTAACCCAGTCCTCATCAACCAAGGCAGGCTCCTCTCTTGCCTCAACTTTCATCTGGAGCCTCAGCAGTCTGAGGGTTGATAGCCTCCAGAAGTATAGACAGAGGCAAAAAAATGTTCAGTATCTCTGCTTTCTCTGTATCCTCTGTCTCCAGGGAACCCACCTCATTCAGCGGGGGTCCTACATTGCCTCTAGGTTTAGTTTGACCTGCAGAGTATTAGAAGAATCCCTTTTTGTTGCCCTTGACCTGTCTTGCAAGGTTTAATTCCAAGGAGGCCTTGGCTTTTCTAGTTGCATCCCTACATTCTCTCACCAGAGCATTATAATCACCCCAAGTGGCCAACCCCTCCTTCCAAGACCTATAGACTTTCTTCTTCCTCTTCAGTTTGCCCAGCAGCTACCTGTTTAACCACACTCCGGCTCCCTTCCTTGACTTCTTTCCTGTTAGGATGCTTTTGTATTGTGCTTCAAAAAAAGTGGTCTTTGAATGTTAACCAGCTGTCTCGGGCCCCTTTACCTGCCAGTATCCTGTCCCATGGGATTTCCCCTAGCAATTCTTGAAAAGGCCAAAGTTGGCCTTCCTGAAGTCCAGAGCTGTGATTCTGCTAGTTATTCTGTTCCTACCACACGAGACCCTGAACTCCACCATCTCATGGTCACTGCAAACAAGGCTGCCCTCAACCTTCACTCCTTTACCAGACACTACTTGTTGGTGAGTACAAGGTCCAGCAGCACTCCTCTCCTAGTGGGCTCATCCACCATTTGCATCAGGAAATTGTCACCAATGCACTGGAGGAACCTCCTGGACTGTGGATACCCAGCTGAGTGGGTCTTCCAGCAAATATCAGGGTAGTTAAAAACCCCGTGAGAACCAGGGCCTGTCGCTGTGAGGCTGCTGTCAACTGCCTATAGAAGACCTCATCCACCTCCTCATTCTGATCTGGTGCACAACAGTGGGTGTCTATTACACCCATGCCAGCCTGCCCCTTCATCTGCACTCACAAACTCTCAAGTCCCTCTTCATCCACCTCTGGACAGAACTCAATACATTCCAGTTGCTCTCTCACGTAGAGAGCAACTCCTCTACCCCGCCTTGCTGACCTGTCCCTCCTGAAAAGGACATAGTTGTCCATGACCACATTTCAGTCATGCAAGCCGTCCCACGAGGTCTCTGTAATTGCCACCAGATCATAATCACCTGACTGGACACAGATTCCTAACTCCTCCTGCTCATTCCCCATGCTGTGTGCATTGGTGTACAGGCATTTCAGGAAGCAAGCTGAGCACTCCGATTTCACCCTAGGACAGCAACAGGCCACCTGGTTTTCATTAAGACCCACTGGTGGGCGTCCATCAACTATCCCACCCCACCTCAAATCTAGTTTAAAGTCCTCTACCAACTTAAGGAGCCCTGCCAACTCCTGCCCCAGAACCCTTTTTTCACCTCTGAGATAAACCCCTCCCATTGGTATCTGCAAGGTCTGGTGCCTGATAAAACCAGTTATTATTGAAGAACCCAAAGCCCTGCCTGTAACACCAGTCTCATAACCAGGCATTAATGGACTAAGCCCTACTATTCTGGCCTGTGCCCTCACCCCAAAATGGAAGAAATTATGAGAATACAATTTGTGCCCCAGAGTCTTTCACCAAATGTCCTAATGCCTTAAGGTCTTTCTTCATTCCCCTCAGGTTGTGGAATACAGCTTCCTCCCGACCTGTGTGGAAGATCAGCAGTGGGTTGTAGTCAGCTGATCTCACCAGATTAGGGAGCAACCTGGTGATATCCTTGATTCAGGCTCCAGGTGAACTGCAGACTTCTGTATGATGAGGGTCAGCTCTGCATATTGGGCCCTCAGTCCCTTTCAGGAGCGAGTCTCCAATAATTAGGACATGTCTCTTTTTTGTGGAGGCCATCATATTACTGGAAGACTTCCTGGATTTATGCGACCTTGCTAGGACCTCTGGTATGGGTTCAAGCAGTTCTGCACCCTTCTTGAACTCAGGGACCCACAACTGGACATAATATTCCACATGTGGTCTCACCAGGGCAGAGTAGAGGGGGAGGAAAACCTCTCTCGATCTACTAACCACACCCATTCTAATACACCCCAAGATGCCACTGGCTTTGGCCACAAGGGCCCATTGCTGGTTCATGGTCATCCTGCTTTCCCAGGACCATTTCACCTCTATACTGCTCTCCCGCAGGTCAGTCCTCTACTCTACTGATACATTAGGTTGTTCTTTCCCAATCTTTCCAGGTGCAAGACTCTGATATTTCTTTTGTTGAATTTCATTAAATTTCTCCTTGCCCAACTCTCCAGCCTGTCCAAGTCACACTGGAAGGGAGCACAGCCAGCTGGTGTCAGCCACTCCTCCCAGCTATGTGTCATCAGCAAACTTGCTTACTGCACTCTGTTGTCTTGTTGAGGTCATCAGTAAATCAATATACTGAATACAAACGATCCCAGCACTGATCCCAGAGGGACTCCACTAGATACAGGCCTCCAGCTAGATTTTGTACCATTAACCACAACCCTCTGCCTTCTTTCATTCAACTAGTTCACAATCCACCTCACTGCCCAATCATCCAGGCCACACTTCTTAGTTTACTTGCAAGGATGCTGAGGGAGATGGTGTCAAATGCTTTACTGAAATGAAAGTAAACCACATCCATTGCTCTACCATCATCTATCCACCCAGTTACATCCTCATAAAAGGCTATCAGCTTGGTTAAACATGACTTCCCTTTGGAAAAGCCATGTTGACTGCTTCCAATAACCCTCTCGCTCCTAAAATGCCTAGAGACTGGAACAAGGATAAGTTGTTTCATCATCTTTGCAGGGATGGAGGTGAGTCTGATCAGCCTATAGTCACCCAGGTCCTCCTTCTTACCCTTTTCAAAGATTGGACTAGTATTTTCTTCCCTCCAGTCTTCAGACTCAGCAAAAGAGAAGGAAAAACATGACCATGGCCAAGCAACCCTGGAAAAAAGCCTGCTCTTGTCCTGGGAGCTAAGCAGGGTTGGGCCCAGTTTATACTTGGATGTGAGACCATCTTGGTGGTCTTGGATGTAAGACTGGGTGTTGTAGAGTTACGCTGCTCTAGTATGGACTTAAATGATCTTCTGAGCTCCTTTCCAATATGTAACATTCTGTGACACATGGCCATTGCCAAACAGTGAAGAATGTGCCATATATAAGAGAGGGCAAAGCTCCCCAAAGAGCTTTACCTCTAAGAGGTCTTTCAACATTTTTCAGCACAAAAACAGATCGAGAAAAACCCCTTCCCAAGCTAGCTTTTAACAAGAAGGTAGGAACTTTCTTCACCTGCTCAGTGATGGAAAGCATGACTAGGAGTAACTAAATATGTAACATAAAACCACATCGTTTCTTCTGTTTGCAAATCTTACACCTGGGTTCCAGAAAAACAAGAGTCACTAAGAGTCTAGTCAAATAGGTATTCTGTATCTGTAATTTGAAATATCTGACTATAGCAACAATTTGGCAACTGCATGTTCAGCAATTTACTTTTCTCCCACAATTGTCAAAACAAAACCATTGGTTTCCTGAATACCACTTTTTAATTCTTCAATGAACAGGAATATTTAAATTCCACTTTAGTTTGTACTGTCACACTGTTCAAGTTTATCTTTCCTAGTTGATATAGCAAATACTTTTCTTGCACTGCTGATAGAAATTTTGTGGGTTTTTTTTAAAAATACAAACATGTAAACTTACCTTGGCCTTTTCTGATGTTCTTTTTCCACCAAATCCACCAGCTCCAACAAAAAACAAAGAGAACTGATTATAACACACTAGTTCGTCTTCACAATAGGTATTCACTGAAAGACAACAAAAGAGAAAGGTCATATATTATCTTTGGTCTTCTTTTAATATAGTTAGCATGTGTTGTTACAAAAGTTCAGCTTTAAACAAGACACACTCATTTTAACAAGTGATGGGACAAGAGCCACACTTTCATGTTGCACTTTTGCAAGTCACTTCCTGATTAGTGAAGACATTTCAAATGACATTATCATTAAATGTATTTCTAGGAAAGTATTAAAATTAAAAAGTTACCTTTTAAAATGCTGATGATATTCAAGATGCTAAAAATATTTTACAACAGAGAGCTGAAACTAGTATTTATTTCAGCATCTTATATTACTTTAGTAATTTAATTAGATGGTAGACTTATACTATAAAACACAATGTATCAGAAGCCATCAACACTCCCTAGCATGTAAAATTTACTACCAACTCATAAGAAAAGCACTAGTAGTATTGTATGAAAAGAGCTCCAGAACAAGGTATAGTTCAAGGTTACCTTGTCCTTTTGAAAAAGTTAAATTTCATACACTGAATCAAGATTCAGCTTCCTATGTCCAGTTCATGTTTAGTCCATTCCCTTATACCTTAGACTGAAATTTATTGTTAGCAATGTTAATTTCTTGGGTTTTAAATTGCTTCCCAAACGCTACGATTCTGCTCACAAAAAGGATTTTTGTGCATTGCAGAAACAGAGAGGCAGAATATTAGCCCAGTATGGAAGCAAAGCATGGCTAGGAGGGACAGTAAAGACCTTTTACAGTTTTGTCTGTATACTGAAGGAATAAAAGCTCAAGAATGTTCAGCTTCACTGCCCATTAATCTACCTGTGCAGTCTAATTTCCCAAATGACCTTTGTCCAACTACACCAAAAACAATAATTCTGAAAATGACAACTTAACTACAGGAGAGGTTCTGACTGCTTAACTTAAATACATGAGGAAGGAAATCAATATGTTTAGAAAAGAATAATGTCATAAAAAAAGAATACAGGATACACTCTTCCAGATAGCTGCTTTGCAGTTAAGTCTCCACAACACACACATATGGCAAACTCACAAAACCATCTCATAAAACACACTGTTGAATGGTGTTGAATTTCAGTTGTCTGCCTTCAGATCCGACTAAGTATTAAGGAATTTTGTTCACTTTGCATAGTGCACTATTTCATCTAAGCAGGGAAAAAACAAACCTTCTCTGATCTCTTTTCAAATAGAGTTGTCTTATTTCAGTACATTAACTGCCCAAGAAAAATTACATTAGGCATTTACATAGCTATTGATAATTAGCTTATTTCTCAGCTCCCACTGCAGTTTAGTAAGCCAACAGTCTTTGACAAGGGAAGGGAAGTAGTTACTGGTACAGCTAGTTAAAAACAGCCTGTCAAATTTCACTGCAGCTCCTCCTGAAATTAGATACTCTCTTACCATCTAAAAGCAAGACGGCTCCAGATCCTTTGTCAAGAATATCAGCAACAGTTGCAACTGAAGTTAATTTCCCTGTAAGAAAAGAACATGCATGTGTTCTAAGGTTTTGCTTCAGAGATGAACTTCACAGATCACTCCTCACAATTCCTTATTAACTTATAATAATAATGGTGGTAATAATCATATTAATAGTCCCAGGAATCACAGTCACCATTATTATAATACAACTGTTGGAAACTTTCACAAATTTGTGAGGGCTTTTTTAATAGAACAGTGCTATATGCACTCAGAGGTAAACACAAATCATATTTACACACTAGAGTTCTGTAGAAAAGCAGCACAGCTCAGGGTCTGGGCCTGTGGTTTACAAAATCTATCTCTAAAGATGCTATTGCTCTAGAGAGACATACACTTCTGATATGCACATCAAACAGAAAAATAAAACAGTTATGGCAATCCATTGGTAATTGTAAAAAATTTTTAGAAGTTAATATAACTTTCTCACATCATCTTTTTGTTTCAACAAGAAATTATGCGTTTATATGCGGCTTGCAAGGTTTTAATTTCATTCTACGTGGAAGTGTTGTAATCTGGAAAAAGAGTTATCTATGAAAAGAGCTTGCTACTGCAGTAACTAGTATGAGTTATGACAGCAGGAAAGGTAATTGGTTTTTCATTTCCTCACTGAAATGTCCATTCCTCCTTTACATATATAATTCAAATCAAATCCTCTTACAGGTGCACAGATACAGGCAATGTTAAAAAATACAGGAAAGCATTGCAAAGTTTCTATGATACCTTGCATTAAGAATCAAAAGTTCTGCTACTTAGCATCAAATTATATGAGTTAATACACAATCATGTAACGCATTTACTTACTACATAACAGGTCAGGCATGAGTGTACTATAGGAAAGCAACACCTGATTCCAATAATACAGTTTCAGAATTCCTTTAATAAAAGAACAAGTCCCACTCTTCTCCCTCTTCCCTTGTGAAAACAATATGCCAAAAATCCAATTGGAAACAGAGCTTCCCTATTTCCATTGATAGTATGACTACAGAGACCACTGTCCCAACGTAAAGCAAACAAGCAATACAGAAGGACTGACCTGAGGTTGGCAACGGTTTATACAGTTCCAGATATTGCTCACCATGCAGCATCTACACAAAGAAAGGCAATGCTATAATAAAAATCAGTGTATTCTATTGCTTCTCTCATCAGAATCACAAGAAAATATATAAATATTTTAGAAAATGTTCAGAACAAGCAATTTTTAAAAAGAACCTTCAATTTTTTTGTTTTGTTTTTCCAATTTCATCCCCAATATAAAATATTTTCAAATAACTTCTTAAACTTTTGTTGTTTAACAAAACCACACAGTGAACACAGATTAAAATCGAGCAATAAAATTATTATTCATTCCATCTTAGGAAGACACAGGTTATAAAAATGAAGTAACTGAATAATCACTTAGAACACAAGAATACAAACCACTAAACTTTCATTATCTAGAATAGAGGGAAGTTACTAATATTATAAATATATTAATTAAAGTGGCCTTACAGTGAAAAAAGCACCAATGAAATGCTATATTTTACTTTTCCATACCTTTGCAAGATCAATATTTAGTCCTGGAAGAGAAGGAATACCATTAAACATTGAAGTTTGAGCAGGAATTACTCCAAAGCTGGGTAAACAGCAGAAATCTTCACTTCCTTCAAAGAGAAACTTCAGGTGATCTGGATCCTTAGTTGACATTCCCACACCAAGGGCATACAGAATAGGCTCTAAATGTGTATATGTATACACATTGGTAGACAATTTCCGACCAACAATGCTTGCCTGGAAATTTAAAAAGTTGGTAAAAAATAAAATTTTATAATAGTTTGCATTGCACGTGCACTCTTTCTACGATTCTCACAGAAATCAAAATTCTTATTTGAGCATTTTCTTTGTAGTCACATGTGAAATAGAGTACAAGTAATAAATACACCATAAAATATTAAGGTCTTTGTTGTAGTACAAGCACTCTAATGTAATATTTTATATCTTGCTGCAAGCAATTTACTTCAAGAACAAGTAGTATAACTTCACACAGCTCTATTTACAACGATGCATAGGAATTTTTCTAACAGAAAATACTAATTAAATTATTACGTCTAGAATAGGATTGAAAGGAAGAAAAATTATCTATATATAGACAAGGAGTCAAAGCAAAACCACATTGCCCAACAAAAACCACTCCCCCCTCCTTTTCTGAACAATATCCTAACTAAAGAGTCTTAGAACTATGAAGCATTTTCATTGTGCATTAGTGAGTCTATTTAGCCTTAAGTTTTCCCATCAACAAGGAAAAAAGAACAACGGAAATCTGCAGACAGCAAGCCATAGTAGAAGCTGATGAGTAACAGGAGTCTCTCTCTGATCAAGTTTTTTACCTAACTTTGAATGTATCTGGTAGTCAAAGGTACTTACTGTGTCAACAGATGAAGAGACCACTGATCCAGAGCTTGTTGAATTCATAGAAACATTCCCATGTGATTCTATCTGACTCAGAGCATCACTCAAAACACTTATGGACTCTAGAGAAAGGAATTGAAAAAAAAGAACCGATAATTAGACATTCCAGTTAGATACAAGTAAGCCAGCAAACAAGGTATAGCCTGGTCCATCCCAATTAATTTGTAAGCACAATAAATACACATCTGCAAATTGAGTATAGTGCTACATTGTACAACCATCTACAAAGAGTTAATGAAAGGGAACTCTACACCAGTTCCATCAGTTCAACAATGAAACTTACCTAATTCAAGTACCTGAAACACAACCAATGCTGTATGCCAACTGGAACATTTCAATAAATACTTTGATTCTTAGAGCCACAAATGTTAAGCAGGTATTCAACTGTCTCCAAATTAAACACATAAACGTTAGTACTGCTTTTTCTTGTCTCAAAAATCATCTGCAATACAACTATTTGCTCATCTCTTGGTGGTTACTAGCTTTTTCATAGAAGGCACTCCTCTAGATATCCTGCATGATAGCTGCATACCCTTTTGCAGAATCTTAATTTCCTAAGCTATTTCTTGCTTCCCATTGTCACTTTCAGACTCACGATGTTTTATTTACGTCCTGACTCTCATGAAGAAAAAAGAACATCTATGAAATAAACATATGTTGTCACCTCTTCTATCAAAGACAAATTACATCATTGGGTACAAGCACATGACATGAGGTTATAACATTTATGTAATCTGAAAATACACAAGACTTGCAATTTATAAGAAATCTGTAGAAGGTAATCCCTTTTATCCCTTTATTCATTCATTAAATGAATGAATGAAAAGCAATACTGAAAAGCAAGACTGTTTCTGCCCTTCCTGAATGAACCAAATAAAGACTTTCGCATCACTTTAAAATCTTTTGAGGCAAAATATAGCTTTGACCTCCAGGTAAACCTGAATGTTTTCTCAGTTTTTCATGTCAGCAACCCTGCACCCCTGCCATGCACAAACATAACTATCATTCACAATCTTGAAATCTGAAGACTACCAACAAATATTTTGTGTGCAATGACATTTTCATGTGGACATGAAGCCATTGACCACAACCCCCTGAGTGCAACCATTCAACCACTATGTTATCCAACAAAATACCCATTGATCAAATCTGTATCTCTTCAATTTAGAGACACGGAGTTGTGGGGGACCATGTCAAGAAGTCCAAATAGATTACATCCACAGCTCTTCCCCTGTCCACTGGTATAGTCACTCCATTACAGAAGTCCACTAGGGTAGTCAGGTAGGACTGGCCCTTAGTAAAGGCATGTTGGCAGCCTCAAATTACCTGATCACCTCCCTGTCCTCTATATCTCTTAGCAGAGCTTCTAGGAGGCTCTGTTTCATTAATTTCCCAGGCACCAAGGGGAGACTGACAGGGCAGTAGCTCCCAGGAGCCTCCTTTCTACTCTTTATGAAGTGTGAGATGCTGTTCATCCTTAACACCCAAGGCCTACTGTTATATTTTCACCCAGAAACAGCACTTGATCTGGATCATACCTGTATCATATAATAAATCTTCATTAATTTTTCAAAGCATATGCACGCTGAAAAAACTGTCTTTAAACACTAAATGTTCTTTCAAGGAGTCCCAGTTTTATTTCTTTGTATCTGTGACAGACATAAAGACATCTGTGACAGCATGAGATATGTCTATGGTTCCAGGCCCAAAATTCCTGGCAGATATCAGCAGAAAGTGCAAGTTATTTCTTTATGCTTCAACTCTTTGAGCTGCTTGAAAAGCTTAAGCAAACTATCAGGATATCACCAAATAACAGCAACAAAGCTTTTCTATTTTATTTTTATAAGGAAAGGGGGGGAAAGTAACTATTTTTTTCTCTCTTGAATTACTATACTATAGAACTTTTCCAGAACCTCAGTGCTGACATAATCCTTTTATCTTCCAGAGACTGCTGCAATAGCATGCAATAGAAATGTCTGAAATTTAATTTATTTCAGTCTTCACCACTCTTCTGCTGCCTGGCATAAGAATGGCACAGCATGGCAGTGGATTCACAGCAATCTTCTAGCAGTTGACCAAATGTGAATCTTTCACATTTGGCAGGGTTACACCTTCAAAGAAAGCATTAAGTTGATGATTGCATTAAGAAGTACAAAGATTATGATAAAATACCTTGTTATGTGCTAACAATGCTATATAAGGCTGCTGAAAAAGAAAGATGGAACATTACAAAATCACTGGTAAGTGAGGTTTGGACACAGATAATGATATTTCAACAGTCTTTGTTTTGCATGCATTTTGAGTACTGCAACTAAAACAGATGGAGAGGGCACTCCTGAGTGGTACCTGAGTTATCATCATGTAAACAGACAGAGATGTCTGAAATTAATGTTTCAGCAGTAGATTTAACTACACCATATATATACCTATGTTTTAATACATGGCTCTATAAGCTGAGTAAGCGTCTTCCAAGATCCTAGACATGGCTTGATGGGACTAATTTCGGCAAAACCAAACCCAGTAGGAAACGTTCTTATTAATGTATTTACTTTGCATATTGGTTTGGGATTATTTTTAAAGTCATTATACTGTGAAGAACCAGAATTTTAGGAAGGCAAAATTCCAGATCATCAGTACCTTGTCAATAGAACCCTCGAGGGACAGTGGAGCAGAACAGAGCTGTCACAGTTAAGGACACTTTTCACAGAGCACAAGAGCACTCAGTTCCCAAGTGTAAAAAACAAGCAGGTTATTGTTTTACATGTACAATGAAAATCATGTTAAAGAAAACCCAATCAACCAACTACTCTTGTAGTCTACAACACATGAAGTGACACTGCTCTTATCAGTATGCCCAAACTACAAAACAAGATTAACATCCCTGATTATGGGATTTTCTACTATATTACAAACAAATATTTTATGTCATTAGTATTTTTTTTATAATTATGCATTATGGTTAGTATGTGATTGCTCTTCACAGCATCAAATTACTTAAATTATTTAAATATTTTGGAAAGGTTTTAAGTTGTGGGTATTAGGTGTTGTAGCTTCTCATTTTTAATGCATGTATGCTAATTAGTTTCCTTAATAGTTTACTATCTCCAAGCAATAAACTGGAGACTTCGGCAGTACAAAAAGCCTTAAATATAGAACTGAAAATTCTACTGAGCTAACTTCTTCAGAATTTCCTACAATCATTTCACTAATTCTCACATACAATAAACCAATGCTAGGGTTTTTATGCAGCCTGACAGTATCTATGGCTTCACGTTACAATGCTGTATTTTGGCTAGGTTCGTAACAAAACAGAAGCTACAGTCTGGACGCTGCATGGGAGACTCATACTAATGTAGAATTTACAATTTCCTAACTAAAGAAACCTGCTATGTTGTGTAGTAAATGCTTCAGAAGTCCAAAACCATGTCGATTTTTGATCACAACAGCGTCAAGAGGCAGATGTGACACATCATACGTAATGCTGAAAAAATTTCCAAAATAACTTTTTCTCTGCAATATTTTTCTGCTAGTGACCCACAGAGAGCATATGAGGAAGAGCACGGAGAAAACACAGTACATATTACACGTTGGAAAACAAAGCTGAAATTGTGTTGTCCATCATTCAATAGAACAGAGAACATTTACAAGCTGACATATCTTTGGAAATAGGACATCTGTACTTTGAAACAGTACGGTGATAAGACATCTACTGTATGTTTGTTTACTTTCCTCTGCCAAGACCTAAGGGAAAGTACAAAGTATGTCCTATATCTGGTTTTGGTTTAGGCATCTAAAACATACCCCCCCAGTTTTAAAGAAATACCCTCACAATTTCAGAATAAACTGTTTAAATGTCTACTGTGTATCTCAGTATCTTTGAGATTCAACTATCATGGTACATAGGAATGCCTCTTTCCCTCCCCCTTTAAACACTTAAATGCTTGTATTTCCTAATTTGACAAATACTAAATCTTTGACCTAAATAACAATATGCATAACTGAACAACCACCATTAATACCAAGCACGCATAATTCACATCAACAAAGTAAAGCAACATCTTGGAAAAACTTGGAAAGTCAGGAATATTAATCTATACAGTTCATTTACAAACTGTGTTAAGTACGGATCTAAACAGAGCGATAAGACAACAAACAGAAAGCTTGGAAGATGAAAGAGAAGCCGCTGTGGCAGCAGGAGAGAACACAGTCATTTTGGCAAAAAAAAATTGCAAAACAAAGAATGGAAACAAAGAACGCAAACAAAAGAAAGTAAACATTGGAAGAGACAGCCATCGTCATCTTCATCACCAGCCAAGGGAGTGATGTTACTTGGCTGCAATCAGATTAAAACACTACCATCAGCCTAGGTGTAATACATAAAAAAGACCTTGATATCACTTCCCTAGAAACTCTTAAGAAAGATAAACCTTTTTTAATTCTACAGGTAAGAACACAAAAGTTCCTTTAAAAAAATCTGACTGTACTGAAACAGTAAATTACTGATGTTACACAATTACAAAATAATTCACTGCTTCTCTAGACATTTGAAGCAGTTTCAGCAAATGTCTGACAAGGAAGAATTCTCTTCTAAGCTTTGCTCGCCCAAGTTTTCTGCAATATCAGTCTACTTTACCTTGGATCGTTCTGGGTTTGCTGGCATTATCAAAGTCACAGACCTTCTCCCATTTATCCCTCACTGCTTCAGGCGTCATTGGCTGATTCTTCCCTCTAACAATAGCACCCAAAGATCGTTCCCAGCGCACTAGAGGAAAACATGAGGCAGAGAATTCAAGTAACAAATAAATTTCTTTTCTTTTAGTCACTTTCATCTAAGCCACTACTCTCAAGACTGTGCAGGAAAGGAAAGCTTACAAGTACTTCCATTTACACACCAGTATGACTTCAAGCTGGACTAAAAGGGCTGTGCTTTTAACTAACACAGAGAAAAAGAACAGTACTGCTTTTAAATTTTATAAAAAACACAGCAGACTGACTGCTGTCTTAAAATCCTCTATCAGTTTTAGGATTGTGTCTAGTGAAAAGTTGTAGCTAGTATGTTTCTACAGACTATCTTCTAAAATTATTTTGGCTACCTATGTCTTCCAAAGCTACTAGAAGCCCTTGAAAACTTTAGGGAAAACGTGAAAATAACTTGTTATGTATGAAAGAATGTTAATACCAGTAGCCAGCATCTCAAAATGGTTACTGAAGTTGTAGTTCAGTATTGATGGAACTTGGTAAGGGTAATGTGACATCACTTTAGGAAAGATATGGATTTCCTGGACTGCACCTGTCATATTGGTTTGCTCTTAATTAGCAATAGACAATGAATAAGGCCATACTGGTACCTCGTTAATAACTTCCACTTTAGGACTTGAACTGTGTCCATTTTAATGATGAAAAATGGCATTTACTTTTGAACAGAGGAGAAGACACAGATCTTTGGCTGTAATAAAATCCAACTCCTTGTGGAAAAGCTGAGTTACCTGTCTCCCCCATGTGTAGTGAAATTTGTGACTTTTACTTAGAGTTTCTTAGCACCCTAGGCCAATGTTAGTCTTCTTTCCCTAAATAAAAGCATCTTGAGCACAGGTTAACTGCGAAGATTATTTGCACAATTCATTGTGGATTCAAAGAACAAAATCAATCCTGCAGCACAAAGAACTTACATTTTCCAATCCATCCAGCTCCCACCTGCCAAGAAAAAAAAGAAAATCATCAGCTTATCACACATTACAAAGCAAAGTTTTTTCAAAGTAGGGAAACAAAATAATACCTCAGAACAAACTCAACATATAAAAAAATTCTGAAACACTGCTGGTTGTAGTTAAGAGTTTGGTTACAGACTGAAACACGGCAACATAAAACTCCAAGAGCAAGCTAACAGCTTCCACCCAATTTGAGAACCAGCAGTTTGACGATACTTGCAATGTATCCCACAACTATGTATTTCGTGCTCCTCGCAAGTTCTTTATGTGGATGAATAGTTTAGAAAACCAGAATTATTTTTCTGAAGAAGCTGCTTTGGTACCTTTTAAAACTTAAAATGCTACAACAAGAATTGCAACAATCAAATCAGTAGTACTCTGAGCACAAGCCTGATTTTGACAAGGTTGTTAGTACCAGATAGATACAGCACAACAGGGTCAATGCTGCTTCTGAATATGCTGACTGTGTAGTATCCCACATGATAATTCAGTTTCAGCAAGACTGGACAGGCTAGACTAAATGACTGATTTTGGAGAAATGGGGCAAAAGGAGGAAAAGAGGGGGGAAAAAAGGAAAATTTAAAAAATTACCTCAAATAGACTGCCATTCTCCATACAGCTCTCGTGGCAAAGCCAAACTACTAATGGTGCCACATACTCTGGTTTGAAAGCATCGACTAGATCTAGAGCAAATTGGATAGAAGAATCATTAAACAGAAACACTCATGATTTGACCAAATTACTCTAGCACCTTCTCATTAACAGAAGTGTCAGGGAGAATTTAAGCAACAATGTTTTGCCATGAAAACACAAGTCAAATTAAATATTTGAAGACTGATTAAATATAAACTTGTGAGATTCATGCATGCTACCAAATCCAGTGACACTCATTCTCAGCCAGACAGATGAAAGACTGTCTACACGCTGAAAACACTATAGTGTGCAGACTGCAAAGCTGGGTATCTTCTTAAATTTCTATCTGATAGGCAGCCTGAAACAAGGACAATCCAGGTAAATATAATGCTGATAGAGATGTACCTGTTTCCCTTTTGATCTGCTAGTCAGTTATAAAGGAAAAGATAATATAAAAAGAATTGCAGCTGCTGTGTATTTGAGAAGCACACCATTTGGAAGTGCTGGTATCTCCAAAAGGAATTACCAGCCCTGCTAAATTTATATTTGAATTGTATTTTGTGATTTTTCACTGTCATGTGGCACAAAAGGAAACTATATGAAAATCAGATGTCATAAAGCAGACTATGGCTCTACAGGCAGCTCTTACCACATATTCTATCCATGGTCGGAAAACAAAAAGTAATTTTAATTTCCTTTTTCAGCTTTCAAATTATTCTTTCAACGGCAATAGATACAAAGCTCTTCCTCCCACAACATTCTTTATACTAACTTCCCAATGCAGTGCTCTGTTAAAACCTGTTCACTCAAAGATTAATTGTGCAATAAAGAAAAGCAATTTATTAGGCAACTCAGTTCATTATCATCCCCCACAAGTCATGGGATGAAGAAGTAAACGCAACATATTGTGCAAAAATGGTATTTTGCAATTAGATACTTTCGTAACAAGTGCAAACACCTTATGCCCACAGCCTGTTCCACATCTTACATTAAACAAGTAAGCCTCTTTGTTACCATATGAAAATCTTGTAAGAGAAAATAATTAAAGAGCCTTGCCAGATTAAATAGATTTTGTGAACTACAGAAATAGTTTCTTATCTTAAGGCAAAAAATTTACAAACCCTTAAACAAATAAAGTTAATTGACAGCCAAGAGACTTACAAAGACAGAATTAAGAGTCTATCTAGTACATAGGATTTGCATTTTCTAAGAGATAAGAAAAACAGATGTACTTGAATTCACTTAAAAATATCAGTATATATAGGCCGTAAGCAATTCACCTTGTGGCATGACAGTCTGGGTCAGTCTGGATCCAGCAGTAGGAGCAATTGTGTTGCAGTGGATATTATACTTCCGCCCTTCAATAGCAATTGTGTTTGAGAGACCCAAAAGGCCAAGTTTTGCAGCACTGTAGTTTGCCTGACCAAAGTTTCCATATATTCCAGCAGCTGAAGAAGTCATAATTATTCTAAAGGAAGAGGATGAAAAAAAAGTTCAAAGTTCATTATTTCTTCAAATTGTTTAACTCTACACAACAGCATTTTCCAGCTTTGGCATTATACTGTCCATATCCCACAAAACAGAAACATGCAAATAAGAAAACATTACTTGTTTTTGCTAAAAAATATAGGGGTTTATTGAAAATTACCACATTGTAGCATCTACCTAATAATACACGAAGACTCATTCTTAAAGAATTTACATTCAAAGAATCTTAAAGTGCATTGAACACATGAAGGAAGAGATAGTGAAGTCTTGACCTTTGCTGTTCTTTAACATGATTGCTGTGGAGAGGACTGAACTGCTTACAGGACAGCTCTAAAACCACTGCAGGTCATACATAGCTGGTCTGAGGCAAGAAAATATTGTGCTGCATGTCTTCTCATAAACTAGAATCCAAAATAAAAGAGTCTACGCTCTCACTTGTAAAAGTCTTTTCCTAAACTGGTCAACCTTCCAGATTTTAGCTATGTATTCCGCTTACTGATCTCTTCCCTTATCTTTCTACCCATTCAGTTCCCCAGATGAGAATGAATGTCAGTTTGGTCACACAGTTACATAGTTCATACAGCTTTTAACATGGATATGGTTACTACGATTAATATAGTCACATCAGTAGTCTAAGAAGGTAAAAAAATGAAAAAATTAAGAGGTTTGAATTCACATCAGTCTTTCAATTAACAGTAACATATACCAAAACAGGCAAGTAACATTCCCACAGCTTCTTAGAAAAGAAGACCCTGCTACAGGCCCTGCTAAAAGAATTGTATCCATCTTTCCTACAAGACCACCTCTAAGTACTGAAATGCCACAGTAATGTCTCCCTGAAGACCTCTTCTCCAGGCTGAACAACATCAGCTCTCTCAGTCTGTCATCATAGCTATGGGTGTTCCAGCCTTCTGATTACTTTTGTGGTCTACTCTGGACCTGCTCCAGTAGGCTCATTTCTTTCCTGTGCTGTGGACTCCAGAGCTGGACACAGTATTCCAGGTGGGCTCTCAGCAGATCAGAGTGGCAGAATGACCTTCCTCCACTTGCTGACCACACTTCTTCTGATGTGGCCCAGGATACAGTTGGCTTTCTAGGCTGCAAGTGCACACTGTCTCATGTCTAGATTTTCATCCATCACTGCTCCCCAGTCCCTCTTCACAGGGCTGCTCTCAATCCCTTCAGCTCTCATCTTCTATTGATATTGTGGGACTGTCTCCAACCAAGTGCAAGATCTTGCACTTGGCCTTGCTGAACCTCCTGAGGTTCATATGAGCCCACACCCTCCAGGTTGGATGTGTGGTTTCAGTAGCAGGAGAGGGAGCTGCTGGCATGGCCTGTTTAATAACCTTTGCAAATCTCACCTCAGCTCTAGGAAGGACCTGCCTTTGGCTCATGCTGAGCTCATTAATGCCTCTGCAAATTAATATATTTGGTGGGTATACAGGTTTCCAGGGTTTCTTCTTTTTTCCTTGTTTTTCAGGCAGCTCCTGTTTTTATTTGAAGGAAGGTAAGATACAGCTGTGCAATGGCCCAGCTCTGCAGAGAGAAGGAAGGAGGGGAACCACTCCTGAGCAGCCCTTGCATTCAAACTACAGTGGGAAAAAGCCCTATCTGTACCTTGTGGTACAGCCAAAGCAACTACCTGGTCCTAAAAGTGGCCAGGATTTTTGAGGAGACCCACACTGGAGCAGCCAGACCATAGCCCACTAAATCCCTACATGCTGGTTTGAGCAGAGACTGAAAGACTGTCTCTCCTGAAGAGAGTACACCACATTCCTGGCAGGATGGACTGCTGGAGGTCCTTCCCCTAATGGGCAAGGAGGTAGCAAAGCTGAGTCTGGTAAAGTGCACATATGAACAACTTGCATTGGGTGATGGGGTTTAGTTGTTTAAAATTAAATTTTATCTGTTTCCTCAAGTTGAGATTGTCTTTTGCCCATGAACCAAAGTGGTGAGTGATCCCTTCCTGTTGGTTGTGTTTGGGCTCCCAAGTCTTTTTTGGTTAAATAGGGAAAGTATGTCCTGGGAGTGGCCAGCCTTGGCCAACCAGTAACAGAGTGGTATTCCAACCCTCTGGCTTATCAACAGCACCGCTGAGGTCGGTACCATCTGCACACTCACTTGATTCCTGTGGGACACTGCCGGTCACCGATCTCCATCTGGACATCATACCACGGACCACTATAACCCTCTAGATGTGACTATCCAACCAATATGCTATCCACTGAACAATCCACTCTCAAATTTGTAACTGTCCAATTAAGAAAGAAGGATGTTGTGGTGGACCATGTCAAAGGCTTTACTGAATAGATGACTCCCATAGCTCTTCCCTTGCTCACTGAATAAGAAGGAGCAAGTAAAGAATCTTTCACACTTTCAGTAACATACAACTAAAAAAACATTTCTAAATTAATCCTTATGAAAAAGTACGGTATTTCTACAATCTTATTGGCAATAAGACCCACCTGGATGTGTTCCTGTGTGACTTGGTCTAGGTGATCCTGCTGTGGCAGGGTGATTGGACTAGATGAT
>JAOXOE010000874.1:38455572-38481443 GCA_028565055.1 Phoeniculus purpureus
GGCTTCATATCACTCTCTAACACAGAGGGCTACTCCACCACCTCTTCTTCCTTGCCTATCCCTTCTGAAAAGTTCATACCCATCAATTGCAACACTCCATTTGTGGGAGTCATCAGGTTTCTGTGATGGCTACCACATAATAGTTTTCCCGCTGCACAACGGCCTTCAGCTCCTCCTGTGTTTATTGCCCACGCTGTGTGCACTGGTGTGTAAACAGTTCAGGGAGGGGGCCAAGCACACAGTTTTCAATATTGAGGGGTGACAGCCCTTCTGGTTATCTGTAATACCACACTGCTTCACTGGTGCTGGACTACTATATCCAGGGTTTTCACTAGCTAAGCCAGTTGTCCCCCTTTCCCCCTTCATATCCAGTTTAAAGCTCTGTCGATGAGGCACGCTAACTCCTGCCCCAAAATGCTTTTCCCTCTCTGGGACAGGTACATCCCACCTCCTGCCTGTAGGCCAGGTATCTCATATAGCAGCCCACGGCTGAAGAACCCAAAACTCTGTCTGTAACACTAGTCTTGGAGCCAGGAGTTCACTTGATGGCTCTGTTAATCTCCTCATTCTTGATTGCCACTGAAGGGATAAGAGAAGAAAGTAACTTGTGCTACTGATCCTTTAAGGAGTTTCCCCAGGCTCTAAAATATCTTTTAATTGATTTTGGGCTTCTCTTGGTAACCTCATCACTTCCCACCTAAAAAATTAACAGGGGATAATAATGAGAGGGGTTTACTAGGGTGGGAAGGTACTGTCTCTAGGTGAGCATGCTGGAAATACAGTCAACAGCCTAAAGGAAGAAATTTCTTACCACTGATTAATTACTATGGAGAACTCAAAGTAGAAATATATCCGCACCAGCTGAAGCAGGAAAAAACTCACCATTGAAGGAACTTAGTCTTTCTTTTCTCCCTTTACCCTTTCAAAAACTATGACCAGAAAGAAAATACTGCAGTGATATTCATCGTTTCTTTATATGCTACTTTGTTCATGCTAGAAAGAGACAATGTTAGGTAAAGATAAAGTCGTCACTGCTCTGCCCCTGAGGCTTGCGGAGGGTAAGAAAAGACATCAGTTCAGTGACACTGGCCTCAGTCAGGATACATGGCATTATATTAAAGAGCCTGATTTTTAATTATTTTTTTAAAAGTACATTACACTATTTTATAATGCTTAGAAATTTTTTTGTTATATCACTGAATTCTTCCATTTTACAAATAGTTTTAATTTATCAAGGTGACTAATGAGCAGTGAAGGACAGCTGCTTTTCCAAGCAGCATAGACCAACTGACTAGAATACAAAAAACCCTCAAGAATGTGGCGCTTGCAGAGAGGTGGAATAAGCCTCAGAGGAGACACCATGCAAAGTTTCCCTGTCTGAAATTTACTCACTCTGATGTCTCTGTTGCTACTTCATTGTACTCATTTTAATACTGATTATAAATGCACTTGTCAACATTTAAAGAGCTGTTATCTGTAATTACTCATGACAGCCTGAAGGTATATTGAACTCCTCTGAAATAAACTAATTAAGAACAATTCCAGGGAACAAGAAAGCATAAAATTGAGTACAGGCTTCTCTGAAGCCAACAGTAATAGAACGCTTATGTAACTTTACCCATATGTTATTACTGTTCTCCTGCTTTAATCAGAGGACTCATAAATGACTGAAGAGGACCTATGTCAGTGGAACTGCAATTTCCATTTTGGAGGACGGAGAGAACTGCATGCCAGCAGAAAGATGGCAGAGAATGTAAGGAGGAGAATGTGAAATAATACTGTCCCATGATTAAAAAACACACGAATTTATAGGATAGAAAGACAACTGAATTCTTACCTCCAACTGCTACAAAGCCTGATGTCCAGACTTTACAACTCATTTACATATATATGAGAATTAATCAAAACACCGCAAAGGACACATCTGCAATAAATAGCAAACTTGCTCTCCTCTGCAAAGGCCTCCTTACTTTACAGAGAATTCAGCATTATCACTAAAGAGCTACCTCAGATGTCTGGCAAACAAGTGGAGCTTTGCAACCCCAGATAATGGTGCTTACCACTAGGCAAACTAAATAAACATTCAAAGCAGCTACCCTGAAACAAAAAAAGGTGTTGCTGTCACATGTCTATTGCAACACTATACTGGTATTGCTGGAGTACAAGAACGGCCCAGATCAGAGAGCTAGGAACTGGTTTGAACACAAAACAGTATTATGTCATTTTAGATAAAAGCAGCCAAGGATCATTCAGACTGAAACAACCAGCCAACACACTGGGTAACATTCCCTTGCATGGATTCAGTACTTGTTTCTGAGAAAAGCTAGCACCCTTAAAAGCTAGCAATCATGAATAGGTTTTTGCATACCAGGGAGAGAACAATAATCAAAACCTCCAAATCACCTCAGGTATATATTCAGCATAGCAAAGTGAACTTACCTTCAGTTATTACACGTTACGCTACTTCTTAATATGATCTACCTACAATATTCTGAAGGTATATATATTGGGGTAAGGGAAAAATGAGCATGCCAAAGCCATTGGTAGTGACTATGCAGGCCAGAAAACAGGTGAAAGAATTAAAACACCTGAATTACATTCCCAGAAAATAGCCTACCACAAAAGAGTGAAGTGCCCTCAATTAGCATCGATAAAAAGAGGAAGACGCTTTTGCAGTAAAGTATGGAGAACTTTGTGTTCCACCCAAGATTCACATATGTGATCAGGTGGATGGTATAGGAAAAGGAATTCTAGGCTAAAGTCTAGAATGTATATATCAACACGAGCGTAACTTCGGAGTGCATCTTCTGTATGTTTAATTAAGGCTGGTAATTAGGGTATAATTTAAGTCTGTGAATTTTGTTTCCAAGTGAAACAATATAGGATAGAAACCTTAACAAATGTACCTGTAACTGATAACATTCTTGGGTTATTCTTTCATCCTTAGCCAACACATTTAGTAAATTGACGTTCTCCAGTAGGTAGAACTCCATCTTGATAAATTGCAACACACTTCAACAATGGCAAGGTTTCCATGCCTAAGTATTTTGTTTCTCAATTCCAAAGGAGAGGGAAAAATACTTGTTAGCAGTCTGTTCCCTTCTTGCAAAGCAGTGCTTTAGGGTTTCCAAATTTTACAGGCTAGGAAAAAAAAATAAATCTTTTGTTGTGAATTTTCAAGACAAAGAGACCTACAACAAATACCATATTCTTGAATGGACACATAGGTAATTGCCTTCCTATAGCTTTCCTATAATCAAAGTTAGTTTCTTATAGTCCCTTCTTCTTAATACACATTTTAATGGTATTTTACAGCGGGAAAAATAGAGGTAGAAAAGTTCAGTATTTTTTTGCATAGCATGTGCATGCATGAACATACAAAGCTTCTGTGTGAGAACTGTTTTTCTCACACAGTTTCTTAAGAGAAACACAGTCAAGGCAGCAATATACCTGTCAGTTTTGGTACAAAAAAAGACAAAGCAAATGATTTTGTCATTAAGACCAAGGAGACAAGACTGATCCCAAATTCTTCAAAAGGTATCAACAAGTTTGAATGACAAAAATAACCACCGAGTGCTCAAAATATTTGTCCCATTGTCAGAATCAAATTTCCAAGTGTTCATGTCACAGTGAGTAATTAAAAACATACTTTCTTCAGGAAAAGGAAAGGCCACAATAGTTCTCAGTTGTGGACATAAGCACAAAACGAGGAATTCATTCTTATGTCTTTCCCTACTGCCATCATGCTGGGTAGCCCTTATGAAAACAAATCTACATAAGGAATGATTTGGCTACAGGGACAGCCTTTGGTGCAGTGTAATACCTTTGAGATTAAAAAGCTTTCCCTAAATAATTAATGTTTACCACTTTTCTTGTAAGAGCAACTTGTATAAAAATAATTGTCTAAATAACATAGGCAGAGCTAGAGCTCAAGACTTTTTTTTCTGTAGAGGAAAAAAAACCCATGACAAGATGTAAATAAATGTAACTTACTTTCATTACCCAGATTGTGAGGACTTAAAACAAAAAATAATGTTAATTTTAAAAATAAACCGGTTTGATTCATAGAAAATAAGTGATCTATCTAAGCCAATAGAAATTAAGACCAACATACACTTATGAGATATCAAAGAGATTTAATTTTCTTCTGAATTAATATAGAAATATACATAACTTTGTAAGAACTACATACATGTTATTTAGATAAAGGTATGCAATGAGAAAAATGTGATTCTCTACCATTGCTGAGAAACAAAAGGATTATATTAACAGTTATATTCATTTATTATCTTTCTGTATTGAGCAATTTAAACAGCTTGTATATCAGCAGCATAATGAATCAGTACATTGCTGTTAAGTAGCCTGCAAATGTTTCAGTAATTAGTTCTCAACTCATTAAAGTTTCTATCATTTGACGTTTCTACCATTCTTCATTGCTGTGGTAGATGATCATGCAGTTCAGAGTTTGGCATAATCTTTCAGTATCATTTCCAATTTCTGGCTCAGCATGATGTTCCCCTTCACTTTCAGTTTACCAGAAAAGAACGCCTACAAACAGAAGAGGAAGAGGAGAAAAAAGTAAGTATCCAGCTGTTCACACAGAACACTTCCAGGCTATGTGACCGCAGCAAGACAACCAGCTGTATCCTGGGCTGTATCAAAAGAAGTGTCTCCAGAAGACCAAGTGAGGTGATTCTCCCCAAATTTCTCTGCTCTTTTGAGACTCCACCTGGAGTACTGCATCCAGTTCTTGAGTCCTTAATATAAGAAGGACATGGAAGTTTTGCAGCAAGTCCAGAGAAGGGCCACAAGGGTGATCGGAAGGCTGAAGTACCTCTTCTATGAGGACAGGCTGAGGGAACTTACACTGTTCAGCCTGGAGAAGGATCTGGAGGGATCTCATAGCAGCCTTCCAGTACCTGATGGGAGCCTACAGGAAAGCTGGACAGTGATAGGACAAGGGGATTGTTTTCAAGCTAAAATAAGGTAGATTTATACTAGATCTTAGGAAGAAATGTCTCACTATGAGAGTGGTGAGGCACTGGAACTGGCTGCCGAGGGAGGCTGTGGATGCTTCATCCCTGGAAGTGTTAAGGGTCAGGCTGGATAGTGCTCTAGGCAACCTGTTCAAGTGAGAGGTGTCCGTGCCTCTGGCGACAGGGTTGGAACCAGATGATCTCTGACATCCCTTCCAGCCTAAGCCATTCTATGATTCTATTGGCTGCTAGAATTAAACAAGACAGACAAGTGTGGTGGTTTAGTGCTTTGGAGAAAGCCTTTGATGCACAATGCCCATACATCATCAATTACTAAAAAAAAAACCATCCAAGATCAATTTCAATAGCACCCAGAATCATAGTTTTCTGCCTAGAGTGTAGGCAAGGCCAAGTTTATCATTCAGAGGAAAAAACGACATACAAAACAACTCTGACGGCCTCTACTTCTCTTCTACTTGTAGCACAGAGAACTTCTGTATATGACAAATTCCTTAACACAAGTTGATGACAGAACTTCACCAGGGCACAAAAATAAAGCTCTGTCCTCTCTCTATGCTATGGATATCCACATACCCTCATATGAAATGAGAGAGTCAGCTACTCCATCAATTCATAAAAAATCCAAACAGGAGTCTGCACAATACATGTACACACCTATTCCAAAGAAAGGCAATGCTTTGACACATAGCATATTACAACAAACAGGAACTGAACAGGATTTCATTGTGTTTGCAGAATGATAGATCAACCAATATTTTCACTGAAATGCTAGTATATTACATTTTTATTGTACCTACTTCAAAGAGCTGTACATCCTTTTTCAGTTTAGTTTGCTATTTTCTAAAATGAGTTTTGCTTTGCTGTGGCTTCCCAGTTGGAAAGCTCTTTGAAAGTTCTGAAACAATGTGTCTGAAACAATGGAACAATAGTTCTATTACCTTGAGATACACTCAAACAAGGACTAGCCAGTGCCAGTAGAACAGAATTTAAATAGATGCTTTAAGCTTCTTCAGATGAAAAACATCACAGAAGCTCAAAGCAAATACTACTGCTTAAGAATGCATAATGTTTCTGAATCACAATCAATGTTCTTTAGCATTTGGAACATTACACCTCTACATTTTGTTTGCTTCTGCTTTATGCTTGCTACATATAAAGGGTCTCAAAGTATTTTACTTGTGGTATGTAGGACTTACAACAAACATCTGCCATCACCAGCAGCCTCCAATTTTACAATCAAAGTCTCCAACAACTTCTGGTTTGGATTGAAGTAAAAAAGCTGTTTGGTACACAACAAGCTTAACTGAACTTTTTCATTTGATCAAACTTTAATCTGAAAGCTAACAAATCACAGTTTAATTCCCTTTTACAGAAAGCATTTTTATTACAGAAATTAGTAGTTTTAAGCAGCTGATTACTCAAAGAAGCTATAATTGAAGACACAGTTTGCACACCTTTCTTAAATCACAGAATTGTCTGGAGACCATCTAGTCTAACCCTCTTGGCTAGAGTAGATTCTGTTAGAGCAGACTGCTCCAGAACATGTTGAGGAGAGTTTCAGTATCTCCAGAGGAAGACTCCACAACCTCTCTGAGCCACCTGTTACAGTGCTCTGCTACCCTCATAATAAAAAAAAAGGTTTTCTTTACATTCAAAACCCATCTCCAATTTATGAGATCTGTGTGTCTCCTCTCTCTCCAGGCTAAACAGACCCAGCTTTCTCAGCCTTTCCTCAACAGGAAGATGCTCCAACTCCCAGTCATCTTATTGGCTCAGTGCTGGACTTTCTCCAGGAGTTCCCTACATCCCTGCTGAGCTGGAGAACCTAGAATTGGATGCAGTATTCCAGATGCAGCCTAACCAGGTCAGAGTAGAGGAGAAAGAGAACCTCCCTTTACCTACTGGTCATACTCCTCTTAATGCACCCCCAAGCCATCACTGGCCTTCCTGGCCACAAGAGCACATTGCTGATTCGCGGTCAGCCTGTGGTCCACCAGCACTCCCAGGTGCTGGTGCTAAAACATCTCTCCAGCAGGTCAGTCCCCAACCTGTACTGATACATGGTGTTGTTCCTCCCCACATGCAGGACTTACCCTTGTTGAACTTCACTGAGTTTCTCTCTGCTCAACTATTCAGCCTATAAAGGTTGTGCTGTATGGAAGCACAGCCCTCCGGTGTGTCAACCACTTCTGCCAGCTTTGAGTCACTAGAAAACCTCCTGAGGCTATACTATGCTTCTTCATCCAGGTCGTTGAATAGGACTGGAGCCAGTACTGATCCACGAGGAACAACACTAGACACAGGCCTCCAACCTGACTTTGCCCCACAGACCACAGCTCTCTGGGTTCTTCCCTTTAACCAGTTCCCAGTTCACTTTACTAACAAATCATCCAATCCAGCCTTCTTAATTTTCAAATACTTATTTCCTTTAAAAAATCTATTTAGTTTGAGTGAATTTTGTCTGCCACCAATGGAATGTATCTATTTGCTTACATTTCTTTGTGTTGCAGTAGTAGCAGTAAACAAGAGTATCGTAAAAAATACTAGTTTCACAGAATCACAGAACATTAGGGACTGGAAGGAACCTTGAAAGACCATCCAGTCCAATCCTCCTGCCACAGCAGGATCACCTAGACCAAGTTGCACAGGAACATGTCCAGGCTGGTTTTAAATGTCTCCAGAAAAGGGCAGCCTGTTCCACTGCTGGCAACATGACCCATCATAACAGCCTGAATGACCAAACTACTAACCTTAACTTTGCAAATTAGATATTCTGAAGCACTAGAAAACAAACAACTAACTCAGTATGATCAGGCTTTATGTCATTGGAGGTATCTTTATCTCAGGATGATAAAGATGACATAAATTACTCTTCATGTGTTCTGACAAAGTCAGTATAAGGTGGTGATGTGCTTATAGCTACTCTATTTTGCACTATCAAAACACCCAGTGTTGTGAATTTCAGAATGCAATCCGTCATGAATCCGAGTTTGATTTAAGATAAATAGTATTTCCCCATGCAAGTGAGCGTGCCTGTGTCACACAGGTTTTTACCTTTTGGGGATTGATCTTTTGTAGTACAACATCCATGAAATCCTCATCTGAGAGAGTGAAGGTGGTATCAGCAGAATTTTTTGCAGGTCCTTGATACACTGCTCCAGAGCCATTCTTTAAGTCAATTGCTGAGAAGAAGCAGCAAAGACAACTTTAGTAAAAAATAAAATTTTCTGTCTACAGAATACTAGTTTCCTTATCTACTATTACAAAGCATCCAGTGTAACAATAAGCCTGAAGCTAAAAGCAACTTAGAAAAATGGATTTACACCTTCCCCCCCACACATACCCCCCAAGTTCTAATTGGAATTGTTTTCTTTCATTAAAGAAGAAAATGTGACTGCTCTAGCAGAAATTTTTCAGCAACTACTGCCTTTCTTTAAATTCTTGTCAGAAAATATTTTTAAACAACACAAGACTTAAAAGA
This sequence comes from Phoeniculus purpureus, assembly GCA_028565055.1. NCBI lineage: Eukaryota > Metazoa > Chordata > Aves > Bucerotiformes > Phoeniculidae > Phoeniculus > Phoeniculus purpureus. The sequence continues at coordinate 38,464,051 of JAOXOE010000874.1, forward strand.
CATTAATAAATGTATTTACCACAAAAACATTACTGTTAGTAATAGTGTTAATATTTTAAACTCGTGTACAATATTCAGAGAAGACAGATGCAGTGGTGTTCAACCATGCTGCTGTTTTTTCCTGTGCTGCCCCACAGGCTTTATAGCCTGTTCTGCTTCATGCAAAGAGCATTTAAAGGCTTGCCAAATATCTGTTTTTCTTCTGGAAAGCCAGAAATTTCTCCAAGTGTCTGGTGTTTCAGAGTGTTCATCTCTCACATCAAATGACCTACAAGAATAATCTATTACAAGGCTAACACTGTCAGGTATTGTCTCATTTGCTTAGAAGACTATTGACAGGATGGACTCTGCCAAATCATTCTCAGACTTTGCATATTCACAGTATTTTCCTTTGTAACTTTTGCTCTTTCTCTCCTCTGGCTTTTTAAGCACAAACCAAAATAATTAGTCAAGTGGGTGTTCCCACAAGGACATGACATCTCTAATCACAGAATCACAGGGCTGCCTAGCCAATACTAATACTGTCAGCTGGACTTTCCTGGCTGACAAATTTTAAGACATTTGCCTAGCTACAGAGAAGCCATTTCTGCATAAACTACCCTGTATCCTTTTTTTTCCAACTAAGTTTTCTGAAAGGGTAAGGTGAACTACACAGACTGGGAATAGCCTTTGTGTAAGTTACTTCTTTCATTTCCTGAACGCTAAGCAATCTTTATATAGTTATAACAAAACTAGGAGAATTAAGTGTACAATGACATTCAGTGAGAAATTACTTACTGAATTTTTATTATTAGTATCATTCACTTTATTTTAAGGTAGTTCATAATTTCAGAAGCAGGTTTAACAGACATCACTCACTTGATGCAGTAAGAGAAGAAGGAAAAAGCCCTACTGAGCACCAGATGAACAATCTGTACTATACCATTGATGTTTGTGGGCAGGAATTGTGTAACATTCTTCTGACACAAAACAACTACATAGTAAGCACACCTTTAAACATTGCTCCTGGTGGTCATGCAAGTAGTGGTTTTTTTAAAAATCTTTTTTAAAAGCATTTAAGAATCATGAAACGCAACCTTCACAGCCAGGATACTGGCTCCTCAGATTACAGTAACTAACCTTAACTGGAAAGTGCTTTTAAAATATAGCTCTACTCTAATGCTAGCACTTGTGAGTTGATCCTTGACCCTTTTCACATGTACACTAATGATGTTATATATGAGATATGTCAACAAATCCAAACTGAACTCCTTTTGATACAAACAGCACTGGTCAGCAAGCTCCACATAATAATTTTCAAAACATACACATGGTTTTCTAGTAAGACTACCATTCTTAACTATTTTATTTACTTCTGGACCTTAGAAATCAAAAGATCATGAGCCCCTTCTTGTGCTCATTTTGCATGTAATAATTTTTTTTGTAGTTCCTACCCTTCTCAGACTATCACAGAAAGGAACTTTGATGCTGAAAGCCTGACTTAACATCCCCCAAGAGAGGAAAGACTTCTTTTTTTCATTCTCAATTATCCAATTCAGCCTTTTTAAGTTGGGTAGTGAGGATTTCATGGAAGACTCTTCGGAAAGCTTTGCTGAATTTGAGACAGACCACATCCACTGCCCTTCCTTCACGTATCCACCAAGTTTCATCATCATATAAGGTTATCGCATTAGTCAAGCAGGACTTCCATGTTGACTACTCCTGATAACCCTCCCTCCCTTGAGGTTCTTTGAGGTGGTGCTGACAACATGTTGTTTCAGCACGTTTCAATAGATGGAGGTGAGGTTAACCAGTCTGTCGTTTCCTGGGTTCTCCTTCTTGCCAAGTTTAAAGACTAGAAATACACTGGCTTTTCTCCAGTCCTCAGACACCTCTCCTGTTCTCCATGATTTGTCAAAGATGATGGAGAGTGGTCTACCAATGACTTCTGCCAGCTCCCTCAGCAGTCATAGGTGTTTCCCATCAGGGCCCATGCACTTGTGGATGTCCAGTTTACTTAAGTGTTCTTTAATGCTGTCTTCTTAAATCAAGGCAAAGCCTTCCGTCCTTGTAACTTCCTTTGTGGTCTCAAAGGACTCAGACCAAGAAGGACTGGACACATATTATCAGAATCCCTGATTTCCCTCTCCATTTTCTATCCAAGTCTCAAGAGCATCAATTACCAATTCATGCTCTGAAAGCACAAACATGCTTGTAAATATTGAATAATTACAGTGCCAGTGGGAAAAAAAATGTTACATTTAATCACTCTGAATTCTTAACTCATCTCAAACTGAAAATAAAAATGGTAAAAGACAATCAATTTAATACTATGTTCTTTTCCCAAAAAATGAAAACCATTCCATTTCCTCTTTACTCTTTTAGAAGAGCACTAATGTTTTTGCTAAGGAAGAGAACCCAGAAGTGTTGTGGTTTGGACAGCTTTCACTAGTGGGGGCTGCTGGTGTGGCCCTTCTAAGAAGCTCCATAAAAACTCCCACAAGCTCCAAGTGGGGGATCTGCCCCTGATAAGTCAATCAGCACTTCTGGAAACAAACCTAATTAAGAGGGTAAACCTTGGGCAAATTCATGTTTCCTTTTTGTTTGAGGTCTCCCTTTGGTTTGTAGAGGGGAGACAGAGCCATGCAGTTGCCCATGTTAGTAAAGAGGAGGAATAATGGAAGACATGCCTCAAAAGCCATTCCCCTTTGGTTTGTGGTGAGACGAGAGACTTTGGAGACCTCAGAGATTGCTGGGAGAAGATGAGTGTCTACACACCATGTAGGAAAGCACATGTAAGCACATGTAAGATCCTGAAGGACACCATAACTGAGGCAGAGCTGTGCTTGGAGCAGTTCAGTGCTGGGAGCAGTTCAGTGCAGCCTGCAGGAGACTCCCACACTAGTAGGTGAAGCTCACAAAGGACTGTCTCCCACGAGAGGGACATCGTATTGCCCAAAGGAAGGATGATGAGAGCTTTTCCCTGCTGAAGGTGAAGGATTCTGTTGTTTAAATTAAACTTGTTTTGTTTTCCCCAAGTCAAGTCAAGTCTGTAACTGCTTAGTGAGCCCTCCCCGTTCTTTGTCAGTTCTATCAAGCCTTCTACTATACTGTCTTCTCCGGCGAGATCTCCTTTACACTCTCTGGAGTGTTAGTTAAGCTTTTATCAACTGTTGGTGGTAGATCGGGAAGACAGTTCACACTTGCACTTTTACCTGAAACTAGTTTTAAGCGCGGCTCCGTTTCCGCGAGAGGGAAGAGGGGTGCGAGGGTTTGGTTGCGCTGCTGCAGGGGGCTGGTTACGCGGCTTCCGGGTGAACGCCTGCAGAGCACAGCGTCAGCACGGTCCCAACCACCGAACGCCAGGCACATGCACGGCAAAGGCACACTACTAGCCCACGACGCTTTTCCTTCCTTCTCCCTCTTTCAGCGCAGGGCGCACGTGAAAGCCGCGGGGTTTGGCAGCCGGCTGCTGCCGCCCCGTGGCGAGTGCCCCCTACCGAGTAGAGGGCAGAACTACATACTACAGTCGTTTGTACACAGTTCTTCCCCTACACCATCTCCCTAAATTTCCCTTTTCTTTATTGTGAACGAGGGTTTTTTTTTTTTCCCTTTGAAATTTATTTCATTTTGAATATTTTTTACAATTTATTCTAGTTTTCAAATTAGTTTATATTCCCTTCCTGTACTGGTCGGAGGGGAATCTAACAATCTGTTCTGGAGGGTTCATCCTTTAACCCTGAAACCAGAACAATGCTTTAGGTAGTGAAGCCACCTGAGGAAGTCAAAGCTGATGAGTCTCAATTAAGGATTTTATTAAAAAAATCAGAAAAGATAGCTCTGGTAGTGCTAAGCTCACTCCTTAGGTGTTTGACACTGCCAAAATCTGTAGAGTTTTACCTTCTTAAGAGCATTTTTTGCATCCTTTTCTTTCATCTAAGAAATGCTACAGCTCAACATTGTTTAGACAGTGAATGAGTTGTCCAGAATTTCACATCCTGATTGCAAGATGTGCAATAATTCTACACCTCTGCATATAGCAGTGATCAAAAGGTTACAGATGCAATTATTAAAAATGAACATAAAAATTTTAAAGAAACTTTATATTTCTGAAGGCTTGGAAAACATCAGAATTGTGTCTATGAGAACAAATCACACAGCAGTCTGTAACTTTGCTGCTTTTTCTCATTGTCTTCTCTCCCAGACTCCCTCCAGATCTTAAGATGTTCAAGGGCATTAGCAGAAGATTATAGAGTACAATCATTGATTAAGACAGCCGTGAGCTGAAGGGACCATATTGCTTTCTGTGCTGTCAGTTGCTACAGTTTTCACAACAACGCAAAGCTGTGCAAAAGTGACAAGCTAAAAAATTTAAAGACAAGCCAGTGTAACTGTCTACAGTACAAAACTTTGGCCATAAAGGCCTACGAGGCCCCTAGAAAAAGATGAATAATGAAACAATTACCATAAACTCAAGGCATAAAACAAAACAAATCCCAAAAAGCTCCCTCAAAATAATCTACTTTCTCACATTTCAGTTGTTTCAGTGATAAAATCTCAAGAATTTTGACCAAAAATTTAAGGAGTATGAAATATTTAACCACAAGACCTGAATTCTAAGTTAATTTTAATGTCATAGTTTCTTCTTTGTTTTACTGTGGCTATGTACATTAGGGGATCTAGCTCTAGAAACACTAATTCTCTTTTAAGAGAGAAAGATAGTTCAAAACTGTTATAATGTTAACACCATAACATTTGCAAAATATTTAGAAATATTTTATGCAGAATTTCAACTAAAAATCAGTGGGCCAAATTTAAATGTAGTGTAAAGAGGAGCAGTTCTACCAGCATAAAAAAAATCTGAAGCAGGTTTGAAAATGGTCAAAATAAGGACACACAAATTCAAGCTCTAGCAAAGGTAATGTCTTAATATCACCATCAGTTTTGAAAGTACATAATCATTTTGTCAAACAAAGGCTAGCACTTCTGTTTATGTACAGGAGCTTCCATTCCTTCTACAACAGAAAGTCAAGCATTCAAGTCAGTAGATGGCACTGCCAGTGTTACACATTCTAAATTGACTGTCATCGTTCACATGCATTACAAAAGTCTTGGTGATGATCATACAAAGACCTGTCAGAAATCTTTTCGATTATCGAGAATATCTTAACTGAAAAAAAAGCTGTCTTTCTCTTGAATGCAAATGCACAAACTACTCCCTTCTTTCACATTCATCATGCAAAAATGAATTATGCTAGCATCTAGCAGAAAACAGAGTACATTGTGATAGTGTTGCATACTGAATAATAACATATGCAAACAAGAAAAAAGAAGCAAACTGGCAATTGCTTACAAGTATTCATAGTTTGCCTCTGGAAGTCTTTTTTTTTTTTTTTTTTTACTGTGCTTATTTAGGGTTCTTTTTAAATTACCACAACAGTTTTTTTTTTAAAAAAGTAAATAAGAATTCCATCATGCAGACATTTCCATACGATGTCTACCATTAAATCAACAGCAATACTTGTATGCTATTAATCTACATAAGGACAAATTGTGAGAACTGACACTACAACTGTCTAACACTAACACAGAGTGCCAACACTCCGCCACAGAGTTTGACATCCAAGTATGAAAGAAGTAACTACACTGTACAAAAATCTGCAGTAACTTTTCCAAGACTCTGGAAATGCTTCATTTCCACTCCTAATAGTAGTCAACATCATGAAACATTTAAAATATTAGATTACTTGTTCAAACCTCCATCCCAGAGGGACTGTTTAATTAGTTCATAAAGCATATAAAAGCACAGTTATTTTTCATTGCTATAGAGACAGAAGGAACAGAACAAAGAAAAGTTATACCTATGTACTGGGGAAACAATCAGTGGAAGAAGACAATACTTTCCTCCCACTGATTCAAAAGAAAACAGAAGGACAAGGTTTGTCTGAAAAATTGGAAAGGATGACTCTTGATTTAGTCAAAGCAGGAGTATTCTCTCTCCTGGATACAAAAATATCCACCTGTCTCCCCTCTAATAAAACTTGCTCTCCTGCGGCAGGTAAGACCACTGGTCAGAAGTAAATCTATAAATGTGCTTGCTCTGCATTCTCATCATTCCTCAAACTTTTCTTCCATTATGTGTTCCTCCATTCATTTAACATACGTGTTACTAAGTTTAGGCAACAAATAATAAAGCAAAATTAAAGACAATGATAAAATGTCTTGAAGACAGTTTTCTGGTTGTTACTATACGCATCACTATCACACTATGTTTAGTTTACATGTGAAACAGACACAACTGATGCAGTGTACAGAGTGAATTCTCTAACAAACACTAGTATCCACTTGAAGAGTTTTGGAGTTTAGTCTGTGTGCCTCTAATGTATCTTCTAAAATGTAAGAACACCGGAGAGACTTCTTAAGCCTTCTGTCCAGATTCTAAGTATGGCCATCATTTAAATTACAGGGTGTAGCAATGGAAAACTGTATATGATAGGAATGAAAAAGAATGGTAATTCGTTTTAAGACAGATCTTCTCGGTTGTTATGCAGTATTTAGCCTCCTTCCATTTTGACATGTAAGTACTTACCTGGAAGAATCTACACGAATACATTCAATTTATTGATTAACTAGTATCCAAGTGTCATATCACACATTATCCTTCAAAAATTGCTTAGAAGGCATTACACATAGAACAGAACTACCTCGGTCATAAGGTATCTCTGAAGGTTAACATTAGGAAAAGAGATCATGAAAACACCCTTTTCTAAACAGCTCTGTAAAAGAAGGAGCAGTTTCTTAAAGCAACCATTTACTGAGAACATACATAGCAAAACCTTAACAATAGTTTAAAAAGTCATAGCCCGTGGGCAGCCCACCTCATCTGTTTCCTTCGCTAACACTTTTCTGACTGTATACAAACTTTGAGATCAATTAAAAAAAAAAAAAAATCAGCAGTTTGACACACTTGTCCCAACTTGCATTTCTCCACGAAGGCCTCAAATTTACAACCTGACTATCTTTTATCCTTTTGGAAAAACTTCATATTCTACTAACAGACCATTTAGGACAGCTCAACAAAAAGAAAAAAAAAGCCCTTAAATAATTCCAGAGGAAAACATGACATCCAATTAGGAAAATTTTGACTGCCATTTGGAAAATTACATGCCCTTAACTCTGAGCACAGGAGCATTTAAGAGACATTTTCTGAGGAAGCAATTTTGCCCCCACCAGACCACTTCACACACAGGTATAATCCAGTTTACTGGGTAACAAATTCTACTCTGACTCACTGCCGTTACAAGCTTTAGCATCGCTCAATCTCAGTACCATGCTTAGGTGCTGGGTAGCAATCACTATACCTGGACCTCAAAATAGTTGAATGGAAACAAACTGAGCTATATTTTCACTAAGTGACAAGAAGAATGAAGTAGAAATAAAGCCTTTTTAAAAAAAAAGATATTGTATATAGAGCTCCTAGTAGATTAATTTAGACTAGTAGGTTAATTGCAGTGCAATCCTTCCTGGAAAATGTAAACAGAAATGCACTGAAGTTCTACAGGATGGATTGTCTGTGACTACTAAATAAGCAAATTACAGAAGTACATTCCTAGAAAGGTTAGTAACTGCCATTATGGAATTTCATCTGACCTCCTTGTCACTTGTATGTGCATTCAGATTTTTAGTACCCCATGAACATTCACCTTATACTTATTTTCAAGACACCAGTTTATTAGAATTAGTATAATTAATCTCACTGCATTAAAAAAATGCATCACAGCATTATATAAAACTACAGCTTACTCCACTGCATTGCTGTTTCTCCATCTTTCGTGATGTTCCATTGGAATACAGCATTTACTTTCTTTACCAATTCACTTCCCATCTGTTTTATGCGACGACCAATTTCTTCAAACACAAGATCACTCTGAAGGCCTGCAGTCTTAAAAAAAAATAGTGTATGAAGAATTTAAAATTGAAACTCCATGAAAAAATTGTTACATAGAATCATAGAATTTTTAGGGATTGGAAGGGACCTCAAAAGATCATCTAGTCCAATCCCCCTGCCACAGCAGGATCACCTAGACCAAGTAGCACAGGAACATAAATCTATCAGTTCAAGCACTATGACAAGGACAGTCTCTATTGCAGAATTATGAAATGCAATCACGATTTCCTCCGCCACAAATAATGACCTCTAGCAACCATCAGCACTGAACGCTCCATGGACTTTAAGAATTATTTCAAATCTTGCTTTTGTACTGTCTGTCATTTATCACTAGAACTTCAGATATATTTTATAATGAGAGCTCTAAGGACTTCTAAATTGCCCTTTACTCCCTTTGGCCAATAACCATTCCCACTTTTTCCATGGTAAATGACATGTTAGTTTTTAGAACACAAAAATGTTTTTATTAGTACATTACTTTAGCTTGACATGGAAGACATTCAAAATACTGCACTATGGACTCAGAAACTCCAGTGCAGACATAGTGTATTCATAATTTAAGAGTGAGATTAGGTACATCTACATTTTCAATTTCCAAACATACATTATTTTGCAAGTGTTTCATTGTCATATTTTTAAAAATACAACTATTCTGCTGTACCTACCTGCACACTAGAATGCAGTATTTCTCATGCCTTGTCACCTTTTTAGTTAAATTTAACATTTTCCATTATAAAACACAGTTCACAATGACATCTAAAACTGCCAATCTTCACTCACTCATGTAGTTTCCCCTTGTGAATACCTGCTTCTGTCAGCAAACCTCTGCTAAAGTACCTTATTTCTCAGAGTAAGCTTGAAGAAATGCCTTATTAAAAAATGCCCTTGTTAAAAAAAACTAAACAAGTTTTGATGATTATATGTTTGAACTTCACACGCAGACTTGGTAGCATGTCAGAGGACTAAACGCAACAAGCAAAAAGGAACAGGTTCCAAGAATAAATCAAACTTTATATGAATAGCACTATCTCAACATTTCGTCAACTTCAATGCATTAGAGCTTCATCCTTTACAGGCACAAATTAGTGGGAAACAATATATAAAGTTTATTAAGGCAATGCACTGTGCACCCATGCCTTTTAGACCACGTTAAGAACCCTCAGCATTGCACACACAATTCTGTCTTTCATGGCAACTCTAGTACTCAAGAGTTAATGCATGCTTGCTGAGGATTTTTTTTTATAATCTATATAGTATAAAGTGCATATCACATGTTAAGCCTAAACACATGCACAAACAGCCACCAGAGGCTGCTTTCAAAATGTTCTTTTCCGTAAGTACACACTCATTTTGATTTGTTCTAATATCTTCCTGTAGTTCTCCTCATGTCTCTCTGAAAAACCTGAGAAAAGCTTTAGATCTTACATTGAACTTGATCTTCAACATCTCCAAAATATAAACAAAATTATAATTTAGGACTATATGTGCAAAATGGTAAGGACTAATGTAAATACTAAGTGCTCAAAACTCATGGACCTTGCTGGTGCATGCCTCACTCACTGTGTAACACACAGTATAATATGTATCCCAACAGATCAGTTGGCATGAAGCATTTCAAATTTTATGAGTTATCCTGCGTATCTTAAAATGTCTGTATTTTTCTCCAAAAACAGAATCATTGACCTCTGTATTTTATGTAATACATGCGTTCAGATCTGAACTTGTACTTTCTCAAAGTACTGTAAATAAGACTGCTAAGCAATCTAAGCATTTTCCCTATTTTTTTTTCCACAAAAATAACTATGCTGCTTTGCAAATGAGGATTTTGTTGCTTTCCCCTACCTTCAGAGGCTCCTGTGCAGCAGGCTTATCCAAAGGTGGTACTATGTCCACATAGGCCCCTGCAATAGCAATTTCTCCAGTGTCTTTGACCTACCGTGGGGAAAGAAATTACGTTAAAGAGGCAACATATTCACAGAGTTTCAACACAATCACAACCAAGGAGTCTTCCTTACACTTGAAAATGAGAGATAAAGAAATGAGAAAATGTTTTTCAAAGTGAAAAACAACCATCCCATAAACGTGTAGTCTTAAGGTAAGTTAGGATACTAGGCTTTGCATGCAGCTCTTCAAACAAAGTAATTATTTGCTTCTTGAGAAATTATACTAGTCACAAAAGGGTAAGAAAACCCCTGTTACCTGAAAATTTACTTCTAATATTATAAATTGTTGTTAATGTTATTTCATAAATATTTCTACGAAATGTGATCTGAAATGTTTTTCCTTAAGGTAGATATTAAGTCATTAAGAGTTCACCTAGACAGTTTCATTACCTCCAGGTGCTATTCACTGTAACTTGCACCAGAGACACTTTATTAAGCATTATCAATCCAGAAACATTACAAGAAGAAAGATGAAAAATACCTGTATTCATTCTATTTTAAAAAATTTAATTTTTTTTAATAGTTAGATTAAAATAGATTTTGTATTGTTTTTATGAAAGGTCTGACAAACCACTCTGACACTTGGCAGTAAATAGAAATGGCAAAATTATGTGCTGACAACCTGTATAAATACATATATGATAAAGAGCAAAAGTGTAAGAATGTCCAGTATTACAGCCTAGCTTACTGCAGAGGTGAAATAAACAGAGAATCATTACATCATAATAATTACTCAAATCATGCCTAACAGCTTTGTCACCACCTGTCATTGTACTTCAGACAACGCTGAAACAGATTTAAACCAGCGTATCGACGTTACATGTCTACTTTTAGTTACATTTAACCAGTTTATTGCTACTACAAAGATAGCCTTACTTCAGACTAATGGATCTATAAGAAACAGAATTCTGCACAATTTGTAGCTACTGAAACAAGTTTTCAATAATCTTGTTAATTTCTCTCCAGAGTAAATTATTCCATACTTGTGAAAAAACAAACAAACAAAAAACCAAACCTTTAGCTAAGTCCACAAAAATTCCCCATATTAGTAATGACTAAATTAAGCATAGTAACAAATCCAGCCTTTAAATACAACAAAACGCCCTACTCTGTTCACAAACTCCAAAGGGCATGGAAGCATACAGTGAATTCTGTTACAATTCTCGAAAGTAAATACATTAATTTCTGCCAGGAGATTCTGTCAGGATTGAGTGGTAGTATTTTTTAAAATACAGCTACATCACCTTAAACACAGTAATCTCCAAAGCTCATTTGAGGCACCAAGCTGTCATTTTTACTATTAATAATCAGAAATAGAGAGTTTGTCCATAGTAGACTAGATGCTGTTATCATTCTGAAATTCTACAAACAAAATTCATCTCCTTCAGTCAACATCTATTCCACAAACCTGTATTTCAGTGGAAACAGCAATCCTACATCCTTACAATAACTCCTTATTTGATTTTGCCTGTCCAACCCTCACTGCGGCTGCAGGTATCCCTGCTGCTGTACTCACTGATCAACAGCTGCCTACATTATTACAGATATGGGGTTGGAATAAATTGATCAGACAGAGCCATATGAATTGCATCTGCAAAAGCCAGCAAATATTGATAAAGACCGTAACAAATCACAGTTTAAGAAGTGACAGTGTCATAGGATTCTAGAACAGAAGTTATTAGAATTTACTTTTAGCCTCTACATGGAGTATTTTACCCTTAGCTTCCAGTAAGCATAGGAGGGAATTACAGGATACCCACACAAAATGCCAAAGAAAATACAATAATGTAAAAATTGAATTTATAGAAGTGTAAACTCCAGTTTTGTTACACTTACAACATCCAACTGCTATGGAACTTCCATTTTTAAATAAGGTGGTTTAAATAGATACAGCATAATTTAATTAAAGCTAAATTTGTAGGAGCTAACCTCCATCAAGTAACTGTCATTAATTGAGCTGATTTAAGACTTTTTTTTTTTTACTGTATATACATGGTTATGGCTATTTGCAGAAAACAAGTACAAACTACGCCGATCTGAGAATGAACGTTTTTTGCTCCTTCACAGTGGGCAAAAACAGAAAATGCAATGCAATTAAGTGAGTTCTCATTTAATATAAGGAGTATACTGAGTCTTATACCTGTAATGGTATTTTTATTAGAATCTGAGTGACACTGTAAGTAGAAATACATTGTTCTGTTCGCTTGATTTCTTTAAAGCCTTCTTTAGTGCTGTACTTGAGCCACCTAGTTTAACCAACACATCTCTACAAAGCCCGTAATGGTGAATGTGTTCTCACCCTCATCTGAAAATGGACTCTGTTTCCTTCCTTCCACATTTCTGTTTGCAAAGTTTGCCCCGGGAAGACTGGTTTCACAAAGCGAACCTGAAGAAAACACATTTTTTAAAAAGTGGGGTTGCAAACAGATTTGTCATATGTACATTCCACATTTAAAAGCACAGGCTCTTTGGACATGAGAAAAAGCAAATGAAAATCAGTACACTAGCAGTGCAGGGTACCTAAATGTTTAAGTAAACATGCTATTCATAAGCATTAAAATTCATGCAGCAATAACTAAAAGCAATTGTAGTACTTAAAATAGTGCAAACGCCTTTTTCTGTCCTAAACCAGAGAAATCAAGAAAATTAACTGCAAAGAAGGAAAACGTATACCTTTATCGCCTTGAATCTTTTCACATCATTATTTGCAAAATGCTTCAAAACGTTTCTAGCGGCAAACCCAAAGGAGCATAGTCCATGAAGTATAGGAGTCTTAAATCCTGTTTGAAAAAGTAACATGATCGCATATGCAGTATTAGGAGTTTGCCTGTTGCTTCCACAAATAGCTATATTACATTGATATTATTTTCCTCCAATAGTGGTCTTAATCCTTTTTCTTTTTAACCTAATTTATCTTACTGTTGACTTTTACCATACATCGCTTCTGCTAGTTTGATCCAAAGGACAGTGCTCACTGAGAACAGACACTCCAACACCGCCTATGCTGTGCAGACTTGTAAGTAGAATTAGTTCCTGTCTGTAGAGGTGACATATGAAAAATAAGGAGATAGGCTGGTTTAGTACATATGTATACCCACATCAGATGCGCAGTTACATTGAAGCATACCTACCAACGGTAAAAAAAAAAGGTAATGATTAAAACGCAGTGAAGAGTACTTGAAGTTTCCCAATTTTAATTGCTATTAATGGTTGTCAAAAGTCTTCAAATAAAGTACACACTTTAGGATTATTTTTTTCTTTATTTGAAGTGGAAAAAAAAAAACCCCAACCTGTAAAGATTTCAGGAATTTTAAACTCATTTAACAAAGAAGAGGGAAAAAGAATAAATCCCGTGTATTGTTTAAACTATCATTTTTTGTCAGGTTTCCTTGCACTTCATATATTGCAGCAGGAACTGTGCCTTGGCAGAGGAAAACCTTTGTATTACTGTTGAATATTTCACCAGACTAGTCAAAGTCTGAAAAAATAGCTTCTGAAATCTGACCTGAGATTGTCTAAATGGCAATGGTTAAGTTTTAAAGGAGCTGCTTGTACTGAGCATGTTCTGATCTCGTAACAGGTTGTTTTGACCTCACAGTGTGTAACAGTAAAGATCATGCTTGCAACAGCCCATGGATTCAAAACAGGTCTGTTCAACTTTGGCTCTGAAACTAGTTGCTTTGCCTGGAATTCAACTTCACCTTTTGGCTGCCTGAGACTTTTTTCTAAAAAAGTCTTCACAGCATCTACACAGCATGAAAAGTTGTCCCAGGTACTACAAGGTACTACAGGTGGGAGGAAAAAGCGAACCCAAAACCTAACAAAACAAAAAAAGAGCAGACAGAAGAAAGTCTGCACTGCAGAGAATCAGAAGATTTACAAGAAGAAACCACCTTCAAGACAGATTAAAAAAAAAAAATCCACTAGGACTTAATGCTGGGTAAAATGGAAAGTCTGAGACACGGCTCAAAAGATAGACAAGACTAGCAAGACAAGAATGAGAAACAGAAATTTTGACTCATTGGGTTAGAATAGGAAACACAAAGGACAGGCTAAAAGGAACATTAGTCTGTTTTCCAATAACTCTGATATTTCTTGTAAAATATTTGAAAATGCACACTTTTATAGCAGTCTGTTTTGTACACTGTGCACAGACAATTTCTAAGAGCACAAAGATACTTCGCAATCATTGTAAAACAGATTTCTGGCATTACTGTAACAGTGTTAGTGTTCAGCATCTCACACACAGAATGTTAGTGACACATTTATTGCTATGAAAACGTAGCTCAATTCAAGAAGCCAAAACCACCACTATTTTGAAAACTTAGAAATCAACAAATATATAGTTTTATTCTTCCCAGTATTTTCTTTATAAAACTAATGAGTTCTCAAAGAAAAATCCACAAGGCAACTGAGTTACTTTTTATCTAGACTAAAATGAAAACAAAGTAAGTGCCGCTTTCACTTTCTAATATCTTGCAAATAGAAGGTGCAGTAATAAAGGCACAGGAATACAGAAAGGTGTTTTCGTATTGTATATCTCCTCTGAAACATTACTTGCACGAAGGTAATTAACAACAGCCCTAGAATGACCCAAGCACAGTACACTGCATGGTTACTTCTAGTGCACGGTGGTGAGAGCCAGTCAAAAAGAATGTTTGCAGACATTAAAGACAAAGTGTGTGACTACGCTCAAAGAAAAAAAACCTTTCAGTATAACTAGAAAAAAAATTTGTGGACTATCTCTATAGTAATTTTCTTCTTTGTTTGTACCTACATGTATTACAGGTACTTGAGTAGGAGACTGCAACAGTTCCAAAATTCAGTCTGTCAGTATTTTGTTCAAAGAACATATCTCCTCTACAGAGGTAATGTCATTTTTCCACTGTGTCTGAGTGCCAATGCTCTTTGTGTGAGCAGGCAGATTTCTACTTCTTGTTTTGTAGGCTTTTTAAGGGATTATAATAATTATTTTAAATACTATGGTTCATACAAATACGTATTTTTGTCCTGCAGCATCTTCAACAGTAATTGGGTGATTTCAACTAAATACTTATCACAAATCATCAGCTGAAAAAACAAACATAATGGTTTTATACACTGGGAAAACATACAAGAGTTAACTGATTAGTATTCATGGAAGCCTGTTAATAATGACCTGAACAAGGAAGCATAGCTCTGCTCTGTTTTTCTTGCTAAGAACACCATGTAATGATATTTTGCCAGAAAACTGCAGATTGAACACTACGCACTAGTATCTTCATCTAAATTTTATGATGATAGTATGCATAATCAGGTAAATTTAAGTAAATCTTAAGTAAATCAAATTGCTGCTTGCCTGGAATAATCACACTACACTACTAGCAAGGCCTGAAAAGTACCTTTACAATTACAATTTGTACCTTTACAATTACAATTTGTACCTTTACAGGTACAAAATACAAAAAAATACCTTCACAATAGACATTTAAGAAAGCAAAACTTTCTTTCATAATTGCATTTTGCAGGAATTACTTAATGTAGTCTTTGGTCAGTTGCTTTGACATTTAGTACTATATAAACGAACAAGCTACTGAGCTATCAAGGCATGCAGTTAAGCAGTTTTATAGTAAAGAAATACTAACAATCTCCCTTTCTCCTGCCCTCCTGAGATTTGTTGGGATTGAAAAGACTACACAGAAACACAAAAAAATTCATTGAGATCAACACAATCTCAAAATTAGATTTTAACTATTATCTATCAAATAATTAATGGAATTCCTTGTGAAGCATTTGACAATCAACAAATAAGGTCTAAAATGAAAATATGATAGGAGTTAGGTTTCCACTGTAGGTAGACTCCAAGCATCCTTCCACATTCCTAGCTGCAAGAAATAAGGCTTTAAAGTGAAGAACCATATAGAACTTTGAAGACATCTAATAATCACATTAAGAATAACTATAAAAAAACCCCAGCTTTTTCCAGTGTGTTAAAGATGTGTAGACAAAGTGAAAAAGTAGACTCGAAATGTGTTATCATCCTCTGTTGGAATATTACTATAAAGGTATCATTCATCTCACCTCCAAGAGCTGCAAAACTTGGATCAAGGTGTAAAGGATTCCAATCCCCACTTAGCCGATATAATGCAGCCTGTGGAAACAGAGAAAACACATTGGGGCTTAGTTATGATTGGCAGAAACAAGCAAGAGTCTATCAAAAGCCTATGACAGACTAACAAATCTATCACAATCTATTTCATTAGTTCTTAGATAATATGCTCTACCACAAAGCAAGTAAGATAGAAATTAAGTGTTTTTGTGCAGACAAACTGCCAAAGTTCCAGGGAACTTTGTGTTGTCCTGGTACATAAGAAAAGAGTACAGGTTCTTAGTGGAAGGAAAGAAAAACCTACTCTGCACTCTTCACTAAAATTTGGCAATGATGAAGTAAGGCATTGTCTATAATTCCTTATAATGTCCATAGCTTCTTTAGTCTGAAGGGTAACTTCAAAGTGTCTTCTCCTACCACAGATTTATCCTTAATTTAAAAAGAAAATTAAGACTGAATTTTTTTAAAATATTAAAAATATTTTTAAATATTTTTAAAATATTTTATTTTAAAAAACACAACACACTCTACCATTTTTTTTTAATTCATCTTACAGAGATCAGAAATATCTTTCATACTCCCTTTTGAGAGTAACGTGTCCGTATAGTTTCTCTTGCTCCCTCTTCAAAGGGAAAACTCTTAAGTTTTTCCCTGCTATAATGTGGTATCCCTCCCACAAGAGACATTCTTCCACAAGTTCCTTCTATGGAGTTCTCTCACCAATGGATTTTTCTAGTGTGGGCTTCCCTCAGAGTCACAACCTTCATTTGGAGCAGCTCCTGCTCCCACACGGGTCCTCCATGGGCTGCAGGTGGGAGTCTGCCCCACCCTACAATCTTACCACAGGTCAAAGGAGCATGGTTGCTCCAGCTGTGCCTGCCCACTCCTTCCTCATTAACATGGGTGTGCACATGGTTGTCTACCTCACTGTCCCACTTGTCTACCAAACAAAAAAAACCTTCCAAACAAAAGAGCTGTTCCAACCATTCTTCATTATTTTGAAATACCACAAAATCTGTCAGGACACTATTTGCACAAAGAAGCTCTTGTAATATATTTTAATTTAAACTAAGTGGCATTTAATTGTAGTATTGGAAAACTCTATTTGTATGATAGAATATGACAAATTTCTGATTTAAGCTCAAATCTATCTACGCAGAATCACAGAATCATCATGGCTGGAAAGGACCTCGAGAATCATCGAGTCCAAACTTTATCCTAGTATCTAACTGCTAGACCATATCCCTAAGAGCTGCGTCCACTCATTCCTTAAACACCTCCACAGATGGCGACACCACACCTCCCTGGGCAATCTATTCCAGTACCTAACCACACTCTCAGTAAAGAACTTCTTTCTGACATCCAATCTAAACCTCCCCTGACGCAACTTGAGGCCATTTCCCCTCGTCCTATCATCACTGATTTGAGAGAAGAG
>JAOXOE010000874.1:38489170-38501703 GCA_028565055.1 Phoeniculus purpureus
AAGGGCTCCAGAACTGGATGCAGTACTCCAGGTGGGGTCTCACCAGAGCCGAGTAGAGGGGGAGAATCACCTCCCTCTATCTGCTGGCCACACTTCTCCTGATGCAGCCCAGGATCCGGTTTGCCTTCTGAGCCGCAAGTGCACACTGGAGGCTCATGTTGAGCATACATCATACATCACTTTGCCTGTGGCAATCCAGTTTATAGTAAATAACTATAGACCTTTTCTGTCTAGCACTCCTGATATCCTTTGCAGTTGTTGTTCTGTGAAAGAGTAAAGAGACAAGGAGGCAGAAAGTTAAAGAATTTTTCCGAAATGTAGAGAGAATAATGTATACAACGAAGGAAAGTGGAAGGATATTACAGCATGAAGATACTGGTGGCAATGAAAAACAAAAATTGCCATGTACATTTAAGGTCTTTTCTTATTTATGTTATTTTTTTACATATTCCTCAGTGAAGAACAAGATTGTATGGAATTTGTTTGTTGCCTGAAAACTTTTTGCAACCTTTGAAGCAAAAAAACATGGGTTCTGTAAAAGATCAGAAATGAATACTGAAGGTGAGGCTTATGAGCAGCAGATACGAAAAGTTGGAGGGGATCTTGCTTAAACACAGAAAGTAGTTGTTCTTCAAGGTACAGCAGATGATCTAAAAAAGTGCAGCAAAGACCTTGCTTACCTTGTCACCCTACTGGAAGCACAGTTACACCAGCAACCCAGAAATTTGTTAATTTGAGTTATGCATGTGCATTTCTCAAGAATTAGCTTGAACTTATTAGTAGTATGGCCATGTAAACCTGACTCAAATACAATGAAAAGAAGATGTGACCAGCAGTCTAACACTGACCCTCCTGTAAATTCTGTCATCAGTAAAAAGCAGAGTTGTGAAAAAAAGCATCTGTAACTATTGTGGGGACTTTCCATAAATAAGAAACCCTCACGTTTTTCATGTAATCAGCATTGATGGGATGTCTCTAACACTAAAGATTCTTACAACTAAAGGCGCATGAAGTCTCTTAGAGTTCTGCAGACTGACAATTTTCTTGTTGGATATTGCTTAGTTTTGGCCAACTGTGCTAATAATCCTTTTGAAGTAATTGCTTTTGCTCAGAAGAGCTTACTTTTAGATAAGGCTCACACAGTTTTGCAACGTTTAAATTTTGGACCCAGCAATAGGTCAGAGTGTTGGCTTGGAAACGTTGCCCTAGCCCCCCTTCTTGTACATGCTGCCTTAGGAAGGGGATTAAGAGTAGAAACCATTTCAGACTTTTAGACAACCTGTAGCTGGTCACTTGGAACTTCTTCCTTAATATTATATTCCACTGCAGGATGCTCTGCCTGCAGTGTCTGGGATAGAAGCAAGAGAATTATTACTCATGGTTTCTCTATGTAATACATAGCATGATATTATTATGGAGGTGCTTTAATGTCATATGGGGAAAACTGATGTCATGTAGCTTAAAAAACGTCAGACAGTATCCTTCATTCGTTGTCTTCTCAAAATTGTTGCTGTAATTCAATTATGCAAATGAGGAGGTGAAATCACACTGAGTATTTGTTCCACTTTTAACACATATACTTACTGGAGTGGAGCAGTATTTTAGAAAAATAATAAATCCACCCCACACAAGGCTATGCAGCTGAATTCAGGGAATGTGAAAGAGCATGAGAAATTTCCATTGGAGTCATTCCCATTACATTGCATAAATAAAAGATTGAGAAGTTTTGGGGTGTGTTCTGCCCTCCTCCATTTCTCAGAGAATGCTGAGTGTGGGGAATGAAGCATTGCTGAGGCAGTCAGCAGCACTTCTTTCTTCCTGGTTTCTGCCTTGTTTCCCCTTTCAGACCCGCCAGCCTTCTCTGTCTTCCCTCACACTTCCACAAAGGATTTCCAGCAGAGAGCAGCTGGTGCCTCATTTTGGCTGCTTTCCCCAGAGTCTAGGGGCTTTCACTAGAAATCAATGGCTGCTTATTTTCCCCAGTACTGTGGTTTTTATGTTTGGACTGACATGGCCTCAACCATACTGACTCATTCTGCTGAGCTATTTCAATTCAGACGTGCCTTTTACAAATAACGGAAATTAGCAGAGGGCCAGTGTCAAACTGCTTGTCACATCTTGTTTTCAATCTGTTGAAATCAGGTTTATAGTGTCCTATTCAGAAGCCTAGACTGCTTTTGAATGCACACAATGCATTTCAGGCGTTCTATCAGGCGATAAATGCAGAACTTCACGTTGCTATTAGAAAATAATCAAAATTATTAGTCTTTCGCATTTTTGAAGTAACTTATTTGCTTGGAATTTGTTGTCTTAATTGCACTGCATCCCTTACACATAGGTATTCATCTCCGTAAGATGTAAAAATCGTTCCTAGTTGATCTGCCAGTGTAGCAGTTCTACGATGTGTGTTAAGTTCTCCCATTGACTTAGCAGTAGTGAATGAATAAGAGAATGAATGAATAATCAGAGAATTGCTAGAATGAATGTGGCAAACCTTAGCTAGTGGTATTCTCTTTGGCTTTTTTATCTGTGACAAATATAGTTTTGTGTTATATCTCCACCTAATGAGCAGATATGCTAGACTCTGAGTGAGGCAGAATATGGTTGGTATTACACATTGTTTCACAAGGAAGAAGGAGCTATTCTTTCCAAGTGCTTATGGACCTTAAAACTTAGTGGGAAGATATGTTTTTAGTGACATTTCTCAGGAATA
This sequence comes from Phoeniculus purpureus, assembly GCA_028565055.1. NCBI lineage: Eukaryota > Metazoa > Chordata > Aves > Bucerotiformes > Phoeniculidae > Phoeniculus > Phoeniculus purpureus. Next base: position 38,491,884 of record JAOXOE010000874.1, read on the forward strand.
TTTACCAAGTTATTTAAGCTTTAAAGTAAACTTTATCACATATTAAGAAAACTTTAAAACAGACAACAAATTGAGTCATTTGGAAGTCTTCACACTTGCCAAGAACTTTACCCTCTGTGAGTGCAAACGCTTTGGGCATTTGGTTTCCAAACAATAAAGCTATTGAATAGCTTATGCAAATGTGCAGTATGAGATTTGCCATTAATTTTTAGCAATATGCAAAGGTATAGAGCTCCAGATAGGGGCACTACTCACTACACACTCTATAAAACCACTGCTGTCACATACTTGTGAGAACTTTCAGAGGGTTGTCGTAGGAATACTTATTCGACTCTCAGTATGTGTTTGTTCAAATTCACAACCACAACTTTCCCTTTTCTTTGAAAAGAAAAAAAATGAGTGGGCTTGATTCATTGCAGCAGTGAAATGATAGTTAGAAAAAAATCAAATTTTCTGTACTCCACATAACCCAAAACTGCTGAAAATTCTTCTGTGGATTCCAGTGTTCATTAGCTGCCAAGCTGTTAGGCTTGACTGTAAAGAATGGAGCTGTCCCTGCGTCAGTGCCAACAAGGGGTTCCTTCGGCTAAGTGGGCTCAGGCAGTTAATGGCAGAAACTGCATGTTCCTAGGAAGATCTTAGAATTCCTTTTCTATAGAGGTATTAGCAAGGATAGAGATTACCTATAAACAGAATTCTTACTCCCTGCACTTAAGCCAATTATCTGTGTTTTGCGTGTCACACATCTGAGCCATCCATTTCCCGAAAGCCACTGCTTTTGTAGGTCTGATAGCTACAGAGAAAAGTTTTGAGGAGAAAGATGCATTCCCCAGTCTTACTGACTGCAGGATAGTCATTACGTGTGACTCAGACTATCTAGTGTGTTAACTGTAAGATAGAAAACAAAAACAAATGCCACACTGTTTAGAGAACATGGTATTAAGTATAGTCTGAGGTCAGTTATCATCTCTTAAGGCTCATGTAACAGTGTTACAGTCAAGCTCCATTAATCAGTGGTCTGACTTATCTTTAGCAAAGTTTTCTTATGCTTCCCATGTATGACATTTTGAATTGTGGCCTGAATCCATCAGAATTAGTCCATTATTTCAAGTAAGCTGGACGCAAAGTCAAGTAGTAACATATCACACCTTTCAAAAGCAAGCATATGAAAGAGCTTAGAATGACCCCTCCATTTAAAGTTGTTTTCCCAAAATAATTATCACAGAGGCACACAAAGCTTGTTTTGTCCTGTGCACCTGAAAAAGATGCATCTGAACAAAGTGTTTAGTGTCAAGAAAGATGCATCATATTCACTGCAGTTCTGCAGAACATAAATGGGCAATCCTTCAGTGTGCTACATCTTCCCTGGCCTGCGGAATAGGATGTAAAATCCTGAGGTCTTCTTCTCATAGATCACCATTAGAGGTTGGAATTTTACACATCAAAAAGAGTTTCTAAACCTCTGATTAAAACCCAGATCCTTACCTTTTTGAGGGTTTATATCTTCTATTTGTTTGTAATTTAACTTTTGCCTGTTGTTGACAATTATGCCAGCTTTTGAGACTATCTGGATTTGTTGTTCTAAAAGGAACATAGAGCAGAATTTGCCTCTAAATAGTAATAACATTTATTTATTTAATAATGTTTATTTATTTAACATGAAAGTGGAAAAAAATAGACCAAGTAGCCAAAGTTTTATTTCCCTTCCAGACCACCTTCAGAATCAGGCAGAGTATTGTGACTGAGAGCAGAGAAAAGGAGAGAGATAAAGAATATTTGGGTAAGATCTGAAACAAAGGACTGAGATGCCAATTGTAACATACGATCTCCTCATTTTGGCAGAGAATTTATGATTATTTCTGTAAGAAAATAATCATAGCTTACTAATACAACTGGAAATTACTTTTTTTTTCTGAATTAAGAAGGTGAAATCTGATCAGACACCTATGGAGGAAGGTGTGAAAGGTTTACCCTACTGAAGTTATCTGTCATTTTTTAAAGCAAAGTAAAACATAAACTAGGCTGAGAAGAAATTAAATGCTTTCAAACACTTCAGTAGTTCAAGTGACTAAAATTGTTTGGAATTTGCAATCATTATTTTCCAGCACTGAATTGTTTTCTTGACTAAAATTTTATCTTTTTTGGTGCTGTCTATAAATCATAAAATACAATTTAGAGATAAATGTATGAAATTGTGTTTTAAAACACAGGAGATACAAGAATCTTCCATCACTACGGCTACCTGAAACATTGAGTTTATTCTGACCTAATTTCAAATTCTCCCAATGTTGCCAAAATTGTACATTTTGCTGGAAATATGGAATTATTGTTGAAGTTTAAAAGATTCATTCTTTCATTAGGCATATTTACACAATTCTTAGATTGAAAATCCAGCCAGAACTTGCTTCATTTTGAATGCACTGCCAGTATGAAGTCATACGCTGTGAAACGAATGTCACTGCTCAGAGCCAACACAGTAAATTCTGTAATATCTTACATGTGATGAGGACAAAATCCGTCCTTAGTGGCTGGGATTCATGGAATGACAGTATTTATGATTTTTATGAGTTCTACATACATTCTTCCCAGCTAGTTTGGGTACGTAATTAATGAAATTACTGAAACTACATTCCCTACATGCTCACTGGCACAGATCTCAGGCATTGGATATTTTAATAGCTGATAACTATTTAGGATAGCTATTCAGCAAGCAGAGAAGACAATGGATTGGATGACTGCATAGAAGCAAATGAAGAATCAATGTAGGCACCAAATTCATGAGTTTAGTCTGTTAAGAGAAATGTGAGCTGGTCAGTGAGCTGCATTTTGGAGCAATAACTTGTTCCTGGAAAATACTGCTGTTTAGTGTTTTTATACGGCATACCTGTGGTATTTTACTATATTCAGAAATAATTCAGAAATTCCAGAGGACACTCATACACATACTTGTAGCCCAAGTTATGTATTGCAAAGGAACTTCAAATGCAATAGGAAATTGAATGATAAATGTATCCAGCCAGAATAATTGTCCCCAAAACTACAAGTTCAAAAAGAATCATGATGCCCATGGGTAAAATAAGTGTAGAGCTCTATGCCTCCATAAAGAATAATAAGAGGCAGTATACATTCCCAGGCCACTTGAAAAAAATATTGCATGTTGTTTCTTATTGCTTTCAATGAGTATATTGTGTAAAAGATACAGAAGTATAGGGTCACGTTTGTGATCTCCTGGTAATGAAAGGTGTTAATTTACTGCTGTACATAAAAGAACTTATTTGTACTCTTTCTAGTAATCTCTTAAATCTGACCTTGGAGTAAGTTACATAGCAAGAAAACCATGCCTCGAGAAAAGTGTTACAGCTATAGATTGCATATTAAGACAACAAACATGTAATATCATATGCTATCATATAATAGAATGTTTATGCTAATACTATCCACTTTTTTTAACACTTTGCTTTCCAGAATCACAAAACTAAGAATTTTTGGAACTTGGACAAGAATTTTTAGAACTTACATAGGTGCTGTATTCTTACAAATGTGTATTGTAGATATGTGCATGCTTGCTTTGCAACGAGAAGCACTTTAAGTCACTATTGACGCTATCATAGGATAAAGTGTGCTGAAGTTTTACATGCTAAAGTCTAGTTATATCTAGTCATATCTAGTTATATCTAGTTATATCTAGTTATATCTAGTTATTTTTTTTGTTCAAAAGGGCAATATAGCTCCTGAGGTTTTGTAGGTGCTGCATGTGAGAGGACGTCTTTAAAACTTCTGCAATAGCTGCATATTTCAGTTAGTATTAGTGTTACTATATCTTTCACCGGTTAAGATCATCTGTGCTGTTACTCTTTCTAAAATTTCAGACTTTTATACTTCCTTCTGCAATAAAGGATAAAATACAAAAATCCAAGATCCTAGAGGAATGTATGTTATAATGCCTAATATATAAGTAGTTAATAATTAATAGTTAAAGGACTGAAATTATTTTGTCATGTACTTTCCAGTCAATAGTGTTATCATTTATTCTAGTCAATTTATTATTTCAAGACAAAGCTTACAGTATTGCAATCTTGGGCATATAGCAATAATCTGAAAGGTAACTCCATTAATTGTATATGAAATACCCTAATTTAAGTACTGAAATCTCCTTCTCTGACTGCCCCATGACGAAGGTTGACTCTTGATTCAGTATCACTCAAAGCATGAAGGTATTCCTTGATCAGCAACCCTTTATGGTCTCTCAGTGTGTCAAAGATGACATTTTAACAGTGTTCTCTGTTATTCCACATATGTGCATACAAGTGCAGGTTCATCACATCCCATGCTGTCCTCATGTTCCAGACATATACACTGGTAAAGTATTAATTCCCTCACTTGTCGTTGTGGTTTTGGGAGATTGTTTCAGTTCTTTGTTTAGGGGTTTTTTCCCTATTCTTTTCTAACAGTATTGTGATGTTGTGTGCTGACATCTGCTTATCCAGTTCTTAACAGCTTTTTTCAGTAACTACAGTACATTTAGTTGCTCTTATGAATACACTCTAAGTCACCATTCAGATGCTAAAAACATAATGAACAACTCACGTATGCAAAAGAATTTTGCACCAGCATTATAGAAGAAATACCAATCTTGAGAGGGAAAGAGAAACTGCTTGTCCGCTTGTGAAATGCTTATCATATAAAGCAAGCTTAGTATGTCATACATAGCTAGTAATCCACAGTCAGTGTCATAGGATAGGATTAGTTCTCGTTCATAGTAATGGAAGCACTGTGTAAGCTGAATAAACTGGTATTTCAGCTACAACCCTTATTTCAAACACAGATCTATTTTGTAATGCAGCCATATGCTGTGTTTGGTATCCTACTTCTGAGTGTTCTTTTAAGCTCCAGAGCAAATTACATTGTTTGGACAACACAAAGTATTGACCCATCTTCTCAGACACTGCTACACTTTGAAAACGTCTGAATGGTGCAGTTCTTTTGGCATCTGTGGCAGGAATAAGAAAACATGAGGGTAATGGATGTGATTCTTACTGATATCTTGTATCCTCATCCTAATAAAAGATGTCAATGGCACCAGCATGTTTCTAAAAATCTTTAATGGTTATAGACTCTAAGGTAGTGGAACCAAGTGACCCCTCATGCAAAGTGATTTTGATGTGCAAATTTTGTTTGCATGAACTAATTATTGAAGAAACTGTAATGAAGCCTGCGTATAAAAATGTTATCAGTAGCAGCACCACTAGGATTTCTATTCCTGATGGGTCTCATCATATCAAAGATCTGGCAAAGATGAGAAATGAAATAGCATGTTGTTCTTTTCTTTCATCAAATTCCTTTGTGTTCTATTCCTACAGTATTTATCAAAACAACACTTTTCAGCTGCTCCTCTGAGGATCACAGTATTCCATTTCAGTTCGCAGTGTTAGTGTGATATTGTTGGACTAGACCTGGGGCAAATGAGGCAGTAGAGGGAAGAAAGAAGCAAGCAAAACATCTTTCAGCCAAACAAGAGGAACAATGTCTTTCACATTGTGCAGTCCATGAGAATTTTCTCTTAAATCAGGTCAAAATTTTACTTAGTAACTTTAATGAAGTGGACAACAGCAGGAAGTTAGCACCTGTATCTTACATCAAAAATACATACAGCTGCTTCAACAGTAATTTGAACATTGTGGCAAAAATACAGAAGCCATCTATTCACTCTCTTCTCTACTAATCCAACTGTGCTACTCTACTTTCTTTTCTTTTACAACTTCTCAACATCTTACGGTGAAGTAGCAATTCTTGCATCTGGGCTTAATATTATGTTTGTTTTCCAGCTTGCCTGTTACTCTGCACTGGTGAGACCACATGTGGAGTATTGCGTCCAGTTCTGGGCCCCTCAGTTCAAGAGGGATGTGGAGCTGCTGGAGGGAGTCCAGCGTAGAGCAACAAGGATGATGAAGGAAGTAGGACATCTCCCTTATGAGGACAGGCTGAGGTAGCTGGGGCTCTTTAGCTTGGAGAAGAGGAGACTGAGGGGTGATCTCATTAATATCTATAAATATTTGAAGGGTTGGGTGTCAGGTATCTGGATTCACGAGGCCTGGCTTTAGCAGTGAAGATGGAAGCAACTGAGACATTCAACAACTCCATCTTCTCTGTGTCTTCCACCACTAGGGTACCCATCTAATTCATCAGCACACCCACATTTTCCCTAGTCTTCCTTTTTATTATTGATATACTGGAAAAAAACCTTTCTTACTGTCTTTTGATAGCCCTTCTGAGATTTAATTCCACATCAGCCTTAGCTCTCCTTGTTGCATCCCTGCATTCTCTGACAACATCCGTATATTCCTCCCAAGTGGCCAGTTTTGTTTCCCACATTCTGTAATTTTCTTTCATCCTTCTGATTTTTTCCAGAAATCCTTATTCATCCATGCAGATCTTTCTTCCCGTGCTTGCTTTCTTACTCATCGGGATGCACTGATGTTTGGAGGCAGTAGTGATTGAACACTCCTGTTCATATTTGAACACAGCTCTTGTGAACGCCCTTGCCCTCTATAGCCCAGACCCATGATATTCTATTAAGAAGATCTTTGAAGAGACCATACTTATAACCTCTGAAGTCCAGGGTTGAATTCCTGCTTGTCTCTTTATTTCTTCCTTGCAGGATACTCAACTCCACCGTTACTGCAGCTGAGGTTGCCCTCAACCTTCATGTCACCAACAAGGCCTTCACTATTTGTTGATACAAGGTCCAGCAGTACACCTCTCCTTGTAGGTTCCTCCACCACTTGTATTAGAAAATTAACATCATTGCACTGTAGGAACCTGCTGGACTGATTGTGCCTTGCTCTGTTACCTTTCCAGCGAATATTGGGGTAGTTGTTAAGTCTCCCATAAGGACTAGGGCCTGTGATCATAAGGCTGCTTTCTGCTGTCTGTAGAAGCCCTTATCAACGTCCTTATCCTGGTCAGGTGGCCTGTAGTAAACACCCACAACAGTGTCAGCCATATTAGCCTGCATTGCAGGTGCTCTTTCACACAAAGAGCTACTCCACCACCTCATCTTGCTGGCTTGTCCTTTTTGACTAGTACAGCCATCATCCAGGACCACATTCCAGTTGTCCAAGTTACCCTACCATGTCTCAGTTACGGCAGTGAGACCATGACCCTGTGACTGCACACAAGCCTCTAGTTCTTCCTGCTTGTTCCCCATTATGTGTGGGTTAGTGTATGGGCATTTCAAAGAGTCAGTCAGGCATGTAGGTCTTCCTGGAGGGGAGTTGTAGGATGTACCACAGTTGTATACAACCCCAGGGTGATTTGCCTTCTGGTTCTTTCCTAAATGTACTGCAAAGATGGGCACATTGACCTGAGAATTTTCATACTGGACCCCACCCCCTAGATCCTTCAATTTAAGACTTGTTTTGCTGAGTTGACCAGCCTGTCAGGCTGAATTGTATTATTTTTATATTATTTTCCTTTTCTATGTCCTTTGAAATGGTTTCATAGATGAGGTTTCAAAAGTTTAAGTGCTCTAAAGAATTAAACCTTTAAAAATGTTTCTGCTCTAATACTGTAGTAGTCAAGCCTAAAGCAAGTGTACCAAAATGCTCCAGGGTGGCAGTTCTCCTATGTTCTGTCTCTGGCAGTGACTCCTGGTGGCTTTGGCATATAGTCTTGCAGTGTATTTTGGTTTTATACTGTGCAGGAACCTTCACTTTTGTGCCAGGCTTGTAGAGGTCTGAGTTGACAAGCTGACATTTATGTAGTTCTTCAACCACTCTTGATCCCATGGTTTTGCTTGCTTAATTGTTCCCTGCTCAAGTTATGAACTACTGTGTATAGAGTCATTGAATTAAAGGGAGAACAACAGCTGACTGATCTTTATGGGACTTTTTAGGGAATTTCCCATGGTAGGCATTTGCTGATGCCAACAAATACTTAGATAAGCAGCCAGAAATGATTCTCTAGCATACGTTTACGAGACAGGGAATGATTTCCTATGATGTCACTCACAGTCAGCTGTGCAGAAGAGGACACTTGTAGTGCTGGAGACACTGTAAAATAGCTGAGTTTTAAATGTCTGATTTTTTTTTTTTACCAATTCTTTCCCAGACTTTTCACTCCTAGATGCCTTTTGAAAATGTCATGTGAAATGGGAGAAAGTTGCACTTCCTCTTTCAAACCTCCTTTGGTGTGATGCTGCTTCCTACCTGCGTTTCGACGTTTTAATGCGCTATTCTAGACCCACGGGCTGTTGCTGCTCTGGCAAAGAGATGTCCCAAAGTTTGCAATTAGAACTTCGGGGCTTTTGCTTCACTGCTCAGGTGACTTCATTCCCTAACTTCGTAGTGACATCGCAGATGCCCTACAAAGAGGTCTATGAATCTTTTCTACTCGTGGACCGTAAAACCCAGGGGCCTCGCTTGCCTTGTCCATCGTTCGCATCCGGGCTAAAACGCCCATTAATCGCCCGTAGCCTTTCATGGCCGATGGTCGCTCCCTACCCGTTGTAGGTGGCGTTGCCAATCCCGCCTCTCTCACCGCACGTTTCTTGCGGCTCTGGGCAGCACTGGCTCTGGGATCCGAGAGGGGACTTCGCCCACCGACTCGCCCCCACCTTCTCTCCAGAAGCCCACCCCCGCGCAGAACTTTTCCTGCCGCTACACAATCTCTTTGATTAGCAGATCATCAAGGACGATCTATTGCCACTGTAATGGAACTTGCGTTTTGTCAGGGCTGGCGTCTGTCTCTCTGCTCCCGAGCACTCCTCCGCCCCGCAAATAGCCGGCCAGTGACCCCCGCGACAAGCCGGTGAATCCCCCGGGCTCCCCTACTCACCGTCGCTGCTCCATTGCAAGAAGGCGGCGACTGCCTGTGCCGAGCTGTGCCGCTGCTGGCCCCGCTGCTCCCCCTTTAGCGCATTCGCCTTCGCTTCCACGCCTCCTCCGACCGGGGATTTCCGCCTTCTGCGGGCGCCCGGCGCTGCTGGCGCCCGGCGCAACTACCGGAGCTGTACTCGGCGCCAGCGCAGCCGTCCTGGCAGTGCGGGGAGTCCGCAGGCACTCGCTCATCGCCGCTCGTCCCTTCCCAAAGCTCCGCTGGAGCCGCTTTGGATGCTCCAAACCCCTCGCTGGCGCCTATGGGCGCTGCCGGAGAGGAGCCGGGGAGCCAGGGTCAGGTACGGGCTGTTGGCGGTGTCACGGAGACGGCAGCACCTCGTCGACCCTGCGAGGCGGCAGAGACCTGTGTCACGGCTCCGCACAGTGGGTGCGGAACGAGGAGGTGTCAGACTGCGGCAACCCGGCTGCGCAATGGTCTTTGAACCAGGGGCGCTGCAGCCGAGCTGTGTTTCAAAAGATACTGGGTTTGCGATTGTACAATTAGCAATAAACACGATCTGATGTGCTCACGTCCATATCTGAAGACATAAAAGTTCTGGCGCAATTGGGCTGATAAGGGCTGCTGGAGTTGGTTATTTGGATGCTGTGGTTGTGAAAGGGTTGTTGGGCAGCTCAACCCCATCACCAGTGTGAAGGTTGGTGTCATCTGTTACAAAGCTGCCGCTGCCACGCTGCAAACAAACGCTGTGGTGGTACTCATTAAAGAAGGTTGCCACATCTTTGTTTTATTATGTCTTCGTTCTGAGTCATCCTGGGAAATCCAATTAACTTGACCATAGTGAGTGAGAAACTCCAGGGTTGTGCAAGATCTGCAGGTCTCAACTCCAGTTCTGCTATTAGCCAGCAGTTTTCACAGTATCACAGTATCACAGTATTATCAGGGTTGGAAGGGACCTAATAGATCATCAAGTCCAACCCCTACC
>JAOXOE010000874.1:38505263-38547653 GCA_028565055.1 Phoeniculus purpureus
TACAGGAAAGACAGATCCATTGGAGGCTGTAAGACATTAATCAGTCATAGAGTGTAAGAGTGGATTTAAATCTTAACAGAAGATAGGATACTAAATAGCAAAATCAGAAATACTGCCGTACTAAAATACTGCCGTACTACAATAATGTGCAAGTGAAAGTGTCTGAAAACTTAAACTCAGCATTAGAAAAATATATTTAAAATCACTTTGAGAAAGAGTGATAGACCTTCAGCTGAGAACAAAGAGAGACATATGTTTAAACTGGCATGTGTCACTGACTCAAATTTACACCTGTTTACTCCAGTTGTCCAGGAATTCTCAAAGGTTGTGTACAGTATTTTAGTGTTCTATTCTCAAAAATCCTGCCTTGGAGCAGTATGTAAACTGAGAAGTAAGTTCTCTGAAAGTACAAGTTAGTAAGTGTCTATAGAGGTATGAAGAAAAGTACAATATATTTATCAGAGAAACAACGAGTTAAAAATACTTTGAAAGTAGTTAAGATTTTAAAATATTTTTTAAAAAAGCGTTGTAGAGAGGAGCAGAGATACAGATCACAGATTTGATAGAAAGAGACCTTTACAATCACCAAGTCCAGCAACTGACCCAGCACTGCCATGTCACTGCTAAATCATGTCCCTTGGCACCACATCCTTGTGTCTTTTATATTGTTTCAGGGATCATCAGTGCACCAAATATTTGGTGCTAAAATTGTTCCTAATATCCCTGGAGCAACTTGAGGCCATTTCCTTTAGGTCTGTCTCTTGCTTCTTGGGAGAAGAGACCAACTTCCATCTCTCTACAACATCCTTTCAGGTAGTTGTAGAGAGTCAGGTCTCCCGTCAGCCTCCTTTTCTCCAGGCTAAAAAACCTCAGTTCCCTCAGCTGCTTCTCATAGGTCTTTTTTTCTAGATCTTTGCCCAACTTCATGTCCTTATCATGAGATGTCCAGAATATTGCAAACCCTTTTATACAAGTCTGTAATAAGCTGGATAGCTTTCATGACTGTGTTTGTTACAGCCTTTCAATCACTGTAGAATCAGTAATGAATAGCAATGCAAATAAGATATTTTGATGGTTGTCTCCTCAGGTCACTTACCATTTATTTGCTTTTTGGCACCTTTCTTACTGTATGTTCAGTGCATTAGTCAAACCAATATACCGCCATAGCCATCACAAAAAGTCGTTAATCATGCCAAGCTGAACAAATTGGTTGCACCCACCAAAAACTGCGCTGTTGTTATTTTGATACGTCGTGCATTAGAGCAAAATGTATCAACAAAGTAGTCTGAGAGGAAACAAAATGTCTCATCTTTTGGGAGGGCCTGAAAGACCAGCTAAAGGGGTGATGCATGATTTATTTTTGAAAGAACTACTAAATTTTATGTAATATAATTTTCTTATTGTAGTCTAAATGATAAAACTACATTCTCCCTGTGTTCCTACTTCTGGATCTATTTTTGCACCTTAATACTTCATCAAGGGAGTGAGGCCCTCCATACAGTATGTCTAGTCCATACAGCCAATACATTGTTAGTCCAAGTGCCAAGAAGATGGCTGCTCTCTGCTAAGAGAAGAAAGCATGAGCACAAAGAAACCTTATTGAAAGTTTTACATTCAGCTGATCCTTCCCCTTTCCTGGACTTTCCCTTCTTCACTGAGATACCGCTTTCTACCTTATTTTTACTCACTTCTGTCTTAAAGTCTCAAATCCTAATCAGCATCTTTCCTTTTGAAAAGGAAAGTGGAATTCAATTTCCTCTGGAAATTGTAAATCCATCTTTGCTGTAGATGTGATACAACTGACATCTATTTCCAGAAACACTTGCTGCTCTATTTCAGACTTCTTACTATGACATTTTTTAAAAATTACAGGTTCTGAAGTTTTCTTAAATGAGTACTTGTATGTGCAATATATCCATATGCTTATCTGGACACTCTTTGATGTGTATGCAGTGTGTGCTTAATCTACTTAATCTAACTTTCTGCAGCTACTTGTGAGTTTAGAGCAGATTTGTTGTACGATTTCAACAGAAGCATCAGCTTCGCCATTAAGAATTTTCCATTAATTTTCACTAAAATAGTCTTCATTTTTCAGAAGGTGAAGAATCTGTATTTCTCTACTTATTATTGTGATGGTATTTCAAATGGGAATCTGCATGCCCAGAAAACCTAGGCAGAAAATGGCACACATAAAACTACAAATGATATGTTCTCCTGATGCAGGTGTGAAACATTTAGGCCAGTTCATAAAGGCTCTGGCTGCATGGAAAGCTCTTTGGAGCATTGACTGTGGTAAATATAATTCAGACAGAATTCCAATCTGGAATTGGTCTTTTAATTACTGTGGTCATACAAGGCATGAAACTTAATAATCTGAGTTTTGCCTTACTTTGCAATGAAAAGAGTGTCTTCACTGTACTAAGAAATTGAGGATGTCTGCTTTACCATGTATTAGCTCTCCCTCAGTTTTTAGTGTAGTTAAAAACATAAAATGAGGGAGGATGAATGTTAAACATCATTCAGAAATCTAGTGTGCTAGACTTTTGGACTGGTACAACTGCTATGAAACTAGTGAAACTGCCATGGCACTTTACAGTTATGTTTCAAAAACTACTAAGATAACGTCTTCTGTTTTCCCCTTTGGACTTGGAAATTTAAATAACAACAATGAGATGTGTTTAACTTTCTGAATGGCTGTTAGCATTTCCTCCCAAGAGCTTATTTGACTCAAGATATTTCTCAAACTTTTAAAGGTAAACTAACTTCCTTTAGCGCTTGAGCAATCACAGGTACTTATGAATAGTCAATACAAACATAAAAATTTGCCATTTGCTTTCCTCTCTTGCGTCTTGGTAAAATGTGTCTGTCTAGTTTTCTCTAAGAGTAGGCTCGTAAGTACTCCTATTTATTGTGCCAAAATCTTCATGGTGGGTATATATTTACAAGACAGGAACACAAGATAATAACTCTATTTTTAAATACATTCTTGCAAGCCACACAGTGATGCAGAACCTGAGCTTGACCGTGTCGCTTGTATGTTCGTTTCTAAAAAATTCCAGTTCTTATATAATCTATGCATCTACCTGTGTCTCTTTAAGCCCTGTTTATTGCCTTATCTTTTGTGTGTTGTTGCCAGACTCAAACATGGGAATCACATGGAAAGTGCCGTGGTTAATCCAAAAAAATTTGCTCCCAAGAAGCAAGCGAGTGAGCCAAGGAATGTAGGCATTTGTCTGGAGAAACAAATGCATCCCGCAATAACAGTGGCACTGTTATTGGTGCTTGGTCCTACTGTGTATGTACGTGGTCCTTGGAGAAGGAAATTCATAATTTCTAATGCATGCAGGATTGTTGGCCATCTCTCTGTCACATTGTGCAACTGAAGGTGGCAGCTTCTGTGTGGCTTTAATTTTCAGAGGAAATTTTCTTCTTTTTATTGTAAGTACAATCCATTTCTGTATTCACGACATAAACATCTAATAGAGAGAGAGAGAGAGATTTTGACTGTAAGCAGCTGTTGCCATCTGATCGGGGGATGTATTGCAAATAGTTTACCAAATGTTCCTCCTTCTCTTTTTCCCTAACCACTCAGACAAAGTTGATGCGTGACTGGGAAATCTATTCATATGAACAGAATTCCCTCTGTTGACCCCCAGACAGCAGGCAGTACATTTTCACAAGCACTTAAATTAAATGGCACCTGTTAGAGTTTCAACTTTGTTCTCTAAAACCTCGAATAGATGGAGTGGCAAGATTTTGTGTTTTAGACTGTGAAATTTAGTGGTGGTGAGGAAGTTCAGTCGCTGCTGATTGAACCTGAAACAAAAAGCTTAGCATAAGCACAAAGCTAGAACTTCATTATGCCTTTCCCTAGGTGCCACGCTGAGAAAAGTAGTGTTTAAATCTGTGAGATATGATGCTACCCCAGAAACAGCTTTTTTAGAATGAGTACTGTAACTGGCAGAAAATACGTAGGGGATAATATATCCTGTAAAAATACTGCAGACCTAGGAGAGGGAAAGAGCTTTAATCTCTTCAAGGGAGAAGGAATTGTTTAAACAGCTCCTGGAAGGAAGTTCCTGGCTCAGATCTATAGGGAAAAGAGCAATCTACAGTAACAGGACTCCTAATCCCTTATTTTAATTTGATTCATCACTTTCTTGACTATAACTGTGAAATCACTGTTGTAAAAACTGCTTATTACACTTTTCTGTTACTCTTCAACACGAACAAGGTGAGGAGGACATGAACAGTCCCATTATAATGTGAAACAGATTCCATTTGCATGTACTTAAATCCAGAGACAAATTTTGCCTTAGTATATGCTCAGTCCTCATTCAACGCTGGAAATCTACTCCATGATTGCTCAGCTACAATGTGCTTTAAATGGGAAGTAAACAAGAAAACTGAGGCACAGAAAGACCTTATGCGGTTTTCTGAGGTGTATACAGCAGAATCCAACAAGGTCCTCAGTATCTCCAAGCCAGGCCTGAAGTGTGTCAACTCCCAGCAAGACCAGCAGTGATGGCAGGTGTTAATCTTTTCCAAGAAAATGTTGTGTCATACAGAATAATGAATGAGTAAGAAAAGAGGTAAGCATCCAGTAGCTCACTTGATGTCCCTAGGCAGTTTGCTGCAAGACTAATTTTAAGTTTTGACGAAAATAAGCAATAATGATCTAATGGGGCTTTTAATTAGAAAATATACAGACCTTCAGCACTTTCCATTTGAATCCTGTGCAACTAAAAGACTAATCAGGACTACCAGCATTGAACACACAGTTTCTGATTATTCTAAGAAATTTCTAAGTATACCAGTTCTAAGAAATCCATACTCTGTGTTGTAAACACCATATCACAATTTTTCTAGGCATTCTAGGCTAAATGTTGTAAATATACCCAGGATATGTATAGCAACGCTATAATCATCCACAACTAAGACTGATGGCAACTGTCACTGATGCCAGGAAACAGCCTGTTAAAAGGCATATGTGAGGGTCAGTCTGCTAAGACTGACCAAATGCACAGGCTGGATTCATGTGTAACTTCTATTTACTTCATCACTCAGGGACTGACTTCCATCAAAGATTCCTCTGCAGTAAGGTTTTATAACTACTTACTAGAGGTATAAGATGCCCATGGTTTCATATGCTTTTCCTCAAGCTGTTCTCTCTCTCAGCTTTTATGATTACATTAGAAACATTGTCCTTATGGTTTCCTTTTAATGGTCTTCATTTCTTTTATTGTTATACTGTTCAGAGGTTGCAAAGAGGTTAAGAGTTCTTACACTTATTAGATTTGGCCGTGCAGAACAATATTGCTAATAAAGATCCCAGACTACAATGAAACGTAAGATTACTTCTGGAATTTAGTGTTTAAAACTTTAATCCTTTTCCCCTTGGAAAAACCTGTGCTACCCTAAAGTTCCACAATGCATTTTGCAAGTTTTTAAAATTTTACAGCCTGGTAAATGATCTGATAGATTCTTTATCACCTCAGGTATTTAGAAAGCGCGGTTTCCATTAGATAACAACTTTTGAGCATGCTTAATTGAGTTTCACAACAAACAAAAAAAGAGATTTAGTAATAAAATACAAAAAGGAAGTAGAGAAGGAGCAATACGAGAAAAACCACAGGCTTCTAGAACACTGTTTTAACTCTGCAAGGAGAAAACTTTTCTGATCTCTTCATTATAAATGCAGTATCCGTATTAGACTAGAAAAATGAATATGCAGCTGAACAACACAACTGTCAAAGGAGATTTTTGTGGCTGTTCTGACCACAGAGATCAGTGTAAGGAAAACAGACTGTTCTAGTGGATGAAGAAACTCATGAAAAACAAATTTCAAAGCAGAACAAAAGAGATAGACCAATCTCAAGAACGATGAGGAGAAAGAGTCATAGTGTTGCAAGGCTTGAAATACGCTTAACTTTAAGTGAAACCAGTAACCAGGAAGGTTTCATGCAGAACATGTCTACAATTACAGTCTAGATGCAGTCTGAGCTTTAACTTTGTTTTCTGTTTACATGGAAATATTTTTTTCTGTTATTTTATATAGACAAAACAATGGCCGGTTAATATTTAATATAGTATGAAATTATTACAGACAAAGTAATATGCTTTCAGAGTCTTGCACTGAAGATGATTCTCTTCAGTTTTCTCTTCAGGACAAGATTCTAGAAAAATAAGTGAGAATTTCCACTTTTCTTGAAAGAGTAGCTTTACCTGATGCCCTGTTAAAACAGGGCTTGAAAATGTAACCCTCTATAACTGTAGGTTATTTGTGTTGCTGCATTTTACTTGCAGATGGCTGTAGAGCACAGAAATATGCCGATAAATTGGTTACATGCAAATATACGGAAACGAGGACACACAATCTGCTTACCCAGAAACCAGTTACATTTGCAGTTAACCTAAAGCAGTCTTCCTGGTTATCATCTTCAAATCTGTAGGCTGAATCTTTGCTTTGTGGACAAGAATAGGTTACATTTTTGTGGGGGAGGATGGACATGTTTCACAGGCTCAGACTGGCTCTGAATATTTACTCACGGGTGCAATCTATATATATGGTTTGCAGACTTTTTCTATCCATTTGTGGGCAAAATCATGCTGTCTCCTGTCAAACTCTGTAGCGTTTCTAAAGACTTGTATCTGAT
Source organism: Phoeniculus purpureus (assembly GCA_028565055.1). Classification (NCBI taxonomy): domain Eukaryota; kingdom Metazoa; phylum Chordata; class Aves; order Bucerotiformes; family Phoeniculidae; genus Phoeniculus; species Phoeniculus purpureus. The sequence continues at coordinate 38,511,920 of JAOXOE010000874.1, forward strand.
ATTTTGTTCCTGTGGGGACAGGATTGCTCTGGAGGAACAGTGGATCTTTGGGAAAAGAACAGTCGCATCAGAAAAATTCTGTTCAGGCTAACGACGACAGGCGTATATCATAGAACGGTGTGCCGCTGATGGTACTCAAACAGTACCAGTGATTTCTTTTTTAAATTATCATCTTTAAATAGTGCAAGTGGAAGCTACTCGTTATGTACTATTTTCTTTCTGTGCTACTTTACAGATTTGTTAAGGCTTGAAAATATTACATCGATATATTAAGTACATATTTATATTACACATATTAATATTTCTCTTAAATAAGTGCCAATAATATGGAAGCAATTCCATATTAACACCAAATCAAAGACACCAACTGTCAGTAACCACAGTTCTTTCACTTCAGGAGCAGCATAAGGATCAGAAATTCTCTGTAAATTATTTCTCTCTTCTGCATCCTGCTGTCACTCTCATCTTCATGGCTTTCTTCACAACCTTTTTCAAGGCCCCTGATGCTCCTCACCATTTTACATCTCTGCATCCCCAGGACTACTCACTGATCCTGTCAGATGTTGTGATACTTCTGGCAACCCCAAAACATGTCTGAGCATGAAGGTTATTTTTTCATGTTTAATGAGGGGCTGTGATTATACTGGAATTTCTAGTGTTAGCTATGGTGTTAAAGAGTCACCTTGTCTGACATTGTAATTTATCTGTATTTGCAAAGTAAATATTTTCCCAAAGGTTTCAGTTCCCAAAGAGCAAATTTGAAGCTTCCTCATGTTCACATTTACTGAATGCAATTTATATGGTTGCTCACTGGATCACGTGCATTATTTTGCAACATTCTTCAAACTGAGAGTCAAAATTTTAGCTTCTGTTGTGTGTCTTGACTAAGTCATGTAATTATAGTCTCCTAATTGACTGTTGATAACTATGACATTTATGTCATGAACCATTAGTAATGGTGACCATAAACATTGCATTCTGTGCATGTACCAGCCGGTCTACATTCAGCAAATCCCTGGAGTCTAAACCTTGCCACCAGGTAAAAGACAGTAGTGGAGATGAAAGCACTGGGCTATGCTGTATGAGAACTACATCCAAATCCCAAGTGCTTCATTAACCTTTTAGGCAAGAGAGTTCAGCTAGCTACTGTTCAGGGACTTCACACAAAGGGTGCATATTGGAGAGTCGTGGCTCTTACAAGGTGAGTTTTATCCAAATCTTCTCATTTCTTCACCTGTAAAATGAGAAAAACTGATAGTTTTGTCCACAGTGGCATTGTGAAACGCTTGTAAGGCATTCTAATTAAAGATACTTTGGAAATGCATATTTATTTATTATGTCTACAAATTGCATGTACCTCTAGGCTTGGGTTGCACGGAATAAATGGCATGTTGCTAGCACAGACCCATTAAGCAGTTTTAAAGTCTTAAAATAGAAAAGGAAGCCTTCAATGTATATTAAAATAATTTCGTTTTGGTATGATTTTGCTCTCTACTTTCAAAAAAGTAGGAGATGAGATAATGTAACCATTTATCCCTCTAAGGTATCATAGAACTATGGAATGGCTTAGGCTGGAGTAAGGACCTCAGAGGTCATCTAGCTCCAACCACCCTGTCATAGGTAGGGACACGTCTCACTAGACCAGGTTGCCTAGGGACCCGTCCAGTCTGGCCTTTCTCTCTTCACAGCCTTCCACACACTGCTGAAAATAAAGACTATTCACAGAAAGAGTAAACTTGACAGGACACACTCTTTAATTTCATACGCTTGAATTCTGTGAATGGTGAATTGAACAATATTCTATTGGTTTTGAAGGGAATAGGGAAGAGCCAGAGGCACAGCTCAGTTTTGCTGTGTTGCAGAAAGCAGAGGTCAGAGAGTCACTGGCGGATTGTCAAGGTGTCTAAGCCCACATTGCCGTGGATGCTGATCTTGTCTGCCTTCCTTCTTCTGGCATGCGTGCAACTCCCTTTCAGTCCAAACTTTGCTGTCAGCTTGAGAATTCAGCAATTCCTGGGCATTTCAGCTGTAATATAGTTATAAGAGGGCTGATTTTAACAGACTTCACCTATTGATCCCTAAAAATGCAACAAGGATCAAGGCTATTGAAGTCTGTATTTCCATTACTCAGTTTGAAACAGTTTCCAGTGGCTCCACTAGATACCACTATATACTGTTTTTTATTTGGTTGGGGTTTGTTTTGCTGTTGTTCCCAGTAGACTACAGCCTTTTGTCCCTTTCTTCTGGGAGATTTGTCTTAGTGCTTTTCTGGCGCTATGGGATTTCTTCTCACAAAGTGATTTGTGCAAGTTAAGAGCTAGCACTGGCACCAACATGTCTAAACACTCTTTAGTTTCCTTGAATTTTCTCATCATGTAGATTATGCAAATTCAGGTTCTGTAGACTTTATTTAGAGACACAAATTTATGCAAATATTTTTCCCTTTCTGAGAGTTACTTGTCTGCTTTTAGTGTCCATCTTTCTCTTTTGGAATTCATCCTGAGAATGTCTTGGGGCTGCCTTGTAATTGCCAAATGTTTTACTATAGCCACTAGACAAATAACACAATGAGAAAAAGCAAATCCAAATGCTAATCCAGTGGGCAGCTTTAGGATGTTAGTGCTGCTTTTGAAGAGCACCTCACCTTTCAGAAACTTAGTGAAACTTTTGAGGGATTCTGAGATTGGTTTTTTTGGTGGGGTTTTTCAGGAATGGTTCCCACATACTCTTCCCATGGGGTGAGACTGGAGCATTTGAGTATTTGACAGTTTATGCAAAGCGCCTGAAGGAGGAGCAGAGTGCAGCATTTACCAAGAACAGATAACACTAACATTTCCTCATAGCTGTTCATTTTGCTGTAGCCGAGTTGATTTGTTGATTTCACTATTTAAGTTGCCAACACAGGGAACCCTAAAGAAGAAGTCCAAATACCATTTTTCCTGCTCATCTTTGTATTCCACGAAGATTGTACTAGTCTCAGGAGTTTGTTGTCCATTCCATCAGTTTAACAGTATCTATTATATTGCAGAGGAAATGAAACTCAAGTGGAAGTCTTTAATGAGCCTCATTCTTCCTTTACTGGAGGCAAGAAATCCCTGCAGAAGTTTCTGGGATGGGGTGCTTTCTTATTCATGCATTTCCTCACAGTACTCGATAGCATAAGTGTCTTTTAATTATGGAATTGGAGTTTTATTGCTGTGTTTGTGCTTCTTCATATGGTAACAGATTAAGATTTTTTTCAAGAGCACTTAATTTCTACACTGAAATTTCCTTTACCATATCCTAAGTGGATATGACCAGCAGGGTAAACCCCTCATTTATTTCCTAGTGGGCACATTGTTTCAGTGGAGAGAGTTAAAAATAAGAACAACTGGATCATCATTTCATTTGTGATGAAATGGCTGAATCTCACCTTCTCCAAAGACTCCCTAGAGAAGTTCAACCACAGATGCCCTAGTGAACAGCTGCCATCAAGCATGGGGTAACTTGCAGAGATAGTGAATACTCATAGACATTTTTTTCCACCAGGAATTAACGAAATGTTGAATACTGTCTTCTGTTAGGAAAATCAATTAGATCTGTGTTGTGTACCTTGCAACATGCTGTAGCAAAACTAATCCTTTTGAGAAAATCGGCTTCTCCGTCATTTAAAACGGACACCTATAATTAATGCACTCTTCTGAACACTTTGGTTTTACCCTGACCTACCTTTCCCCATCTAAGATTAGAAAAATAGCAACACTTCATTTTATTTGGCTTATAAGGATAAAGGCAGTGCTTACAAGGTTCTCAGATAATGTAGTGAGGAGAATTATAGAAAAATCTATGAGGAAAATAATGATTCTGCACAGAGCGCAGGGACTGACTGGCATGTAATAAACCACAAGGTTGGTGACTACGAGTTTGGGCATAGTAGTACAGCCTTTGAATAAGACAGGATGTTGCTCTATGGGATTACATTGCAAAAAAACTACATAAAGGCAGAGTGATTGCCCTTTTATCCTGTGGTCAGCAAGAAAAGCTTGCTTCAGATCTCAAGAAACTCTGACTTAGGACCGGGGGTCAAGGCAAGTAGTCCAAATGATCTATCCAAATAAGACGGCAATGCTGACAGCACATGCACTGCTGTTGCATTCTGCATGGAGAACAGTGCAGAAACCTTGATCTCAGAGAAAGATTTCAAACAATTTTCTTTGTCTTTTGGTAGAGATATCTAGACAGGATGTGTACATGAATATGGCCAATGCAAATGGACCATGAAGTCAACATTTATTTAGGAATTTTGGAGTGATTCAAACTTCTTCTTCCACTCTCTAAAAAATAAAGGCTGAGGAAGGAAAAATGAACCTTATTTCATACTAAGACTCATCCTTCAATGTCAGCAATAGTTTAGAAGTGAAAGCACGTAACTTACAAAAAAAAACTCAAGTCTTGAAAAAGCAGTAAGGGGAGGTAAACAAGACAGAGTGCCCTGCTGGCTCTTCCTCCTAACATTAGCAGAAGTCAACAGAGTTGCCTTTCTGAGTACCAGCAGTGAAAAAAGTCAAGCTGCAATTTTGTTAGGGTGGATGGAAGAAAGTAATTTACAGCCTTTAGTGATGCATATTTTATGACATGCTGGAGAGAAGCTGCAGTAGCCCCACAGTACTGTGATGCATAACAAGATTCACTTAATAAGTCCCAAAAGTAAAATAGAGCTAATTAAAACTCTGGTATAAATGTCATGGTGCAAATTTTAGTCAGAATGAATTATCAAGTATAAGTTTTAAATAGAAATTAAATACTCCAAAAATACATTTGATAGTACTGAAGACTCAGGTGTATTTCTAATGTAGTGGAAATGGCATGTGTGGTGAGTGAACCTTGGCTGGACTCCAGGTGCCCACAAAAGCCGCTTTGACACTCCTCTCCTCGTATGGACAGGGGAAATTAAAGCACAAATGCTCATGGATCAAGATAAGAACAACTTCCCCCACACCACCTTTCCTCTCGAGTTCACTTTCCCTCCTGATTATCTCATCTCCTCACTCCAGCTGACACACAGGGACAGGGAATGAGTGTTGCAATCCTTTCATTATATGTTGTCTCTGCTGCTCCTTCCTTTTTAGTTAGAGGACTCCTCACACCTTTCACCTGCTTCCACATGGGTTCCCTCTCATAGAAGACTGTCCTCCACCTATTTTTCCACTACAGATGCTTCCCACAGGGTTGAGTTTTACATGAGCTGCTCCAGTACAGGTCCTTGAGGAGCAGTCCTTCGGGAACAGACTGCTTCAGTGTGGGTCTCCCATGGGGTCACAAGTCCTACCAGCAAATCTTCTCCATCATGGGCTTCTGTCTCCGTGTGACGACAGGTCCTGACTGCTTCAGTACAGGCTTGCAGTAGGGTCATATCTTCCTTCAGGTGCATCCATTTGCTCTGATGTGGGTATCCTCCATGGTCTGAAGGATTTCTACTCCAATATAGATCTTCATGGGCTATGAGGAGATAACCTTCCTCACAATGGTTTTCACCATTAGCTGCATAAGTATCTTGGTTTTTGCACAAGAAGAACCTTCTCTCCCTACATCTTCACTAACCTTGATGTCTTCAGAGCTGTTTATGCCTCATATTTTAACTTCTCTGTCTCATTGCAATTGTTTTTTTCCCTCTACTTAAATATGTAATCACAGAGCCAGTACCACTGTCACTGATGGGCTTGGCCTTTGCCAGGGGCAAGGCTATCTCAGAGCTGGCTGACATCAGATCTGTTGAGCACAGAGGAAGCTTCTAGAAGTTTCTTACAAAGGTCACTTCTGTATCCTGCCTGCTTCCAAAACCTTGCCATGCAAACCCAATATGGCATTGGAGAGGGCATGTGTTTACTGAGACAACAGCAGAGGAGCAGGCAGTGTTGCATGGTCAGTGGACTGAACACATATTAGAACAGTGTTCCTAGTCATCATCTTCCACAGAGACGTTCACCACAGCTTCTTTTCACTTCTGCAGTTCACTGGTTACCATTCTGGTTCCATTTCACAGGAACACATGCAGGGAGTTTGTCCGCCGACATTCTCTACTTATACTGCAGACAGAAGTACTTGCCTTAGCGGGAGATGTTAACACACCACTTCACCCAGGAAGGAAGGAGAGGCAGAAGAGCAGCAGTGATTGTGGAGATACAGTGTAATTCATCTTTCAAGGGTCATGGTACCAATACTGCCATTTACCTTCACTGTGGTAAAACCACACACCTTTCAACTTTCTGAATCTATTTCAAAGATTGTAACTGCTCATTTTTTTGTGAGGCTGGTATTTACCTTTTGAAGGAGTGCTTTTCAGTGCCATTCCTTTAGTTCACTGACTACTTGAAGTAAAAGAAGAAAAGCAGGAAAGACAGTGTGAGGCTGTACATATTCCCTTTCCATATGTGCAAAATTGTCTTTATGGGACAAACAGACAAATAAGATGCGGAAAAATAAAACTAAAGTAAAGGAAAGGGACAGGGAAAAGAGTGAGGGTGAGGGAGAGGGGCAGGAAGAGGAAAACCTTAGCCCATTAACCCAGAAAAAAAAATATTTATGACTTCAGACTTCGAATTCAATTCAGCTTTGTACATTCTAGCAAGCACCACTGTCTTTTAGACACAAGCTGAAAAGAGTGTATAGTTCATCATTTCCGTTTGATTAATGTCGCTGAGAGCTTCACAAATATACATAGGAGAAAATAAGCTCTAAGGCTTTTGTATATGGATGAAATATTCTTTCATTACCAGTCTGGTCTCTTTTTGAACAATTTAAAGAGATTCTCACTTTACAGTTCATTTTACTTCTTCTTTTACATTAGGTATGAAGCTGTTGAAGGTTCCTTGAACCAAGTCATGGCCTTTTAACACATTATTTCTGACAGAGTCAATCCTAATGAACTCATAAAAATCAGTGCAGTTTACTGTTATTAGTGCTTTTAAGTGATACTGGCAACTTCTTCCTCCTAAGTACTTCATTAGTACTGTTGTGTTTTCATGTGCCAATGGTCATCAGACATGATCTGTGAGCCTTGAGACATAAGAAATGCTTGGTGAGACAGATCTTGTAATAGAAGTCCTAGATAACTTTAAGGTGCTCATTAGTGAGATTAATCACTTCTAACTTCGTATTACATAGGCATTTTTTATCCAGGCTCCTTTGTTACCACTTTTCTGCCATGAGTAAGCACAGGTTCAGAAAGCATTTGCCCTCTTTCCTGTAAACAATACCTATTTGGAATCTACTTTTAGAAATACTAATCTGGAAATACTGCATAGGGAAGATCAAAACATCATTGGTGGAATATGCAAAAGGGCTTCTTTCATGAGTTTTGTTTAGATTACTCCTTCAGTGACTGCAACCTTCATCAGTACCAAAGGAAGAGGGAGTTGGTTCCTTTGCATACCTACATGAAGTCATGTCATATGTTCATACCTGTCTTCAAAGAATGTACTTACTACTACTTTGTCAAAGCAAATTTGTCCAACTTCGTATTGGGCTGAAAGTTCACCTTTAGGGAAACATGGTTGCCCAGGAAAGGAGGGATCACAACTAGACCTTCCCCACAGAAAATGGCTTGGACACTGGGAGCACATGTCCTGACCAGCCACAGAGGCACAAACATTCAGATCCATTGCTCAGAGACAGGGAGAAGACCCTGGAAAATGTTCTCTGTGGCTGTTCATCACAGCATCATGTCTAACACTTTATTTGGCTTGAGCCTGTTGTACAGTGTTTACAGACTATGAGGAAAATAACTATCCACTTGAGTCCAAATGTTTGTAGAGTACCCTAATTAAACATAATGTAAATTAATTAAGGACATAGAAGACCCATTTGATATTGTGATAAGAAAATTAAAATGTATAGCGCAATGTATTATAGAAAATTTTCAACTTTATAAACATTTCAGGGAACTAGCACTGCAAGCAAGAAAGTTGTCTCAGTATGCAAAAGCAACGAATATAAATAATGTGATTCCTTACAGCAGTGAAGAGGCAGTGAAGTTGTCCTGGACTTATCCTACTGCCCTATAAAATGGGTGAAAAAGACATAATAATAAAGTGTAGATGACTGCTGTATTTCAAAATAAACTCCAAAGTCACTGTTAAGGTATGTGACGTCACATTAAAATGAGGTTTCCTGCTTCGGCAAAGATAATATAAAAGTCCTTCTCGTGTTCCAGTCAACGAAAGTTGTGTTTTGAAGTGTGGCAAAACTCACTTGCCTGAGTTATTATTTAATAAGAATATCCTTGACAACTAGGTTAAAATGTGAAAAAGGTAGTGATAAGAGTAAGACACTAATTAATGGTACGTCAGAATATCTTTTTTTCTCAATGAATTGAGTAACCTCTTAAGGTTACTTATCCAGAGACTGCTTGCATAAGCAGCAGCTTAAAAAACCCCCTCAATAAATGGCTGCAGTAAGTGGAGTGTGAATATGCAGTTGCAAGCCAAAGGTCAGTAAAGCTAAATACAATGCAGAGTTCAATCCTTCCGTTGTACTTTATTAAAATTAGTTTTGTTATTCTGTAGTTGCTTTTGCTAGGAGATTAAAGTACAGTTGATCTCTCCTTCCAAATTCAATTTTATATTTAAAATGCCAAAATGCAGGTGAAAATTAGGGAAAATCAAATTGTAAAGGGCATTGATTGAACAAAACCTCACTTCCACGTTTTGTACATCAGTTAAGTTCCTTCACGTTAGAATCCTGCTTGTATGCTTTCCCTTCCAGACATCAAAAAGTTAAATTATGTTTATACATAAAATATTATCTCTGATACTCAGAGCAGCAGGGACTGTAAATTACAGAATAGGATGCTATGCAGCAAGGCCAAAAATAACCATCAGCCCCTGAGAGGACAATTCATGTGGAGAAGAGGAAGGGGAACAGGCAAAGACAGACATGGCTTTCCAGGTGCGGCAAACAGAAAATGGTGTGTGGTCAGTCTTGTGGGAAGGAAGGAGGAAGGGAAGAGCATCTTGTCACAGCAGTCCAGAAGATGAAGTAGCTCCTTCACCAGTGCCAGAATAATGGAAAGGAGGCATATGAGAGCAGAATAAAGAGAAAGCAAAAGCAGCAGCTTGTGCAAGACAGTAAGAAAAAATCCACTGGAGGCTGTTGAATAGAAGCTGCAGTGGACACTTCCTTCTCTTGAACCAGTCTCAGATCTCTTTCAATGGAGCAATCCACATCCAAGGACTGTCTAGGAAATCTGATAATCCTATTGCACACAAACTTCAAATACTGTTACTGCCTTTTCCAGTTACACTTGGAAACACTCCAGCAAAATATCACATGCTAATACAAAGCTTAGCAGCAGTTGTTTTCCAGCCTAAGACATTGGAAACTCTTGTGCAATAGAAAGGGATTGTCTTGCTTTTGTTTGTCATCTTTAGGTGAACCGATGATTTGAAAAGACCAAGAGTTGTTCCAGTGTACTGAAGACCTGTTGGTGACTGCAGTGCAGGTGCTGCATGTCCCAAGACTGACGCACATGACACAGGAGGTTTAAGAGAAGCCTCACATCAGGGCAAAAAGGGAAAAATACATAAATTGCAACTCGAGCCATTCAAGTACAAAAGCATAAGCTTGACTTTAGGCCATTTCAGCATTGCTTAATTTACTTGAATGATTCATGTTCTTGAAGATAAGCATATGCCTGTGCACTTTGCTGCATGAGGTGTGTTTAAGCAATGCATTACATACTCAGATACCCCATTTACACTCATTAAAATGACAGATGATTTGAGTCAGATGGAACTTTAACAAACTGAAAAATAAACTGGAGCTTGTGAAGTTGCTTTGAGTAGCAGGAAACCAGTTTGCTGCTCCCAGTACCTCCTGGAACACTCCATATCAAACTATGAAAAAAACCTCAAATTATTTCAGGATATCTAGTTGCTGAAGTAAAATATTTCTGCAGTACGTGTCCTCAAGTCTCAGGTGTTGCTTTTCTTTGAGGGCATGTTAAAGTCAAGAAATGCTTGTCTTCAATTCAGTCGGTTTTCTTTGTTTCCAGTGCTTCCAGGGAGACAGATTTTTTTTACAGTTTGCTGTGGCAGGAATCCTGAACGCTCACTGTTTTCAGCTACTTGGTTCAGCTCCAGGAAGTTGTGCTGAGTGAGCTACTGTAACATGTAAAGATGGTGTGACAAGACATTTTTACACTTCTCTTGAGTCAGATGGGTGAGTGCAAATTTAACTTTGCAATAGCTTTCTAAAAACAGCACAGAATCAGAAAAATCACAAAACATTGGAAGATCATCTAGTCCAGTCTCCCTGCCACAGCAGGATCACCTAAATCGAATTAGACAGGGACATGTCCAGGCGGGTTTTAAACATCTCCAGAGAAGGAGACTCCACAACCCCCCTGAGCATCCTATTCCAGTGCTTCATCACCCTCACCATAAAGAAGTTCCTTCTTACATTCTTGTGGAACCTCCTATGTTCCAGCTTACACCTATTGCCCTTTATCCTATCATTAGATGACACTGAGAAGAACCTGGCTCCATCCTCCTAACACCCACTCTTTACATATTTATAAATGTTAATGAGGTCACACCACAATCTCCTTTTCTCCAACCTAAAGAGAACCAACTCCCTCAGCCTTTTCTCATCAGGGAGATGTTCCACTTCCTTCATCATCCTCGTTGCTCTACTCTAGACTTCCTCCAGCAGTTCCATGTCCTTGTGGAACTGAGGGGCCCAGAACTGGACACAATACTTCAGATGTGGACTCACCAGGGCACAGTAAAAGAGAGAACCTCGCTAGATCTACTAACCCATCTGATCCACTCCAGGATGCCATTGGCTTTCTTGGCCACAAGGGTACATTGCTGGCTCATGGGCATCCTGCTGGCCAGCAGGACCCCCAGGTCCCTTTCTCCTACACTGCTCTCCAACAGATCAGTCCCTAACCTATACTGGTACCTGGAGTTGCTCTTGCAAAGATGAGAGACTCTACACTTGCTCGTTATAGTTCATTCGACTTCTCCCCGCCAAGCTCTCCAGCCTGACCACTAAATTGCTGCACAGCCTATTGGGGTATCAGTGACACCTCCCAGATTTCTGTCATCAGCAAACCTCCTGACAGTGCACTCTAATCCCTCATCCAAGTCATTAATGAATAGATTGAATAATACTGATCCCAGTACTGCCCCTTAGGGGACTCCACTAGATACTGGCTTCAAACTAGACTCTGTCCCATTGACCACTACTCTCTGGCTTCTATCCTGCAGCTCATGATCCAATCATTCAGACCACACTGCCTCACTCTGGCTGCAAAGATGCTGTGGGAGACTGTGTCAAATACTTTACTGAAGTCAAGACAGAAAACATCCACTGCTTCACCATCCACCTGGTCATGCCCTCATAAAATGTTATCAGGTTGGTCAAGCATGACTTCCCCTTAGTGAAGCCATGCTGACTGTCCCTAACGACCCTCTAGTCCTTGCTGTGCCTAGAGACAGCTTCAAGGACAAGTTGTTCCATCATCTTTCCTGGAATGGAGGTGAGGCCAACCGGTCTATAGTTACCTGGGTCCTCCTTCTTACCCTTTGTGGAGTGACATTTGCTATCCTCCAGTCCCCAGGCACCTCTCCTGATCCCCATGACTTATAAAAGATGATGGAGAGTGTCTTAGCAATGACTTCTGTTGTCTCCCTTTGCACTTACAGGTGCATTTCATCTGGGCCCATGAAAGGAGGGCCCAGATCAATTAAGGGTTCAGATTGCTCAGCTGATCCCTAACCCAGACCTTGTCAACCAGGGCAAACTCCTTTTTTGTCCCAACTTCCTCTGGGGTCTTAGTGGTCTTGGGCTTATCAGGACATCCTCCAATAGTACAGACAGAGGCAAAGAAGGTGTTCAGTATCTCTGCTGTCTCTGTGTCCTCTGTCACCAGCACACTGCCCTCGTTCAGTAGGGGGCCTACGCTGCCTCTAGGGTTGGTTTTATCTGCAACATATTTGAAGAAGACGTTTCTGTTGCCCTTGACCTCCTTTGCATGTTTAATTCCAATGGGGCTTTGTCTTTCCTAGTTGTATCTCTACATCCTCTGACCAGAATCTGAAAACCATCCTTGTTGGTGTATGAATGTATGAAGAACACAGAAATTTCATGTAGTTGCACAATGCACAAATACAGCAAAAGTATGGTTTTGGTATTACAAAATATCAGGGTCTTTCATCCACTCTGCTAGAACGATGCAAATTTGAACTTCTGAAGAACGTTTCATAACACATGTCACATTATATCTGTTTCAAAACTGGTCAGGGCACAGACAGACAGAAAGCAGAGATGTTGAAGGCATTTATTACCTTAGAGGATAGGAGGCACTAGGACCTAGCAGTCTGAACGTAACGGGGAAATCAGTCCTGCTCTATCGCTCATTGGCTGCCGACTCTGAGATAACTTTTAGTGTGTTTTATTTCTTCACCTCAATTTCCCCTGCAGTGTTAGGCAATCATCAACTCTTGTCAATATGCCAGCTGATAAAAACTGGGATGTTGCTGGTTTTTTTGCTTCCTATGTTAACACTGATTATTAGCTGTCCATCCAGTCTGAGAACCTCACAACGGGGGTTTTTGGCACTCTGAAAACTATTGTTCCTTAGGGTAACCACCCAAATAATATTGTTGATAATCTACATGCAACCATCCGCCCACGTGTGTCCTTCCCCACGGAAGAGCTGTTTCATCAGCTGGTGGTTTTCAGTACCACATGGCAGAAGTCATCATGGAACAGCTCACACAGAGAAGCCGGCCACAGCATCAAGAGCCTCCCCACCACCGAAGACGGTTACGTGACTTTCAAGTGTACCACGTACAGAAGCAACGTTTCACCCTGCTTTCTACGCTCGTGTTGAATAACTGGATGCTCCTTAGTTATGTCTTCCCTCTTTCTGGTACACCCATGCACTGCGGAGTGGCAAAAATGCAGGGCATCTCAGGGTCCTCTGAACACTCCTATCTAGTCACGGGAAGACCAGTGGATTTCAGTGGAGCAGGCATTGCAGTATGTGGGAATCTGCAGTATCAGAGAGTTTCTTCTCCAGACAAACCTGTTAGGCAGCATTCATTCTTTATCATCACGCAACACTTTAGGGCTGAGACATTTCCTGGAACGCTGTGAAAGAGGGCTTTAGCTAGCACTGTGGCATCATACCTGGGAGACATTTATAGAACATTTGGTTTAAAAAATATAAGAAAACTCACACTATACAGAAAATCTTCTAAGCTTCACTGCCTTTCACAAAACGGCAGCAGCGAAAATACAGCTGTGAAAAATTATTCATTGCAGCAGCAACCTCTGCTTCTATCTTTGTACCTTCATACCGCAGAATACATCTGCAGCGTGCTGTAGGGTCCGTACACGTCAGCGCACCCTCTATTTCAAACGTCACGTTTGAACGCCTCAGGCCTGATTGTCGGTTCTCTTGCTGTCAGCCATGGGGTGTGTTGACTGAGGGTCTCATGGCAAAGGGGGATAGGGGCACTGTATTTTAAGTTGCCTATGGCATGTGGGACAAAGGCTTCGTTGTTTCAAGCACAGTGAACTCATCAAATTCACATTGTTTCAAGTAGGGATCAGAATCAGAGTGAGTGAAAGTAAAAAAGACCAGTGATTTGAAACCCCGTGGGGAAAAATAACGCTAAGTGTAATAATAAAACAAGGAATTAAATACCTTTATTTGATTTTTTTTCCCCACATTCGTCATTATATGATGTGTTGTTTTGCTATTTTTTATCACTGCTTTATAAAGAAAAAACAAATTTTTCACTGTGTAGTTAGGATTTAAGTTTTGCAGTTTCTTTTTGTGCAGAAGAGACTGTTCTTTGGTTTTCAGGGTTTTTTTACTTTTTCGCTTTGTGAAAAGAAGAAAATAAAGCTGTGGAATAACAAAACGTGCCCGCCAGCATATTTCTCTCTTCTTTTTTTTTTTTTTTGACAATAAAGAGAAAGGCTCAAACAAACTCTGAATCCTGCAGTGGAAAATAGAAAGCTTTTCACATTGTTCATTCATGGCTCTCTGCTGTAATTAAGCAGCTAATGCTCCAGATGGCTTAGTTTTCAAAATTAATAAATTTCAGTTTTGCTGAAAGCTTCATTTCCAAATGTGAAAAATAGAAGCTTCTAAGTCGTGTCTAAGTGTCCAAAAATACTGGAAGCTTTGTAATCTTTGCCACGTGGAACAGAGATGCAGTGTCCCAAACTTTACGCTGCTTGGCATAAATAGTTCCCAGGATGCGGTTCACACCCAGCAGCCCCTCTGGTGCCGATTCAGCATTTCTCCCAATTAGTTTTTGCTCATCCCCTTTGTATAGTTTTTAGTGATGGGCTGAGGCTTCAGCAAGGAATATTTGAATGGAGACATCTGGCCCTAACACTACAGTCAAAATAAGAGTCCTGCTTGTTGCTTGGGACTAGTACATACAATATAATCAGCATTAAAGCGGTTTGCCACAGTTACTGTCAGAGGTCAACTGAACTGAGTTTCCATTTGTTCTCTGTCTGTGGCAACCATCTGCTTGCTTTGGGAGGGAATCTGTAGATATGTGACGTGTTCTTCTCTTACATGCACAGGCCCAAGATGCACCTAAACTGTACAGTGACTTAGGAGAGGGTATGTGCTTACTCACGTGCATTTCAAGTCCAATCTAGCTGTTAAGTTCAAACCTCTTTGCTAGCAACTTGTTGTGACTCTGGAAAGTAAAATATCCTCTGACTTCTTCTGTGCAGCTTTTTTCTTACAATAGCATTCACACGTGACAGTGGTCTTCTTCTAAGTTACTAATGATAGAATGAGAGGAAATGGCCACAAGTTACATCACAGGAGGCTTAGATTGGATATTAGGGAGAAGTTCCTGACTGAGAAAGTGGTTACGCCTTAGAACAGGCTGCCTGGGGAGGTGATGGAGTCATCATCCCTGAAGGCATTTCAAAAACATGTAGATGGAACACCTAAGTTCCAGGGGTCAGGGAGATGTTGGGATGAGGGTTTTACTTGATGATCCTGGAGGTCCTTTGAAGCCATGATGATTCTATGATTTTACGATTTTAATGGCTGGTATGTCACCATTTTTTTGGTGTTTTACCCTGAAGATGAACTACTGTTACCAAAACCCCACTGCATTAAACTTGAAAAAGCCTTCAGGCATTATGAGCAATATTTTTCATCTTCTGCACTGTTTCTTTTTCCTGGATCATCTCTTGGTAACCTCTGTCATGTTGCTCCAAGCTTAAAGCATTTCAGAAATCTAACCCTACTAGAAGACACACTACTGACACGTTCAAATACTTTTGCTAAAGGTAGGACACGTATGGCTAAGGACATTATGATATGGGCAAGGAAAGGTTTTTTAGGAGAGTGCAGGGAAGACACAGCAAGCAAGAAACTGTGATACTATGGGAGTAGGGTGGGAATAATTTGCAGATTTACAGAAGAAATAGTAACTGCTAGTTGATACTGGAAGTGTTGACTGTTAAATTGGGTGCAAGAATGGAAAGACAGTTGTTTAGAGGGTTCTCTTTTAGAGGTTTAATCAGCAAGGGCTTCCAGAAGAGGAATATCAGGAATGTAGAGGCTAAGTCAGTAACAGAAGTGAGAGATAATAGGAAGCCCCTGACAGTAGGCTGGGCCAAGTTGCTATCTCAAGCACTTCAAAGAGAAGAGACTTCCAGCAATTCTTTTACCTCGTAGAAATGTGGCGTCCATTCAGTCCATGCATATGTCCCTCACAGCCAGCAGGCATTTTAAAGTCCAGTTCCCTGTTCCATGTGTTTTCAGTCCTCCAGCTCCAGCACACTGATTCCTATGGCCAGGAACAAGGGAAAAAATCCTCTTTATTTCAGCAAACAATGGATTGCAAGCAAAACCTTTCTTTCACTGAGCTCTGAGATCATTCATGCTCTTTCCATTCATAATATTCCTTATGCATGATGGCTACCGCATCGTTGCTGAACAGATGGAAATGAAATGAAGTGAAGAAGCCAGAAACAGGCGACAGGAAGCTCCAAACCAGTAGTACCAGTTCACAGAGTAACCTATTGGCCAGTGCTGAAACTAAGGGAGAGCTTGGAATTCCAAGCGCCTTTATCATAGGTTGCTGTGGTAACTCCCCATTCCCTCAGACTAAGAAACCCACTAAAATTCAAACCTCAAGAGTTTCATAGCATTTGCCCTTGTCAACACACTTATCTTCGCGTTAACAGCAAAACGGCTTCTAAAATCCTGTATCTCCTGGGTAGCTTCAAACAGTTCTGATGGTCCTGATTTTTTTAAAAAAGTAAAATAATAAATCAACCAAACAATTTCTTTCTTCAAGCCAAATTATGGCAGTCAGAGTCGGTTCTAAACACAGTAAGCTGTTAAACTATTGTGATATAATATAAAATAGAATATTTTACATTATAGAGCATTAATTTAATTATTCCACTGAGGAGCTGAGACTCTAATTTTAGGAAGCTTAGTTTCTAGTCCTGATCAAGAATAAAATAGTTGTTTTTAATGTACTTTGCTCTTATTCATACGAGTTTTTTATTTTAAAAAATTCTAAGAATTATTTGTGTATTTTTCTCACCTCTGCAATCCTCTTATACCAATGAATTACTAACAAAAGGCTAAAATCTCACATATTTACTGAAAATAAATTCCAAATAACAAAAATTTTATCATATATAATAAAACTAAACAATAAAACATAGGACTTATTTTTATGGCTCTTTCACAATGTCACTTTTTGTGAGCAATGCCACCATGTTGAATTCATTATACTGAATGGCCCTTTACGTATCTGGCAGCCAACCAAGCTGCTCAGAAGGCGTTCAAACTATTTCAGATCTCTAGGCATCACCAATTAAAAGACAATCTAACAAACCTCGTAGCTCAACCAACTTTCTTATAGCAAAGATTAGCAAAAGTCTTCCAACATTTCAGAACAGCTCACGACTTAGAAAAATCTGGATATCTGCTACCTGGAATGAAGTATTGTTTGTTTCAGGTTGAATGACTGAGACAGTCAATCATTTGTGTATTATTCTCTAGTTTGGTAGTTCTCAAAGTGATTAAATAGGTACACCTTAAGAATTAAACTATTCCACAGTCTTCTGTATGAATATCCAGTCCCTGATCAGCCTTAACCTAATGTGTGTTCAAAGGTCTATTGTAAAAATGTTCAAGTTTCTGACTTGTAAAAGTGAAACCCATAGGTATTGTGCCAGATTACTTTTATTCCTTTATTAAAATCATTTTATACTTCCAGCAGATCTCACCACACTCAGGGCATGGACTTATGACTTAACACCGTACACTGAACATTATAGTGTGCAGCTAAGAAGAGTTAATATCCACAATAATGATAAAATATTTTTGGGGGGATAAAATATTCAGGTGAGCCTAATGGAGTGTTCCACCTTCACTGAAGATCTGATGATCACCTGATTTGTCTCAGGTGAACCTTGGGAAGGAGCACACCTGAAGGAGAGGCAGAATTCTTTTATCTTCCGAGGAGAGAGGGAGCTGTCTGTGCTCAGCTCTACTAGAATAACAAAGCAGTGCTTTCACTGGGTGTATTCAATTGAGTGTTTTGATGACTCAAGCTTCACTTCAAGGTCACCTAAGACCTGAAGGATCACGGCTAAGGCTTGCTGCTGATCTGAGTACTTTCTTTATGCCCTGTTTCTCTATGATGAGCAGCAGGGTACAGTCTGCATGTAATTACAGAATACATCAACTGGTACAGTATATAAGCAAATAAATTCATATGGAAGAACTTATTAGAGAATTAATTTCCACTTTTTTTTTTTTTATTTCTTAATATATAGATGGAGTGAGAAGTTGACCATCATAAGTGATCCATGAGTTTCATTTGGTAGGGAAAACTGTTTTAGAGAACAAGCTGTTAACTTGAAATATTGAACATATTTGTGTAAACGTTGCAATATTTTAACAGTACAGTTACAATATTTTTTCAATGCAAAACAAAAAAATAAAAAGATGCAATATGCTAATTTGATATTTCTTTAAAACAGATATTTGATATTTCTCTAAAACAAATGCTGATCTATGGAATGTTATTTGAAAGATCTCAGCTTTACTGTAATGCCATTTTCTGGGACAATCCTGTTTGAATTGTACTTTCTGACGATTTCTTTGCAGAGCTTTCATGCTATTACCCTCTATTGCACTCTGCAGTCATAGCCTCTTCAGTACCTATTAGTCTCTTACCCTTCCTAAAGTGCTCTGCAGTAAGTCAAAGTAAATGGCTAGGGAAAATGGCCTTTAATATTTTATTGAGCAAACCTGGTTATAACCAGCCTCCTGTCACGCAGCTTTGGTTCTTGAAGTGTGTTTCATTAATTCTTCAGTACGTCCTGTGATATCCTTTCTGATCATCATAGGATAAAGTTCATTTCCTTCACACTTTTTTGAGAGCTCTTTGAGGTGGTCTTCATTTTTATTTCCAGATGTACCAACAGTTTTGTGTTTCTAAGCCAAACGTGGTTTAAATTTCCCTTCCATTCAGGAAATGAACAAAACAACCCAGGGCTATGCTCATGTAAAGCACATCGTTTGTCTCCCAAGTGTTTGCAATAGTAAGGAAAAGCAACTGAGCCTGCCTGTCCTTTCTTTTTTTCCCGCTAGGAGGCTAGTGGAAGGTGGCATTCTCAAAAGCAGCTTCAAAACATTTCATGTGTCATGGTGTCAGCCACATCAGTTTATTAAGTTAAAAGACAACAAGGATATCTGAGGGAGTTGGAAACTGTTTTAGTGCTTCCTTCACCATGCAAACCTTTGGTCATGAAACACAAAAGCAAATACGATTTAATGTTTATATTAAAAGAAGTGTCTGGCCCCAAAACATGCCAGTATGCCAATATAGTTCTACCATCTCCAGAACACTAGTGGGGGACTCAACTCCTGGTACATTCATGGTGAGGAGTACTCAGACAAATGTCCTTTGGTTGGTCTGGAAAGGTCTGGGGAGCTGTAGATGTGAGAACCTAGACTCTCCCAGGTCCCCACCATGAGTCGTTCTGCAGTTGCTTCAGCCTTTCTAAACAGTAGACATTTGATGAGTTTCTTTCTAACCCAGTAACCTGGCAAACACTGTGTAACCTTTGCGAAATCTAGACAGTCTAGATAAGACCTGAACATCAGGGAAACCTTTTTAATCTTTGGTTTGGTTTTTTTCCTTTCACACATGTATATGAACACCTCATTCATAACCAGGAAAAGAGAATCTTAATGCTACTAAAGCATGAACAAGATGGTATTTTAGAGGAATATGTTTAAAGACAGTTAAAGCTGTTAGTAAGTCTAGTAATATGTCAATAATCACTGCAGAAAATGAGGATGCTCATATATGCTGTCAAGTAAATTAGATTATTTTTCCTGCTATCCCATGCATGCATATATTTATTCACTGTCCAGCATAGTGCTCGGTCACTGTTTTGGGCTTGCATGCTGGAAAAAATGATGGGAAACGTTTATTTAAACAAAGGAACAAGCAGTATGTCCTTCTCATCCAGTTGTCTGAAACCAAAACCACTGCAAATATTATCTCTTCAGATTAAGATGATAACTCACACATAGGGGGGAAAAAACACCTGTTCCTTCAAAGTTGCCTGCTTTTTGTAGCATTCAAATCTACTGTGATTGGCAGGGCTAGGGCCATTTTTATTGTCACAGTTTGTATCATGATTTAGCAGAACAACTATTTGAACTTACACATGTCCTGAAGAAGTGGTCAAAGTATTCTGAGCCCCCTCCAGATCTGGCAGGTGTCTCTTCCAGTAGGGACGAATTGTACCTGACACAACATTTGGCACATTATAATAGTGTGGCTCAGGAATCTGGTGAGCACTCTGCTTGCTATTGAGAAAAAGCGTCAAGACTTTAAAAACAATACATGAAGAGGGCAAAACCAGAAATAGAACATTTCAGAACATCTGGACTAGAAGTTGTGGCTGCTTTTGGAAATGTTTTTCTCTTTATGGCTGCACGTGATGGGTGTGACTAGAGAAGTTCCCCAAAGCAACTGCGGCCTCCATTATTCAGAAAAATTCAAAATATCTCAATTTCAAATTTAATTCAAAAAAAGTAAAGAATGGATAGCAATTCAGTATATAATGTCTAAAAGAAAAATTACTTTAAAAATCAAACAAAAACTCAAACATATGAAAAGTCCTTGTCCCGGGTTTAACAAGCATAAGGCAAACAGCCAAAATTAAATTTCTTGTAAGACTAACATTTTATGATCTTCAAATAATTAGTTAATAAAATTTTCAAAATTCATATGATAAATTATTATCTTGCATGTGGTTAGAAAAACCTTTCATCTAAATCACCCTGTGGCTTATAGGCAATGTTGTATTCCTGTAGCCTTGCGTCAGTTCCTGGTTTTCATCTTACTTGAATGCAGAATGGGGAAAGACATGTGCTTTTGTACTGATCAGATGGTCAGCATCCACCCATTACCTGCACATGCAGGATCTCCGGGAGTACAAAATGGACAGTCGCATCAATATGACCAAGCGAATGCCGTTTATTAAGTGTCAGCTTAACCCTTTTATACACAACCGGGTGGTCCATGCAATACATATCTATTGCTGATTGGTACAACACATCTGTCCATCTGACTTAAAAGCTGCTGCTGTTGGGTAAGTACCTTTTGTCCACGCACTGTCCATGTGACAGTTAGTTTTCATTCCACAACCTGTTGTTTTTCTTCTACGTGCCAACTTTCTCACAGACCCGCACATCGCTGACCTTGAGAAACTTTCTGAGCAGGCTTCAAAGCCCTTAGCTCAGACTCTGGCTAAGCTCACAGAGCTAGGATTGCTCATTCTCTACAGAATATATCCCTACAGCAGGACCTACTGATCATTTACTGGTCATCTAGACAGGTAACTAGCTTGTCTTAAGGTGAACAGGCACAGCTGATTTAAATTACTGTGTATGTTTTTAAATATATAAAAATGCATATATTTTTAAAACATTACATTCAAATCAATATCTCAAACCTAAGCAATGGGTACCCTTTCACAATGCACATCTATACAGTGTATTTCAGGGCATGTGGCTCTAGATTATGACTAATTCAGTCTAAACTATCCCAAACTATTTAGCCATTACAATATTTTGACCTAGTTTTACAATGTGTGGCATTAATTTTACGATGTGTGAAAGAGTTGCAAATAAATCACTAAAATAAAATACTGTATTCAAGCTGATAAGGTAAACCATGAGACTTGTCTGCTTCTTAAACAAGACGTATTTTAAAACATCAGTATTTACAAAAAGTGCAAAATAAGCAAGTGGTTTAAAAAACATATGGACTTACATAGCATGTGCTTTGTAATAAAAGCAATCATAATCCAACATGCATACAGGAACTGGTTTAATTGATTGAGTTTCATAAAAATCACTTTAAAAAAATCAACGGTATGTCCTTGACCTTCAGAACTGGCCATGCAAACCCTATTGAAGTCTTCCCAAAATTGCAGTTGCATTCTGTAGGCTTTAGATCAATAAACATTTCTTAAGCTTCTTATTTTTCATTATGCGTATTTGATTTCACAATTTAACCAACCACCTTTTAAAGAGTGCTCATTAGATGGCCAAATTGACTGACTGAACATCTCAGTCATTTTTACACATTATATGTTCTGGGTCAGATTGTTTACTTTCAATCGTGCTGGAGAGATCTTCCGTGCTGAGGGGGTCTCAGAGTTCTTGTGGACAACAAGTTCTCCATGGAATAGCAATGTGCTCTTGTGGCCAAGAAGGCTAATGGAATCCTGGGATGTATCAATGTTAGAGTTTCCCGTGCAAGACCAACTCCACACAGACCAATGCAATCACAACAGAAGCCGTTTATTAGTTCTCAACCTGTACCTTATATACAATCTCTCCCTCCACGTGATCCCGCAAGTTACAACAACAAGTAGTGCTATCTTCCTCAAGAGAAAATCACGCCTTCTAGCTAGCTTCCCAATTGGTTCTTTCTCAGGTCCTGCTGTCAGGCAGGCAGAGCTTCCCCAAGGTGCCCCATTCTTGTCTCTTGTGGCCTTCTAGGTTATCATGGCACCCGGTTCTTCTCTGCCAGTTAGCAGCGTTCCTTAGCTATGATGTCTGAGGCCTGAAGTAGCGTCCACTACCACATATCAAGAAGAATGTGTCCAGTGGATCAAGAGACATTCTTCTCCCTCTCTACTCTGCTCTAGTGAGGCCACATCTGGAATATTGTGTCCAGTTCTGGGCTCTCCAGTTAAAAGGGATAGAGATTTGTTTGAGAGAGTTCAATGGAGGGCCGTGAGGATAATTTTGAGACTGGAGCAACTGCCTTATGAGGAAAGATTGAGAGACCTGGGACTTTTCATCTTGGAGAGGAGAAGGTTATGAGGGAACTTAATCACTGTATATAAATACATGAAGACTGGGTGTCAAGAAGAAAGAGACAATCTCTTATCACTTGTGTCCTGTGGTAGGACAAAGGGTAGTGGGTGTTAGCTGGTGCTCAAGAAGTTCCATTTCAATATGAGAAAAAATTTCTTTTCTGTAAGGGTTACTGAGCATCAGAAAAGTCTGCCCAGGGAGATTGTGGAGTCTACTTCTCTGGAGATTTTTTTAAGACCCATCTAGATACAATTCTATGTGACTTCATTTAGGTTTTATCACCCTGCTTGATGACCCTTGGATTCAACGACCCTGGAGGTCTATTCCAACCCCTAATGATCTGTGCATCTGAAAAAGTAAAATAAAATTAGACAAATAGTAGCTAGACTAGGCAGAGCCTATTTGAATGTTAAAGCAGGTTAATTGTAATCTATTTCAATCCTTATTCTCTCAATGCATAGTGTCATAATATTAGTAATATGGATAGTATTAATTTGCTTCACCTCCAGTCTGCACACAGCATTACCACTTTCCCATGCAGTGCACAAACGTTGCATGTCTATGATATTTGACAGGCTGCTTTCTCCACTGACAGCATGTCTCAGACCACAGAAAACATTTATTGACGACTTCTTAGCACTGAAATGTGTGTGCCTCCTAATATTTATTTTCAGTAAATACAGAGTTTAGGAACCAGAAAGTTGCCTAGTTACATGATTCTGTTAGTTTGTACCTAGATAAAGACATGTATAAGCTAACTGTCCCTGCTCTTTTTCTATTTCTGTGTTACACACAAAGGAATGGACTCCATCTAAGTGTAGGTACAAAAAGCCATTTTTAAAAACCACAGCTGAATTTTAAATATCATATCTTACAGATAAGTAAACAGAAATTTTAACTAAAGCAGAGCCCAGTCAGACTGGACATGCAGCCTTTGAAATAAGAAGTAGGGCTGTTATCCTCTTGGCTACCTGATCACCATGGGAGTATATACACATAGGAGTTTACTAGCTACACTTTTGTTCCCTGAGAATAATTGAAATATGGAGAAAATACAACATTAAAAAAAAAATTGTAAAGAAAACAAATGTAAGTAACACTTGGTTCAAACAAATCCTATTCCCCAATTCATACAAAAATCTAAGCATATAGAAAATCTAATGAAGGTTAGATCTGTAGTGATAGTCTGTTATTTTGCTTGAACTGAAGATATTTGAATAGTTTTAAGGTCCAAATGTTAGCACATTATCTATTGATTTCTGTACATTAGCTATTGATTTCAGTGGGATCAAGGTTTGGCCCCTCATGCCCAGTTTTGGTATTCTAATGAATTTGTTCGACCACTTTGAAAAATGTCTTGGCAGAATGCTCCTGCAAGTGTAGGGCAATTTTATTCCCCTCTAGGCAGTACTGGCTGTACTTTCAGTTATTGCAGAATATAAATATTATTCAGCAAAAGAATTATATTAAAAATTATGGAAGGAAGATAATTAAAAATCAACAGTAAATGTTGACCACGAACAAAACTACTCATGTCCTCATATTTCTATAGGTAAACAAAATGTAATGAAAATTGAACTAATCTATCATTTTACTCTATCAGAAGAACCGATCTGAAAGTGACTTACATACTTCTTAATCCATAAATATATGAAGAAAGGTGACACTAATAAAGTGACTTTGGGTTATGGAATCGCCTTGGTCTGTGCAAGCCCATTAATGGACTACTAATATTTAAGAGTTTGATATTACAAGTTCACATATGAATATGAATTATCTTTGGGATGTCAGACAATATTTAAAGCCTAGAAAAGGGTTGTATATTGTGTGTGTGTGTGTGTGTGTATATATATATATAGAGTGGCTTCTTTATGTGAGTTCTGTAAGACCTTTGCAAGTGGTTTCGGGCTTTCCTATGTGGCTAATGTGCTATTTCGCTTTCCTGAATTTACTCTTGAATCATAGTATCATAGAATTGCTTAGGTTGGAAAAGACCTTTAAGACTGTTGAGTACAACCATTCAACTGAGGATTTCTGCTCCTGAAAGGCTGTGATACATATATTTCTGTTCTATGTCATTTACCTGTATCATATTTGTATGTACATCTGTTCTGCTTTAGGAAAAATAAGGCTTTGATGTCACCTTTCCTTTCCTCTTTTATCCACAAAATAATAACCTTTATGTTTTAGACTGTAAAGGAGGCACAAAGACACCACTCACTCCAGACAGCATTTTCTTCACTGTTCAGGGAGGTTGAGTTGTTAAGAGCTGTTGGCCTAGGCTAGTCTCCTTCTAATGGCTCACTTGATTGAACAAAGCTTCCAGCTGCTGAAAGAGCTGTAAACACCCCAGGGCTAAAACCAAGGACTGGAGGAGTGGGGCTTTAAAAAGGAGGTTTGTGGTTGGTTTAGAGGGAAGTGCAGGGGCGTTCCTGTCTGCCATGAACCCTGATGAAAGACTCTGCTTTCGAATGAGGATTATCTCTTTCTCCTGGAGCCCTGTAGAGTGGCCAGCCCCTGCTTGACCCTGGCCTGGCCCTGACCCAAGCCCATTTGCCTGTGCTACGGCTGGGACACAAACAATAGAATGGGGCAGAGCAGTTCTAGTCCAGCTTGTCCAGAGCTGGTTCTGACTACAGCTGAGTGCAATGGAAGTGCATTTTTTCTGTGGCTAGAGCTATGGAACCGTGTCGGCAGAAAGCCCTTCTCCCACCCATGCTGCAAGGTGGGTAGGTGCCACAAGAAGCCATCAATGCTGAGCATCGAGTGAAACAGACCTACCCCAAGTAACACAAGCCAGAGACATAGAAGCGGTGAGTTAATCTTAGAAAGGAAAAGCCCTGAAAGCCTGGAGAAGGAGGGAGGAGGTCTCTGCTGACTTTGCCATGCAGCCACCACCATTGTGGGCTCACCACATGGCCAACCATGCCACCATAGCCATCTTGACTCACTGAACAGCAGAAGGAGAAACTGTTTCTCATTCTGCCACTAAGAAAAATGGGGATGGTTGAGTAATCGGGAGAATGGAGCCCTGGGGGGCATTCGCTTCATTCAGCTGACAGAATTGTCCACTCAAGGAGCTGGAAAAAGACTTTTAACTCTTATATCTTTGGCAGAATGCTCAGGAAATGTATTAGAGGTGGCTCTCCCCTGTTATTGCAGTGTGTATGTGTGCCCCTTGCTCCAGGGCACCAGACCTAAAGCCAAAAAACCAATTACATAATTCTTTGCCCATTTTTTCTTAGAATATATGTAATGGCACTGTGACGGAGTTTCTGTTTTGTAGGTTTTAACTTGCTTGGTCTTCTATTTTTTCTGTGCTTAGCCATAGGTTTAATAAACCTCTTTTGTTTACTGAAGCTGCTCCATTGCCTGGTTAATTCTATCTAAGACCTCAAAACCTGGCTGTCTTTCTTTCTGTTTGTAGTTTGTGGAACATGATGGATTATGGAAGGGTCCAGTCTGCAGTCTGTGAATATCAGCATTCCAGAACTGGGACACCAGTCCTTAAAGGAGCTGTGATTTTGAGGACTCCCTTGATGGAAAACATGGCTGAGCTGTGGCCCATGATGTCACTCAGAGCAAGCTCCGAAGGACTGACTCTGGCAGGGTTGCTGTGTTGTCACCTGGAAGGATTGATGGGGTTTTCTCCTGAGAGAAAGAAGGTAGCAGAGGGGTCTGGGATCATAGAATCTCAGAAGGTTAGAAGAGAACTTCAAGATTATCTAGTTCCAAGTATGCTGTCATGGACAGAAGCACCTCTCACTGGGTTGCCCATGTCCTCATGTAACCTGGCCTTGAACACTCCTTGGGAGAATGAGGGTTTGGACATCCTCCTAGTGAAGAATTTCTTCTCAAGATCTAATCTAAATCTACCCTTTTCTAACTTGAAACCATTTCATATTGTCCTATAACTAGAGTCCCTCACAAAAAAGTCCCTCTTCAGCTTCCCTGCAGGCATCCTCATGTACTGTAAGGCTGCCATAAGGTCCATCTGGAGCCTCCTCCAGGCTGAACAGCCCCAATTTGAATCGGATCCGAACAGCCCCAGTTATAAGAGAATGTACTTTGCAGTAAGCATGGTAAGTGTCAGCAGGAAGATAGTCGGCGGTCAAATCAGAGGTAAATATACTGTGTGGTGCGTATGCAGCAAGCTTTTTAACAAGTGGTTGTCATACAGCATTTTGTCAGCAACTTTTCACTTGCTATTTATCAGTACTCACTGTGGTTATCACCAGTCCTTGTAGCTTTGTCTGGATTTCTTTTATATGGCCTTTCCTAGAATAAGGGCAAAAGCCAGTTAAGGAAATCTTTATTTTCTTTACTTATACTTCATCTACTTCAAGTCTGGGTGTTTTGGGTTGGGTTTTGTTTTTTTTTTTTTTTTAGTTTGCTTTGCTTTTTTCAACCCCATCAGTCCTGGAACAGTGTGAGTTCTCAAGCTGCTTCTTGGTTGAGACGGGTTCTTGTTGCTGTATGTGGTAAAGAAAATGGCTAGTGATATCTCTCTCTTTGTTTTGGGTGACAGGGTTTTGTTTGTAACGGGTGATGGAGTTTTGTTGTTAAAACTAAATTTCATTTTCTTCCTCAAGTCGAATCTGTCTTTTGCCCATAACCTTAAGTTGTGAGTGTGCCCTTCTTGTTTTGATTTATCTGTGCTCCCAAGCATTTTGCTAATTGAGGAGGGTCTGTACCACGAAGGGACAACAACATGGACAATCAATGAGTGACACACAGTCCTGTCTCACTCTGCTAACTGCTTCAAGGAGGATTGATAAGATGTTACAATTCCTCTGCAAGATTGTTCCAGCCATTCTAGGTGAATATCTGTCTTAAGTCATCCATGTTTGCTGACTGACTGAGCAAGCTTGATGAAATGTTTTGTGCATGTGATAGCACTCTGCAGCAATTCATAAAAAATGGGAAGAGACTTAGTGGAAGGGCCAAACAGAGCCTAAGTTGTTGTTGTGCTTTACAGCACAGGCAGTGTTTCTCAGTTACATATAACCATGAAGAAATGAGGCCATCATCTTGAAGCATAAGGAAAGGAGCTACAGAATTGACATTAGTTTTGTTTTAGGGTTTAATAGCCCATGTCTCTGCATCAGCTCCATTGCAGTAGCTGAGCTATTCTGCCTATCTTTTTCTAAGAGGTGGGTTTTCTATGCCACAGTTTTCTCACCTTAATATTTTCAAATCTAGTTAATCTTTCAGGATACTGATAAAATGGGTTTCATGTAGACTGACAATGCCACAACTTGTAGTTGGAAGAGTGGTCTTATTTTAACTTGCACTCTGGTAGTGACACTGTTTCTGACAGCATTAGAATATTTAACTATAGAATTCCTGCTCCTCTGCAGCTTTTTTTGCAGAGCATCCAAAGGCAGTGGGTGGCAGAGCACTAACACAGATACTTTGTGTATTTTGAGTTCATAGACAGTCACAGTCCTGACTCCCAACATTGTCACCATTACAGTTCAAACAGGGAATGTAGACAGCAGAAGAGCTCTTTTGTAATACTGCTTTAATGACAACACTCAGAGAATCAAGACCTAAACTTATAAGCAGAAGTATAATGCAAAAAAGTCATGGATTGCTCTTGGAAGTAAGTATTCCACAGAACTGCCAAAGCACAGCTGTCAATAGTTTCATATATATATTTATAGCTACTTTCTATTTTCTCCTAGGGGTCTTCTTCTCTACCTTCAGCTCTCACTGAAGCAGTCTTAGAGAATTTGTGGGAGTTTATGGCTTTTAGATGAGGCAAAGCATGCTAAGGGAAAAAAAAATGCAGTCACTTTGACTCCTGAAAGAATGTGCTTCTACTAATAAATCTTAGCATACGAGCCATCTATGATAGGGAGGGCTGGGGGTACAGCAGGCGTGGGTGGAGAAATAGAAAAGAAAGACATAGGATCTTGAGCAGAAGACAGGGTTTAGAATTATCTACTTGCTGTTAAGATGCTATGTTGAGCTTTTTGAAGAGTATTTGTGCAATGGTCCAGCAATGTTCTGTAGACTAACACCACTGGGTGGAAATGAAAGAGAAATCATACACCTTAATTATGTTTACACAGAGTCCTTAAACATTTGTGCGAGATTGGCCCATATTTTTTTATACACACAAAATGGGACAAAAAAGAAACAGCATGTGGAAGACTTCCTGATAAGCTGTAATCCTGAAGTAAATTACACAGGTTTATGCAGCAGATCATGACTTCTGTAGCAGAGAAAAGGTAAATATCTGGCTAGTCAAGCATAACAATTTTACCCTGAATGCTTGGCAATATATGGAATTCAGTATTTGATAAATACTGTTTATTCTAATCTACTCAGTAGAAATAGCACATGGCTAAGTGAGTCTGTGTCTCACAAAAGTATAATCTATGGAAATGTACGTTACATGCCCCGAATAATAAAAAAGCAGCAGTATTTCCAGTGCATCCGTAATGGAAGAACCTTTAAATTAAATTGTCTGTCTTGATTTTTCAGTATAATTAAGTTCATCATTCCATTCCTTTTTTCATTTTTTCTTATTTAAAATATCAAACCCCATGAGCTTGTCAAAATATGAAAGCAAGTTTCAGCACCTCAACCCAAAAGAAAAACAGAGGGAAAGAGACAAAGGAATCATGCTTCACATAGTGGCATACCAAATTCTTTATTCTAAAAAGCACAATGAAACGAAGACAGGGATTAAGAAATACAGGAATAAATAGCCATGCTAGAGAAAGTGCAAGGGCTTGATTTCCTAATCTCTATTTTAAAAAGGTATTGTAGTGCCTAAGAAGGATAAGATACCCCCTGACATTTGGATCAGTCAGAAGGATTTCTGAAAGACAATTAATGTGAAGCTTAAGCCAGTTTCTTCCTAATGAGACCAACTCCCAAACCATATGGTGATAGGAAAAACACATTTTTTCTACCTATCCCTTAAAGTCCTACCAGAAGAACTTCAGTGCTGCTGTCAGCACGCTGCTTCACCTGCATTGGTCAGAGAAGCATTTTTCCAGACAGACAACAAAGTGGGAGTTTTTTCCCTTTGTGCATCAAGTATCCAAGTGAGAAACAACGTCTTTCATTTCTTCAGCGTTACCACTGAGTCATAAAAGAAACAGCAAATTATTGGTTTAACTCCTGACCTCATATTGTAGGAAACCTCAGTTTAGTTACAGTCTTGGTGGCATTATGTTCCAAACAGTGCGTTTCTCCAGCTGCATTATTTGTCCTTGTATTGTTCAAAATCAGCCACCAAAAGGAAAAGTCTACTAAACGTGCATGTCTAACAATTGTAAGTTTTTGCCTTTGTATTTACGTGCTGCTCCTGGTAGAGTAGTAGAACAGGTCACTATCAACACAGTTGCTCTTACCTGATAAAGGCAATAGGTAAACAAACACCTCAAGCTTTAGAGTTTATGTTTAGCGTCTACGTCTTTTTTACAGCCAGCTGGAGTTTGATTTTTTTTGTGTCCAAAATTCATCAGCATCCAGGAGAATTGTTGAAAAGGAGTGTTTACTGGCACTACATGGCAGCATTTGTCAATTCTTTCAAGGATCTATATCATTTCATATTTACACTAGTGAATACCATCTTTGCCAGAAATTATTTTGTCCTGTATAAGAAATAAGACTTTATTCTCTCTGTCTACTGCGTAGTCATAGTTTAAAGTATCTCACTTCAGTATATGTGAATTAGTTGGAATTAGAATTACTCAAGGAATCAGAGAAATTTGTTGCTGTTGTTGATGACAAGAGGTTTTGGTAATTTTTAACTGATCACAGATTAAAGCAGCATTCCTATCTATCCAGTAGGTCAAAGTGTATGCGTGCACTTTGCTGTGTCAGCATTGGAAGCAACTGTGTGGCAGTCTTTGTGCATTAGACTTTTCACCCATGAAGGCACAGAGGTGTGTGTGTCTTTTTTGAAAGAATTCTCTCAGATTTCTCACATTCTTCAGTATAAGTGTAAAACATACAAAACTACAAGTAGGGTTAAGTTAAACGCCTTTAAAAATGGAGAAGCTTTGAAGAACATTTTCTTTGCAATATTTGTTTCGTTCTCTTGCAGACATGGAAGCATCTTCCTTTTTCCCAGCTACTTTCTTGTTCAACACAGACACACAGAAGGACACCATTTATGATACCAAATCAGCTCTGAGGTGCGTCTAATGGTGTGTGTCTCCTGTTGGTGCTGGTAAATACCACATGCTCCAGAGAAAGCTTTAGATCAAAGGTGAATTAACTGTTCCTTGACCTCTATAAGTAAAGATTGACTAAAATCTTGAAGATAAACTATAAAATCCTTTTCAAAATTTTATTTTCGCTTTTAAGTTCAGTGAGTGATCCTACTGTTCAAATAATTCATCACCTCTTCAATGTAAAGCCATACAAAGTCCTGAAAAGCTGTCAGTATATCATGCTACAGGGAACTGCACAAACAAAAGGTTTTAATGTGCTTACCATGTCACTGAAACCAACACCTGCTCTCTTCTTCAGCGAACATCTTTCAAATACTCATGCTCGTGTATCTTTGCTTTGTTTTATTCTGTTGCTTCTTCACAGTAAAACCAGTAGTATAAAAAGTGTTGTGTACGTTGTGTGACCTTTCTCTTTCACTGTAGACTAACTGCAATAAGCACGTATTTACAGGAATTATGTAATACAAGAGCAGAGTACAGATGTTACTGCTAATACAAGTGGCTTCAAAAAAAGTGTTTATAATTTTTGATTGCCCTATGAAAATCTGATTAAACTCAGATTCCTCCTCATCACTATTTCACTGATGTGGCTATATCTTCATTCTTACAAATTTCTTCAGTATGGGCAAGTGTTTATTATTGGAAACATAATATTAACCTGTGAAAGTCTGTAAACCTGTGGCACAACAGTAGTGTCTAGGTTTCCAGTTCATAACTCATAAGCCTGGAGCTATAATTACGGAAGAGAAATATTTCCTTTTGATCATAAAGAAAGTAAAGAAAATCCTAACAAACTTAAGAGTTCTTACTAGGATAAAGGCCTCATCCAATGCCCATACAAATCAATAGCAGTTTTTCCTTCTTTGGATAACAATAAACATTAGCGTTAATCCCCAGCAGAGCTGTTCATCCTTTCTTCAAACTATTAATTACTGTATTGTAGAGAATTGAAAGCAGTTAGTGATGTTGTGTACAGTGCTACTTTATTAGAACCTAAAGCAGTCCCAAGTGTGCTTGATGTGGCTCAAATATACTCTTCAAAAAACAAAAAGAAACCCCAAAAAAGCCCAACAAAAGCAAACAAACAAACAAAACAGATCTTCCCCCAAAACCCTGTATCAATCATATTCAAGGATCTTCAGCATTTGCCGTTTTCAAGACATTCAAACAAACTTACTGACATGATTGATTGTTTGCAGACTCAAAGGTGACCCTTTAAGATAGGTATGTGTATAAATCAGTCAGAACAAGAAAAGTATTTGGAAAGTTTTACTTGATATACGATTGCTGTGTTTGCCTAGAGGCATGAATCAGTACCTTTAAAATAGCAATGTCCAGTGTCTGTTCTGATTGTGATGGCACCGAAACGATAGCATGAACAAAAAAACCCCTAACCAAAAACACTGTCAATTGTATCACCCCTGTAGAACACTTTCTTTGCCTTTGCCTCCTTGAAAAGGTCTGCTGCTCGACTAGCAGGCATCTCTTTCAGATTAGAAGTAGAATACTTTTCAAAATAAAAAAATTCAGTGAACACTTGTGGAAGAAATATTTGAAAAAAAATGAGATTAGTTGTAAAAAACTCTCAAAGTGATTGAAATGTTTTCAGGATGTGATTGGTGAACCCACGACAGCCTGGTTATTTTGATGGGATCCACAAAAGCCAGACAGTATCTGACAAGTGTCCTCAAGTGAGGTGTCCCAAAACCAAAGATCCCTTGTATCTTGCTTTTCTTCTGTGCTTCTGAAATGCCATAAAAGCTCCTCTATTTTTAAAGAAATCCTACAAGCATCAAGAATTTATGGACCCGCAATTATTTCCCAAAAGCTCTTGTTCTGAGTATTTATGTAAGCAAATTAGTTGTCCGTTACTGCAGGAATTATTACTGTTATCTGCTATTTTTGCATTGACTGCTGTGTCATCTTGAAGATTAACCAGAAATTTACCATAAGTTTTCCAGTTTGCTGGCATCTGATTATTTTATGGTTTTAAAAAACACAGTTTCAGAACATAAGGAAAGAACAAGCCTATTGCAACAAAACTGAGGCATTCACAAAGAAGATTATGTGTGTGTAAAGAGAAAATACCTTCAGCATAGTTAGAACCTGTGACAAACTGTGCAGGCTGAAAGCAGTACGTGTACATAGAATTTCAAATGGAACTTTAATGCCTCTGCTGAAAATAATAACTATTTCTCAAAGGCTACGAGGTGCTTCCACCTACATTAGGTATTGCCTGATCAAAAACACCCTGCTTTTTTACACAGCAAGCCCCGAAGATGCAGCACAACACTGGCAGAAATCCGATCCTGTAATGCTCTATTCTAAATAATTTTAAACCAAACAAATGAACAAAATGCTTAAACAAGCATTTGAAAAAATCTATGCCACATAGTTACAGCCCAAAAACCTTTCATGGAGACAAGTGAAGCATAGAGCAACCTAATGTAATTTTGAAATTGGTCCTACTTTGTGGATGAACTGGACCTTCAGAGGCCCCTCTCAACCCAAGCTGGCCAATGGTATTTCGCATTTAGAAGGGAGGTTGAACTAGATGGTCTTCAGAGGCTCCTCATTACCCCCACTGTTCTATGATATCAGTTGCTTTGAACGATGGATCTCAGCTATGAAAGCAGACATTTCTATGCTCTTGAGGAATACTTTTTTGTACAGATTTGTTATCTACGCTGGTAACAAGAAGACATATTGACCATATAGTAAAGATCTATTTTCTCAACCAAACATATTAGAAGTCTGAAAAACTTCTAGTATTTCCAAGTAATCTCTTATTTAGTAGTCTCTGCTACCTTCCCCTCATTAAAATGCATCCTTTTCCCTAAATCTTATGGTTGGTCAGAGAAATGACGAGAAAGAGCCAGACAGTGTTATCCTGAGGGTGTCACTCAGAGCAGCACATTGCTCTAGAAAGAGGCATTTAGTCTCTCCACAGCCATATTTCTATCTTTTCCACACTACCCTGGGAACAAGAAGGAGTGCAGTTTGACAGAAGCAAGACAGCTTGCAAAAGCAGGGAACCACTGGTACGGACCACAGAATCACAGAATGCTAGGGTGTGGTTGGAAGAGACTTCTGAAAATCACCTAGTCTGACTCCCATGATAAAGGAACCACACAAACCAAGAGGAAAGAGTTTCTGACTCTGCAGGTGCTGCTGACTGGATCCCAACAGGGCTAATGCTCCCACAGGATAAAGGTTTACACTGGTAGAGGGTAGGATTTAGTTCAACACTGAAGGGCACTAACAACCTTGGACACTCCAGGTCAAGACAGATTACAGGGGAAAATCAGGAAGTGACAGTCATCAGGAGTGACATCTGGACCAGGTATATTTTGTCCTTTCTCCAGAACAGAACATAGATTTTGCCCATACTACTGAGAAGTCCTTAACCAGCACTTCTTCTCTGTGCTAATGCTTGCATTCTCCCCGCTGGTTTGAGTAGTATCAGATAGAAACAGCTGAAAAAAGAATTACGTAGGTTTACACTCCAGAAAGTTTTTGAGGAGATATTTGGTCTCCCAATTCTTATTATATACTCACAGCGCTCTGATCACTTTCTGTGTGAGCAGAATAAGTGTTACTATCTGTGGACAAAAACTCCAGTCTTTCTAACACAACAGTACTTGTTACTTTAAATGGGATGGATCTGGGTAGCTAAGATCAACATTTGGTTGCACTCAACTCTTCCGCACTGGGAATACGTATACAAGTGCTCTTTTCCATTGCAGCTGGGATTGTTGTTCATGCTCTCAGGATGGTGGGTGGTCCTGCATTTTATGTTGCAGGAAACAGTTATAAGAGGTTTCTTCAACTTTTCCATATGGAAGAGCTGCCACTGTATGAAATATTTTATGTTCAAGTATCTGTGTCCAAGTCTAAATTGTGTAGACTTCGCTAGTTCAGATGGCATCAGGATGGCTTGAAATGAACGACTGAAATATTTCTTCTTTCTCAGTTGCTATGTTTGGAGCCATGGAGAGGATTGGTGGTGATCTGACCAAAAGCTAGAAAGAAGAGGAACAAAAGAGTGATGGAGAGGTCAGAGAGTATAGTGATACACCAAAATAATTGAAAGAGTTGTGGCTTGATTTTGTGAGGCTGAGTCCCCTTGGAAAACTTGTATTCCCCCAACTCTCCATGTTTGTAGGACTAAGTGTAAAATTTCCTATTTTGGCTGCTGACCAGTAAAACAGCGTATTAGGTCTAGCAATACTTTATTAATATGTCAGATTATTCCATTCAACAGAATGATATATCTTTCTTCTAGAAAAGATCTGCAGTATTTTGTGTAGGAAAATGCCAATAGGTTTTAAATTCCTCTAGGAACAATTACAAGTCTATTTTCCTACTTCAAGTGCTTGGTTGGGTTGGGGATTTTTTTTTATTATTATTCTCTGTCATATGGGTATTACAACCTCCCCCTCCTCTTCTGAAAACTCTGGTCACCTTCACCTATTATTTGGTTTTCTCTATCACTTTGGTATCTCTTAAGGATTCATTCCCCTTCCTGTCTTCCCTCAGAGACAGATTTTATTTTCCTCTCTGCATTTTATTTACTATTAAATGTTTCTCTCTTTTACTATTTTATCATCCTTTTTTTTTTTAACATTAGATATTCTTCACCCATCAAATATTGGCCTGAGACAGTCAGTGGTGGATTCAGCTGATCATACCGGCTGCCGCCCCAGCTCCTCTGCACATCCTCAGTGAAGGATCTTTTTCTCTTGAAGAAAACAAGTGCTTCTGCTACTGTAACTAACATTCATTTTCCTACTGGTAAATAACATCTCTGACAAGCACTGTTGTTCTCCTATCATTTTTATGCATTTCATTCAGCCTTTTTTACAGATTCCTGCTAGAACTAAAAAATTAAGAAGGCAATGCTTCCAGGGATTTCCTATTGTTCAAGGAATCACAGAACATAAGGGATTGGAAGGGAACTTGAAAGATCTAGTCCAGGCCCCCTGCTGCAACAAGATCACCTAGATCAAGTCTCATAGGAACATGACAAAGCGGGCTTTAAATGTCTTCAGAGAAGGAGACTCCACAACCTCCCTGGGCAGCCCATTCCAGTGCTCTGTCACCCTCACTGGGAAGAAGTTCCTTC
>JAOXOE010000874.1:38549118-38564281 GCA_028565055.1 Phoeniculus purpureus
CTCCACAACCTCCCTGGGCAGCCCATTCCAGTGCTCTGTCACCCTCACTGGGAAGAAGTTCCTTCTCATGTTTATGTGGAACCTCCTGCATTCCAGCTCACACCCACTGCCCCTAATCCTATCATTAGGTGACACCAAGAAGAGCCTGGCTCCATCCTCCTGAAACCTGCCCTTTCCATATTTATAAACATTAATGAGGTCACCCTTTCCTCTTTCTATCCAACATAAAGAGACCCAGCTCATCATCTTTGTGGCTCTGAGCTGGACTTTTTCCAGCAATTCCGTGTCCTTCTTGAACTGAGGGCCCCAGAACTGGACACAATACTCCAGATGCAGTCTCACCAGGGCAGGGTAGAGGGGGAGGAGAACCTTGTTATTGTTCATTCCATTTCCCCTTGCCCACATTCCAGTCATGTGAGCTGTCCCGTGATGTCTCTGCCGCCACCAGAATCATAACCACAAAATGGAAGCAATGAAGAGAATATAATTTGCGCCCCAGACTCTTTCACCAGTGAAGACTGTCTTCATTCCCCTCAGGCTACACAATACAGCTTCCCTCCCACCTCTCTGGAAGATCGGCAGCGGGTAATAGTCAGTTGATTTGACCAGGGTAGGGACCATTCTAGTGAAACCCCTGATTTGAGCTCCCGGTAGACTGCAGACTTCCCTATGATGAGAGTTAACTCTGCATATCAGGCCTTCAGTTCCCTTCAGGAGTGACTGTCCAATAACTAGTACCCTTCTCTCCTTTGTGGAGGAGGTTGTCATATCACTGGAAGACCGATTTGATTTATCTGATTGTGATAAGACCTTTGGAATAGGTTGCCTATCACCTATATCCCTATTAGACTGGCTGTCTTCCAGGAGGGGCTCATATCTGTTTCTCAGTGGCACCTGGGGAGGTGAGGCAGGCAGGGGCAGTGCTCGCCTTCTGCCACGGCCTCGGACTTGCCTCCACTCACTCCTTCTACTTAAGCTTCTGTCTTCTGTCTGAGAGGTAAAGAATACAGAGACCCCTTAATTCTGGCTCTTATTTGGCTGTTGCCCATACTGCAGAACCTGATTCCAACAATCTATCTCTGCTTCAGCCTCTCTAGTGCTCCTGAGCCTTTCTGCTTCCGCTTGTAGTCTTTCAGCCTCATCTTGCAGCAGTGCCACTCGATTAATCTACCTGCTCACACTGCACACAGACATTCTCACGGCTGCTCCCTGAGATCAGTGCGAGGCCGTGGCACTCCTTGCAGCCTGCCACCTGCACAGCCTCCTTGCTGGGGTATCTCTATTTGGGTTCCCTCATCCATGTGGACCTGTGAACATGGCATGGTCTTCTTCGGCCGGGTTGACACCATTGTTTTCAGGATTTTGGTTGGGTTTTTTTTTTTGTTGTTTTGGGAGAGGTTTTTGTGCCCCTGCCCCCACCATGCCTTCATATAGTTGGCTATCTGTCTCACTGTGTGTGGTCTGAGCACCGCTTCCGGTTTCATCGTGTTTAAACCTCCTGCAGTTTCTTCTAAGCCTCGTCCCTTCTTGGCTTCAACTGTGAGAGATTCCGACTACCATCAGATCCCTCTTTCCTCCCTTGAACTTTTCTGGACCAGGAAACTTCCTGAAACCTTAAAACCTCCAGAAGTAACAGGGTTCGGGACACCGGCAGTGGCTGTCTCGTTGTTGTTCTTTGAATAAGAGCTCGTATTTGAGTATGGATTAGTCCCCTTCCTTGTATTGTCAGCTATTTTCATCTCGCTGTAGCAATCTTCAATTTCTTGGTTGTAATTATAGCAATAAGATCAGATGTCATTCAGCTAAATTCATTTTTCAGATTTGTATGGGAAGGTGCCTGTGACTGTGATAGAAAAAATGTAAAAACATTGTCGAATGAGATTGAAATTAAATCCAAACTCAGAATGTTCCTCCAAATAATTACCCTCAAACTCAGCCAGCACCATCTGGTAGTTTGTGAATGATTTACAGTTGCCACAATAAACATCACGGGATCAATGGGCTTGATATGGGTTATATTTGTTACTCAAAGCCGTTTTGAAAGGGCATTTTAACCCTATTTTAGGTGGCTGCTGCATCCTTTGATCTGGAACTTTCATAACAGTAGCAGTCAAATCAATTTCAAACACTTTCATTACGGTACAAATCTACAAAGCTCGTTACGGTCTGGAAAGGAAAAAAAAGAATCCTACTCTAGGCCTGGGGCCATGTTATAATGAGGGTGAGAACAAGCAGTGGTAGGTACTATTTGGAGTTCTGACTCTGCCTTTCCACTGCATGATACAATCCTGTCACTTCATCATAACAGCAGATCTTAATTTGCACATACTAAAACCAGCTTCCTGAAGTTTTGTGTCATTTGCAATAAATTTTGGGCTTGATACTAGCTGGTGACTAATGAGCCTCCTGTCCGTACCTAGTTCTGTTCTTAAGGATATATGCAAATGGGGTTAGAAGGCTGGCAGGTTTAAGAACTCTTTTTTGTCAGATATTTGACACAGTTTTGTTATTGTTCTTATTCGCATTTCACTGAGGAAACCGTTACCTTAATAAGAAAAGTGTTATAAAGAAAAAAAAGTATTTTCAAAACGTGTTTGACTAACTGGTTCTTCCATTCGTATGATGCTCTATGACAATTTGTTTAATAGGATATAATGCTGAATTGTTAAGTTTCTTTCATTGAATATTAAGAAAATCCTAAAGTTCAAAAAGAAAATGATGTTTTATTTTTCTTCAAGGTTTAAATACAGCCTTTCACAGTTTTCTTGGAGATATCTTGTTATATTAGAAGACTGGTAGAGATAGTCCTGCAGCATTGCACAGGAACACAGCAGCATTGAGTGAAAGTTGATCTCTCAACATACATGGAGCTCAAATTATGTTCCTCAGTATTTCATAAGGCCTGCACTAGCCCTTCACAAAGCAAACTGACCTCATGGAACAAGCATATGTTCTAATTTAATAGATAGGTAAAATGGAAGTTTTCTTTTCAAATGTCCAGCAACCTTAACTCAGTCTGACCTTGTAATCCCATCGAACCACATGCACAACTTCCAGTACAGTGAGTAGGTAAACCTGGTCCTTCAGGAGGAAAGGAGAGTAACATTATACAGACTAAAATAACATTATGCAGGACTATTACTTCTGTCTGGAAAGGTGTTAAGCGTTTATCCCAAGACGACAGTACCTAATTAATTAATTAATGAGCTAATAGTTCAAAAACCATTTATAAATTGCAGGCAAAAAAAGAAACTAACTCGATTTGGTGCAAGACCAACATGACACATTTAATTCACCTCACATAAAACCCCCACACAAAGCTGTGTGGAGATTAGTCACATGTTCTTACATAACTGAGGCAGACTGCCAACTCCTGCGCCTCAAAGGAAGAGACTTCCAGCTGTTCCTGTTTCTTTTAGAAACATGGAGTTCATTCAGTCCATGCACACAACCCTCAGCATCAACAGGCATTTTAAAGTCCAGTTCCCTTATCCATATTCTTCCAAGCCAGCCCTCCATTTCCAGTGTGCCAGTTGTTACAGCTAGGGAATTGCTACACGGGAAGAACTCTCTCCCTTTTAGCAGACAATGGCATACAGATGAAGTCTTCCTTCTGTTGATCTTGGAAGTATCACACTTTGTCTCTCTCCACTCACCCAATTTCCAAGAATGTGGAAACATTTCAAACTATGACAAAAAGTTATATTCAGGTATTTGCTCGTTGCTCAGTCTTGAGGTGGCAAAGTTCTTCAGAAGGGCACTTAGAGCCTTTCAGTATAAAGTCATTATTTCCTAGGCATTTCCAAAGTAAATTAATATACACATATTTACTTTTTTTCTTCCAATACTTTCCTCTGAAATTATTTAATTGCTAATCCTTATTTAAAGCCAGGAATGACAACATTACTTCAGTAGACATATCATACGCTAGCAAAATTTCCTTGCCTTTCTGCTCAGGTAAAATCCAAAACTATTGGGATAGAAATTCATGTGATGTCACTATTGGTTATCTGAATAATTGTTGGCTGTAAATTAAAATAAATGGATATTTACATATAAGTAATCATAACTTTTTGCTTGCCAACAATAGGTATTGCTGTTGGTGGTGGTGTATAGACCGTTAGTTACTCAGTGTCTCAAAAGCTGCTGCACCTTTTAAAAATGGCCTATTCCATAGGACAATACAGTTTCTTGCAGCATAGGCAAGAGCTTGCAGACACAGTTTCTAATCCTTCATACATTTGCAGGACAGGATTCAGCAGTATGTTTAGTTTCCTCTGAGTATCTGAAATAGATCACACCATGCCACAAGTTCTTCTTATACAGGGTATGCATTACAACCTGAGAGCATAATGCCTTATGGCAGAAGAATTACAGTGTACATACCAGATTACTAACATCTGTGTAACATGTAGTTCTCAGCACAGGGAGTTTAAACGAAGCAAAAGAGCGAGAAACCTAAAATCAAATGTTTGGAGGTTACATGACATCTGTCCTGATTTCAAAAGCAAAAGGTGAAAGGAGCAGGTAGGTCTGTGAGGGCTGTTGTGTTCCCAGATAGGAAGAGTATTAGTTGAGAAGACATCTTGCCAGATAACAAGCTAAGAAGAAGGGAGGAAACATACCACCTAACACGCACAAAGGTGTTGTTTAAGCTCTTGGCATTAATCAGAAAATAGTAGACAGTCCTGATAGGTTTAGCTTGTACCATTTGGAAGAAGTACGCATAGGATAGGTAAGAATCAGATAGAGACAGCTTTTCAAGAATCCCCACAAGGATTACCTACTACTTAATGGAGAGATTTGCCTTCGATTTCACCCCAAAACCTAATCTGCTATTCAGGTGCCAGAAATGCTGCATAAAGGCATTTTTTGGTTAGATCAGCTCCATAAGTAACTTGTCTCACAGCAGCTGCCAAATAATATTTGCCAATATTTCCTTGAATTTTTCCAA
Organism: Phoeniculus purpureus; assembly: GCA_028565055.1. Classification (NCBI taxonomy): domain Eukaryota; kingdom Metazoa; phylum Chordata; class Aves; order Bucerotiformes; family Phoeniculidae; genus Phoeniculus; species Phoeniculus purpureus. Next base: position 38,554,073 of record JAOXOE010000874.1, read on the forward strand.
ATCAAAGTGTAGTGGCAGACCCTCCAATTGTCCTTGTTCTCAGGCAAAGACACGCTGTATTGCTTCTTTTTCTAAGTTCAGTGAGTAAGATCTGGTTGCATATGTGTGCTAATAGTGGGGAAAAGCTGACAGTGTAGCTGAGAGCAGGTGAGGCACTGGTTTACCACACGTTGCCGAAAAAGTCTGTCCTGTTTATCTTGGGAAAGTTGCAAATTACTTACATTAAAAAATTGAAAACAAGAGACCTTAAAAAACCCTAGCTTTAAGGAACTGAACCGACCTGCAGACCTTTTTATTACATCTCTCTCCCCTCTTAGCCAATCAAAGCCATACAACTTTGAAACAGGACTATCAGTTAGGTGTATCATCAGCCTTTGTAGTTGCTGACTGTGTTTCTACTTTTAATTTGTGAATGCACTGACTGTGTTTCACAATGCCTGCCTGTGATTGAAGGAGATGCCTGTGTGTAACAGGAGCCTGTGGCTAAGGTTTGCTTTCCTGTTGTTCTTCACATAATGAGAACAATTCACTAAATGAGTCATTACTTAGCTGACAATGTAGCAGATCAGAAATAGTTGATATTTATCTCTGATTAGGAAAGCATCATAATAGTTCTTTTTACCTGAGCAACTTAAAACCTTTTCTTTACTCTGAGAGAAAGGCAGCTTTCCTCTTGTACTGAGTGGAGGATATTTTTAGAGTTACTGAATACTGTAGGATCAGAATTTCCACCTGTCTTTGAAACGTGTTGGAGCTTTCCTTTTCTTTATGCACTAGATATATTTGTCTCATTATATCCTATGCATCCTACTTTTTATGCTGTTCTTATGCAATAAATGAAATACACGGGGGCATACTGGTATATACAGCGTAAACAATGTCCAACTCTTTGTGTAGGCAGCTAAACCCACCAGTTTTCATCTCCTCCAGGTGGATATTTGGAGGTCTATAAAGCCCTATATGTTTGTGCCATTAGTGCTGTCATGAGTGAAATGAAATATCAAAACCATCGTCTGTTGAAGAAGATGTAAATAACATTGCATTTTTGGATTTGTGGAAATCGCAGTAAAAATGCACCACTGTAACTCTTTGCCTCAACTGCAATTTGAGAACAGCCCATATATAGGTCAACATGCTCAGAGACAGACAAAACAAAAAGTAGCATCCATCCAGAAGCCAGTACCATAACTCTGCTGTCACACATCACTACTGTTATTACAGCAGATGCTATTGAAATGCCCCAAATCCCCACACAATAACAAGAACCTGTTTTCTGAATACATATTACAGTGCAGTCAATTCCTATAGGAGATGCAGCAGTTTAATGTGAAAATTTTCTCATTCAATCTTTGCTTGTTCTTTCTGAACCACTGGAGCTGTTCTTCACTGCAGAGTGGTCCTACTGTGCCCTTTCCTGATGTAAATCACATTACACCCAACTAGCAGTCTCCTGCCTGTTTGCTTGCCAAAGCCACGGGAAGGCTCACACTTAATTTACAGGTATGTGCATTTGCTGACTTGTCCTATTAAGCATATTGACTGGCTGCTTTACTAATTAAGAGTGCAGGGAAATGTGAAAGAGGCAGAAAGATTTGTGATCAAGCAAGAACAAACTGAGAAAACACAGTCACTGACTTTCTGGAACCTTGTGGTAATTTATGTGTGGTCAACCTGATATACATGACTACTTGATAGAAATCAGCAAATTGGTTCAGAGAAGCCAATGGGGAGGGAGAGAATGCCAGGCAAGCAAAAGGACAGCGTGCTTACAGAGGTCTCCTTTCCTTGATGAAAGCAGCAGAGAGCAAAGCAGCATCAAAACAAAAATTTAAGAGACAGAAGAATAATCATGGAGGTTTTTCCTCTGGAAACTGGCCCTTTCCAGCTGCTCCAGCAATACAGTACATTGCTGGTCACATAGCTCACATATGACCTATATCCCACTTAATTTTGTTTGAGGAGTAACTGAAACTCAAGTGGGATGGAGTTTTATTGTTTATGATCTCTGCTCAGGTGAACATTTCATTCTAGTTGAGATACTTGGTTATGGGTTGAACTCCCAGGATATGGCACACTTATCACTAGAAGCACAAACAAAATTGAGATACAGAAACAAGTTTTCATAGAACTTGATTGTGTTTGTAGGGTTGCTGCTGCTTTGGCTTACTTCTGATTGCTACAGAAAGGATGGGTTTGCCCAAGCAGTATGTCTTACCAAGGTGTACTCAATCTACCTAGCAATATCTAGACATATATTTTTCTCAAAAATAGAATCAGCTCAAGAATGACAACAACCTAGAATATTAAACCTTGCAGCTACTTTATGTTAGCAGATATGTAATTATGAAGGTGACCAATAAAACATTTTATTATTGGAGTTCTGATTAAAAAATATTATGTTGTTATTAGGCATTACTGCTTAAACATTGCCCAAATTGAATGTATTTTGATTTTGATTAATAAAGTGCAGTGTCAGCTGAAGACAAAAAAAATCGCAATTTAATCAAAAGCAAAGCTATTCGTCAGCCACAAATGTTTCCATTCAAAACATTTCATTATTCTTATTTATTTAATGATGCCACTTATTTGAAATCTTGAACATTAAAAGTTCACAGATTTGTGTATCAGTGTATCAGTTAAATTGTGCAGAAAATTTAGCTGTAGGGATATATTTTGTAGAGAATGAGCAATCCCAGCTCTGTGAACTTAGCCAGAGTGTGAACTAAGGGCTTTGAAGCCTGCTCGGAAAGTTTCTCAAGGTTAGCGATGTGCAGGTCAGTGACAAAGTTGGCACGCAGAAGGAAAACAACAGGTTGTGGAATGAAAACTAACTATCACATGAACAGTGTGTGGACAAAAGGTACTTAACCAACAGCAGTAGCTTTTAAGACAGATGGACAGATGTGTTGTGCCAATCAGCAATGTACATGTGTCGCGTGGACCGCCCGGCTGTGCATAAAAGGGTTAAGCTGACGCTTAATAAACGGTATTCGCTTGATCATATTGATCGTCTAGCGTCTGTTTGTATATCGAGTCATGTGTTACATTATGGAAAGGATTACTGTAGGGCTGAAAATGGTTCCAGTCAGTCAAATAGCCCTCTTAGAAACCTCTGCCTTTGCCATAGCCAGATAGGCCTGACAGGCCTGACAAGATCAGGTCATCCTAACAGCCATGTGATCTGTGTGTTCAGGGACTGAGTGATGGAAGGCATTAACGATGGAAGGACTCCTCATCTCCATCTTCTGCTGAACTACCAAAGACCCCTGCCCCACTTTTTCTCTGGGAGAGACTCCTGCTCCCTATGTGGCACCTCTGTGACTGTCCTGCAGACTAAGGCTTGAAGGAGATCTCCTGGAGGAACCTTGGTTGTTCATGGTGGTCCCAGCTTCTCCTGCCATCCCTGTCCCCAGATCCCTGTGAAGAGGTGGAGAAGGCAGTGATGAGTTTGGTGGAATAGGGGTTTTTCCCTTTACGGTGGGAGCAGCTCTGAGAAACAGTTTAGCTATACCTTGCCCTCTCATTCCCAAACACCTACAGAAGCTGGCAGAAGAATAACAACCAGGACAAGCAGGATAAATAGTATTTCTTCAACCTTTTATTCTGCATACCTACATAACATTTTGCTATTTCAACTATTCATGGCAAGAACTTGGTCATGTGCTGCCTTAGTTTAAGTCTTCCGAAGCATGTACACAATGTTCTCTTTACCATGAGCAGAGATCTTACAATGGTTTTGTCTTCTGCACAGCAGACCTAGGCATTCTTTATCAAGATATAAGTGAATATGCAAAGTAGACAAGAATCTAGCCCCCTGTATATATAGTTATTCACAATAAGAACTGTATTTCCTACCTATTTTTCTTAAGAAAATGATGCATGAAATAATAAGATACAGTCTCTAAGCTAAGCCCTTCTCCACTCCCTATTCATCTCTGAAGGATTTCTGATCCAGTTCAGGACAGATTCAGAATCTGTATTTTTTTATTACAGGTTTTTTCAAAAAAATCCTTAAAACTTGCAGTGTTATCGTAAATATCAGATTATTCCTTCTTTCCATCTGAAATTACAGAATAGTTTAAATACTATTTCTGAATTTTATTTTTAACGTAAAACATGTTCCTTCCAAAGGTAATAGAACATAAAGCACAAACTTTGCATGAAATATGAGTTCACTCATAGGCCAAGAGTTTTTCTCCTTTTTTTTTCCTTTCAACTAGCCATCACAGGTATCATAGTGTGATGTCATTGTCTGTACTACCAGCACTTCCTTTTTCTGTTTTGTTTTAGTATTTCGAGCCATTGAATCTTTTTCATAGCACATCCAGCTGATTTGGTTTACTGAGTACAGATGAAAAACTAACCAATTTCCTGTAGCATTGGTTATAAAAAGCATCAAATAACAGTTCTTAATATCCACCCACAAATTTGCTTTCTCTTCCATGACATGAAAGATTTCTCTGGAAGTGCCTTTGCCTTACTTCAGACTCAAAGTCATTTATCACAGAGAACTACAGCTTCTTTAATCAGCCATTGACTCTGTTTCAATCATTAGGTACATACCTTCCATCTCAACGTGCTTGTCTTAACATTCTTAACTTAAGCAGAAAGAACAGACAATTTCTGTAATGAAAAGGAAACTATGTGAGAGATTTTGAACTAACATTTAAAAAAAAAAAAAGGATCAATTATCCACCAGAAGGAAGAATATTCATGACCTTGAAAACCTTTGTGAGCTGCTTTGATACTATTCGTCTGAATAGACCTGAGTGTCTTTACAAATCTAATACTTTTATTCATGTTAAGACAGCTGTGGCAAAAATCAGGGAACATTTTGTGATGGTTTATCTAAAATATGTGTAAGAGACAGGATGGCAGAGATTACTTCCCAAATAGGCATTGCAGCTTAAGTGTGGGGAAAAACGACACGTGATTATTGCTCGTGTTTTATACCCAAGTGACTGAATCCCAAGGAGGGCTGTTCCAGGCCTTTGCAACGTAATAAACATAGTGGAAACAGAGAAAGCTGTTAAGTAAGAGGTCTTGTTCCCTACGTCTGTGTCCAATTCCCATTTGCCTGAATGATAGCACCAGAAACCTGCACATTCCCTGTTGAAATAAGGACACTGATACTTCAGAAAACGCACATTGTAGGTGCAGCTACAAATCCATATTATATTCTGCTTTTTGCTTTTCTGGAAAATAACAGCAATGTTAGATCTTTGAATACAGACTAGTGAGCTCTTTCCCAAAAGATTTCACTACAGCTGCAGCCTGCCTCATAATCCCACATCTATATGTTTGTGCCTGGTTATGCTAGTACTTACCAGTCTGGGTGGACATGAATTACTATGTCCTCTCCCAGCCCTCCTAAATCAGGCAGATCTTACCTGAAAACAGGGTGTGATTGAGAAAAAAACTAAACAAACAATAAAAGAAGGAGGGGATGCTATTGCAGAAGTGTCCTTCAACTGATGTTGTATGTTCATGTACATTAGCCTGGCCACTTCTAGCTGTCCCCTGAAGAATTGCATCTCACAGGAAGGAAGCATAAATAGGTGGAAGTCCTACTGCACAGGCTATACCTTTAGATTTTCTTCAGTCAGTTAATTTCTAGTTAACCTAAAAAAAATTAACCTAAAAAAATGAAGGTATCAGCTAGTTGGGAAGCCTAATCAATGCTTTTTTAAAGACAAAAAGTATTCCTGGACTAATAGATGAAGAAGCAATGTGTCCTCCTTCGCTGCACAGTGCTCATATTTCTATTGAACATGAATTTGCTTATGTGTTCAACTGATTTCCATAGTATGTAGTGCTTTTGGTTTCTTCTTTATAAAAATATTCCAGATGGGTTTTCCAAAGATTTTCCAACTTACTGAGGTTTTTCACATTCACAGAAGTTAGATACCTGAAAATTACTTACCAGGATCACCCATTACTTTAAGAATAAATCTGTCAGCAAACTTTCTTGTAAAATACAATTAGGTATAGATCGTTTGTCATTATGTATGTGTGTGTATGTGTGTGTAAGTTTACCCAACCAGTTAAGAATTAAAAAAACCCACAGAGTTGCCAGGTCTACCAACTTAGAAGATTTGGTTTTACACAGTATTACTATTTCTGAGACATACACAGATATTGTCTTTATGAAATCATATTTCTGCTTAACATATTTTAAAATTGCTGTACTTTTAACTAATATAAAATAGAAGGTTTTTTTCCAAAATTAGAGTACCTAATAACAATAATGAATGTGAGCTTTAATCTACACGCAGCGTTGTCCTCTTACTCCCATAACGTACTAAATTTGGATCTTTTCATGCATTGTAATTTTGGAAAGTTGTTCCTGAGCAATTGCACACACAGTTAACCTAATCTTTCTTCCTCAGGATGGGAGATTTCTTCCTGACGCAAAGCTAGGGACTAAGATTTCCGTTTCCAGGATACTTGACTTTGACTGATATGAGCTAACCTATTCCTTAAAATGGCTGATGAAGCTGCTGCTGCCAAGCTCAGGGCTGTGTGACCTGCCCTGCTAGGCAGAGCATCCTGTGCGCAAAACTATTGTGTTGCAGGGCGTGTGCATGATGGTCTCTGTGCATGCATATAAGGGTGCATACAGAGAGGACAAACCTCTTTCATCAAGGTTTCTGCAGAGTTCCAGATGAAACAGCAAGGGGAATACAAACAGTGAACTAGAGTGAGGGCAAGAAAGCAGAAAAAAAAACATTTTGGCAGAGTATATGTCAAGAAAAAGACCCACTCTTTTTACTGGCACTGGCAGAAAAATATCACAGAATCAACAGAATCACAGAACATTAGGGATTGGAAGGGACCTCAAAAGATCAGCTAGTCCAATTCCCCTGACACAGCAGGATCACCCAGACAGAGTAGCACAGGAACACATCCAGGTGGGTTTTAAATGTCTCCAGAGAAGGAAACTCCACAACCCCCCGGGGCAGCCTGTTCCAGTGCTCTGTCACCCTCAATGGTAAGAAGTTCCTTCTGATATTTATATGGAACCTCATATGTTCCAGCTTATATCCATTGCCTCTCATCCTATCACTAGATGACACTGAGAAGAGCCTGGGTCCATCCTACTGACACCCACCCTTCACATATTTATAAACATTAATGAGGTCACCCCTCTGTCTCCTCTTCTCCAAGCTAAAGAGTCTCAGCTCCCTCAGCCTCTACTTATAAGGGAGGTGTTCCACATCCTTCATCATCCTCATTGCTGTACAATGGACTCCCTCCAGCAGCTCCATGTCCTTCTTGAACTGAAGGGCTTAGAACTGGACACAATACTCCAGATGTGGTCTCACCAGCACAGAGTAAAGTGGAGAAGAACCTCTCTTGATCTGCTGAACACCCCTATTCTGATCCACCCCAGGATGCTGCTGGCACTCTTGGGGCCAACAAGAACACATTGCTGCTCGTGGCCATCCTGCTGGCCACCAGGACCCCCAGGTCCCATTCTCCTACACTGCTCTCCAACAGCTCAGTCAACCTGTACTGGTACCTAGGTTTGTTCTTGCCCAGATGCAAGACTCTACATTTACCCCTGTTACAGTTCATTACATTTCTCCCTGCCCAGCTCTCCAGCCTGTCCAGGTCCCACTGAATGGCAGCACAGTCTGCTTAGGTGTCGGTGACACCTCCCAGCTTTGTGTCATCAGCAAACTTGCTGACAGTGCACCCTAATCCCTCATTCGAGTCATTAATGAATAGATTCAATAAGACTGGTCCCAGTACCAACCCTTAGGGGACTCCACTGGATACAGGTCTCCAGCTAGACTCTGTCCCATTGACCACCACTCTCTGGCTTCTATCTTGCAGCCAGTTCACAATCCACTCACTAATTGATTGTCCAATCCATACTGCCTCACTCTGACTGCAAAGATGCTGTGGGAGACTGTGTCAAATGCTTTACTGAAGTCAAGGTAGACCACATCCACAGCTTTTACATCACCTATCCATCTGGTTATGCCCTCATCAAAGGCTATGAGGTTGGTCAAGCATGACTCCTCCTTGGTGAAGCCATGCTGAATGTCCCTAATGACCCTCCTGTCCTTGATGTGCATCTAGGAGACAGCATTTAGGATAAATTGTTCTATGACCTTTCCTGGGGTGGAGGTGAGGCTGACCGGTCTGTAGTTACCTGGGTCATCCTTCTCACCCTTTTTGAAGATTGGAGTGACATTTGCTCTCCTTCAGTCCCTAGGCAGCTCTCCTGATTCCCAGGACTTAGCAAAGATGATGGAGAGTGGCTTAGCAATGACTTCCCCCGTCTCCCTTAACAAGCACGGGTGCATCTCGTCTGGGCCCGTGGATTTGTGTCCATCCTGTTTGCTCAACTGATCCCTAACCCAGTCCTCCTGAACCAAGGCAAGCTCCTGTCTTGCCTCAACTTCCTCTGGAGCCTCAGCAGTCTGGGGCTTGATATCAGGACAGCCCCTAGAAGTATAGACAGAGGCAAAGAAGGAGTTCAATGTCTCTGCTTTGTCTGTGTCCTCTGTCTTCAGGGCACCCACCTCATTCAGCAGGGAGCCTACTGCCACGGCCCAAACATGTTGACATAATTCACTTGGAAAGGAAACCACATGTTGTCCTGATCTGTGGATGACATAGCTGAGTCAGTTCCTCACTGTTGTGAGCTGTTACACGGTCATCTACACCTGTGCAGCGTACTGGTCAAGTAAATAACTGTCTCCCTTTTGCTCCTGCGTTAATGCATGCCCTTTAGTTTCTCCTTATTTGTGTCAAAAATCATGGAAGATCAGCCTACCCAGGAGTACACACCAGGTCACTTCTTTATCACAACATCCATTCTCATTTGATATAGAGTGACAAGTTTTCATTAATACAATCTCAGCAGCTTTAAGAAGGGAACATTTCAAGGCCATCTTCCACTGCAGGCCACTGGCAGTCACCTCATACAGCTGTCGTTTTATTCCTTCCTGCCAGTTCTCTTCTTCTGTGAGGTCTGCCCAGCATTTCTTGTCCAGCACCAGATGCTCTCTGGTTTCAGTGCTCTGCTGACTTGCACCCCCTTAATTTCTGGCTCTCTATCCCCTTACCTGCTGATTCTGGTCTCTACATGAAGATAACTGTTCTGATTCAGCCTTCTCCAACCTCCCCCCTGCTGATGTCACTTTTTCTCTTTAAAAATTGTGTGCTATGGCTGATGCCGTGGGAACAGACCCAGGAACAGTGCAGAAAATTCAGCTGCTTCATAGTCTAACCAAGGGCTGTGACACACACAGCACAGGAAACCTCCTCCGAGAAATGGTTATCCTGCTCTAACAATCTCAAAGAAGCATAAGTGAGTTCTGATCTCCTAAAGGCTTATAACCTATGATGACCATGTGATTCAAATGAACAGATATTCTGGTCTACTTCTGAACAGCGAATTCTTGTTATGCAGTAAGTCAGGGCCAGCCCAGGAGTTCCTCACCAGACGTATCTTGAAGAACAGAATAAATCACAGCAATAACAAGCCATCTTCTAACTTGTCACAGGCATGAGGGGAGGAAGGAGCTGAAATTAGAAAATTATCACGTGGCAAAATGTTTAATTAGTTCTAACAAATGCAGAAAGTCAGGTCCTCAGGCAATCTATGTCAGTCTTATCCTACTGAAGTCAAGTAATACTTGACTTCATAATTTGGTCATTTTAAGACCAATGAGACTTATATGTCATGTAATTTGAGCTCTACCAAGACATAGGACAGGAAATTTCACTAATTCTTCTCTTTATTGCATTTAATAGTAAATAGTTTTCAGAGTTGACATTAATGGGGTGTTGGTCTCGGTACTTTTTTCACTATTTGAAAAATATTTTGTAGCACTGTCATCATGAAGCAAATGCACATATATCTACACATGTGTGTATGCATGCATGTATACTTTCACTGTAGACACATGGTAAGTTCTCTAATGTTATACTTCTTTAATTAAGCTTCTAGAAGAGGGACTACTTGTATGCTATTGGTATACCTCCGGCTGAGGTATACCAATAAAGCTGAGTGGCATTCACATCTCCTACACTTTTTTTAACAAAGCCCTGTTTCCCAGTGTCTCTTGCTAAAGCATCAAGAATTTCTACAGGTATATTAATGGTCAAAAGAAGCCTAGGGAAGGTGTGGGCCCCCTCAGAAAGGAAACAGGTGATATGGTCACAAGTGACATGGAAAAGGCTGAGGTTCTC
>JAOXOE010000874.1:38573454-38637387 GCA_028565055.1 Phoeniculus purpureus
AAGTATTTTTTAAAAATCTTTATTTATAAGTATATGTATACTATATACATTATTTCTATTACAAGTATAAAAATCTATACAAATAAGACTGCAAAATAAATTAGGTAAATAAAAACAAACAAGGAAACTTTTTTGCTTTGACAAAATAAAATTATGACATGAAAAATTTCTCATTCTTAAAAAACATTTAAACCAAACTGTTTCTATTAAGAAAGGTGAAGGGGAAAGGAGTTTTAATCCTTAAAATAGAAGGAATTATTCACTGAATGATTTATTTCCTTCCTCCTTGTGTCTCTATTTATATTTTCCAAGGCTAAATGACACTGTTCTGAGCAGTGAAATCTTAAGGTTTGGTTGTGAAATTTTGCTGCCTTGGCAATCTCTGTGGTGCTGCACAGGTGGCTGTGAGGATGTCCCCTTCACCCACCCAGCTCATTAGGCTTTTGATGCATCTGCAGGAGGAGTAGTGTGGAGCTTTGTGCCCTGTCTGCTTAGGCTCTCAAAGTCAGCCACTTAAAAGGACACTTCAGCGTCCTGACTCAGCTGCCTAAGGCAGCTAAAGAAAGGCCAACGAATGCAAACAGGTGAAAGAGACTAAGCTGCTCAAGGGGAGCAGAGATTTTTGTGTCTCTCTCTCCTATCACATGGAAGATTCATTCCATGGGAAGGCTCTGTGTCAGAGCAGCCAAGATGTTGGGGTCTGTCTGTTCTCCAACAAAAGGACTCACTCATGGCACCATATTCATTGTTTCTCGTTTTTTATGACCTCTCCCAGTGGTGTAACTTCAGTTGTGGTGTAAGGCTGTGAAAGTAATTTACACAAATCAAGTTAGAAGCCACTCAGAGAGCATTAGCATGATTTCTTGCCAACATGACTCATGTCTGTGCTAGGAGGGGACCTTCTATAAATGAGAAAACAGCTCTGGATTTTCGATTCTGTGTTGAGACTTGTGTGCTTAAAATACAAAAGTTTTGCATCATAGAGAAGTGGCTCCTTTGCTTTGCAATCACATTTAAAAAATTTTTAGTAAAAGCTCTAAGGAGAGAGATGCATAATAAATATTTAAGCAATGACATGAGAGCAGAGGAAATGTATATTTATGAGTGTGAAAAAATAAATCTAGGCTCATAACTCCAACCATATTCAAATAACAGTTGGAAATTAAACATCCATGTTCATCAGTTTCCATAATTGACTCAAATATGTAAGATAGTTTGACAATCTCAGGCAAGGAAATGTCCTGTGGCATAATGGCACATATGAACATAAAAATATCTGACATTTACACTTTTTTGCAGACTATTAAATATTCTGATGAAGTTGATCAACTCCTTCAATAATTTTGAAACAAGTATTTTAAAGGAAACATCTTCATCCTCCTGACCCCTTACAAAATCTTCCGAAACTGACATTAAACAGATCATTTGACATTAAAATTTCACAATCACATACATGTCAATGTGAACATGTGGTTAATATGATGTGATATGATGTTAGATCATAGGAAGTCAGTCATCTAGCTTCTCCACTAATACCTTGTTTTAGGGTAGAAAGAAGATACTTAACACCAGTTTTGCCCCTAGAAAGAGACCATAAATTTTGATACTGGGCCACTATTTCAGCTTGAACAGTGATCTAGAGGACATTTAAAAAAGATTGTGAAGTTGTAGAGGGGTGCGCAGACAGCAGAAATAGATTCACTTTTATTGAGCTTCATGAAAAAAAATACGAGCAAAACCTCTGTGCATTAGCTGGACAATAAAATTTAGGTTTCTCAGTTTCCTCTGGGTGAGAAAGTAATGCAACTATTCTAAACATTTTGTTTCATTAAATACTAATGGTTTTGTGGTGGAAAGAACAGACAAGGGTTTACACTTTGTTTGAGATTTAACCTGTCCCTTGGGTTCCTGAAGACGTCCTACCTCCTCAAATTTCTGATGATCTCATCAGTTCTTTATCCTGTTACTGAAGTTTAGATCTTCTGATTAGGGAATACAATATAAACTTACTTAGGTCCTGAAGTGGCCATGAATTTCCCTTATGCACAGTGACCATCATTAGTCCTTACGATATTGTACACAACTCGAAAACCTAATTTTCATAAAGGCTAGGAAATGTAAATACTTGGCTGTTGTTAACTGTTGTTCTGTGCTGATGGCACTTTGCAAGCTCTCCTGTTGTCCTCAGTGCTCCTGCCCATTTGCTTCCTACTTGCCCGCTTGTTCTACTCCTCTGCCATTGATGTGCAGGAGGCTGTGGAAAACGTCAGCTCTGTCTGGTATGCAAAGGTACAGAGGTCTACCTTTCTCCCTGAGCAGCAGCTCATATCATGTGCTGGAACACAAAGAGAAAGAGTGTTAAGGCAAAAACCTTTGGGCAGGAAGGCGGCTGCACAGGAAGAACAATACCCTCGACTTCAGAAGAGTTAACTTTGACCTCTTCAGGGATCTACTTGGTAGAGGACCATGGGATAAAGCACTGGAAGGGAGAGGGGCCCAAGAAGTCTGGTCAAGATTCGTGTTGACCTACAAGCCCAGGAGCAATATGTTGCAACGGAAAACAAGGCAGGCAAGAATGCCAGGAAGCCTGTATGAATGAACAAAGAACTGTTGGACACAGGTACAAAAATAAAGTCTCCTGAGAGTGGAAACAAGGACAGATACTCTGGGAAGAGTAGAAAGAATTTGTCTGAGAAGGAAGGGATCCAGTTTGGAAAGCTAAAACTCAAGATAGAATTAAATTTGGTCAGGGACATAAAGGTTAACAAGAAAAACTTCTACAGGTAGATCAAAGACAAAAGGAAGGATAGGAAGGAAACAGGAGATTTAGTTACAAGGGACATGGAAAAAGCTGAGGTGCTCAACAACCTCTCTATCTCATTCTTCACCAGGTCCATGGAAGAAGAAAGAGGGGGAAGGTTTCTTGGACAGTCCTCATTTTGTAACATGATGAAAGGCAACAGCGAACAGAGGTGGTCTGGAAACCATGAAGCCCATGGAAGCTAGAAGCTGCAGAGGCCAAGATACTGAGTACTTAAAATGGCTGTAACTTGGAGAAGTTGGAGCAGTTGGTGCCACGGGAGCTCAGTTTCTATCCACTCAGTGGTGGATGGAGACGTTACTGAGGGACCATGTCTGAGGAAGGGAGGGATGTTAGCGTGTTACCCTCTGAAAGACTTGATAAAACCTTCCTCTGAAGAAAGTCTGGTTTCAGAGCTGAGGTTTGGAATGTGCCTAAGGTCTTGCGTCATTTCTCTCTCTATTGTTTTGTTGTCTGTGATTTGGGTGATGGTTTGTTTTGTTCGCACTGGGATATGGGGCTTTCTGTTAATATTAAATTTTAGTTGTTTTCCCCAGTCACATTTTCTTTTGCCTGTTACATCTAGTGGTCAATAAACCTCCCTGTCCTTTGTTTTGGTTCACTAGCATTTTGCTCATTAGAGAGAGCCTGTTGTGTCCTGGCCAGGTAGACTGGTCACATGTGAATATGGGAGAAGCAACTGACATCTGCCCAGACTTGTGCACAGTGCTTGACAGGTCCAGCGTTGTATGACACCTTCGTTGATATAATGAGCACAGGGTTGAGTGAGCCCTCAGATATGGAGGACACCAAGATGTGTGATATGGTTGACACGCTGGAAGGAAGGGATTCCATCAAGAGAGACCTTCCAAGAGTTGGAAAGGTGGGCCCATGCCAACTTCATGATGTTCAACAAGACCAAGTGCAAGGTCCTGCAGCTAAGTCATGGCAATCCTAAGGACAAAATACAGGCTAGGCAGAGAATGTCTTGAGACCAGTGCTGAAGAGAAAGTCTTAGGAACACTGGCTGATTAAAAGCTCTACATGAGCCAACAATGCATGAGTGCAGTCCAGAAAGGCAACAGCATCCTGTGTTGTATCAAAAGAAGCATGGACTGAGGGGGGTGATATTGTCCCTCTACTACATTCTAGTGAGACCCCCTATCCTGTTAACTGTCTCTACCTGTTTGGGAACACTCAAGCAGCAAGAAGAGTAGGAATGGAACACAGGTGAAGATGAGGATGTACTTAGTCAGCAGGAAGTTTTCTTTGATGGGAACAATCAGTTCTGCTTCCTACTCTTTAAGACCAAGGGAAAGGCCTTTGCCTTCCACAAGATGATCACAACATGGTAGCTTACAAAACTCAATTGCTGTGGAGGCAGCTGGAAAGGATGACAGAGCACCTAGCCAGGTCACTGATACAATCCTATGTGTGTTTTTGTACTGACATGTCTCTGACATAGCACCTCATTTTCAAAAATACTTAGATGCTTACATCTGCAACTGGTGTCCTAGATGGGCAAAGCGAATAAACCTCATTGAACAGATAACTCCAGTATAAAATACTGGCTCTATTGAACTTGTCAGCTTCATCCATGCTCCTTTGTTTTAGGAAGACTCGACATTATTCAAATTTTTGCTTCATCTGACTAGTTTGAACAGTTTTTCCTGATGGTGCTAATGATGATTGTTTTCTAAAACCAAACGGAGGATCAGTTTTACTTTCCATCTGTTTCTCATTATTTGTTGGTGCCATTAAAGAGAACTTTACAGTAATTAATGTTAGAGCAGTAGTTGAGATTTGGAAACCTGAGCACTCCTATCAGCAAATAACTACAAGCACTTTTTTGGTGTTGTAGCATTGCCAATTTTCCTCAGAGCAGTTGTATGTCACTGTGTGATTACAACATTCTCTCGTCGAAAAAGAAGAGAGCAGTTTCTGAAAGTCTCCTGTAGTTTCACCCTCAAACTTAAGAAAGGGTTTTTTTCTTGCCAAATGGAAAGTTTGCTTTCACATCACATCAATGAGCTGACCATGCTTTCACCTCTCCTATTTAGTCTAGCGGTATAAATTCATGATCATTAGCACACAGGTGCTCAGTGTTCCCAACAGTCAAGTGACAAGGAGGTTGTATTTATTTCATTCCAGGATTTTTACTTTCTCATTTAATGTAGCAAGTTCAGACACTTTTTGAGTACAAAGGACATCTATGGCTGTTCCCTGAGAAACCGCTTGGATGGGAATGGGGCAAAGAAAAAGTTCTTTCTGCCAAGTCTCCAGCTTCAAAGAATTAGCTTTTAGGATTTCCCATAAAAAAAGCTGAAGGAGAGAAAAAAACCTCTAAAGATTACCACAACAATTACAGTAGAAAATAATCCTACTTCACCAACAGCTATGGAATCCCTGATCTGAGTTTGCAGCTTTTGCCCTAGCAGTTGGAGCTAGGAATTAACCCCTACACCGCTTGACTGCTGTAACCATTTATTATTCAAGTTGCTCTTCTGACTTGAAGCCCCAGCAAGTAATTGAAGTTCATATGTATTGAACATTGCATAAATGTGAAGTATAGACAGCCTTGGCCTCAAGAGCTTAAGAATTTGATCATATATCTCTTTTTTCCATTTGTATTGAGATCTACTCCTTACATTGTCACATCTGTGCTCTAATATGTAAATACTAATTAATACTTCAATAAGATGAAATTGCTGAGGCTCTGTTGTGTCAACTTTAGCTCTGCAAAAATCTAGTTAATTCATAGGTAAAGCTTTTCTGCTCTCACACTATTGCAGTCATAGTACCCTGTCATGAAGTTAAACAGAAACCTTCAAGAAGAGACGGTGATGGGCAAGGTAGACCTCTATATGATGGACAAGAAAAGAATACAATCTGCATCTCAAGGGAGCTATTATGTTGTTGTCTCTCTGGGTGGACATCTGATCCTGCTGTCTCTGCTGAAGAGTACTATGTCTCAGATATTGCAAGAGCAGTGAAGTCTGGTCTTTATTCTTATTTCCTCTGCAAAGTGAGCAAAGGCTTTAAAAAAAAATTGCAGTTGTGTTTGACACCTTATCATGAATATCATCGTTATACTGACAGAAAATACAGTGGCTTTAGTTCCAACAGAAGAGTATCAGAGCTGGACAGATTCTGACCTAAATTGTGTGGTACAGACACAGATCAGTTCTTCAGCCTACCTGATTTATTGTAGCATGACCAAGCTCAAAGTGGGTCTTAGTATTTAATCTGCAGATTAATATTTTATTCATATTTAGATATATTGCCAAAATGGTCCAAGATAATAATAGAAAGAGGCCAACACATCACAGACGTAGGTTATTTTCCAAATCTCCTTTCCAGAAATCTGCTACTGACTGCAGATTATTGAAGGAACATATGAAACAGTAATAGCTTCAGATGCCTTAGATAAAATTTGCCGTATAAATTTGTTTTTAAAGATTTGGGTCAAATATTTAACAAGCCCTGACGGAAGTTCCAAAAGAAAAATGCCAGTGCTCACGTGAATCTGTATGAACCTGTTAAACTTGTGGTTATTCCAGACAGGGAATCGCAGTGGCTGTGCTTGCAGTGATATGCCTGGACTGAATGGTGTTCTCAGATGCATGAGAAAGGCACATGCAGAACGACAGCCCATATGGTACGCTGGGATTTGGTTTGCTCTGTTTCACTAGACATGTTTGTTCCCATTCCACTTCCTAAGACAGGGGCGAGGCAGTCAAGGATCCAAAGTACCAACTTTTGAGAATCAGAAGTATCAGCTGTTAGTCATTCATCTGTGTAGTTACTATGACGAATTTGTTAATTGTATGATCTTACAGGGCTTTGCACTTGTTCGACTCCCTTTAATGAATAAGCTAACACTTAGCTGATGAACAACCTTTCCATGTTCTCCTCTCTTTACTCCATTGCTGGCCTCAGACCCTATTGAGTGCTCAAAAAAGCAAAAGCCTTGGCTATGTTCTTAGGGGTGTTTATTTCTTCATGGGCTTTTCTCAGGTGCTCATCAAAATTTAATGCCAGAAGTAAAGAGAAACAGCGACTGCTGTTTCACTTTGGGACTTACAATGCCCTAGTCAATACAAGTAGGCCATGCCTCTCTACACTTAGACTCCACATCTTCCAGGGCTTGTGGTACTCTTGCTGTGGGGAAATTAGGGCTCACTCTCATTTTTTCAGTGATGCCAGTAAAACAAGAGAAGAAGGATGTGTTGCTTCTAGCCGTTTAATGGGATCGCTAAGAACGGAAGAGGAACATGCACAGTCTGTTTCTTTACCCAGTAGAACAAAGCTATCGCTTCTGGAGGCTTCCAAGTCTTATCTAAGTCATCAGAGGTGTGTTGTCTTCCCAGCTCATAAGAAACAAATTCAACATTTCATTCTCCCATTATTATGGGATACATGTAGTATATTGCTAATAGGTCTAGGAAACCTTTCTAATGATACCTTCTATGACTTATTTCATTACCCCTCACAGGACCTTAACTTTCTGTTCATACTCAAAACAAGCAGTGATTTACTGATTATTTGAGAAAGCTAACTGGTATTTTTACTGTCTTGTCATTTTTTTTTCCCTTTGTAGGGGTTTATAAGCCTAAGGCGAAATCACTGATTAGTCGTTTGTGAACAAAGATGTTTTGCAGTGTTGGTCTGAACATGTGGTTATACGCAAATACACGTGTTTCTCCACACACGTATTTAGATGGTTAATCTAAGGATTTAAGGGCTGAGATCACAGATTTCCTTCAAGTTCACATCTCATTATTTCAGTTAGTGATTCCGATATGGTCTTTGGCACAAAACAGTATTGAAGGTTCCGAAGTCACAAAACAGCCTTAGCAGCAGCAACTCAGACTCCAAGCATCATGCAACAAAAGGAAAATGCAATTGCTTCTAGAAGCACAGTGCCTTATGCTAAGAAACCTTGCAGCTAAGTGTATAACCCTTAAGAAAAACATGAATCAGGATACAAAAGCCACCAGTAGTAGTAGCTGATGCTTTACCAGGGCAGGAACTTCAAGTATTCATTCCCTCTTCAGTCTTCACCCTCCTTCTCCATTCTTCTTGTCACTAACAAACGTGTTACCATGCCATATTGTCAAACATGACATCAGAGGATGTCATGTAAGGGGAAAGGTTAAAAGTCCATTTTAAATTGTTGATATCAATTGTCCTTTACTGTTCTGCTCCCCTTCACGGTATGTGTATTGTTCACAGGATGGCAGACTTCCAAAGCTATTTTTCAGATACTTTGCAGCAGATATGATAATTGCAAGATGCACCATTAGAGGATTTTGTCACGTATCTGTTTTTCTTAATTTAATTTTAACTATCTTTCCTTTAAAGACAGCATTGTTTGAGGCCACAAACTGTTAAATGTTGTATCTTGGGAGGTGACCGTTACAATGAAATGCAAAAATATTTAAATTTTCAGTCAGACAGAAAAGAAAAACTCATTTGGATCCTAATAGAAACATTTAAAGGCTTTCAAGTAGGAATTCTTTTCTCCTCCTTCTAATCTTTGTAATTCTGATGTGATCACTAATTTAGAGTTTGTAGCATATTTACATGTCTGAAATGAGATCAAGTTAATAAGAATAGGTTTCTAAAGCAATCATCATTTGTTTCTCTTCATTTCCTTGCTGCTTTCAGACACTTCCTCCTCTCAAAGAACCAGGCTCTGCTGCACAATTAATTATTGCTGTCAAGAAACAAGAATGCTATGACACTTGCTAATCAGTAGGGGAAAAGGGTGGGGAGAAGTCACTTAAAGTCACTTATCTGCTCTGAATGAAGGATTTCTGCATCTAAGGATCTAAGTATTAAAAAATCAGAACTGGAATTTGCAATTAGAGTAGGCATTCTATGGACAATGCAGCAGATGTGGCTATTCTTTTAGCTAAAAAGGAGGATCTAGAGGGAAGGCAGCGAGCGCCCCATCCCCCTCCCCGTCCCCCGTGACAATTTCATTGTGAACTCACACACACGCGTGCACATGCACATCGCTGAGGAGGCGAACTGATCACGTGTCTGGGAAAGAGAATGCAACCAGCAAAGCACAGGGACCAGTTGAAATATGGGCTTATGTTTATGTTTTTCTGTGCTTGGTACTGCCCTGGCATGAAAGGCAGCCCTGCAGGAGGCTTTGCAATGGCCGTCAACATGCTAAAGGCAGATACCAGCTAAGTAATTCTGATAGCACTTGGTGGCTAACAGGCAAGAAAAACTGTAGACCACCTGTGGTCACAGGATAATTAAATGCAATCCTGGTTTTCTTTCTTCAGTGTGGAAAAAAAAGCAAACCAAAACCAAAATCAAAACAAAACCTATGAGCTCTGACCTCAGAAGAGCAAAGAAATATGCAGCTTTTTCTCATGCAATTAGTTTTAAGTAAGTTTTATAAACAGACATAGGAGTTGTCGCTTCAATTTTTTATCTCTCTGCAAGGTAACATAGGATAATAGAAGGCCCAGTTAAGAAGCAAATAGGATAATAAAAGACGAAAATTAAGCAGCAGGGAGGAAGAAATTGTATTCCTGCTCAGACTGTTGAAACCACTCATTCCGGTGGCTCTTGACTAGTTATTTTGAATCAAAACATATCGATATAAAATTTAAATCTGAATGTTATAAAACATTCAAATGATAAAAGAACACCAGGTATTTCTTGGGTCAAAGGTGATGTTTATGCCAGCCACCACACACTGGGGCAGCACACAGGAAACCAAGCCCCCTGAATTCATGAGAACTGTGAAGTCTTCTGCATAGCCTAAACTTCAAAGATGGATAAATGCTTTAATGAACAAGCCACCATGTGGGGTTGTGTTTTGTTGCAGTATGGCTCAGGGGGGAAACTGGTTTTAACACATGAAGGAAAGAGCACTTGGCTTTGCAACCATCCCCCTCATATGTGTACATGAAGCTTTATTCTTTATTCTAAGAATTTTAATTTCTGAACCAAGGACTTTTCTGGAGGTAGAATTTTGTGTATGTAACTACTAATCATTCATATCGGTTCATTAGCTTTACTCTATTAATGTGGAGATTTCAGGCTTATGAAAACCACAGCCCATGGAAAAATGTATTTTTTTTTTAAGCCAGATAGGTATAATAAAGTTAATAACAATAATTTTGACAATTATCTAATATTACCACTTTTTCATCCTGAAAACAACTTACAAATACTGACAATGAGACTGGGAGAGGTCTCATCTCCATTTTACAGACCAAGAAGTTGAAGCAAGAAACAGATTTTAATGCTGTAGCTCTAGTATAAAACCTTAGTTACTGAAAATCTTTAATCTTTCTTTTCTCTGTTGTCTCCACTGGTCCAGCTTCAACATCAGAATCTGTGATAGAAGAGCTTCAAACCACCAAACCAGCCTTCCTGTATCCAGAACAAGTTTTTGCTGCATCTTTGCTGATTTCAGACTCCATGCCTTTTTCATTTTGAATAAAAAAAAACCAACAAAAACAAAAATACAAAAAAACCTCGGCAAAAAAATAAAACTACAAAAACCCCACAAAACAAACCAGAACCAAAGCAAACGTAAGACCAAAACAAAGCCTTCCCACTTCCAGCTCTCATAACATATTCATTACCACCTTTCCCATTTTTTAATCTATAATGTGTCCACAGGTCTCGAGCACCAAAAAAGCCTTCACTTCTGCACCTCCCTTCAGCCAGAAAGCATTTCTTTCTAACTATTACTGATGTTGTTCTGGAAATTATTGAGCCTGGGGACCCACTCATAAATCATGTGCTGTCTCCGGCACAAATACTTACTAAAAAGACAGTTCTTGTTAGCAGGAACCGCACTGTACAATTTAGCAAGCGCTTACCAGGAATACCTTTTCTACTTGAATTTAGGAGAAGTTTAATTTAACATAGCTCGAGGTCCATTGTGTTTCTCGCTGGAACTCACAGTAGGCACACATGACACGACATGCCCTTTGTAATCCTGCTCTTTTAAAGAGGCCCAAGTTCAAAACTCAGGTGAAGAACCGTTTCCATCTTTCTGTTTCTATATCTGTGCATTTCTCTCTCCTTTTACTATTTCATTCCAAAACTGAAGAAATGGAATTTGAAAGTATTCAGAGGGTCATGTTTGTATGACATTTGTTTGATGGTGTAAAACTGAATTTTGCTGTAGTCAAAATCTGCGATTCTTGCTGGAAAAATTTCTAGATATCAAGGGCTTTCTCCAGACGTTGCCTAGCAAATGTCAGAGCAATTTGCTAAAGCTTGGTAATTCTGTGTCGTTCAGGTTATCTTTTATTTTATAGAATATCAATATTAATTATATTTATTTCTATTTGGAAAAAAACCATTCAGGACAAATTGTGTGCCAGACATTTACTATAATGAAAAATAAGGATGCTGTTTGGAGTATAAGCAGCATAAATGTTTCAGAGTCTCATCAGTTTAGGGCAAGCTTTTTTCCCTCCCCAGTTTCCCTCCTGTAACACTAGTACTGTGTCTCATGAAATGACAAGTACGAGGTAATAAACCATAAATTACTGGCATGCAATAGCAAATTTGATTGTGAAATGTTGCAACAGATGATACGTTTTATAATAATTTGTTTATTTTATTGTTCAAGTGAGTATTTGTCTTTGGCTCAGAGAGTCACTGTTCAGCCAGTAGTATCGTTTGGCAGTCTCAGACAAAGACAGCCTTCTTGGCAAGCAAGACATGTTCCACCACTCATGAATTGTAAACTGCTCTGTTTGCTGCACACCCCGTGCGGTCCAGCCTGAAGTCCCTGCTGCAGCCAGAGCACATCGCACAAAATGCAGAGATCCGTACAGCTGCCTGTAAGTCAAAGTGATCTCTCGAGGACCAGTGAACAGGGTGAAGATTAAGATATTAATTAAGAAACCTTTGCATCTTTGCAACAGTGCTTGCTGTTCAGAGCTGGCCATCAGCAGGGCCACACACCATTATGTATGCTCAACACCAAGGCCATGGAGTGTTTTACTGACATCTCTACTTTTCTATTTAAAGAAAATCACTAATCTTATTATTTCCTCTGCCTAAAGCTCATTTGGCCACTTTTAACAAAGTAAATTAAAATTATCATTTCATTTTCTATTGCTTTCGTTGCCTGCAGCACAGAACCACACCTTCTATATCCAGATGTCAGGGAGTGACAGTGAATACATTGTCTAACAGTATTAATGCCTTCCTATTAAACATAAGCAAAAAGCTCAAAGAGAAAGTATTTTTTCCTGTATATTGTGTCAGTCTTTTTCAAGACTCACAAGCCTTTTTCCAGACAGATCCACTGTCTGTGGATCATTCACTTTACGGTGTCCAAAGCACTCAATGATTCGTAAACACAGGTAAAAGAAGAAACCCAGAATACACCCAGAAGCCATTAGCTGTTTAAGACCTGATACAGTGCAACATTTTTCATCCTCTTACTTTTTGTAGCCACAGAGATTAGGAGATCAGTTTGCAAAAACAGTATTTTTATTTGGTGTTAAACTGGCTGATTGAATTTTAGCTGCTTGTGTGGGAATCTCCCTTATCCTAAGATCTAAGTCTTTCTTCTTCCCTCCTTCTTATGTTGGAAATCTGCTGTCAGTAAAAAAACTACTGAAAAGATTTCCAGTAAGATGCAGAAAGAGAAGGCAGGTAGTGTGGAAGACGAGTCCAACAGCGTATCACTGAATGTCAATGAAAATATAGTATCATATTATAGTGCCATACACGAGTGCCCTTGCTCTCTAATTAGACAGAAGCTGTCATATCTGCAAGTCCTATGAAATTAATTGTCAATTTGCTTGGGATTAGTCTAATTCTATGCAAATTCCATGCAATCTGTAGTTTGCAGAAGGTGGGTATTATATGTGATACAGGCCACAGCTAACTGTACAATCTTCCTAGGTACAACCCTTCCAACATCTTGTGCTTGGTGTGAGTCATCCTATTGAGATCCATGTAAAAACCATTCATCAGTAGTTCAACAACAATAGACCTTCAGATTAAACAGAAAATGCTCTTCGGTTCAACTACAAAAATAATTAAACAATAACAGAAAAAACAACACACATCACTTTTAGACTGGCGTAACTGCACACATACAGCTAGTTGTATTATGAACTGTGTGACCTCATGGCACTACATTTTTGTTAAACACAAGCAAAATTGTCACAATATCTCCTGTTAATTTTAGAGCATCTTAATATGATTATATTTGCAGGACCTCAGCTTCCCCAGTAAGGCAAACATTCTGAGAAATGCCAGACATCAAAATAAAAGCTGAATAGTCTGAAATTATTCAGTGTTTAACACTGCCTCTGTGCAGTCTCTGTGGCTGTGTCTTCAAAAGAGCTCAGTATTTAATATGATGAGAAAATCATTTGCGAATGCTAAGCTATTCCTCGGATTAGAAGGAATTTTAAGACATTGATGCAGAAGTCACAATCTCTGAGATGTTGTGAATAAACAAATCAAGACTTAACACATAATAAATTGTCTGCATGGGCATTTCTAGCTCTTTCTCACCTAAGCCAACTAAATGTGCAATTATTCAGTGTTGACCAAGTGTATGTCTGTAGCATACCCAAAGTGCTTAAGTAATCCATGTACTGACTGAAAAAATTACATGTAAAAATCACAAGGCGTCTTCAAACACACATAAGCATCCAACCTCTGCAACAGAAAGTAGGAATGCAGAAGTTTTTTGAAAATAGAAACAGTCCTCTTTTAAGCGTGCTCTTTAAAATGTTAAACCGATTTTAAATGTGGTTCTAAAGCATTTTTGACCCAAAGTAGGTGCAGTTTTTTTAATCTTCTGCAAGCATAAGCTGGGTAGATAAAGTTGAATAATTACTTCTAACTAATTCACTAATATGGATTCTTTTCTGTTCAGATGTTGTCTACAACTTGTGTTCTCAGAAGTGGAATGAGGTATTTGCTGATGTGTTCAATGAATCATTTGCTAACCTACAGCCAATTCAGCAATAGTTCATAACAAATATTCAAAAATTAAATGCATCCTTTGGGTAGATAAATTACATGATACTGTTTCTTTTTGCTTGAATGGGTGACTTGGATAATTCAACAGCAACAGAAATAGTCTCAGATTGCGATCTGAGTGTAAAATTAGTCATTTGGAAATACAGATGTAATTAGAAACTTGCTGCATGCTGTGTGTGTGTATTCCAACAACAGGCTGTGTATGCACATGCACGTGCCTTAGGACCAGTACTTTGGATGCTGTAAATCAGCACACGTCTCTTGAAAGCTCGGAATCTGGCCCGTATGATTAAATCCACTTTCAGAGCTATGTAATACAGACTGTAACACAGTCAGTCTGTATTTGCATCTTCCTCAAAGTGCTCTAAGGAATGCACTGCAGGTTTTCATGGCTGGTCCACAACATGCACCACAGCAAGCAGATCCACGTGTGTCTCTGTGACAGCCTTACCAGTAGACGAACAAACTAATACTTAAAGTTACTCACAAATATCTTAGTCCTAGCTCTTAGCCTAGCTCTAACCAGCTTCTAGGCCTGAGAAGAGCACTGCTTGAGGGTAGATACCACAGATTTAAGTATACTATGTTGGCATCCACACCACGTTTCACTGCCTCTTGGCCAGCTTCCTAATTACCTGAAAGAGATTGGTGCAGCTGCACTCTACACACCTGATGATGCTTTTGCTTACCCTCAAGCAGAAACTGTCAAGAATACAGGATCATTTCAGAAATTTAAGCCAGGTGTAAATAAAGATCACAATCTCTTCTTTGAAAGCTTAATAGACATCCAGATTGGCCCGTGTTCTGCCAGGGCATTAGTCAGTTTGAAAATTATGACAATGCAGCTTTAGTCAGTTGCACTTATTCAGTCTGACTTTCTTTCCTTTAATACAGGCAGTATACTACTGTAGGTCACAGAAGAGAGTGTAGGCTGAGTCAGGGGTTCTCTTACTGCCAGTCCATCACCTGCGTCTGGGGGATGTTGCTTGACCTTACTCATCTGTAAAATGTGTGTTTTAAATGTGTATTTGCAAAATCTGTAAAATGCGCATTTGTAAAATGTGTACTTATGCCTTAGTCTTCTCAGACATTCAGTGACCCATAAGAACCACCAAAAAAGAATCCAGTAACACTGTTGCCTCACCACGTTACAGTTCATGTAGTAAAAAGTAGTTAAACTGGCATGCTGATAGAACTGTGGCACAAAGCTTTTCAGCTGAGCTGCTTGCAATGCTGGCAAAATAGTGCGTAACCTCCGATAGTAACTTCTGGTAATGTTACCTGTAAAACAATCTCCAGTGCAAATTACAATCCTGTGCGTGGTGTCTGGCAACACGGATTTCTTGGTAGGAGAAACTTTGAAACAGTGATGTGCATTGCTGAATAGTTTGAAAAAACTCCCATGCATGTCTTTGCTTATCTGGCTGCATATCCTGTGTGTCAAGCTCTATTGCTGGGAAACTTAGTCAATAGAAACAAAAAAATCCCTTTTCCCCATCAAAAAGCAGGGATCACAGCTTGTCAAGATAGTTAAAGTTCTCAACACAGAAGCATCTTTCTTGTGGGAGGAGCACAGACATATCAAGCGGCGTGAGCAGATTTCATTTCAGCCCTACTTCGTTTTCAAAATTCAGCCACAAGAGGAATTTGCACCTGCACTTTAAATATGACAGTAAATCAGCAACATTTCTCCTCTTTGTGTGTAATTGCAGGAACAATTAAAATCATTAGAGAAAGAGGTGTACAGAGAGTTGCTCATAACTAGGATTTTTATCCCTCAAAGCTCTTTGGAAAATGTAGCCCTAGTAGGATTTTGTGAGAATTGCAACACACTGTTCCTCAGGATATACCAAACTCTACTGCCTGGCAATTCAACCCATGAGGTAAAGGAAGGCTTGAGTGTCAGTCTTCTAGGACAGAAATACTATACCTGTGAGATACGGGATAACGTGTGTGACGCTGGGTGAAATCAGTCTTTTCTGACTGTAGGAATCCAAGCCTCTGGGATAAGTCCTGTCTGGGAAGAATCATTTAGCTGTAACTAGACAAATGCTAACTCTATGAGAGAGAGGGACAGCTCAGGGTAAGTCCAAACTTCTTTCGCAGCAAAACTGAGCATTTTTTTCCCAGTATTTTAGAACTATGAAGATGGTTGCGTGTCTCTAAAAGTAGCCACAAATTAATTGGTTAAGGATACCTTTGTGTGGATGCTGATCATCTACCTCAAGGTGTAATGGATTTTAGCAATTACAGAGGACAAAGGCTTCTCTGGCCTTTTCTGGGAATCTCTAGCCAGGTTTGTTCATTCTGGTAACCCTACTTTCTTCTCTTGTGCTCTGGTTTATGTTTCAGTCAGTGAAGCTACCTCAATATAAAACTTGAGTTAGGTGTGAATCAGTTCTTATGAATCTGTGATGCTTTCAGCTTAGTTGTGGCTGCTAAATCTTGCTGTATCTGACTTACTATTGATTTTGCCAAAATGTTTCTTTTTTAATTGGTTTGAACAGTATACATATTTTGCAGCAATTAAGGAAAAGTAATTGAGTGTCTAGCAGTACAACACAGTCTGTGGACATCTGATAAGCAGAATGGTATTTTATGTGGTATATTTCTTTTTCATTTTTTGCTAGTGTATGTAAATTAGCAGCCTCTGCAGATCTACTTTTACAGTGATAGATATAAAAAACTGCAATGATCTAATAATTCTTATGCTGCCAGGTATAGCTGCTGCAAATTTATTTAGCTAAAATTATATAGACTGAGACTGAGAGTTATTGATCTTAGCACCCATGACTCCTGCTGAAATCCATGGAAGCTAGTGGTGATCATCACTTCTGAAAGTAGACTATTAATGTATTCATAACAGGCTTTGCATATACAAGCCATCCTGTGAGCAGCAGCACTAATTAGACCTGATTTCAGAAAGACTCTGTTTGTACTTGCCTGCTGTGCAATAACTCCTAGTCATTCCACCGTGGCCTTTTCTCACCTCTGTAGCCTCAGTTCCCCCCACAATGTTTCTAGACCCTCTTTACCCCACAGTCCCTCCTCTTCCTCCGTGTATTGCCTGCCTCATTCCCTTCTTAATATTTCCCGCTGCTTCTTAACTTTCCCTCGGGCACCATACACCTACTCCTTTCCAGTTCTCTTCTACATCAAGTGAAAAAAAGCATGATTCATTATTCCCTAATGGGCTTGAAGTTTTTAGCCATGTTGGCTGGCCAGCTGGCAGGCAAAACAGAGTAGGTAATTGTTTAATTCACACTGAAATCCTTCCCTCATTGGGAGTACTAAATTAGCTCTTTTTTCCCTGTCTATCTGCCAGTTTTTGTGCAACCTGGAGGAATGTCATATATCTAAGTCTGATACCTTTCTGTCAAATTTAGCTGAAATTAGCCAGCAGAATCAAAAGTTATTTGAGGGCAGGACAGAAAAACAAAAGGGCAAGCAGTACTGTTATGCAAGTCTTACTTCCTTAGGAAGCCAGGCTAATAAAACATGCAGGCAGCTGTTCATTGTATTTTTTCTTCTCATGACCTTTCCTTTCTGCTTGGATACCAGTTTCACAACTTCATCCCTACTTGAACAGCAGTGTGCCCATTCCGTATGCCAGTTCTGCCAGTGCAGCTGTGTGCAGCCTCACCAATGGACCACAGAAGGCTCCATCTTCAAGTTCTTTGTACAAGGACTTTTTCATAACAGTGACAGTGCATGATCTACATTGGCACTGTTAACAACTCAGAGACCAGATAACTCATGCAATAAAAACTTCCATCAGTTTCTTCTTCACATGGTGTTCTTGCAGTCGTAAAATATGTGTGGGTTCTTTGCCTTTCTTGTTACATAATCACGGAATCACAGAACATTAGGGATTGGAAGAGACCTTGAATGATCATCTAGTCCAATCCCCCTGCCAGAGCAGGATCACCTAGATCAAGTTTCAGGAACACGTCCAGGCGGGATTCTTTCTTCTAGAAATATTTATCACTATTTTCTTCCTCCCGGGAGCTTTTGAAGCTATCCGTAGATATGTGGCATAAACTGAGCTGTGACTTTTTGTCCTCACAGGGGAGCTGTGCATGTAAGATGCTGGTTCTCAGAATCTCCAGAGCAGTGTTCTTGCCTATGGGAGAAAGCTGTCCAGTTGTAAATATGGATGTGTTTGCTTGCCTAGAGCAGATGTACTACTATGGTTGGCACAGCAGTGCTAAATTTTTTCATTAGTGGTAAAATAGAGTTCATTGGTGGTCCTGCAGCTTTTTCCACAAAAGGAAGGAATTTTGTTCTACTGTAGACAAGTTCCATATTGAGCAATTTGTGGTAAATTAATGCAATACATGTTCTTCACTTCTTGCCTACAGAGATTGGAAGTTTCTTTTAGCCTTATCCAAAACCACTGGAGCGAACTGGGTTTAGACCAGATCTTCCACAAACTAGTGTATGCAGCACATGAGACCAGCTCTATTTTAGCATAAAACTCACATCCATTCCATCAGTATATCCTAAACATGGCACAAGTGTATAACAAGAGGTTTTCATTTACCACAAATTATTCTGATCAGAGCTCTACATCAAACTTGAATCATCATAGTTTAGTGTAATCCCAGTTGTTTCACCTCTCAGGAGACAATGCCTTTGTAGACCTGCTGATCTGCCAGCTGTGATGCAGACCTGAGGACACTAGGGTATCACAAGACCAGCTACCACAGCCAAACATCTTATGCTAACTCACACTGACTTAAATCCTGTAGTACAGAAGAGGTGTTGGGGCACAATAAAGAGGGGAATATGTAGGAGGGAATTTCCAGTAATCCCCTATACGACTCCCCAGTTTTGAGTCTGTTGGCCTAAAGATAGGTAAGGAAAGAGCAGGAGCAATTCCAGGCTACCATTTCAAGAAGCTGCAGCTGTAAACTTTAGTACTTCAGCTCTCCAGATGGCTTCAGCACCCATCAAGAATGGCCACAAACCTGGTCCACAAGTTGCATTTTTCCCAGCTCTGGGGCATGAGAACAGTTTATCAATGCTCCTTGGCAGGATAGACTAACCAAATCCTGCTGGCACACAGGTGAAAAAAAATTTCCCTGGAGAGATCCTCAGTTTGTCCAGATATAAGGGGGCCCTTACTGTTCTGAGACAACCAAGACAAGCTCTACCTCTACCTCTAATGGATGGACTTCATGTTTTCCTGAACTGTGAGCTTGAGAGGCACCAAACCAAGGATGGTAGGGGGGAAAGTCATAACTACCTCTTGCTTTCTCCATGGCGCTTGTGTTTTGAAGAAAAGCTCAGCAACCTGCTGCTTGGCTTTGTCTACCATCAGCAGCTTAGTCCTGCCACTGCTAAAAGCCACCCTGAGAGGAGAGGGGAATGGCTGCGGGGGAAGGAAGCATATTCAGCAGTCAAAAGAGTTGTTGTGCAGGCACCAAGGCAAATGAAACTTCTCAGTAAGGCAGGCATTGTTTCCAGACCTGTGTCCCAGGAGGCGTCCCTTCTACACTACTTGTACCGTCTGCCCGTGACCAGCAGAAGCCTAGTGGTAGTCTATTTCACTGGAGCCAGGCTCAGTTGCCTTTGACCACAGAACTGCAGAAACAATTAAAAGTTGCTAGCATGGAAAGATGCCTCTTTCTCACACATGTGTGTCTTTTCCTTGTTGCTGAGGTAATGAATTTCTAGTCTCACCTGCCAAACACACAAGCTGTTTCTGACCATCCTGTTCAACCACATTCTTCTCGGGAGTATACCAAAGCTTTTGGTAGCTGCAGATGGGTGTCTGCTGAGCATGGAAGGAGATCTGAACTGCTCTGCTCACTACACTTCTGCTTGTGTCATTCTCCTTCCCAGGTGTCACGTCAAGTGGTCCTTGTTGCCTTATTTTGCATGAGGTGAAATCTGTCAGTGCTGAAGATGGAAATAAATATCAAGCAGCACCTGAGCTTATAAACTCAGCAAAGAAGTCTGAGCTTCTGAAGAGGGTTTTTCCAAAGGGAAATTCAGATTGCTATTAAATCACTGCCTACAAAAGTCTGCAAGGGTGGGACTAATTCTTGGCTCCATGAGAACTTAAAACCTACAACATCTTAGTATATTTGCCTCCATTCCCCAAAACTCTGGCTATGTTTGTTCAGAAAAAGAGACCCAGGCCTAAAGTTTAAATGGGAGTCACAGCAAAAACAAATTATCCATAAAAGTCAAAAAATAAAGGTACCAGTATAGTCAGTATAAAGCCAAGCTAGGGAGATTAGGTTCCCCGAGTTACCTAACTAATGTAAATCTCACTGAGTTCGGGTCAGATTCTGCAAAACACATGAACATTTGTATAACTTAAGATCTGGCCCTGAGTAGTGTTACCTTTCTCACATTCTTCTTTGTAACTTGAATGAAAAGGGTCTTATATGCTGCAGTCACTACTTCTATAGAAAATGTGGTACTGAGAAGCGTGTGTGCACAGATCTGAACAGCATAGGGTGATATAAGCATCAGTTAAAGGAACAATGAAAACTCGTCGAATCATACCATGTATTGGAACAGAAGGGACTCCAAAGGTCATCTAGTCCAAAACCCCTACAACAAGTAGGGATGTCTCTAACTAGAATAGATTTGTTAAGAGCCACATCAAGCTGGACCTTGAATGTCTCCAGGCATGGGACCTCTGTCACCTTTCTAGGCAATCTGTTCCAGTAGTCCACCACCCTCATATTAAAGAACTGTTTCCTAATGTCCAAGCCTAAATCTGCCCTTTCCTAGCTTAGAACCATTACCCCTCACTCTATAGTTCCCTGCCCTTGTGAATGGTTTTTCCCCAGCCTTCTTACCAGCCCCTTTCAGGTCTCACCAAGGCAGAGCAGAGAGGCAGAACCACCTCTCCTGATCTGCCAGACGTGCTTCCTTTGTTGCAGCCCGGTGCTCTAGTTAATACAAGATGTTAGGTTATTGAACTATTGAACTATAGGCTGATTCTGTTTCATCCTTGATAGTTCCTGAAAAATATTACACATTAAAATGAAACAGTATTTTTTTTTACCAACATATTTGTTTGCTATATTATAGCTGAATTAGATAATCTTTTCTGTAATTGCCTGAACAATGCTGGAGCCCTTTTCCTTTATCACTGATGACAGTGTCAATGGGAGAGGAAGATGCAGAGATCTACTTCCCAAAACTTCTTGTCTTCACCAGTGCCAGGTGACATTTGTCACGGAGCTCAAGATGAAACTTTAAGGGAAGAGGTTGACTGCCCAGCTGTGGTAGTCCTTCAGAATCGCAGAATTGTTTTGATTGGAACAGACCTTCAAGATCACAAAGTCCAACCATTAATCCAGCACTGCCAGACCACCATTAAATCATGTCAGCACTTCATCTATATACCTTTTAAATACCTTCAGTGTTGTTGACTTCACCACATCCCCGGGCAGCCTGTTCCAATGTTTGATAACACTTTCAGTGAATAAATTCTTCCTAATATCCAATCGAATTCTCCTCTTGGTGCATAGCAAATGCCAAACAGTTGTGTTGAATAATTATACTCACTCGTATGAATGACAGTGCAGAGTGTGCATCGCCGTATTTCTGGTTCTTGCCCCTGACTGCCTGCTCCTCAGACCTATCTGCAATTAGCTGGAGTCACTTGCAATGGAAGGATAATTTTGGGACCTACAAACTGCAGGCACCACCTCCTTCTCCTTTGCCTGTGAAGGCCTGATGATGCTGTTCATGTGTTGGGATGGAGGGTGTTGGCTCTGATGCGTGCTGGACCGCATTCCAACCTTTCTTTTTCACATTGTAATTCCTTTTGATACAGATGTTTGTCTCATGACTACAGACAAAATGCTGCAGGGGTGGGCCCGATGCGCAAAACATTTTATTACAATAATTGTACCTTCACTAAGATGGTTCACCTACTAATTCCCAGGCTGGAGTTCGTATACGTGTTCTTTAATGTGCATAAAAACAATAATATGAATGTACCCCTCCCATTAGCCGCAGCCAAAGTTCACCAAAGCTGTTAAGAAAGATGGCACAGACTGCTACACTTTGCAAAAAAAAAAAAAAAATTAGTAAATTTGGGGAAGATTAATCATTAAATGCAGTTCTGAAGCCGCAGATGAACAAAAATAACAATCCATTGGATACAGACCAGAAGAAGGGAAAATTAGCAATCTATCTAACACAAACAATAAATACTGTGTGGGACTGAAGAGATTTCACTGTGTGATATAAAAATGCATCTTATTCTTTCTGCTTGTACTCAGTATTTGTGAGACTACTTGTCTGTCCCTTCCCCTCTCCTTCTAAATTTATAATAAAATGAGTTATTTTTACCTCACTTTCACAAACTCTGTCTTTTTTTCTGGAAGAAGAGATGGCTCTGTCAGCTGTAGTGTCTCTTCAATACTCAACAACAAGCAGAGAGCCTGGAAAATATACATTACGCTATGAGTTAACCGTTTATAAAATGTAAAAAACTACTTCCTTTACTAGCTCTATAAACAAACATGAAAGGCTGCTAAGCCAGGAAGAAATCAAACACTACCATTTAAAACAATGCCAACGAAAAAAACGCCAATAGCAAATTTTAACCCTTAGCTGCTGTGTCAGCCAGTGGGTAAATACCTACCTAGTCTCTTGCATTGCAAAGAATCCGATTAATTCTTTTTCTTAACTTTTTTCAGCACAAGAATACACTCTTCACAGCAGCCCTTCAATTGGGTCCTTCATTGTGACTTTTCAATACAACTCTGTGAAGCTCTAGGCTTTTAGCTTGCAGGAATTCATAAACTTCTCTTTTTTATGTTTGTGGGAGTTTCAGAGGAATTCCCAAATCTTATGGCTAAAAGCATCTCGTAGAGCGTCTGCTCTGTGACCGCCTTTGGTTTTAAATTTATGAAGCCAAAGCTAGGATCAGATTCATCCCAAACATGCTGTTTCTTTCAGTTTTCTCTCTGATAATCCCCCTTTGCTAAACACAAAACTCAAAGCAGACTGAAAGCTTCTTGCAGTCCTGGGGAGCCCTTAACCAGTAGACAGCGGAGCCCAACCTCCTCCTTCTCTCTTGCAGCCAAAGTGTCAGGATTAGATGCAGATGCACCATACTGCTTTCCAAGTGCCTTCACTAGCTTAAAACACAGCCAGATAAAATTCAAAATCAGCACAAGGCAGACCTTAAGTAAGGTTGCTCTCTCGTCCTTAGGCTGGTGTGATGGCCACCAGGCAAGTGGAAAAGATTAGTGAAGTCAGGCTGTGCTTGGCAAACAAATGCCTCCTCCTAGCAGGGACAGCAGTCTGAAAGGTGGCTCAATCACAAGTTCCTCCACAAGATCCAATCCAATAATGTAAAACTTATGTATGATTAAGGCACTATTCAAACACAGGGACAAATTCTGATCTCAGTCTTACAGTGCAAGTCCAGAGCATGTAGAGTTGCTGCTGCTTATTATCGGTATCAATTTGGCCCAATTCAATTTGGATAAACTTGCTGAAATTATGGCAAGATGTGTACATTAGGTTTAATTTTAGCCCCATAGCTCTCCTTTTTAGGGGTTTGCAATTTCCCTTTTGGATCCTGCTCCCCATTTAATTACACCAGGTTCTAAAATGCATTCTCAATGGCAAGCCAAGATTTTGAGTAATTGCAACGAAAGGAGGATTTCTTGTTCCGAAACACACATTAGCTAATTTTCCTAGGATTCTGATACTAACTATCAAATTTTACCACCCACCCCTGTCTCTGCACTGGGTTGGTTAGAGGTTTTTTTAACATGTTTTCTAATTGCACAGCAGACATCTGGCAGCTATCTGGTGGTAATAGCTGATCCACTCTCTCTGCTCACTGCTCTTTACTCATTTCTCTGTGGGAGGTAAGAAAAGAGACAAAAGGAGCTATGGTCTTAGACTTAAGTCCACATCCTATGTAATTCCACAGAGGGATGTTTTCTTCCTCCTTAGGCTTGTGCTTTCTGTAGTCACTGAAAGACCTCGCTGCCAAGAAAGACTTCCTCTGTCTTTAAAATCAGGGAAATTCTTTCTGATTTCTCCTTTTGCACACAGCATTTGCATCTTATCCTCCTAAATCTCAGGTATGCACCTCCTGCTTTTGCAGTCTCAAAGGCAAGAGGCAACCCAGCTGGGTAGGGAGGTGGTCGGTTCAGTGCAGCCACCTGGCCTGCCTGATGCTTGCTGCTTTTGAGATCACAGCAACCAGAGGAGAGATGTGAAGAGTAACTGCCACACAATTTTCCTGTGTGAAGACTCCCCAGAGGGAATACTAACATGTGGGAAGATGAGGAGCACAAGGAAACTGTGCATGACTGTATCTGCCATAATTTTTCCCAGTTTTCCCTTGAGTTCTTGAAAGACAATGTAACAGAGCCCTCTGTGACCTCAAGCTTTCTCCTTAATATTTAATCAAGATTTAGATTACCATGATGCTGATTAAGACTGACTAAATATATACTACACACAAATTATTTCATTCTAGACCAATAGCTACTTTTCTTTTTTCATTAATGACTGTCAGTAGCCTGAGAATGTTTCTCATGTCTGTAATTTTTTAATAGATTGAAATAATTTTTATTGTAAGACAATGCACACACACACACCCCCCCATGTAGTTTTTAACATTAATCCATTCCTATTTCCATGCCCATTACAGTCCTGCCTGAACTTATTTAGGCTCAAATGAGAACGCTCAGGTTTTATTCTTATGCAAACTACAGAGTCTTCTATCCTTTTGATACCAATGCATCCACACTGGTGGTGACACAAATTGTCAAAATATTTCCCGTGATGTGTGGAAGAGCCTAACTCCCTATGACATTTTCTTTTCTCTCCACTGCAGAATACATGCCTGGTAGTCTTGAAATTATTTGACAGCTGGTTCCAACTGCGCACACTTGTACATATAATCAATACATATCTCTATTGTGTTTTCATCTTACTGTATTTATTTTCTTTATCCCAGCTCAGGTACATTTCAAGACACTGTTTGCTGATATTTTAGAAAAATTAAAAGTATTGAATATTATTAATGAGAAGACTTTTCTCTGCAAGAGAACAACTATGATGTGCCAGATTTGAGTAACACCTTCAAGCCACTTTCTGAATAATACTGATAATTCAGTTGCAGAACAGCATTTTTCAAATTCTAAACAAGCCATCATAATGCTTGGAGTTGTCATATGAATATGTAGTACCTGAGAATGTCTGAATATGTAAACATTGTGCACAGAATGAAATAGGCTTAACTGATTGAAAACCTCAACTAGAACTTTCTGTACACAGAGGATGCTCAGCAGCAGTAAACCTGGTATGTTGAAGATGTGCCATTACTTTTTACCCTGTATGGGTATGAGACTGTCAGCAGCTCTTAATGTACCTTATTGAAGGATCCTCCTACAATAATTAGAACAGGCTTGGTGAGTGCACACAGAAAAAAACAACCCAACCTGCAGCCCACAGTTTTGGCTTCCTTGCAAGTGGTGGTAATAATCTGCACATTTGCCTTTTAAGCTTGATCACAGGGCAAGACAGAAATGGTGCGAGAAGGCTTTAATCAGAAAACTGAACATGAAGCCAAGTGAGACAATGCAAAAACAGTAGTTTTGTGGAAGTGTCTTTTTTTCCTTAGGACATTTCTGATTCAGTTTAAGAAAGTCTAATGTAGTGCTTGAGGAAGGTAGAGGAACAATATGGTTTTGCAGCAGCAGAATTGGTTGGATATCAGCCTAAGGGCAGGTTGCTACCAGCACTGTGGCTTATTTATCCAAACCACTGGTCCATTAGTACCAGTTTAAGTTTCAGAGACAATTAGCGCTTCAACTGCTGCTAATTTTTCCTGCTCCTTGTTTTGAATCACTGTATGGAGGTGCTTCCTCAGCATGTTGTGTGAGTGGATTATCCCTTCTGTCTGCAAAGAGTGTGTAAGGTTACACTCAGCCTGTCTGTCTGACGTGTCACTCCCAGCACACAGATGGAGTTTAGCCAAAACTGTAATCACAGATGGATGGTGTACACAGATAGACTATTGTATTGCTTTCCTTTATGGCTTTCTATGATATGCTGTCTAGATGCCAGTGTGTATGCAAACTGCTGCTGCCAGAGTAAGCAGTCTCAGCATGTCATACTGGGAGAATAGCATTGCTTCGTTTTCAGATTTCAGAATTGCTTTAATGACTTACACAGTTGTGCAACAAATTGAGGAAAAAGTGTTTGTCCCCTCATGTAAGCCCAGGTACCACACAAGAGGTCTACGCCCTCACCAGAAGTACAGGCTGGACTCATAGCATTCTTGTGCTATAACTGCTGCGCATCACAGACCCAGAGTTTAAAATTAATTACAGTCAGGAGTGAAAAGTCAGTAAAATAATTTTGAAGACAACCTTCATTCTAGATATTTTGCGCCAGTACCTCTTTTAAATGGAGCAGCTTCTACCTGCTTCAGCTTTTTTAAAAGTTGTCTGCTTCATGTTACAGACTCAGTGCAATTTGTTTCTTGCTTATAAAGAAGTTAGTCATACTTTTAGTGTTGACAAGTGAGAAAAGAGACACTCAGCAAGAGAGGTTTAAGCACTTATATTTTACCTCACGTTTGGAACAGACTATGTGCATGTGTATGATTGGTTACTGTGGTTCTGATAATGCACATCAACTTGTTGTGCTGCAGTAACTTTAGAGACTGTCCGAGCCCTGGGGGTCTGTCTACACAAAAAAGTTGTTCTATTTAACCACAGCACTGAAGTGCAATGTTGCCCTCAAGGACAGATGCCTCCAGCTTAATATAGAAGTATGTAAAACCATGGAACCTAGTCTTGTAAGATAATAGCAGTAAGATAAAGGTGCAAAAAGTACCCTTATGCTTTGCTGTAATGTTATCTGTAGGAGAATATGCCAGTATATCACCTTATGTGCAATTAAGCAACTGTAAAAGTTACGCAGAAACCAGAACTGAAATAATGCAGAACACTCGCTGTTGTTAAAATTAAGACTACAGAAATATTTCAATTATTTCCAGTTCTGCAGTGTGTGTTATTTAGCACGGGGGAAAGCACTTTATCCAGATTACACAAAGAAAAAGTTTGGGGGTGGGGAACAAACACAAATTTTAAAATGTCGTAAATCTCGTAGGAGAGAGATTAAACCTCTCTGTTCAAGCAAGAAATGGTATACTAAAAATTCAGGAAGTGTTGAACAGGAAGGAATCTGAACTAAGGGTCACTGTAGATTGCTAATCTTTCTACATTTTATGTTCATTTGGTAGTTCATGATGATTAGGTGACTTCAGGAGGGTGGAAAATAATACAGTAACACGATAGTCAGCAAATAAGTTTTGCTGGAATTATTGTAGGAGCTTGATTTAAGACTTGGGATCCATCTATAATGTATTCACTGTTTTACAGAGAAGTAAGAAAACATGATCCTTGCAAATGCATTGGACAGACAAAGTTAAAGTATAATATGGAATATACATTATACACAGCATATATGCACTGAATGAGGTCTGTGAAGAAAATTTTTGTGGTGGAGGGACAGAATGGCTCATGGAATGGATAATAGATTACAGACCTTTTCTTTTACATGATTTAGAAGTATTGCAAGTATCTGTCATCTGCCATAAGAAAATAATTGTTAAAATGTGTAGGGCACCCTCTTTTTGTCCTCTGAGAAAAATTGGAGGTTGGAGCTTCAGTGCAGAAGAGAGTCCAATGGAGATTAGGTCTTCACTATCAAACACAAAATGACATCTGCTAGTAGTCACAGGACAAATGGCCATCCTTCATTTGCTTCATGCTCTTCATATTTTAACCTCCACAATGTATTTATGTTAGGTTCTACCGGGATTACATGGCAAGCTTTTTGGTAGTGGGGGCAGCTGCAGAGGTGGTTTCTGTGAGAAGACACCAGAATCTGTTCCAGCCAGCTTCAAGGTGGACCTATACCTGGTCAAAGGTGAGACCATTAGTGACAGTGGTTCACCTCTGTGCTAACACCATTAAGTAAGGTTAAAAAAAACGTAATGAGCTTCAGATTTCATGAGGAACATTGTATTTCACCTCTCCTTTTAAACAACCATGCATATAATCACCTAACACAACTCAGTGGTACGTTAACACACTATCTCCTATCTGAACATTGTGTTAAGTTTGATATACTTTAGGTATATGCAGATATGTGTAAAGTTTATTTTGCTTCTTCCGTTACTGGTTTTATGTCTATGTATGTCAATTGAGTTCAATTCTTGTTAACGTTTTTTAAAAAGTCAGCTCCACCGATACGAATAGCATGTAGACTTTGAAAATGCAGTTTAACCCAGCGCATTTGCTGTTAATAATCCCCTTGGTAAGTTAGAGACACTGTTGTTACATTATGGCACACAAGATGACCACTGGCTAGTGCTTGTCTATGTATCACTACTTTTCATCATAACCACTATCATATAATCTTAATTAAAAAAAAAATCATATATTTGTTATGCATGTCCAACAATAACTAACTGTCTACACAGCAAAGCTTCTGCTGTACAAACATATTGCATTTGAGACTTTTCAAAAGCGACAAATTTATGCAATATGTAGAGGAATGAATCACCAAAGCAGGCACAGTAAAATTAAATATGATAAATTATTTGAAACAGAAAGGTCTCTGAAGAGGGATGCAGAATTCTGAATTGGTGCTTTTGAGTGAGACAGAATCAACTTGGATGACAATCTGAGTACCTTGTAAACTGAGCAATCCATTACGAAATCACTGTGCCTGAAACTTGACCTAATCCAGATCCAGATGCCAGAGTCAGCGCTGCAGGCATGTCCCTCCATATGAGACGCAAACCAAAATGAGAGGAATGAACAAACTGCCCCTCCCTGTAAGTTTGTGTTTCCTCTTCCTTATAATAGTATGGAAATTTTCTTACCACAGTGCCACAGTTTTATTCCAGTGCTGAGTGCCTCAGCCATCTAAAGAGATAACGCAGTACTGTGCTGGGGTAAGGACCCAATGCTTCCACTAAAAGCAGCTCTCTGCTGTTTCAGCAGCTCTCTGCTGTTGCAGTCTCTTCTTTCAGGACTAACACTGGAGGATGATGAGGACAAACAGCATTTTTCTTTCTTGCTTTGGAGACATAATAGTGGGAAATGACATACAGGCTTTCTCAGGTTGTGATGAGAGTGGGACCAAAGTCTCTCACAAATTGGCTGATTTTTTTTTTTTTTATATGTAATGGGCAATGGCTGTTCCTTTCTCTCCTGGGACATTCTGGTCACATCAGCCTTTGAATGAGAATCTGATCCTCCCAATAAGCAGTCACA
The DNA here is from genome assembly GCA_028565055.1 of Phoeniculus purpureus. Taxonomy (NCBI): domain Eukaryota; kingdom Metazoa; phylum Chordata; class Aves; order Bucerotiformes; family Phoeniculidae; genus Phoeniculus; species Phoeniculus purpureus. The sequence continues at coordinate 38,602,561 of JAOXOE010000874.1, forward strand.
TCTACTTGGACGAGAGCAAGTATCTGAAGTCTTGTGTCTTATTAAGCAGAAATAAGGAGCTCTGCTGTGCTAAGATTTGTATTAGTATCTCAGAAGTGTAGCTCTGGGTACACTAAAGACTCTGAAATCAAAGGAGAATGTGCTCAGGACTAAGCAGGAATTGGGAGAAGGTGTATATGGACCTAAGTTTCATACTTCCATGCCACGCTTCCACCCAAGTTCTAGTTTGCCCATCAAAGACTTTCCGTCTTGACAAAAATAACTGATCTTTGTATTAGAATGAACTACAATTTTATCAACGATTTCTATAGATGTTTGATGTGTTGCCAGGTGTCTGATCTTTTAAATTTCAGACTAAAAAATCTAAGATGAGACTATGTATATATTACATATGAGTTTTATATGCATAAGCAAACCTACAAGGCACTGTAGTACAAAAGTGACTTTTGACATCTTGGTGATATTGTAGCCCTAGTTTTTCCAAAACGGTGAGATGTTCATTGACACATACTCACCAGGGAAAGCATCTATGTCAAAATGGCCATAGGTCAGGAAATAACCTTTGTTTCTTTAAAACAAATTAGAAGGGAGCAAAAAACTCTCCTGCACTAACAGAAGTCTTTCTGTTGTCTCATCAGTTTTGTGAAAACCATCATTTTCAAGACATCTGAAATGTCTTGGAGCAGATGTTATATACAGAGGAAAATAGAAACTACATAAATAGTAATTAGTAAATTAAAAATAACTTTGCCATGAATACATGGCTTAAAAAAAGATCACGCAATCACTGGAATCAAACGAGCGCTCTGTTTGTTCATACTTCCTGGCGAGGCGCATGTCAAATAACATTTGGAAACAAAGTGTCAGAAAACCAAAGCTCCCTGCAACAACAAGTACAAGATGGTGAAATTAACAAAGCATGGGCTCATTTAAACTGTGTATTATTGGGAAAAAAAGGTAAATTATTTCTTTTAACATTATTATTCTTTATTTCTTGTGTGCTTTCTTCTCCACTTATAGACAAGTATTTCACTTGTCACTCATCGGATTGATCTTCTGAGATGACTTTATATTTTCAAAGATAAACATTTACACAGAAGACCCACAACTCCAAACTAGAACAGCAGTATTCAAACAACTTTTGACACTCAAGAGAAATTCTTGTTCAAAGAACCTCAGATGCTATCAAAAGATAGCGAGTTTCAGTATTTATCACAGAACCATAGAATGCTTTGAATTAGAAGAACATTTAAAGATCATCTAGTCCACTCCCCCTGCATTAAGTAGTGACATATTCAGCCCAATCTAGTGGCCCAGAGCCCAGTCCAACCTGACTTGGAATGTTACCAGGGATGGGCATCAACACCTACCTGGGCAACCTTGCCCAGTGTTTCACCACCCTGATTGTAAAAAATGTCTTCCTTATATATAGTCTAAATCTCCCCTCTGTACCTTAAAACCATCACTCCTTGTCTGGTTGCAACATGCCTTCTAAAAAGTCTGTCCCATCTTTCTCATAGCAACTTTTTAAGTACTCTGAGGCCACAATAAGATCGCCACAGATCCTTTATTTCTCCAGGCTGAACAACCCAAACAGTCTGTCTTCATCGCAGAGGTGTTCCAGCCCTATGATCATTTTTGTGGTCCTCCTGTGGATCCACTTCAACAGGTTCATGTCCTTCTCATACTGAGTCCTCCACTGGAGGACACAGGTCTACAGGTGAGGTCTTAATAAAGTGGAGTAGAGCAGCATAATCACCTCCCTCAGCCTGCTGGCCACACTTTTTCAACGCAGCCCTGGATACAGTCAGTTATTAGTGCTGTGATTGCACATTTTTGGCTCATGTCCAGCATTTCCTCCACCAGTACTCCCACAAGACTGATCTTAATCACATCATCCCGAAGCCTGTGTAGGGAAACTGAAGATTGCCCCAACTGAAGGGCAGGACTTTCCACTTGGTCATGATGAACTCATGAGATGCACATTGCCCACCTCTCCAGTGTGTATTCCTACACATTTTCAGAACTTTAGCACAGCCAAAGGTGTATGGTCCTGAGCCTTTCTGTTTATTTTGTGCTGTTACTCTCTGGAGTGGTTTTAAGTGAATTATTGGAGTATTTTACCTGAGTGGGTCAGAACTTCCATCTAAAAACATTTTAACTAAGAAGGGCCAAAAGTGAAGGCACTTCCCAGAGAAGTGTCTTCAGAGCAAAAAAAGTTAGTTACACTTCCTCTAAATTCTCTGTAGCTTTGCAGAATCTGCAGCTTATAGGGTTCCTGAGGTAAAGGTTATTTTTCACATCCTTAGAAGTTTTCAGGTTTTCATCTTCCTGTAGATAGTTCAATTTTCATTTGAACCTGTGTGAAATGTTATGTTTTACAGTATCCCATGGTGCAGAATTTCCACCATATCAATTACTTATGGCATGTGTAAGATCCACCTCCTCCTATTGCCCTGAGTTGTCCTTCTACGGACCTTTTCTAAATCTATGACAGTCTTTTCAGTGCAAAAAACTATCAGACACACTGGCATTTTATACAGTAGTAAATTTCTACTCTCTGTATTCTTTCCTACTTCTTTCCTAATAATTCCCTGCAGCAAATGTAGTTTTTTGACCACTAAGCTCACATTGTCATGAAACTATCTGCTATAAACTCAAGATCTCATTCCTGACTCATTACCGTCTGCTCACAGACCATATATTTTATATTTTCCCCATGAACTCATAGAGAAAAGAAGAGCAAGGCAAGATCCTGTGTGCCTGACTCTGTATTTATTTAATCTGTCATTTAAATCCCCAAGTATAAAGACCCATAAAGTTCTTCTGCAGTTCTGCACATTTAGCTCCGTCGTTACCACCCTCAGCAACTTGGTTTTGTCAGCAAATTTTGCCACCTCTCTATTGACCCTCATCAAACTAAAAAAGTTTCTTAGGTGTGTGTCAGTCAATTGTCATGCTTATCTGCACATCCATGCAACACACCAAGGGAACCTACAGATAACGGAGCCATGGAGAACAGCAAAACAGCCACAGAATTTAGTTACTTGCTTATGAGATCATTTGAGTCTTGATTGCAGAATAAAAATGAGTCAAAATCAAGCTTCTGGAAATAGTCACGCCTAAAGCACAGTCCTATTTATAAAGTTAAATTCCTGCAAGGTACAATGGTTGACTGTTTTAGTAGAGAGTAGAGTTTAACTGAGTTGAAGTCACATATAAACCAATTTAGAACCCCTCTATCAGACTTAAGGGAAGAGACATATCACAAAGCACCTTTTTGCTCTTGCTTCCACAGCAGAGCTAGTGCAGTAGATTATAGGTATTGCTACCATTTTCACTTGTGCAGGGTGTGTGAGAGAAGCGACACCTCAACACACTGCAGTGTACCAGGAATAGCAAACAGGCCCTCAGCAGTCTTCCAGCATGCTGTCTATTGTGACAAGAAGCAGAAATGTTTTTGAGATTCCTCATTACTTTTTTATTTATTTACATGCTGGTTTATTAACAGACAGGCAGTTCAGAAATGTCACTGTATTTATCACTCAGTCCCTCCTTCCAGCAAACTTGAGCTAGCTTGTGAGTTGCGTGTCTTAGGTCAGTACATTCTGACATATGGAAACCGGGAGGATTCATACAAGGCACTGGTGCTGACTCTTGCTAATGCACAAGCTCCATGAGCTTCTCAAAGTCAGTGCATGTGGATGGAATTAGATAAATGGCCATAGAAACTACACGAGCTAAAACATTCCCAGGCTAAACAGAAGTAAACCTAACACAGAAATAGTAATACAAAAATGTCTTCTGAAGCAGTGAATAACACAAACCCTGGAGATAACAAATCATGAGTATACACCAGCAGAAGCAGTTGCTGTCCAGGTCAATTGGACCGTGCCTCAGCCATTTGTTGAATCACCTCAAAGTTGTGGGACTCCGAAGGGGTAAGGTAAAGTAGGACATAGACATTCTCCACTACCTCTGCATGCTTGCCACACCGGCTGACTCTGTTTTCATGTTTTCAGATGGTACCTGTTGTGTAACCTACCAAAGGCTCCTGAAAAATTATTCTGACCTTCAGCAAGGTCATATTAATCATTCTTCCAGACTTTTTCATCCACTGCTGTAGCTTTTGCCCTGAAATACAAACATAATTGCTATTGAAATTGAAATGCAAATAGATAAAGAAAAATTAATAAAAACATTTATCTTCTTTTAGTTCTTTGAATTTCCAAATTAATGCAAGAATAATGTGTGACTCAGAAAACAGTCAGTGCCTTTTGATCAGCGTGTGTAAAGATAACGTATGTCCAGTGAAAATTAAGAAGCCGTTTCCTGAGGCCACTTTACCTCGCTGCTGCCTGTCTGTTTCTAAGTCAGCAGCACAGCTGTACACTTTGTGCAGTTTAACATCTAAGTTATGGTAGCAGACAAAATAATTTCACTAGAGTATGTCCGTGAGCAGATCATCAAAACCTGTTCCTAGGCTGCCAGAGCCTTTGTTAACACACTGTGAATTTTCTAATAGAAAGTTGCAGGTTGTCAGGAGGTGCTCACTGAAGTAAAATTTGAGGGAGTTTCATTAAACAAAGCAGTCTTGGGGTCAGTAAGGGATGACAGATAAGCATAAAACTACAAAACATCTGAGAGGAACGCTGCTGTCTCTGTATCCTCCTATAGTATGCCCATTGTTTGTAAAGGCTGTCTTCCTTTTGTTGGTGTTCATTGTGGAGAGAAATGCACTAGTTATTTACTGGTGAAAATGAGATGCTGGTAACAAGCAATGGAAGACAGTGTTGTTTTTCATTTTGCGTTGATGCCCCTCTACAGAGGCATGCGTTTCTCACATTAATCTTCTCAAAGCCTTTATTGTCCTGCCTTCCTGTTACAAATCAAGCTGGTGATGGCAGCCCCATGAAATCTCATTAGCATACTGAGAGCAGTGTATTACAGTACCAGGCAATAGAATAAATACAGAACAATAAGTATAATAGGGAATGCATCATCCCAAAATGAAACAGCAACTCTGTACTGAGTGCCAGCTCTATGAAGGTGCCTTTTCTCCTGCTTGAAAACAAACAAGCAGCATTTTTGGGTGGACATTTCACCATAAAATAAAATATGCTTAACCTGAACAAAAAGACCTAGAGATGCTAGAGGAAATGCATTGCCCAGGTGCAACTGTCTATCTCACCTCTTTGAAGACTGACTTTCAGGTATAAAAAGCTGCCTATTTTTTGATCTACAGACATGGCTGGACCCTGCAAACAGCTGAATTTATTTTAGAGTCTTATTCTTTGCTTTGCTGGCATCGATGGCAGCACATGATGATAGCCTTCAGAGGACAGACTGTCTTTAAAAGCAGCAAGCTTCACGTTTAGTGTTATCTCTTGTGAAGCCTAGACTAGAAGGGAAATGGTGAGTTTGTACTCAGGCAAGCAAAAGCCTGCTATGGATGAGTAGGAAGACAGCTGGGTCATCAATACACGCTAATGCAGAAGTAATGCCAACAATTCTCAGAGGCAGACCTGTATAAGTCCTCTCCTTAGGTCGTCTTAACAGTGTTGAAGAAAAGGCACATAGAAAAGAAAACTGCAAGCCACCTTTGGAAAAAAAGTGCCCAACCAAAAACTAAGATGAAGAACAATCTTGATGGGGAATTATGATTTACTCTTGCCTTGAACCAGGATTATAAAAGCCTCATCAAAAGAGTGGATTCACACTGCCTGTCAAATACTGATGTGTTCAAAGGTGGGAGAGCAGCTGTGTTTATCCAGAAAGAAAAGGAGGATCAGTTTCACGGAATCATTAAGGTCATCAAGCCCAACCATCAACTTCAAAACACCATGCCCGCTAAACCATGTTTTCAAGTGCCAGATCTACATACTTTTTTAGCATCTCCAGCGAATCCACCACTTCCCTGGGCAGCCTGTTCCAATACTTGAGTACATTCAGAAGGCTTTTAAGAAAAACTGTCAAACAATTTTTAAAAGCAACTCGTAGCAGGTATTGGCATATTGTTTCTGGTGACTAATCGCTTCCTAGCTTTAAATACAGGTTGTAATTCTGAAGGTGAAAAAAATGAATTTTGTTTCTTTCATAAATGCTAGACATAGAGTTTCTGTGTTAGCAATTTAAGACGATATAATGATGTGGATTTTAATTTTCTCTTTGAAAATTAAATGTCTAAACTTTCTTCTAAAATTGAAACTGTAAGCGTGCCTGTGGCTTGGAAAGCAGGTCCAAGGGGGTCTCCTAGACCAACTGATATCCATTGAGCTCTGGAGCCTCTCTTTGCGGATGAGCTTAGAATTGTGGAGTAAAATATGAAAACTTTTCACTGAAGGTATGTATCAGGAAAAACATTTACAAGTTTGGTTGTTAAGCTGCATATAGCTAAAATGCATTGTTATGGGAGTCAGTATCGGTTCATGTTGCTTGGTATAAGATGACCACAAGTTTTGTGTAGAAACACAGAACCTAAAGAGGAGAATTTTGGTCATCAAGAATACATGGGATTTTGAAATCACACAGTTTATCTGTCCCTGAATATCAAATGCCAAAGAAAAAAATTCTTTCACATGGAATAGTGTCCCTTCCACATAAAGATCAAAATGAACTTGAACTACAGGAAGAGAGCATGAAAGCTCCAAAATGTTGCCTCTGTAGGCTGCTCCAGAATCCATGACATGGATAACATAACATCATTCTTAGCAGCATGAACGCTCACCTTAGCGAACACAGTTTCTTTCTCTAACCCCAGAATAAATATTGACAAAACAGGAAACCTCAACAAGTGTCCCCATGATAGCTCTTTAATTAAGGGATGGGGTATGTTAACAATATAAATAATAACAATACAAATGAAAGTCACAAGTAGTCCATAAAATACAGAGGCCCTTCTATATCTATCCAGAACGTGAAAGGGAATGTACTAAAAATATCACAGATAAAGGGCAGCTTTTGAAATGACTACCAGCAATTATGCAATTATTTTGCTCCCTGTAATACCATGATGTGTGTATTACATCTTATGAAAGCCTATGAAACAGAAACTACTTCTTGTTCACCTACCCACTTCAAACTAATGCCTCTGAATGATTAACCTTAAACAACCTTGGGGCTACTTCTGAAACACTCCAGGAGGTGCATATGCATTGCAAGGTACTGAGTGAAATTATTCACCCCTAACAATTTGGAAGATCACCTTTGCCACAATATGCTCTTTCCCTCTAAACTGTTAGTTGTGGTCATTGTAAAATGAACAGTCTGAATATCAATGCTGCATGTGAAAAGAGAGATGCTATTTTCACATTATTCAACAGTAGTGAGTGGCACAGAAAGATGGTTCAGAAAGCTCAGTTTCGATTTAAACTCGGAAGTTGAGGATTCCTCAATGCTTAATTTCCACTCTTTTAAGTTTTCAAAATATACATGTGGCATAAAAATAAGATGACTTATATGACACAGAGTGTTTAGTGTGAGAAAAACACTAATAAAGATTTTAGTAATGCACTGGTATTTCTAAATCCTGATAGGAACTGCTACAGTATTACTACAGTATTAGTCCACTCTGTAATATCTTCCCCTCGTACTAGGAGCATCTCCCTTGTGAGGAAAGGCTGAGGAAGCTGGGTTTCTTTACCTTGGAGAAGAGGAGACAGAGGGGTAAGCTCATTAATGTTTACAAATATGTAAATATGTCTTTAGTTGTTTGTAAATATGTAAAGGGCAAGGGCCAGGAGGACAGAGCTAGGCTCTTCTCAGTAATATCCAATGATAGGACAAGGGGTAATGGGTACAAGCTGCAATATAGGAGGTTCTGTGTCAACCTAAGGAAAAACTTTTTCATTATGAGGGTGACGAAGTGCTGGAACAGGCTGCCCAGAGAGGTTGTGAAGTCTCCTTCCCTGTATACATTCAAAACCAGCCTGGATGCATTCCTGCATGACCTGATCTAAACGATCCTGGCTTGGCAGGGGGATTGGGCTAGATGATCTTGCAAGGTCCCTTTCAACCTCTAACATTCTGTGATTCTGTGAAAATACCAGACATGTAGCTGAGAATTATTTGCTTTGAGTGTGAGCACATTAAGTTTTATGACAGAATGGGCTTTGTTAACTAGCCCTTAGAAGCTCTCGCGCAAATATGGCACTGCCCTGAAAACAGATGTAATATCCCAAATCTGCACTTTTTCAATGTTTCCTGTAGTCTTCTTTCTCTTTTGGATCTAATAACAATATGAAATTTTCTATTCCTCTTTGAAAAAGAGGAATAAATAAAAAGTGATCTGCAAGTGACACTGTTGGCTGCAGGCACCGAGGAAGTCATGTGCGTTTGCCAGAGTCCCTCCCACCATCCCAGCTGGATTAGGGTTGTGCTGTGTAAAGCTTTATTGTATGAAATGCTTCCTGTCTCACAGACCATAAGCCAGGATCCAGAAAAGCCTTTAGGGATCTAAGACAGTCTTTAGCTCTGTAAATACAAATTGCAGTAGTTAGAAATGTCACTCTGCTGTTGCCTAAATCTGGAATACACTCAAGTTTTCAGCATTACACTGATTTAAACCTCAGCTTATGGTCATTCCCCAAATGACTGGGAAGCCCTGACAGCATACACAGCCTTTTCTGTCTCATGTAGAAGCCCCACTGAGTCCCAAAGCCCCAGTCAGTTGTTCACTGTGTGTTTCAATACAACCTGTATTGAGAGGGCACATCTTCCAGATGGCGATTGCATGCATGTCAGATGATGGACAAGGTACATCACTGCTTTTGCTGCTGGTAGAAGTTCTAGTTTAATTCTATTCTCTATCTGAGAAGATTCCAAGCTATCTATCTGCCCATATCCATCCCTCCTCTGCTATCACTTGGCACAGTAACAGAGGAATTCAACAGTTTTTCTGTCTTGAGCCACTTGTTTTTGAACAGATCAAAGTCAGATGGGGACAGAGAGTGAGTGCAGGTATGTCCATCTGTCACAGTAAGACTCTAGTTCTTGCATACTGACATCAGATAATTTATCAAATAACTGTTTATTATAAAATAAAGCTAAGTAGAAAGAACTACAGAATGACAAAGAATCATGGAACGGAAGGAATTGGAAGGGACTTCTGGAGATCATCTATTCCAGCCCACTGCTAGAGCAGTTGCGTCTAGAGCAGGGTGCATAGGTTTGCACATAGGCAGTTTTTTAATTTTTCCGGAGAAGGAGACTTCACAGCCTCCCAGGGCAGCCTGTTCTAGCATTCTGCCGTCCTCAATCTAAAGAAATTTTTCGTTATGTTCAGGTGGAGCTTTCTGTGTTCCAGTTTGTGCCTGTTGTTCCTTGTCCTGTCATGGCTCACCACTGAGAAGAGCTCGACACCCACCTTTTAGATATTTATAAGCATTGACAAGATTCCCTTGCAACCTTCTCTTATCCATCCTAAATAAACCCACGTCTTTCATCATAAGAGAGTTGCTTCTGCCCCTAATCACCTTTATTGCCCTTTGCTGTACTTTCTTTTCCTTCCCTTTCAGGATAGGATGTGGGGAGAACGGAACTGGACACAGTAGTCCAGATGCAGCCACACCATGGCAGAGGGGAGGGAGAACCTCTCTTGACCTGCTGGTAGCAATTTTCTTAATGCACTCCAAGATACTGTTGGCTTTTTTGGCTACAAGGGCACATTGCTGGCTCACAGTTAACCAGTTAATTCATGAGGACTCCAAAGTCTTTTTTCTGCAGACATGATTTCCAGCAGGTCAGCCCCTAACCTATACTGGTGCATGGGGTTATTCCTCCCCAGGTGCACTACACCCCACTTACCCTTACTGAATTTCATTTGGTTTCTCTTTGCCCAGCTCTCCAGCCTGTCCAGGTCATGCTGGATAGCAGCACAGCCCTCTTGTGTACCAGCCACTCGTCTCAGTTGTGGGTCATCAGCAAATTGCAGAGGGGGGACTGTCTCTTTATCCAGGTCATTGATGAATATGTTGAACAAGACTGGACCCAGTACTGACCAGGGGCTACAGGCCTCCATCTAGACTGATTATAACCCTCTGAGCTCTGCCATCTAGCCAGATCTCATTCCACCTCACTGACCACCATGTGATTGTTTTGCTGAACTCAGTTGACTCTCTCTGTTTCTGTGGAATTTTGCAGGATTACTTTTGCCTTCTTTTTTCTTTTCCTTTAAATACCTTGGTGTTTTCTAACTTGAGTAAACAGAAAAACATTGCAAAAGATAAAAATCTTTAGTGGAATTAGAGTGGCAGAAATGTACAGGGCTGCTTCTCATCCAAAGACATTTAAGCAAGTTTGATTAAGCCTTGAAATGAAACACAAAGCTCCGTGCCAAACCACTACCGCTTTCAATAGTGTCAGTCTTGAACTCATACTGGAGAAGTTAATTCTGAGTTTACACCAGCTAATCACCCCTGTGGTTCTGCTGGACTGCCTATACCAAGGCTTTCACGTGGCTTGCCCTTCTGAAGAAAATGGTCACAAAATCCCTCCCCAAGATCTGTACAGATCCCCAGTAAAATACGTACATTTACCTAGAGGTCTCACATCCTTTTATTTATTGCTCCCATTCTCTCGTTCCTTGCAACTGTGGCTCTGGAATAAATCCTTCATAACTATATGAAATATGAGCCTAGGCTGTATGATACTTCGTGAGGAACAGCTGCAGTCCAAGAAAATTCTAGGGCAAAATGTTGTCATTCATATTTGTTGCCTTGCCTGTCTCACTGTTAAACTCCTCTCTTGCAGGGAGACCTTCAACAGACTTGGCTGCGAAAAGCAGGAGGAGGCAATTAAGATCTCCCTTCTCTACAGTTATAAAAAAATCACTTTGCTTCATTATAGTTTCCTCAAAGGAACATTCCAGACCCTAATTGTTAATGAATTGTGGTTTCTAAGATATCTTGGAATTTGGAATGGCAGTGCCAAGGAATTAGAAGAAATATATAGCCCGCAAGTAAAGAGAATAATTTTATCAGACACTTAACTGAAGGATAAGGCCGTGTGATTTTTCTGTCAAGGTTTTAGTAAAAGGGAAAATACAAAAGAAATCAAGGATTTTTGTTCTCTTTGAATTGCATTCAACTTTATTTTGACTGAACAGTGAAGAGAGCCATAGGGGCTCTAGAAAACCCAGTCTTATCTGTTCGATTAGTGCACTGAAGTATTTTGCTTTCAAGTGAGAAGTGATGACACTAAAAAGGTTCTTAAGGAAAGGAAAACCTCGTGTATCTATCAGTTTCCAGGATTTTTACCTAAAGCAGCGTTTACACTGAAATTTGTTATCTTCATTGTTCAGTTACTAGCAGCCTTTGTTGGGTCTTAAGCTTTCCACAAATTTCTCTTGCTGTTTGTAGTAGCCGTTATATAGGAAAAAAAACAATTTAGGCACTGTAAGAAAAAAGAAATTTAAAAAAATTTTAATATTCAAATCATATGGAAAGTTAGATAAGTCACGTAATTTAATTTCTACAACTATAGTTAATGATCCTACGTATTTAAGATGAGTAAGACATTATAAATAATCCCTAGACACATTATACTTATGAACTATGCTTTTTAAAAATTCCCACTTTTTCTGACAGTGAAGTCAAGTAATCACTTTCAACTCAGCGAATGAAAACAACCTCATAGGGTCTTACCAAAAAAGAAAATTGCAAATACTTCATTAAACATCTTTATATAAAACTTCACTACCAGCACGTCTGCATCTACAAAGCAACATCTTTCCACAGATCAGTTTTAGAATTTCATTTTTCCTTTATCCAGAGGTGGTATCCTCAAAAATAATAAATATTTCAGTCAGAGGTCCCACAGTTCCTTAAGAATACCACAGAGAGTTTAAGGCTAATTGGAAAAATAGATAACATGTCTTCAGTCCAGTAGATTTCGTATATTTTATTATTATTTTTCAACTTTCAGACATTTTCTGTTTGAAATTCTACATAATGTTCCCCATCTGGAATGTTCATACTCTGCAGGAAGAAAAGAAACTCAAAGAAAAATAAAAAGGTAACAACTTTTCTTTGACTTCCGTGTCAGTAGTACCAATTAGCTACATGAATTTTCCATCTGCTGTTGCTAAAAAATATGTGAACAGCTGCATCCTACAGGAAGACAACCTGATGTAGCCAACAGAAACTGTCAAGCACCTGGTCATTTCCTGCCACTAACTTCACCACTGCTGCAGAGATCAAATTTGCCCACTGACTTTGAACAAACTGTACTAAAATTTGACGCTACTCTGGTTTCTCTTAGTGAAATCGCTTTGCCTATGACTCAAGCTTATGTGGTTTGTTTTTTACTTTATGTGCACTGGATTGAATACAATAAAGACATATGCATGGAAATTTATGGACATCACCATAAATCTCCTGAACAATAAGCACACCAGAGTAATGTTTCAAATCAAAAAGAGATCAATTCTTTTCCTTGGCATGGTCTAAATCTGCTGTTAATTGGTAATGTGTATTGTGTTGAGTGTTTGCTTCTAATCTATTTACTTGCTTAAATTAATACCAATCACTTCTCCCTTATGTTTCATAGTATGTCATGCAACCTTTCTCATTCTTCACATTTGAAAGGAGTATTATCTTCTACTGTCCTCATCACCCTGGAAAAAAATATAATGCATAGAAATTCTGGAGAGAGACAACTACCAAATGTCTGGTTAGCTGACTCCTGCTTCTTGAAGTAGTGAAGTTTCCAGATATTTTGCATGAAGCACAAAGTTTCTTGAAAGATATTTGGGGCTTTTGCAGCTGTTCTCCTGATTAACATTTTGAGAGAATCCCTTTCTCCTTGTTCATTGTTTAAGCAATCTTCGTACTTTTGTGGTATTGTTCAACTCTTTGGCTGAATCAGGAGAAGGCTTACAAAGAGGTAAGACCATCTGGGGTGTTAGGCAGAGAGTAAGAATGCATTCTGGAACTGTCAGGGGAATTAGAGTATTTCTAATCTTTTTACACCCGAGGATTGTGAAGCTCATAATTTCAACCTTGCTTGTGAAGTAACTGATTTTAAGAGAAATGGATAATTTTGAAAATAAGAGTGGGTATAACAATTTCAACTCTACAGCTTCACACATGCGGCAATTATGTACAGTTTAGGGGATGACATATTTGTATTTATGTTATTTGAGTGCTGCGTTTCTTGCCAGGATTTTTGCCTGAGCATAAATCCGCTTAATATACTGTCTACTTTATTAAACTTGCTGATACCCTAGTTATGGTCTGCAGGGCTATGAATTCAAGACCACTTTCTTCATAATGCTTCAGGACATCACAGTACAGATGCTACCTACAGATGGGCTAGAGATCAAGAGCTGGATCATGGTTATCCATGATTACAGAACCTGTGCTGCCATCAAGCAGGCAAAGAGGTTGAAGCCTCTTTGGTATGGGGGGCAATAGACGAAATTCCAATACAGAAAGGCTTGGCAAACAGATTACATTACCTTTCCCAAAATGTGCCAGAGTAAGAGCCATGTGTTAATGATGGTAGAAGCAAGCACTGGATGGATGGATGGATGGATGGATGGATGGATGGATGGATGGATGGAGACGTATCCTGTGTCTATGTCATGGAGCATAATACCATTTTGAGTCTTGACAGACAAATTTTGGGGTATCATGAGACCCCAAAGAGAATTGAATGAGGCAATGGGACTCATCTCAAAAACAATTTGGTAGCTAATTGACCAATGAGTATGGTATAGAGTGGATTTATCAAATCCCTTATCACACACCCACCTCTGAAAAAACTGACAGGGACGGTGGCGGGCTGAAAACCAACCTGAAAGCACTGGGTGGGGGAACACTTAAGAATTTGGATGGACACTTGGCAGAAGCCACCTGGCTGGTTAACGCACAAAGATCAATCAATTGAGATAGACCTGCTCACTCAGACCTGTTTCATACAGTAAAAGGGGATGGAGTTCCTGTTGTGCGTGAAAAGAATCTTCCAGGGATATCTTTGTGGGTTATCACACCCCAGACCAGAAAGAAGCTCATTCATGGAGTTGTCTCTGCACAAGGTCCTGGACACACCTGTTGGGTTATACAGCGAGTTGGCAATGTCCACTCTGTGCCTCAGAGAAACCTAACTGGCTGAATGACTGCTAGTCTTGTCAGCAGTGCTACAGGTTATTTACAACCATCCCACTCACACTTCACAGACTATATAGCTTTTCACAATGTACCTGTTGTATATATTGTATATAGTTACGTTTATTGTATACATGCTTATTATTAATGTTAATTTGTAGCTGTAGATGTTTATAGATTATGGAAAGGGATACAGAGATGGAGTGTCATTAAGAGTAACCTTTAATCAGGTGGGATTCAAACCGGAGACCTGCTTGTAAAACTGATGCTGCTTCCAAGGACACACAACAGCCAGCTAATCCTTCCCGTAAGCCTAATCACCAAAGGTATTTTTGAAATTAGGAAGGGCATTGCTCTTGGGCTTCCATTCTCCATCTTGGGGTGTTTTCCAGCTAGCTACACATTGGGGTCTCACTCTCTCCCTCTCAGCTGTCTGATTATGCATATTGAGTGATATATGATTAATATTCCATTTCTATTTGTCTTCCTCCTTCTCTGTCTCTCTCAATAGAGTGGGATCTAGTTTTCATGTTATTAGCAGTGTGGCAAGTTTTTTCATACCAGGAGAGGGGAAAGGAGTGGGGGAAAGGAGCCAGGGAGAATAGAAAGGCTCCAGGTCACAGGTTTTTTTCTATCTTTTAAATATCTTCCTTTACTTTTCTGTTATTAAATTTCTCATCTTAATGATAATATTGCTAGGGGCAATGGGTGTAAGCTGGAACATATGAGGTTCCATATAAATATCAGAAGGAACTTCTTCACAGTGAGGGTGACAGAGCACTGTCACAGTCTGCCCAGGGGGGTTGTGAAGTCTCCTTCTCTGGAGATGTTTAAAACCTACCTGGATATGTTCCTATGTGACTTGGTCTAGGTGATCCTGCTGTGGCAAGGGGATTGGACTAGATGACCTTTCGAGGTCCCTTCCAATCACTAATGATTCTAAGATTCTAGTTTTGTGCTTTAAACCCTGGGAGAAATAAGCAAAGTCAGGACAAAATTATTCTGGTTTTAAAGATCTATATTCCTTCTTCTCCTGGTTTAGATTATAAGCAATACTAAGAACAAACATATTTTGGCCAGATTTTTGTTAGTATCGCAAGGCCATAATTCTTTATCACACAAAACATTATGTGAGAAAACATTTTGTACTTATAACTCAAGCAAAGACCTTGAAAATTTCAAGGTTGAAATTAATTATAAATTTTGAAAATTAATTGCCAACTGTATCTCGGTTGGGTGCTGATTTTTCTTGGTCCTGGTTTAGATTATTTTGTGCCAATTGGATTTCTCAAGGTCACCAAAACACAGAGAAACCAAGAGCAAATATTTGAATAAAGAAAAGATAAGAGAATTTATTAAAAGAAAGTAAAGAAAGGGTTTAAAAGATATAACTGTGGCCAAAGGCCTCCCCCTCCTTTGGCTTCTTTCCCCCTCTTGATCCCCTTTTTCCCTCTCTCCCTACACAGATATGTCACTGACTAACACTGCTGTCAAGTTACTGAGCTCAGAAAGAGACACAGGGAGAGACAGAAAATTAATTGTCTTTCCCCGGAAAAGGTGCTTTCACAACATACATGAACAGAAGCCAAGATGGAGCCCCAAAGCCTGAGAGAAAATGCCTTTCCAAATTCGAGAAGTTCTTTTGAGCAAATAGCATTATAGGAGGGGTTATCTGGCTGTCTCATGTTGCGTGGAAACAGAACCTGTTTTACAAGATAGATGGTCCTGGGTTTGAATCCCTATGGAACCACCTGGTCAAAGACCACACTATGACACATCTAGTTCCAAATGGATCAATAAATTTTCTTTTCCCTTGGTTTCACAGTAACATCTTCAAAAACAAAGGTTACAACAGACATTTTTGCAGAGAGGGTCCATGCCTAGAAATAGGGAGCATGCTGGAGCAGGACTTCCCCTGTGCTTTGTGAAGGTCTCTGTTGCAAAGACTTGTTCTGTGTGGTCTTCCGTGAATTTCAGCAAATAGAGGCTCACGAAGAGAAGAAGTGGCATGGAAGCAAACATCCAAATGGGACCCAAGGCAGACATGGAAGGGTGGCATTCTGTCAGCTATGTAGGGATCACTGCACCTTTGCAAACTACTGTTTCTGTTAGATCAGCTCACAGTGGCACAGAAAAATCAGCCTTTCTAAGGTCTGACTGGGAAAGACACTGTTTCTGCCACACATTGCTCTACTTTGTTTCTACTCAAACATTCATGAATCTCCTGTATTTTTAGCACAGGGAATTGAAATACAAGGATCAGAGAGATAATCACTAAAGTCTTAGCTACTTGGAGGGGTTTATCCCATGAAACCCATAGCCTAAGTCTACAGCACTTCATGATGTGTCATAAGATCTGGGTAAGCAGTTTCATCTCACTCCTGTCCTCACAGTGCCTGTCCCTCATTTTTGACTTCTGCAGTTGACAGTCAACTCAGGACATGGAGCTGCTGAGTGGAGTCCAGTGTAGAGCAACAAGGATGGTGAAGAAAGCGGATCACCTCCCTGATGAGGAAAGGCTGAGGGAGCTGTCTCTTGAACTTGGAGAAGACGAGACTGAGGGGTGGACCCGTTAATATCTATAATATGTGAAGGGTGAGTGTCAGGAGGATGGAGTCAGGCTCAGTGTCATCTAGTGATAGGACAAGGGCCAATGGGTGTAAGCTGGAACATAGGAGGTTCCATATAAATATGAGAAGGAACTAATATTTATGTCACCTTATGTCAGTGAGGGTGACAGGGCACTGGAACGGGCTGCTCAGGGAGGTTGTGGAGTCTCCTTCACTGGAGACGTTTAAAACCTGCCTGGATGTGTTCCTATGTGACTTGGTCTAGGTGATCCTGCTGTGGCAGGGGGATTGGACTAGATGAGCTTTCAAGGTCCCTTCCAATCCTTAACGATTCCATGATTCTATGACAGTCAAGCCATTTTTTAGTCTTAGACCAAGAAGTAAAAAAAACCACCAAATCACTAAGATTGATCCATAAGGTTATAAGAAATACAGAATAAGGATCTTGGAATGGAAAATGTATACCATTGGTATTCAGCAAAGTAAAATTGTTATGGTGAATATTAAAATTCAGAGCTCACAAGGCCCTTCAGAGATAAAAGAGTTCTTTTATGTGTTCTTTTATGGTATGTTTTTCTAGCTCTCAGAATACACAAACACCTGTATCTATGAAAAAGCAGTGGTTCTGAAATACAGATTCCTCTTGAGCTTCTAAAGACAATATCTGATGCTCAAAGTGTTTCATTAGTGTATATTTAGATCTTTTAGATAATGTTTGTTTATAAAGAAGATAATAGAAATAATTGATTTTGGCATCCTAAAGCATTAGGTTACCAAGTTACAAGGGATTTTGTTAAACATAATGTAGAACTATGTGGTTTAAGAGCACACTCGCTTCATATTCCATTCTACTGCAGATATATTCCCATTCTGCATTTCTCTTTTTAGGCAATTACCCTTAATAATAAGAATACCCTGACAAAGTTACACTTTAGAGCCGAGAAATTAAAAGAAGATATGGTAATTAATTTTCAGAGATAAAATATCCATAAATCAAAGATTAAGCTGTAATAGATCTTCATTGTTTGAGCTATTGGTGCCAGGTTCATTCTTGACTCCTATTCAACACCTTTTACACTTGCTTTAGCTGTATAGAATCCTGTTTGAAAAGATTTATACTAGGTATGCCTAGTTAAAAAATGAAATGAAGACATGTGTGTTACCCTGCACTGCTTCATTCAGAAAGCAGGAGGACTCTGAACCCGTTGAGGTAATTTTATTTTTTTTAAATTTACAAATCCACCCATTTTACAGTCTTTAAGCTCTGCACATTTTGTCGTGTAGTAAAGGTTCATAATATGAAGCATCAGTCAGTGTTGTTCTCTAGCTACAAGGTAATGATCTTTTCATTACATAATAACCACTACATTAATAAATAGGCAAATATATAACATCAATCACCAATAGCATTGGTGTTTTCCATCAGGTGTAGGGCTCTTCTGACTGTGGTGCTGTACTAAGAAGGAAATATCTGTCATATTAAACAGAATGCCTTTCATTAAATCCCTGTGGTTACTGCTGGGCTTAAAGCTAGAAGCAGCAATTGCCACCATCAGAGAAAGATAGATAGGAGTTGCTGCAATGGAAGATTGTGTTTTTGTAACAGCCAGAGATGCAGCATACACTATCTGCTGGTATGGCTATGCAGCGTTCATGTCCTTTAATCTTCACGGAGCATGAGTGAAAGAGAAGGTGAGCAGGAGAAAGAGTGGAAAGAGCTGAGAGTAAGAGGGAGAGGAGGGAGATGACAGTTTTTCACACTACAGGAGTGGGGGATGGGGAAAAGAAACTTGGTAGCAGCAGTCAGCTATGCGCAGCTCCTCTGGGGAGATAGAAATTACAGCTTGAAGGCATTGGTGTGAAAAACATTGGCTGTGGTGTCAGTTTTGATGTGGTTCTGTCTCTAGCTGCTACTGTGGCTGTTCACGCTGCTCACATCTACCGCTCCTCCAAGCCTGAAGGAGAAGGCAGGCTTTGCAGTACCATTGGGTAGCTTAAAAATATAGTCAGAGAGTCAGTGGACTGAGAGGTGGAAGGAAATTCCCACTGTGATCCTGTCCTGCTAGCAACCCCTTTATTTAAATCACCAGAGCAACAGGTTAAGTTCCAAAATCACACAGAAGTAATGCTACGCTGTGTTGTGCTGTGCTGTGCAGGGAGTTATGGCTTCTCAGGTTCATAGATTTGTGCCAGACATCATCAGCACATTAGTAAAAGTCTGTGATGTTAGATAGGAGGATTTGTGCTAGTTCTGCAAATAAAGCTTTGTGCTGGAGACTCTACAGATTTATAAAGGAGACTTCTTAAGGAAGAAGCTGGCAAAATGTGGCTCAGTTACTAATTTTAGACAAAGAAAACCGAGAGAAAGGGAAAAGATAGTAGATATCAGATGTTCATAACAACAGCTATTTATGTCAGTAATGAGCAATATCTTCTCTTTTTTTCTAGATTAGTTACTTTCCTTGTTCAAGTCTTCATAGAATTTGTTTCTCTTTCAGTGTTATTATATAGGCAAAATCACTGCTATAGATTAATTTCATGTTCTATTTGTCAAAACAGTATGCCTTACTAGCTATGTGTAAATGACAAAGACCAAAAAGAAGTCAAGTTGATTAAAAAGAGATGAGAACATGAATTGATTGTTTTCCATGGTAGCAATTTTTCCTTATGACCCTTTTTGCTCTTTCTTGATGCACTCATGTGAAAAATAATGCTGTTAAGCTCGTATCCATCTTACAAACTCTTTTCAAGTCTACTGTGCACTCCAACCTTTAATGACAAGCACTTAAACAAAATGCACTGTTCCACTGGATTTACTGTGTGTCTCTTAAGAGATTCTTCTGGTCAGCAAACCCACTTGAAAGCATGACACTCTAGCTGGTTTTTTTTTAAAATTGAAGAAGACCTCATTTAAAATCACTGAGAAAATCAAACACAGGAAATTAAAGCAGCAAATCAACAGAGGGAAGGTGAACAGAATTACATGGACAGTGATTTAACTGGTATCGTCTCCTCTGATCATAGGTACTTACAGGAGCTTACTCTGCTTCCTGTTAGTATTACTTAAGACCACCAAGAGTACGACAGCAACTTAATAAAAATAATTGGTAACTATTTTTTCATAGATGTCTCCATTTGACTTCATAACCCTGTAGTGAAATAATCGAGTACAAACTGCAGCATAATTTCAAACACAATCACCTGACAGGAAGTATCCAGTTAAGAGAACTACATCTAGGTATATGTTTTCATACAAAACTAGTTACAAGACCAGTTACTTAAGGCACAGTCCTGGCTTAGCGGTCCTGAGGTTAGTTCCAAATTTACTGAATCACTTTTACAAGGAAGAGATATCAATGCCCCTTTTCATCTAATGAGCTGGTGATACATGTGCTTAGACAAAATTAGCTCCCCCATTCCCTGACAGTGGTTCCAGGCAACATCTCTGGTAGCACCCTGCTTCTATCAATATGCCAAAGTTTACTGCAGGATGATAAATGTATCTGTTCATGTCTTGTCAGCCTCACCACTTCTTGATGTGATGGCAGTTTGGATCAGTAACATGAAGTTGATTTGTGTCATAAATGAGGCTTGGAGTAATTCAGCCTTGCACACCTGGTAGCAGTTCTCTCTGGGACTTCTGAGCTCAGTCTTCTCAAGTAGAGGAGAGGTTTGCCCTCAAGCTCTGTCTAAACCATTGGTCAGATCAGTACAAAGACCACAAGACAGATAAAACTGCCTCCACAGCAATATTGATGCCAACACGTTACTGATAAACATTCTCCCAATGGTAGGATACTCAGCTTAAACTGAAACAGAACATGTGAAGTTTTCCTCTCTTCACACCTCAGCCTCCTGGTCTGCTTACCCAAGCTGTAACCTTCTCTTTGTTAATGTTTAGAGAACAATCCCATATAACTGTGGTTAATGACTTGATCTTTTTAAAACTCCATCACGCAGAGCCCACCCTGGCTCCCCAAGGTCATCTTTCTGTGGCTCGCCTGGATTATCACCCTCTTCGATCCACCAGGGGAGGTGTTTGTGTGATTTTTCTTTAATACCTTTCAATCTGGAAGTGTCAAGCTGACAAAATCCTGCCACTTGAATTGTTTAAGTCAGATAAAACACTGTATAAATAGGTACATGAGGGCCTTTCACACCTATTCTCCTGAAAATATTTCAGAGCCAAAGCAGATCATGCACTAACCAGGAGAAATGTAGAACTGCTGTGACTTTGTGAATAACTAAAAATAGCACATCACAACAACATTTTTTTCTCCATGTCTGGCAAAACAAGAGAAAAATAATCATAAATATGCTGTTCTGTTTTACACAGGACCAGATCTCAGCCCTAAGATATAGTCATGCACTATCAAATCACACACGCACAAGTTTTCACAATAAGCAAAACAAAGAACCCTGGACCATATATTTAAGTCTTATTTTTAATACCTCTGCAATCTACACTGTCTCCCACGTACTTTGTCTTCTTTGCTGAAAACACTGATCTCCTAATTTTCAAAGAATTGAACAAAAAAAACAGGTTTTCATACAGTTCCTGTGCTTGGCTTTTTCAACATCTCACTCCTGAGATATGCACATGAATAGTTCTTCGTCATGCTCTCTCAATCTGCTCTCAGTTAACATCCTCAGTGAAATCCTGCCCCACTCAAAGGCATTTTTAAGGCAGATTGTTTTAGTATTGCACTCCTTAACTATTTGCAGGGACAGTCTAGAAAAACCTAGCAACACGTGTTTCACTTTGAATCTAATTGATTAAAAGTTGTCGAGGGCAGTCTCACATCTATGACTTCCCGCCTGATCCTGCGGCTCTATTTATTAATTCTACAGTGGGTATTTTATAGGCATCACACAATGCCACCTGAAGGTTACCACAGTAAAGCAGCAAAAAAGATGAGGACTACAAAGTCATTGGCAGTTTATTTTAATTCATCTGGAAAGAGCAACTTCTGCTTTTATCATCCTTTGTATTTGGCAAAGGTTAGAGTTTATCTGAGTTTCACAGGCTGCCAAAATGCTGAGCAGATCCTGCCATTGTCTCAGTGAGCATTGAGTTGCATATTAATTGAAGATCTAAGGCTCTACATCAAACAATAGATGTGTAACCAAACATCACAGACCTGGGACACGAATCTCTGGAGCTAGGTGGGAATGTTTGATTTAACAAGACCCTTTAAACATTTCCTACAGAAATGTTACCAAATCCTTTGAAACCTTGACAGTGCTTTGTCACTAGCTGCAGTTGTTTTCTGGAGGGCCAGTTCAGACTGTTAACTTTGTGGTCATATCCAAAAGGCCAGTGTTAGGAACATCCCTAATGTCCCAGCTCCAAGGGCTGCTTCACACAACACACATCATGGAGATTAAACACTTCGCTTCCCATAAGGCAAATTAATTATGCGCACAGAAGCATTCTTACCTTACAGGTTTCTATAAAACGGGAAATAAGATGAGAGCCATGAGAGGAGCTTCCTATCTCATCCTTCCAGGAGGTGTACAAACGTTGCACGGGCAGAAAACAGTAGCCACAGGAGGAGATCTAAACCAGCAAAGTGACATTTGTGCTGCTTGAATAAACAGGTGAATTCAATCACGCTGAAAGGCATGAATAATTTTTACCAGCCACAGACAAAAGGATATCTCCTGGATGTCATCTAATATATGTACGTACATGAAACAGAAGGAGGCAGAGAGGACTAAGTGTTTATACAATATAAGGTACTAGTAAAGTAACAAATTAATGGAGGTGAAAATCAGGAATAATACCAAGGGATTTAAGCAATTCAAACCAATATTGATTAAAATTCTTTTGGAAAACAGATCTGATAATGACTACAACATATTAGAGTCGCAGAAATAGCTCTAAATTATTTATCTCAATATGTTTATTATTTGGCAGAAATTTGCATTGTACTGGGTGTAGCTTTTGCTGTTCAGTTTTTCTTTTATAGTGGTCCTGATCTAAATCACAGAAGTCTAACAGTTACAAATTGACATGTTCAGATGTGACCTCTCCATTGCAGGAGTTTTTTGTCCTGTTAAACTGTGTGAGTTAAATCTCAGCTCAAACAACATAGAGGTAACTGACAGCTGGTAATGCTGTGGCTTAGTTAAGTCCTTTGCTTTTAGAGTTAGCATCATAAACACAAGTTGCATTGTGGATATCATATCTTGTTCAGTTTTGCAGCTCTATAAACAAACAGAAGGATTTTGGACCTTACAGTTTAGTGTTTCCAGCTCCTCCTTCTCCTTCTCTCTTCTTTGCTTTTTGTCCATGTTTGAGAGAGGACACATGGCACTGAGCTAGGCACAACAGCGACCTTGCCCTGGGAACGTGATATGTCAAGGAGCAGTGGAAGGAAGGTTTTCGCTGAATTCCATTTTTTGCTGCGACTGAGATAGTTCTTCCCTCATTCATGTCCATAGGAATTACCACTTTGGAAATGGAGGACTGGCATGGAAGTACATGGAACACAGAACAACTTTTAAATGCCTGCTGATGCTGAGGGACCTGAGCACAAACTTGATAGACATGGTGTTCCTGCAAGAAGCAGGAATGGCTGGAAGTCTCTTGTCTTTGAGGGTTTGGAGATTGCGGTTTGTCTCAGGTGTGTAAGAACATCTGATTAATCCGTGCATGTCTTTATCTTGTTTTTTTATGTAGGGTGAAATCTTTATGTTGCTTTTTATGTGGGGTGAGTTAAATGCCTTTTTGGGGTTTTTTCCAACTGGGTTAATTTTGATTTTGCTTGCAATTTGTAAGTGGTTTATGAACTCTCCTCATTTTGATTTTGTTGAGCCCCTTGACAACATTAATTGCTTAATTTTGAATTAGGGTTTAAACCCTTGAAAATGGACTAAATCTTCATCATGCAATCGTGTAATTTCAGATGCCATCCAAAAATCTAGGATCAGACTTCTCAGTACAAAGTAGCTTAAACTACTAAGTAGCTGCCATAATTTTAGACTTTAAATGCTGTAAACTGCAGCCAGGAAAATTTGCATTGTAGGGTTTGATATCATCCAGAGATCTTCAGGTTCCTACAACTTCTTACGTACTCAGCAGAGCAACTTCCATCTCTGCTTCATCCACACAGAGGAATGCTTTCCTTCTGCCTCTTTTGGGCATCTATGTCTGCTTATAGATAGTTCCAGTTAATACATAGGGAAACTGACTCTAAAGATTGCAAAGAAAGGATTGGAGAATGATAAGATGCTTTAAATAACACACATGCCTTAAACAATAAAGATTTCTTACATTTCTTTAAATTTCTTTTCTTGCAGGAATATAACTGACATGTTATGTAAAATTACTCCTGTAGCTCCTGGAGCCAGATCAAAGCAGTCATGGTTTTTAAAAAGTCATCTTCTACCAAATGTCTCTTCTATTACAGTTAAACACACATAAAAACTGTGATTTTAAGAGGTAGCAATAAAAAAACCAAACAATGAGGAGTGAGATAAGAGAGTTAAGTTCAATGAGGTAAGATCTGCTATATATCAAGAAATTTTATATCTTTCTTCTATCAATACAGCAAAACAATTTTACCTGTTTACTATATTTCATTTAATACATTCAAAAGCTATTTTACTTCAGAGATACTCTCTATTTGCGCTATTTCACATGCTCTATGTTATAAATAAACCACACTTAGCAATGTTGCTGGAATGTTAAGTTCCACAAACAAGGAAGTGGTTTTTTCTCAAGAAAAAAGTGTAGTGTAAAATTTGGTTTCTCAGGTAGAAGATACCGGTTGTGATTTACCGACACACTCAGAGCCAACTAACAACCCTCACCCCGACTCAAGGTTTTAATAACCTTCCTAGGAAGCCCTTCCACAACAGATTACAACTTCAAAAAGAGTAGCTTTATTCACAAAACAGGTCACCAACAAGAGCTGTCAGGTAGACGAAAATGTAGCAGGCAAGAAGAACAGAGAAGTGGAAAGTAAAATTATTGAAATCTTCACTATATGCAAAGGAGATGCTGCATTTAATCTCAATCACCTTTTTTTTTTTTCATTTCCTCATTCAACACTACATTAATTTCTTATCTTCCAGACACATAACTTGAAAGCAATTTGTCATGTATCGGAACCCTCCCTTCCACTTGTCCAAAAACATTTTCATTGTTTAGCCTTTTTGGAGACAATGGTTGCATAGGAGCCCTGCTTGCACGTATCTGCATCTAGTACAGTACCAGTTCTTTAAACTGATGTCTTCTTTCCATCAACTTTCTTGCAAAACACATTAAAAGTTCTTCTCTTTCCTGTGTAAAGCCACAGACTGTAGCTAGGGCTTTTCAAAGTAGTGTTCCACCCTTACTCAATTACCTGTATAGTTATACAAGCTGAACAGGCTAATTGAGTTTCCCATGTCACACTGTAGACTCATCTGTAGAAGGGATCAGTCTGCTGATCGAAATAGCTGCTGGGTTCTACCTGTCTTCCAGCTACTGGTGGATAGAGAAAATATAGCAGTCCCAGGTCTTTAAAAGTCCTTGTTTATTGCCAGTTGCCATTCTGTACTGTTTTCAGTGCCTCCCTATCAAACTTTTACACACACAAACAGCGGGGCATTTGCTACAGAGTGTGGTAATAGTGATGCACTTTAGATCTGTAAGACAAGCAGCACAGTGCATAGTTTTCTCATCCTAAATCTAGACTGCTTAGAAACTGAGTCTACCAGTTTGAAATTAAATGTGTTTCTACAGGACTCTCGCAGGTTTTTTTGCAGTCACATAAGCAGCACTGAAATACCCAGCTCAGTTGTTCTATTGTATTTTCACCCAAATAGGAGCTCTAAAAGGACATTTACTTGGCTGATGAATGCCCTGTATTTTCTCTTCACTAATCATGCATACTGTGCAATGCAGAATTTGAACCGCTGAGCACAGTCTAGTTCACTTTCTAATGTGGAAAGAAAAAAGCAGGATTGTTGCCCTTCATATTAAAATTGGTGAGTTTGTAACTTTGGAGTCTTTCATCAACTGATGAGAGCTTTGGCACGGTGTCTATTTGGAAATGGGGGGCTTTGAGCTGGTGGATGAAATAGAAGAGGAGGAATTTATAAAACGTGCCCATCTCCCCTAATCTCCTCACCAAGGCACACACAAGGAACTAAAAAGAGTAGTTCCTTGTAACCCTTACACTAACAAGCAACTCATTTATTGTATTCGGTTATTTATTAGTAGGCCAATACAACAGTGTGCAAAGTCAGCAGGGGGAATGAATCCTGATGTTATTTTTCCCACCGCTGAATAAATGATCCCAGCCACCAGTTTCAGAAGCTCATCCTCATTACTATGCATGAAATGAGTGGAATAAGCACTGTGAGATTTATTTTGTTCTGTATTCGGTTTAATTAATAAGAGACATTGTGCAAATTTCTGGGAAAAAAAGAATCGTCCATAGATTCCTGTGCACCTTTCGTTGTTATTAGTGACAGAAATCTATCACAGCACGGAGGCCTTACAAGTGCCCTCATAAAGTTTTCTAATCCTGCTGACATTCATCAACTAGACATTTTAGCAACCTGTATATTATAATTTGCTGCCATCATTAAGGTCGCTGAGGAGTGTTCATTATAAGCCCCCTACTTACAGGGCCTCATAGGTTTTCTGGAAAATAACTTACAGATCATCAAGAAGTCCTTTTTGCATTAGTATTGACTATTTTTACATTCTGGACAAAAACGAACGATATAAATGCAGTTCGAAAAAAACAACAGGACGCAGCATCTGTTGGCGTCAGACGCTGCGCTGAGAGCAAAGTGTGCAGATAAGAGTCACTGGGCAAACAGTGGCCGCAATGGGATATTCATTTAATTATCGTGAAGGACGGTGTGGGAAAAGGTAGCTTGCCTATGTCTTGTCTGACATACACAAAGGCCATAACAAAATCTGGATTTCGACGTGAAAATCAGTGCCCCGCTGCGCTGAGGTCAGCTACTGTTTTACCAATGCCTTCAATGAGATGCAGAACCGAACCGGACTTTCCTGTTTAACGCCAGTTTTATTGTATTTTACAGTTGTAACATTCTTAATTTTCTGTCTTTGCATTTAGGAGGAACAGTTACAGACAGGTTCATGTTACAAATTTTGCACCTTGCAAGAGGTTCTGGTTCTGTGAAAGTCACAAAACTCCCAAATACTTCTGTAAAGCCACTCCTCCATCGCAAGCACTGTAGCCCACTTCAAACACAGCCCATTTAGAAACCTACTTTTGTTTTTATTCAGCTGAAGTCCTAAATTAAAGATTTTAATAGAACACAGCAAACAACTTAATCAAGCAAAACCTTAATACTCTTAAATAAAGTTTTATTTGTGTCTTTGACATAGTATATAAGTAGGTATTAAAATGCACATATGCTTTCAGATGACTTTCTGTGAATGCTAATGCATAATACACACAGCGCTTAATTTACAATCCAAGCAACATATATAGGAAGCGCCTGCCAAAAGTGAGGAATAATGTTGTCTTCAGGACAGACCAAATAAAGAGTTAGTCACCAAAAATATTGCTATAAATAATGCCCTAGACAATAATGCATTAATGTATTTGTCAGCTAGTGGTACTATCATCACTAATGGCACATAAATGAGAATGCCTGTGGTTTATTTCATACAAGTTGATGCTTTCCTCCACATTTCTCCTTTTCTATATACAGTCTTGCCAACTCTGCACCAGCGAGTTATCCTTCTTTATCTACCAAGCTTCAACATGTGCAGTGCTGAGTATACTCTAATACATTATGTTTGGTGTGATGGTTAAGGAAAGGACTATGGTTTGAGTCAGGAACAAAGTATGTGTCTCTAAACAATGGAAGCCCCCCTTTCACTGTGAGTCAAACAGGCTTCTCCTAGAATTCAGTTTCTGCATGGTGTCTTGCAGATTCTGTTGGATCAATGACAAACCTCCCAAATGGCTTTCACACAATTCTTCACAGTTTTACTGCGCTAGTATCAGGCACAGTGGAGTGACTGAAACTCATTTAGGCATGACTGGAATGCCCAGGCTGTGACTTACCTGGGACAATCACGTACATGAGAGGATGGGCTAGCTAATGATTGCCAGGAATGAGCAAACACAGGAAGTCTCTGCTCCCCTTCCCTCTTTCCCTAGTAATAGTGCAGGCTTGGTTAGCAAAAGCTTTTCAGCTCTACAGTCACCAGGAGACTCATGACTACAATCAGCCCAGAGGGAGGGAGGGGTTGTGCCTGGCAGCAATGTTGCTGTCATCATCAGTCTCAGATAGGCAGAAGTTATCACCTCTACGTACTGGAAGAAACATCCAACCCTACAACTACCTGTACTAACACAAGTGCAACTTCATGTGCAGTAAAACTTCCTTGATTTCCTGAACAACATATTTGGGCAACAAAGCATACTCAGAAATCACTGAAAAGATCCCATCTTATCCCACAAAAGCCGTACTGTGTTACAAACCAACAGCTTATCCCACATTCTTCCCTGGAAAGGAACAATTTTCTGTTCTCCCCCATGAGACACCAGAGACAGCAACTTGCCCTTCTTGGGGAGGGTTGAGAGAGATGTGTTTTCACTTGCCTATTTTCACCTTGCTCACAGGTGGAGCCAAAAGAAGCCCAACTCCCTGGTGCCTTTCTAGACTGATCCACCACCTAATGGCTATTTCCTGGCTGTACTGTGTCACTTTTCCCACATAAAACTAGGCTCAAACAGATCGCCAGGCTGTGTGGAGAGGTTACTGACACCGATGAATACTGCTTTGCCTAAAGCAGGACACAATCTTTTCTTCCCAAATACTTTGCCATGTCTTTCAACACATTTTCAGTCACTCTTCTGTATCTTAGCAGGCCATAATGTGTTTGACATTAATTTCACCATTAGTATGTAAAAATATTCATATTGTTTAAAAGCAAGTGTAAACCTGGAGAGACTCAGACTCTCTGTTATTCTTGTTTTAATTCAGTAATCTTGCAGGATCAAAAGACAAAACCTGAAAAAAAAGATCCTTTTCCAAGAGATGCTCATTTGTCAAGATCTAACCAACCCTATTCTTCCTCCATTGCTTTACTATAGCTTGCTTATGTTTTGCTTCACATGGAGACTAATTGCTTTCTTCTCTTTTTAGTCCTTTTCCTTCTTTTCCCCTTTCACCCTTTCTAGCAACTTCTTTGATTTCCCTCTCTCTTCCCACTGCACCTTCTGCTTCAAAACATTTTTCAATTCGATCTTTCTCCTCACAGCTTCCATTTTGCCCAGGCAGATCTTTCACCCTCTATTCTACCCCTTCCTCTTTCTTTTTTTTCGTGTCAGTTGCAGACTCTTTTTCTTGCTAATGCCATAAATTCGAAGGTAAATAAACAACACCAAAAAAACACCAAAGTTGGCTGAATTAAATGTAATGTTAGGAATTAAAGTTGAGGAGGAGGATGGAGTGAAGCCTCTTTATTTCAGATACAGAAACCACAAAAGGTTTCTCTTTGTTGTTACTGTATTGCCTGGCAATTCTGCTTACTGAGTGTTCCTAAGGGCTCAGTTCAGCTGAAGGGACATAGAAAACCGTGATTTTGACTTACTAAACGAATTACTTTTCATTATTTAAAATTCAATTTGCTCTCATTTTTGCACTGTAATTGTATTCAAATTAACTTCTTTCAGTGCTGTCTTTTCAATTATGATAATATTACACTTAGTCCCGTCATCTCAATCTGAAATGTTCAATGCTTTTGTGGGAGCCACTGCAATGGTTTAGTTTGGACCACACTTATGCACTGCAAGAACCAGGCAAAGCCAAAATAAATATCTTTTGTCACTGTTTTCTTTAAGTTCTTCATCAAGCTCCTGCTTTTATGGAGTCCTGATGATAAACAAGAATTTATCCCAAGAAAATGATATTAATTTAACTTAATTTTCCAGTCAAAATATATATTGCATATTTACAGAGATTCTCTTTACACATCTCTACTTGCCATCTAAACAACTCAGCAGTTACTATCAAATCTATATTGCATAAGGGAATGAGCTGCTAAGTTACATATTCTGTTCAGTTCCTCACTCTGCTCAAAAAGGATGCAGCATCTAGTCACAATGCTGGAAAAGCTGTAGGGCTGTGGAAACTTCTAAAGTGGTGAACTAAAAATGTAGAGCACAATACCTGAAACTAAATCATCATGTGGAGCAAAATGCCATCTCCCATATTAAAAGTGATTGGAATAAAAACCCTGAAAACTCTCTTCATATGCTGTCTCTATAATTCTTGATTAATTTTCTTCTCAGACACTAACCAGAAGAGTCTAACGTGAGATGATCAACATCCAACGCACAAAGAAACTAAGTTTCCCTTTGTGGAAAGTTCAATAGCAAATAATTTTTCTAGTGACTTAAACAGCTGTCTATAGAACACAACACACCATTTACACTTCTGTTGTGGAGCTTTATAGGCTAGTGTAAAATTACCATATGCTCCCTTCCTATGACATATTACGAAACTGTCAGATGAAATTGACAGTGAACGCACTAATATTAATAAGATTATGTTAATTTACACCAGAGGAGGATTCTGGTCAATGTGTGTTTAGAGTCATTTGATAATGAATCTTTGCAAAATTATGTTGGCTTTAACAACTGTTAAATTCTACATCACTTTCCCGTATTGATCTTTCATGCTTTCTTGTTTTGGTTTTTTAACAGGGAACCACACCCTTCACCATATGGTCCACTCGCTATGCACAGTATTCTCTGCTTATTTCACCATCATGTAACACTCTTCTCTTCTGGGAACTAGATGACACAGTGACATGTGAATGTTGCTCACAGTGCAACATGAATTTCTGCTGATTTTTCTGGCACACTACAGCAGGGGCTGGCGAGAGTAGCCTCTTGCATAAAACATCTGCTCCACAGCCTTGTTTGCCTTCCAAAATCTTCCATAGTAGCACAGATGCACAGAACCAGACACATCCTTTGGGTTCCCAGGCAGAGGTAAATCCTTCAGTGGAGCCCCTGGTATTTTCCAGTGAATATTTCAGACTACTTTCCTTAATTTTTAATACATTGGGTGCCCCTGCCGAGCACACCCCAGGTCAGTTTACAGTCATCTGCACATCCATTTGCCAGATGTCTGAACAAAGTGATTAAGAAAAGCAAATATATGCCACCCAGCAATCAAAAAATGCTGCATTTCTAGTGAGGTTCTCATTTACAGATGGCATTTTGCAAGGATTCAACAACCATCAAAAGTTACACCCATGAAGCAAATTCATGGCCTATATGCTCTTAATCTAATCCCATTTTACATGTTTACAGCAGTCTGTAAAACTCCTAGCACTCATAAAATGTCTAGACTCTGCAGAAGTTAAATGGGCAAAAGACACAAAGAATTGGGTCTGTGTTGTATTTTATGAATCTTCTTGCCTTCAGCTGCAGTGTGCCCAAGAGCAGCTATGTGTTGACTAAAAACCTGCCCACATTCAACTGCTTTGTAAATCTGATTTTGGTGAATTCCTCTGAAGTGATTAAAAGAAAGATCCTATTTTTCCCTGTGTAAAAGTAATTACTTTGCGAGGCATTCAATAATGTTGTTTTGACTAAAATAATACGTACAGTTTGATGAAATTTCACTGTTGCAGCAAGATTAAATACGTTGGCACTTCATGTACCTGCACTCATCATTTTGATTTTATTTCTGGTGGCATATATGCCAGGTAAAGGCATCTCCTCTGATGCCAGAATGTGAGAGGGGAAAAAGGAGTTACAATCCTTTCTAAGGTTACAAGTTTGAGTGTCTCTTGGACATGAAAATCATGTGATTCCTTCCCTGGAGCAAAACTCCCCAGTGTTCCTCAGCCAGCCTTTGGGAACCTCAGCTCTGCCACTCTTCTGCGGTTATTTTTTTGTCAGTGTAAAACTCTGCCTTGCTTTGAACTGTTGAAATATGGACAAGAATGACTTAACCTGAATCTAAAAAATAGCAGCTAATGCAGAAATGAGGGAATATTGCACACATTATTCTGAATGAAAAGGTAATAAATGGGAATGTGCTCAACAACAAGGTGGCATTGCACCCTTGGAGTATTCCAGCTCCTCAAAACTGTGTCTATTGTGAAGCCACTCCTACAACCATATGGTTCTGGGAAGTTGGTAGAGTACAAAATAAACATGTATATAGTGTGAGGTTCAGCATAATAATTGACACTGATGTTGATATAACCCAGCTGAAAGAATTAGGTGCTACCAGTGAAGGGGACACAAATGCCTTTCTCCTACACATACCAGGTGTCCCATCAACTTAAAGTCAAAGTATTTTGTATGTGATTCAGGAGGGATAGAGGTCATGCTTTCGTATGATCTCAGGTCAAATCATTGATAGAGACCTGCTCTGAAGAGTGCTAGGAGTGAGTACAGGACCTTCCTATAGCTTATGTGAAATGTTCGGAAAAGGCTTCTTAAATACACAGCTCCTCAACAAGAATTCTGGACTAGAAAACGCACTGCACTCCACCTCTGCAGCTGCCAAAAAGCAGTTTTTCCTGTCAACAAGGGTAATAATCCCCTTCCTAAAGCCAGTGTGAATAGTCCAGAATGGTTAACTAGTCTAGGCTAAACAAGTAAGGTTTTCTCTGCTTTCAGAAAATCAGACAGCATGGAGAATTGAGATTGATATTAAAGTTACACAAAAATAGCCTGCAAAAACTGGTGGGAGACAAAAGATGAGGACAGTTGTTTACTGGATTGGGCACAGTGAGAGTATGGAGACAGAGAGTTAGGTAAAAGAAAAGAGAGTGTTTTTTTTAAGTCACGATTTTGCAGATCAGTTCTAGTAAGCTAAGAGCAGTAAGCAGAAGGCCTAAATGAAAAAGGGCTACAATGTTTGATTTAAGTGAAGAAATTACTTAGTGCAGGCTTGGAAATTAAAGACAGGAAAAGAAAACGGATTAATGGAAAACACTTCTGTAAAAGAACCTGATTTTAAAGCTCCTAGAAACTGATGCCACATCTTCTACCAGAGTCTGGAAAATAGCAATTTTTAGTGCTTTTTCTTCTTGTAATAGTTCCAAACTATAAAAATCTGGTCTGTATACAGTCTGTATATTTCTAAATACAGGAGGGGAAATGGTCTTTATCAGAGAGACTTTTCTGATTAATGAAGAAAAGCAAGCATAAAATGAATCATTCACTATTGCAGAAATAGTCATGAAGGATCCAAAGCACAGACTAAGGGCCCAGTCTAGACCTACTTGTATTTCAAACCCACAACAAAGTGAGAGAAAGTTTTGAACACCTCAAAATGTATGTAGTGATTGAGCGTAATGTAATGATTGAATGTCAGACCCTGGTATTGTTGAATGGGTATTTCCCACAAATCCCGACTGCATTCAGTCTCTCATTTCCTGACAGAGAGAAAAGAGCATGAGACTATCAGGGGCCTCTTTGTGGAAATGAGGTTAGGGGTCTTGGCAAAACAAGGTGCATTCATCTGGTTTACCCCCCTGACACATGCTTCAGTACCCAGAAATTATTTGTACCAGTTCAGTTTCTCTAATTGCTTTCAGATCTGGGCTGTTTGTTTCACTAAAATTTATCTGTCCCCAGCAATTATTTTGCTGCAGAACTTGCTTCTGTTTTAGATTTTTAGGGAAAGAAATACATATTAAGCCTCAGTTCTTTTGGTCAGAAAATTGCTCTAAGTATATATTCAGTTTAAACTGTCTGAAAGGAAAGAAGAAACTTTTCATTGATATAGATGTTTTTCCTTGTAATCTAACAACTGGAAATTGAATGAATATGTGCATAATTTTAGATCCCAAATCAAATACCGAACGAAAACAAATTTCTTGAAGTCCTTTCATTTTCTGAAAATAAAAGGCAGAAAAATAGCTGTCACAAACAAGTAATTATTTTAATGCCACATTTCGCGGCCTGACGGCACATCCTGTAGGTGATCTGAGTCGTTTCTCTTATGTGGTTTGGAAAAAAATAAATCCAGTACAGGAAACAAAAAAAAGTATAAATCATCTTAAAGCAGTTGCACATGTAAGTGAATCCTCTGGAAACTAGATACCTTCGTGCTGAAATAACCAGAGGCTTTCCTCGCAGCGTTACTCCGGCGAGACCCGGAGAGTGGAAATTGCTGCTAAAACTCTTTGGGGATTGCGTGCCGCCCGCGGAGCGTGCTCGCGGATCTCCAGCTCACCGACCGACTTTGGGCTGTTTGGGCTGTTGTGTCAGGGTTACACCGCAGCCCGCTCCTGCAGCTTTGTGCATCCGAGCCCCAGTGGTCCGAGAGCTCAGCGGGGTGCCGAGCCCACGGCCAGCGGGCAGGACCCCACGGGGAGAGGACGGCTTGCGAGCCCGGAAGACCCGTAGCTCCCGCTCTCGGAGCCGTCGTACCGGGACCGTGACGGTACGGGAGGAAGGCGCGGGAGCGGGAGGCTCAGTCCCCGCGTGCTGCGGAAGGGGAGCGGACCCGGCGCAGACCTCGCATCGCCCCGCACCGGGGCCTGGCGGGGATTACCGGCGGCGGCGTTACCGGCAGCAGCGGCCTCGGAGCGGGGAGAGGGGGATTAATGTGTTAGCGGTGCTTGCTCCTGCTCCCCTTGGATCGGCTCCGAGACGGGAGTTAGCGCACCCTCGGTGCGGAGTTAGGGCGGAGGGGAGGGGGAAAGGGAAACAAGCTTGGTCGAGACCTGCGGTAGCCCAGGCCTCTGTGCCGCTTCACCGGGGGCACGGGAGATGCAGCCGGAGCGCACGACTCGCCTCGACCGACCCGACTCTGTAGCCGCCGCGCCCGCCGCCCACGAAGGACTCCTGGGCTCTGCGGGCGAGGAACAGGCACATCGTGTCACTGCAGGCTCTCCGAGATGCTCTGGCCGCTTCAACCGCGGCGACTGGGGGCGGAGCAGCTCCGTAGAGGTTGAAGAGGGGCGGGCGGGATCCAGGGGCGGTGGGACCCCTCTACTTGCACCTGCTCGACATACAGCCCGTAACGCCAAGCACTGGTCCTGCGCCGCCGCAGAGCTGCCGCTGTCAGCAACGGCGCGGATAAAGAGCGCCGGAACGAGGAGCCCAACTCCACCCAATCCCGCAACAACGCGCAGCGACCCCCACCCCACCTCCCCGCCGCCGGCTCCGCCCCTCTAGAAGCCC
>JAOXOE010000874.1:38640150-38653947 GCA_028565055.1 Phoeniculus purpureus
CGGGGCGGGGTGGGGAGCGGAGTGGGGCGCAGCCGTCCGCGCTCCCGGAGCGATCCAGTCCGGGCTTTGTCTCCGCCTCCGCTGGCGGAGCCGAGTCCCAGGGGCCGGGCGCGGGGGGCGTCGGCGTCGGCAGCGGGGGACAGCGGCTCACAGCGGCTCACGGTCCTGGCCGCGCGCAGTCCAATGCCCGGCAGCTCGGGGCGAGGGGCGACTGCGCTTTCCGTCTGTGGCACAGCGTGTTCCTCCAGCCTAGGAGTTTCCCTGAAGCAGCCGTCATATCGGGAGCACTTTTGCTAGAGAGGCGCAGGAAAGCCCGAAATGACTTACCTCCCGAGACGCGACTGAAGGGGACTTACTGGAGTGGAACCGTAGTGGAATTTGGGTCTCCAGAGGAGTTGCTAACGATTGCTTTTTGTTTGGCTTTTCTTTTTTTCTGTTTTGTTTTTTTGGGTTTCGCCTCCTTCTCCCTGTGCCCTCCCCTCTTTTCGCCCATTATTGGAAATGAACAATTGCAATTCAGAAAGTATAAATATTAACTATTACATCCCCCGGGAAGCACACATGTAGTAATGACAAAGGATTGCAAAGCAGAGAGTGGCTCCAGTTTCCCAGAGAGATCCCCTTAAATGGATTACTAAATGGGACACTCCATCAGCTAGTTCTGTCCTCTTGCCGCCTAGATACATGCACCGAAAAGGTATAGTACTCGCCCGTCCGTGTCCCTATTGATGTCTGAGGATTATCGGGAAGAAAAGCTCCCGGGTCGCCCCGGCAGACTCGGGAGGAGCGACGATGGTGTGGATAGAGGCTGGCTGCTGCTTTCTGTCTCGACAGCGTTTGCAGCGCCCGGGAAGGAGAAGAGCTGCCTGCAAGTGCACACGCTGCTCTTGCTGTGGCCACTTTCCAGGCTTCTCCTGGCTTTGCCTTTCTTTTCTTTTTCTAACCTTCCCCCACACCTCGAAGCCTAACATACAGCCTTCCTCCGCGGTCTCCAGGCACGGCTCGCACGCGCGTTACTCGGGCTTCTCTCCCCAGCCCCGTCCCCACTTGCAGCGGGCCGGTGCAGGGGGTGGCCCGACGCGGGAAGCGGGGAGCTGGGCAGCCGCGGGTCCCTGCTGGCAGGGCTAGAGCTCAGGCTGAGTTCGGGAGTGGGACCGGGGTCCGCTCACCCTGCGGCGGCCTGGCATCGTGCGGGGCTGGGTCGGGGGTGTGTGAGGGAGGTGTCTTTGTTACAGGGACAGTGTGAGCGCTTCGTGCTGAGGTTTAACCCCGCGGTCTCCGCTCTTGCATGCAGGGTAGTTGGGTTGCGGTTGGTTTTTTTTGTATTCTTGTTTTGAACGGCTGGGGTTGTATTTTGGGCGAAGGAGCCGGGAATCGAGGAAACTTCTAATGCAGCGCAGCCCTCGGAGCTGCCGCGGGCTTTGTTCGCGATGGTGGGCTGGGGCCGCAGCTCGTCTCCCCGCCCGCTTCGCTGGAGGGCCCCGGCGGAGGGGTTGCCGGCTGCCCTCTCACAGCCCCGTGATAAGGTGGCTCTGGGGTACGGCTGCTCCCCGCCCCTTTCTGCCCGGCGCCGCCAGCCTGTCTCCCCTGCGGCCGGTGGCCCTGACAGCCACCCTTGCCCGTCTGGAGACCGTGGGCTCCTCCACGGCACCCAGCCTGGACCCCTCGAGGCCGCCTGGCGGGCGGGGAGCATCGCGGAACAGCCTGAGGGTCAGCTTTCTTCGCCCGCGCCCCTCTCCGCCGCTCCTTCAGCCGCTGTCCTCCCTCCGGCCCCGGGGGAGTCGGGCGGAAGAAAGAAAGTTTGTCTAAGGGGGAATAACAGAGCCGTCGACACAAAGGAGCTCCTGTTCGGGCCGAGGGGCTGCGGGCTGGCGGAGCCCGCACATCCTCCCCCAACACCGCTCAGCGCGGGATGTGAAAGGGACGGGAGGGGAGGGGGAGCAAGGCGTTTTCGTGCTGCTGATGCTGAAGTGGGGAGGGATGCTGAGAAAGGATTTCCTCCTACTCACACACCCTGTCCCCATTCATATACGGACTGGGGAGGCTCCCAGCAAAGTGCTTTAGGAGCCCGGGCTGCGTCTCGCATGAGCGGGACCCCTCAGCCCTCCGGGCTGTGGTCCTGCTGGCGGCGCTCCGGCGACGCGGAGCCGGAGTTGGCGGCGGGGGCCTGGGCAGCCCCGGGGGTGTCTGAAGGTCAGTACTGCCTCGGGCAGGTGGCCAAAACTTTGCATCTCCTTCTTCATAAGTGGAGAAAGTCGGAGATGCCAGTCCTGCCCACCGCCTCTGTCCTGCCCAGCTCTGCCCAGGGTGAGTCGCGGGGCGGTTAACTGCGAGGTTTTCTTTAGGCAAATGACTAACCTAAATTTTCCTAACCTTGACGGCTTGTTCAGAGGGAAATTTGTTGTCCTGTTCCGCTCTCAAACTAATTGCTTCTTTTGAAGTTTGTAAACATGGGCGCTTGTGCAGCGTCTGAGCAGAACGGGTCTCTAGCTGCAGAAAATTATTTCACTCGTAGAACGGCAGAAATAAAGGCTGTAGTCAGCTCTGTGTTAAATTGTAAGAAACTGCGAATTCCCGGCTCTCCAAGGTGGGTGCTTGGTTTTCTGAAAGAGCACCCACGGTTTGCGGGTATCGTAAATAAAGAACAGTTAAATGTCCACGACCATTTTCTGTCACAGGGCTGCATGCAGTAGCTTACTATTTGGCATAGATTCTCTTAACTTTTGTTTAGTATCATCCATATATTAATTATTAAGCAATCCTCAAAGGTACTAACCAGAAGAGTGATTTTCCCACTTGGCTTTGGAAAAATTAGTTCAGTGATTGCTTTTGGTTTGCATTCATTTAAGTGTCGGTCAGTAAGCCATTCTCATCCAAGTAATCTTTACGTAGTGGGTAAATCCTTTGGCATCAATGTGAGAAAGTCCAGCAGAGCCAGATTCTTTTAACCATAGAACTCATGGAGGTTCTGGGGCTGTGGCATTTCTCTCAAAGTAAGATTTATGCAGCTGTTAGCAAGTTCAGGGCTTCCTTTGTCATTTGTTTTCAGACCAGAAAAGCAAAATTATGTTAGTCTGCTTAACTTTTTTATTTTTTTAAATTAATGTAGTGTATTGAGGGGAAATTTGGGTCGGCTCCAGCAAACCTCTTTATTCATGGGATTGCCTTGTGTGTGTTTGAAAGCAAATACTAGCTTCAGGAAGATCAGGAAGGTGTAGACACACTTGAAAAGTACAGTTGCCAAGCCGTTTCAGTGGCTAGGGTTTGATTTTAAAGAAAGCTTTTTTAAATATGATAACTTCTCATAAGGGGTAAGACAAAAAGTATGTATGAAACTCTGTTTAAAGCCAGATTATTTCCTATGTGAAAAAAGTTGATCTCCACTGCTCTTCCCTTTAGAAAAACTCTGATTATCATGGAAGTTTATTTCAGAAACAGGATGTCCAGATGAGGTTTATGTCTGAATGCATTTTTATTTTAAAATAGTGACTAATAACTTAAAGTATATTTGCAACATTTGTTTTCAGGTAGTAGAAAGAAACTGCTTGAAGCATGGATGAATACTTTTCGAGAAAATGAATCATATGGTCACAGATGTTCTATGTATTCTCAGTGTACATTAAAACTATATATTCTTAATGAGGAACCCAATCATATCAACTGAACTCATGCACCTTGAATCAAAAAGTGTGCTGTAATGTCTACAAAAAACACTAGATAGCTTGTCTAGCTACTTAAATATGGAAGTGAATATTAGAATAGACCCCTATTAATGTTTGTAAATAAAGAATCACAGTTACTGCAGTTTAAGAGTAAAGAATGAGGTAGGTTGGGACTAAGGATGAGGAATTGCTGTCACTGCATTTTTGGAAAAAAAAAAAAAAAAAAAGAAGAAGAAAAAGGAGAGAGATCAAATTAATGACCTGTGATAAATCCAGACTAGAACTGTTTGCATTAAAAAGGAAGTAGGTGATTGTGAACTTGCTTGTGCATGTTTTGTGAAGGGAAGGGGAAATTTGTCATCTTGTTTTGAGGAGCCATACATAAATACACATGAAAGGAGTTCTCATGGTTTACAGCAGGGGAGACATAAAACGTTTTAGGATTAAATTGACCTGAGCTAATACATGTCTTGCATCCAACTTGTTTGCAGAAACACATTGTTACACTGCCCAAACAAATGTGTTGTGTATAGTACCTGATTCCCATACACCATAGCAGAGTGCTGAAAACAATCAACTGGGTAAATTCTGGGAAGTAACATTAGACAGTATTAGGTGCAGAATGTGCTAGGGAAAAGCTGAACCGTACCAAACCAGAAGTTTTCAGAATGCTAATTTGATACAGATGCTGTGTTGTTTTACCACCTACTCTTAATTTGTTAAAGTGGTAAATCTTAAACCTTTATCCTTCCTGGTCTAATGCACCCAAATAAGGCTTCCTCACTCAGTGAAGCCTTGGGTGCCCAAGTTAATTTTTGAGACTAAAGGTGATTGCGGTAGTATTTCTCAAATAGGGATATCTTTAATATTTAGGCCCCAATCTGTTGGGAATCAGTACTTGCTGAGCACCTGAAAGTGGTATGAGTACATTCACTCTGGATCAACATTCAGTATTAAGCCAGACCTAAGCCTGTGTGTTGTGGGTTAAATTACACCTGAGAAATTGTGGCAAGCTTTGTCTCAATGAGGCGACAGAAAAATAACAGAAGTAAGCAATGCTTTTTACTGGTCATCCCTTGAGCATTTTATGCTCATTAATTCTCTGTATCAGGATTACTTCAAGGTGGGTGAAGCATACACAAGTTCATTTTGGCAGTCAGATACAGTCAGTTGTAGCATGGAGTCCCACTGCCACTCAACAGCAGACAGATGCGCATAGGGTGTCTGGATCAGAAGTGGACTTCCGCAGTTCAAGTGCAGACTGGATTGACCAGAGTTTGAATGTATTTTCTTAATGTGCTTTCTTGGGAAGGCAGATAAACCCTTACCTATGGCGGTGAAAATTATGGAGTGTTCATATTTATACAGTGTTAAGAGATCTTTAATAGTCCATGGTGATGGGTGGTTTGCTTTTAGATTTTGATTGTGCCATGGCAAGTATGGCAACAGTGCTCCAAGGCTCCACTTCAGGATCTAAAGGGAAGAGTGCCACCTACTGTGTCACATGTATTGCATGTCCTGCGTGCCTTCCACAGTTCCCAAGCTGCTTGTTTGCCTACCCTATTATAGCAGCTGAAAGACATGAATGGATTCAAAATGAAACATGTTAAGAGAATTTAGGGAAGAAAAATAAAAAAAGTAAGAAAAGAGGTATGCACCCATAACATCAGGGTATTCTGGAAGTCTTCGGAGAGGTTCGTTGAAAGACTGGCATAGAGGCGTTTGCAGTGTTTGTCCCTCCCCACTTCTAAAGGCTGTTCACAGCTAATAGTGGGACCACTGGAAGTGGTATCTGTGCCTCCCACCATAGAACTGTCCTATCTTTAGCTTTCATGAGCCAGATAAAATCAGGCTGCCAAACCAATGATGCCCCCTAAAATCTAAAGTTTAGCTCTAGCTCTAGTTTAGCAAAATGAAGTAGATATCACATTTTAAATAAACCGAACAAACCAGCTTTCAAAAAAAGAAAAAGAAAATGGGAAAATCCCAGCATGAACTCTTCTCTAATTTGCTGCGAAACCTCTTGAAGTCTTTCCTAGCATACAACTATGGTTATTTATGAAGCAAAAGGAAGGGTGTGCTATGCTCTGTGCAGTCATTTTTGTATGAGAATTTTTCCCCAAGCCCTGAAGTGTTTCTATAGTGGCTGAAATAGAGACATAAAATGGAGTAGATAAACCAGCTATTAACAGAACTGACAGTTGCTGTATCTCTAGAGTGAAGACATATGGTAATTTACGACATTCAGTGATGACCTTTCCTTTAAAAGTATTGTTAATAATAGACACTTTTGTATAAAGTATTTATACTAGATACTGGAAATTCACATATCATGGACCACCTCATGCCATTTCTTCAAGTTTTTTTTAGCTACCAACAAAACTGCTAACAAGGACCTTTATACAGAAGTATGGTTTATGATATGCATGCAAAGCTCAAGTTAAAGAGTTTCCGGGAGCAGATGCGCAGCATT
Organism: Phoeniculus purpureus; assembly: GCA_028565055.1. Taxonomy (NCBI): domain Eukaryota; kingdom Metazoa; phylum Chordata; class Aves; order Bucerotiformes; family Phoeniculidae; genus Phoeniculus; species Phoeniculus purpureus. The sequence goes on from JAOXOE010000874.1 coordinate 38,646,286, forward strand.
GCAGCACATTGTCTGACATAGCAGCACGTGTGCTGTCCTTGGTATGGAAAGCCTTTGGCTCTGGCACTCACACCCTCCCCAGTTAAAGCTATGCCTTGACTGCAGGATTATACCCTTTATGTGATACAGGCACAAGACCCTATGCCTATAGGATTTCTGCGGCCAATGTCCTCTAGTGAAAACTTAATGTTTCTGAAAGTGGAATGAAATACTGAATATTTCTATTATGATTTTTCTTCTTAGTCTGACATAATCTACAGGATGAGGGTTACAATATTAGTAGTTTTAGTAGCTATAATAGCAAAAGTTTGCTTATGCAGTTAAAAAATATTTCTAAATCTCACCAATTTTGTAACGACCTTGACAGATTCTAGTAATGTAAATGTGTAGAGTGTATAACAGACAAGGATGGAAATAGTACTCTATCATGTCCCCAGCACAATGGGAAAACTGTGTTCAAATATATTCCTGACTGCAGCAAAACTCATTCCTACTTTGTTATCTCCATCTGCTCAGCTTCACTCTGACTGAGTATTCCTATGATGGGTTTCGTAGTCAGATGGGAAATTTGCTGTTCACTCCTTCACCATTGTTCGTGAACATTTATCCATTACTTGCGCTCAGAGCAGCCGTTCATTGAAATGTTAATGAGAATGTGAACAGTTTATAGTTCTGCAGTATATTCTTTTTAGGCAGAAAAAAATTTGCTGTTTTGTTGATGCTTTGTGAAATCTACTTTTTATTGGTAGATTGAGATGGATTCTATGCTAATTCCTCCTGCATTCCTGAATTATGGCCTAGCTAGGCATTGTCGCTGGGATCTTCATCTATTAATCATGGAAGCTGCTTTCTTATTCGGTTGCCATAGTTTCAGTGCCTCAGATAGTGTTGGGGTGCCTTGGGAAAGGCTTGAGATATACTCACACTTGCAAGCCTTGCAGTTATTTTGGCAGTAGAAGGGCTCTGAAGGAACAGAGAACAGCATCTGAAATTATTCAGAGTTGGATGAAAAGAGGGAACTTTTAGATATGTCTCTCTGGACCTTGTTATGTGAACGTCCAGCTGATATTTACTCCCCAGATTTGCTTGTTGTTTTGTCTTGCTGGTAAAACTGTGCATTTCAGACACTAATGGCTACCTTTATCCATTGCAAGGGCAGAAAAGGCTTTTCATTAGTTCTGCTGATAAATGGCTGTGTAAGTTAGGGCATTTAGGGTTTCCTAATCCATCCAGGTAATTTGTTCTACACTCTGTTCTATCCTAGCTACATACAGCATGACATAATGCTTGAGACAGAGTTCATGCTTATTGTTGTCTTAAATTTAATAAAATTACAATAAATACCTTCCATTAGCTGTGGAGCATCTTGAATTACAAAGTAGTAGGAAATAAACTACTTTTTTTTTTCAGGCAGAACAAGTGCTTTCCCATCACTGTGCTGTACTGGCAGCATTTTTTAAAAATAATGCTTAAATATGTGTTCACAAATTCTGCATTAAAACATGCATGCTTTCATGAATGTGGGGCCGTGAGCAGTCAGAAATGCCCTTTTTGACAAATGAGAAAAATTGTGAATAGTAAATCAGGCCAGCAGAAGAGTGTCTCGAAGGCTGGTTTGTCAGTGTAGTGCTGAATATTAGTTGTTTGCATGTCAGTTATGCATAATATAAAATAATGCACAAAACCATTTTTCTCTAAGCAAATCATTGTGCCCTTTTTCTTCCCAATTGAGAAAAATGTTTTGTCACTTCTGTGTGAGCAGGAGTAAGGTACGCATTTTAGCAGACATTTATATCCCATTCCTTTTGCACTTCACATTGCAGTGTCTCCAGAATTAAGTGATTTCCCTTCAGTTCTAATAAAGCAATATCTCTAACAAAGTAATTTGGCTCTTGTACAGATAATCTTGATATGTATCTTCTGTTCGCACACACACTAGACTAAATACACACATCAGGCAAAGAGTCACGTTAAAAGCTGTGCAGTTTAGATTAAAGAATTCAGTATAATTGGAACTAGTCTGGAAAATTGCCCACTTTTTTACTTTCAAATGGTTAGCTTGCTTTTAAAGATGAGTTCTAAAGCTTCGTCTTGGGACTTTACTCAGTTTTGAGGATTTTTAAGTGAGATTAGCAAGCGGTTTGAGAATTTGTGCCTGTTATTTGTAATCTACCTTCAAGAGTCCTACAAATTGTACAAATTGAAGTCCAGAAATCTCATGTGACTTTTAAAGAAGACAAAGCTTTGTTTGCTAGCAGATGCACAGAAAATCTGTATTTGCAATTTTATACTCTCTAATAATACAGAAATTAGCATTTTGTAATCGGCTTTTGCATGCTGTATCATATAAGCACAGTTTATATTAAATTAGTCTCAGTCTTTTTTTTTGCTAAACTCACATGTTTATGTATCTGGTGCACTAACAATCTCATAGAGTGAAATAATATGCCCTGGTCTTTTTGCAGTTCCCTTTAGTGACAGTGGAAAAAAGGGTCAAAAGATGAACAGATACAAATTCAGTTGGATTTTTTTTACAGGATGTATTGTACTCCGTTTAGTTTTAAGATAGGTGTAGAATCACTTTGTGTAGAAATTAAGCAATTTTGTAAGGTACATTTGTACTCTCTTTAATACTAATTAGTGGCTTTTTATACCTTGAAGAAGTGGAAGAGTGAGTGATAAGTGGTTGTGTAGTCAGTATATGAGACTAGTCTTGTTTCTGCTGGAGAGTAAGGAAGAGTTTCCATTGACCACTTCAGCAACAAGTCCTTACTCCATTTACAGTTCAACATAATTCTTTCAGTTTGTTTATGTTTGACCACAGAAGTCCTTCCTTATCTCCAAGCAGACAAATTTTATCACCAATTATACTAATCCCATTGAAGAAAGGAAATTATAATTTCTGGGAAAGTAATTCTTACACTTGAGTCTTTTTAGCACTGTTGTAGTGACTCCTTTGCAAATCTTACACGTATTGAATAGCACTTTACTGCCTGAATATTCCCAGAAGCCTGTCTTGGGCTGCAAGCTCCTGAAGGAATCTGAGAGAGAAAAGTTGTCCCCTGTTCAGCCTCCGAGCTCCCTCCCAGATGCCCATAGTCTTTCACCAAGTGTGGACAGAGCACACCCTTGCCTAGTAGTTCTCTGGAGTGGGTGAATGGGGAGAAGCGGTGGCCAAAATCCTAGACCACACATCTGGGTCTGCGTGGGAAATGCTGTCCTTGCTATAGACACGGTGTCCAAGAGGATATTGCTGCATCCTGTTTCAAAGGAAAAAGATGAGATGCAATGCCTTTGTACTCTCTGGAAATGTTGTTTTGCTCTACACATGAGGTGCAGCATGATTTCTGTGTCACTTGATGGCCATGTAAGGGTTGAGTCTCTTGGGATTATCTTACCTGAGTAGCACTTCACACCATGATCATGGCTAAATGCAGACTGCTATTTGAATCAAGTTGTTTGTTGGTTTGGTTTTTTTAATTATACAGAAAGGATCACACACTGTTTAACTGCAGTTCCAAACCTCAGGTCACAGTCTTTATAGAACTGGCTTTTTATCATAGCTCTCTTATGAAGGAATGTCATTGTGCATTAAAATGAACTTTTGGATTTAGTTTTTGGTATGAGCAACTTTTGTATGTGTATGAACTAACACTAATAGTGCTTCTGAATAATTTGTACTTATTAGTTACAACTGCATAGCTTTTGCAATTACAGCTTACCGATCCTAACCACATTAATTAGAAATTACTGAAGTTAAATTGTTGGATTTTTTTTAATTTGCTGTTACCTGCTATAGGAAGATTATTATGTAAAATATTTTTAAGAGCTGTGTCCATACAGTAAAACTTTCTTTTATAGAAACACATTGTGCAGATTTTCTTGTTTGATTGGGTTTTCATTTCTTAGAAATAAGTTTAAATAAGAGTATTTTCAGAATTTGCAAAGAAGACAAACCTTTGTCTAGTGACACATTGTTATTGGAGATGCCTTCTTTTCTCATGTAGTCAAATTATTCTTAAATTTGAATAGGAATTTTTCTTCTCTGATAGGAAATTAAGAACTGAATCCTTAAAGAGCTGTCATAGGAAGAGGGTTTTTTTTCTATGAGCTACTACACTTTTTCTTTATTATCTGCAAGGTGTTTCCTTTTAGTTTTCTTGTAGGGAAGTTCAGTGTGTTCAGATACACTGATTAATTCCATCACGAGACACACATATTGTAGGGTGGTGTCGTCTTTTTGCTTCATCCTGTTCTAAGACCTAGAGATACTGCCAGAACATTTCCTTTCCCAAGATAAAAATAATAATAATAAAGAAAAGATTCTGTTCTTGTTCAACAGCGTGTACAGCCCAAAAGGCAAATTTAGCCAACCTGAAGCTAATAGCCTGAAGGTGTGAGATGAAGGCTGGGGTCTTACTGGTTGACTGAAAATAATGCAGTTTTGATTTGTCAGAACATTTTTTGTAGAGTACTACATGCATGTTTTTTCTATTAGAGAAAAACTTTGAAAATAAAAGGGAAAGTGTGGAACTGAGTGAGCTCTCTGACATACGAGTTCTAATTTCTTTTCAGTTCACTCTTTACATTTCATCGAATCACACAGAATCACAGAACATTAGGGATTGGAAGGGGCCTCAAAAGATCATCTAGTCCAATCCCCTTGCCACAGCCAGGATCACCTAGACCAAGTCGCACAGGAAAATATCCAGGCAGGTTTTAAACATCTTCAGAGAAGGAGACTCCACAACCCCCCTGAGCAGCCGTTTCCAGTGCTCTGTCACCTTCGCTGTGAAGATGTTTCTTCTGATATTTATATTGGACCTCCTATGTTCCAGCTTACACTCATTGCCCCTTGTCCTATCACTAGATGACACTGAGCAAAGCCTGGCTCCATCCTTCTGACAACCACCGTCAACATATTTATAGACATTAATGAGGTCGCCCCTTAGTCTCCTCCAAGCTAAAGAGACCCAGGTCTCTCAGCCTTTCCTCATAAGGGAGGTGCTCCACTTCTTTCATCATCCTCATTGCTCTTTGACAGATTGTTTTTGTTTGTGTTCATCTGTGTTTGTCATAAGCTCTCTTGTGTAGCTGAAATCCCAGAGATAACACATTTAAAAATGTTTGTTATGTGAGAAAGGCAATTCAGCCAGGCCCTTTGTGGTAATGCTGGTGCAACTAAATGCCAGTGATGTGCTGCAGAGAAGTGGAAAATGTAGACTGTCTAACGACTGATCAAGTCAGAGAAAGGATCTGTAAGAATGCTTATACTGGTTTACTTTGAACAACAAATCTGTTTCTTTGCTTCTTTTTTTCTTCCATAAATGGTCAGTAATCTGTTTTAGTTTGAAACAGATGAAAGAACTCATCATCACCATCAAAAACTTTGCTGCACCTACACAGATGTTTATACCATGGCTTTTTAAGAAGAACTAAGCCTGACTTCCTCCTTGTGCCAAGCTCTCAAGATGCAAATATGTGGATTTCCAGGTGTAAACCTCTTTTCAGACAAGTCACCTTAGCTTATGTGACTATGTCATCAGAACCAATTACCTTGCTGATGCAAGTAAGTACAGAGGAGCTGGGCACAAAAGTACAGGTTAGCAGGATCTAACATCAAACAGAAAAATGAGGTCACAGTTTTGGTTCAGATTGCATGTCAATGTTTATTTCATCAGACATGGAATTTGTCTAGAAAAGCTGTCCTCCGACTCATTCGTATTGGTGACATAAACCTAGCTGACTTCCGTAGCTGTTAATTACTGAAATTTAAAATTACTGTGAGATACACACTCATTAGCAAATTAATATCAAAACCATCAATAAGGCATTGTGCTGTAATGGCATCTGTACATTGCACTGATATTCTCGCATCAGAGTGTAGCGTTGGCAGAGAACTTCTTAGTTGGGGTAGGGGGGGTGGTCTACAGTGCTACTTTGCAGCTGTGCTGCCTACTTCTATATGTCCATTGTATGACAGCCTGCTGTGACAGCTACCCACATCTAAAAAACAGGGTTATGTAAGAACAAACACACATTTAAAAGCTTTAAACGAGTGGGATTTTCTGAGAGAGGATGCAGTGTATTTTCGTGTGAGTGCAGGTCAGAGCCTGGAAAGGGAGAAAGTAACTTTTCTGACTGTTACGTATTAACGGTGGCCTTAGACATTGATACAGGTTTCAAGTAAAAAACACCTTTCACTTTTTTGTCACTGTTTCTAAATGCAGAGGTACCATTATATCTCGTAGTGTACTGTCTAGAGAAACAGAAAAAAGCACTTGGTCACTTTTTTTTTTGTAAATGCTGAAATTGAGAAATGCTTCTGTTTTAGCTTTCTGACAGCCGGTTGAACTGGGCAATTTACAGTGTGAAAACTAAAAGGAAAATGCACCCTGCTTTTTCCTTCGCATGCAGTCTGCCCTCTTGTGTCTCAGAACACACTTCACACACTTCTAGAGTCCGGATGATAACAATGGTAGTGAAAAACATTCACTACCATTAAGAAATTATGGACACAAGCCATGCTCTTCAAAGGCACTGCTTTGCCTGTGTGTGTGTTGTCTTGCTGTTTGCAGCATAAGCAGCAATACAGTTTTCAGCTTCCTTATGCAGAGAGAGACATAAAAAAGTGGGTTAGCCAAACTGATGTGTAGAAAAGCTCTTGGAGTATATTCACGGCGACGGGTAAAGGCCGCAATGCATGTGATTAAAATGAGACATGCTGCCTACACAAGGAATTGCTAACAAGAGTCTTCACAGCTTTCATGTCTCAGCCTTGATTTACAGAAAATAAATTCATGTTTCGTTTCAGTGGCTGCACTGTTTTGCTCAGCCCTACAGCACAGTCAAGACAATCAAACTACACAAGTGCAACTGGTTGAACAGAAAATAGTACAACTGGCAATGAGCAGAAACTGATCAAAATGGTGTCCCAGGTTAACATTCACCTGGTCTGTCTTGAGTTCCTGGTCTCTCACTGCTTAGGTTTTCAATATTCACAGGGAGAGGAGGGTAAAAGCTCAGATGAAGTACAAGCAAATTAGCTGAATTTCTGAGAGAGAAGGGAAGACAGAGATTCCATGTCCTTTAAACATTTTTTTTTAAATCCTGTTCAAACAGGAGGGTGGAAATTGCTCCAAGCTATTAAATAGTTTCTGGCAGTAGCTCCAGCACTTCCCCTTTCTCATATGAAGTATATTTTCTGTAGCTGAAAAGAATATTTGAATACTCTTTTATGTTTAAAGGGCTTCCAGAATTTAGAACTCATAAAGTTTTTGCAATGTGCAGAAACTTAGACTGCAGGAGCTGTGTTGTTCTATTGTTTAGAAGAATAAAGAAATAGTAACTCAAGTAATTTCTTACTTTAAAAACTACTTAGAAATCATCAAAAAAAATAGATTTGACCACACATCTAAGAGTTTTTAATCTCTGATCAATTTTTTAAACTCCTTGAGAAAGAGTGTGCATTTGGGCTTAGATTTTGCCTTCAGTCATGTGAATTCAGTGCTTATTTTAAACAATTTGTTTTGTTTCTTCCTTGAGATGAAGCAGCTTTCAGCCCTCATTTTCTGAAAAACAGTCATAGTATGGATTCAAAACAGGTAAAATGCCGAGTCTGGAAGCAGCTCTTTTAACAAGAGTTAATTTTACATTAAGGTT